>CM070609.1:22860811-23460811 GCA_036346395.1 Hsuehochloa calcarea | reverse complement strand
TAAAAAAGAATGATAACAGTCTAGCAGATAGCAGCTTGGGACTTGGGAGAAAGGAACGAGCTATGCATGAACACTGACCTCCTTCCTGGTGGATTTTTCAAGAAGCATGTCCTTCGGGAGCATCAGAAGATCACTCAACTCATTGAGCAGTTTAAAAGAATTGGATTCAGCTGCATCTCTTCTGTCATCACCATCTCCTCTAGCATCTTGACCATCCTTTTCAGATTCATCAGCATCCATGTCAAACGTATCTGTCAACCATCTGGACCAACTTCCGATCTGCGGAGGCATTTCATTCATTAACAATAGATTTTGTTTGCAAGGAGGAAGATCGTGAAAAGTCCCTATTCTACTCTGTTCCTTCTCCACACAATTGCAAGCATCAATCCGAAATAAAGTGGTCTTAATCTAAGGACGTAGTATCTTTGCAATTTACGAACATACAGAATTCTTCAGCTGTGCTCCTGATCCAAAGCTTAAGTCTCCAGCTGGAATTGGCAGAACCCTTGAGTCAACAATCGGATCGGATATAGGATCAGATGGTATCTCATTCTCTGATTCACGAAGGATGGCATTAAACATAGCAACATCTAAACGGGCTACACATTGCTCCATCACCTGATAATAACAGAACAACTTTTGAACATATTTCAAAAAATGATTATTCTTTTCAAATAAAAAATCCATCTTACAGCATACCAGTTTTGCCAATACTGGTAAGCAGCCACACTCATGTCCACTAGCACGAAGAGGACATATTCTGCTCAAGGCATCACGAAATGCAGTCTTCCAAAGATTAATAGAAAAGGTGCCTTGATGCTGATCACCCAAAGCAGACCCTAACCTCCCAGACTTCGGAGTTAATGAATCTTCCACTGGAGTTTGCATATGGGGTGTCAGTACCTGGGAAGAGAAACACCCTTCAGAATATTGACAACATGAATGAATTGGATATATTGTTCACTAGTCCTGTTTTACAGCAAGCAAGCCAAATTCAGGGTTCTGAAAAAGTGGATATATTGTTCACTAGTCCTGTTTTACAGCAAGCAAGCCAAATTCAGGGTTCTGAAAAAGTGCCAAGATAGTAGTATAAGGTGAACTTTTACCTGCCACCACACAGACTCGACAATACGAGAAAAGATCCAAGATTCAATCTTCTCCAATGCAGCCAAGACAGTACCCGTTTCCTGCCAATCATCCGGTAACTGCATGATAGCATGTCTAGCATGCTTCCCATTGGAGTTGCTTTTCCATCGCATTGGCAGGGAATTCCTGTCAAGCTTCTTTGCACTGTTTGTGCCGAAAGCCTTCATAACTGGAGTTGATTGGCATGAGATGCCAAAGATTTGTGCAATGATCTCTCTTAGGACAACTGTGTTTGATAGCCAGAATGCTAACCTAAATCAACATTAGATTCTTATATTTTAATTGAAAGGAGTTAATGCTGATGGCCATATGCAAAAAATTAAGTTAGACAGACGATAGACTAATTTACCTTGAAACATCATTGCCACAAGACTTTGCAACAAGCACAAGCCCAGAGACAGAATTTTTTGCAACAGAAGCTTTCTTATCTAAGGACCAAAACTTTGATGCATAAATATATAACCTAGACAGGCGCCAAGCTGGTGTATGCAACTTATGTGATGAACATCCATGCTCTGGCACTATAGAGTAGAGAGAAACCTCGAGGGCAGCAACTTCGCGTAGCTCTTGCTCCAACTTTTCAATTTTTGATTCTAATTCCACAGTCTTTTCCTCATTCTTTTTGTATGCAACTGATTTGTCATCATCAACTATGTTTTCTTCAGTATCAGCAATTTCATCGCCAGTACCAGTACTCTGATCACAATTTGGAGCTTCATCCAATACATCGATCTCCTTTGCCTCTTCACTGGCTTTATCATCAGTCGCTATACCCTCAGTGGCCTTATCATCAGACGCTATACCCTCAGTGGCCTTATCGTCTGCGGCTCTGCCCTCAATGGCCTTATCGTCTGCGGCTCTGCCCTCGATGGCCTTATCATCAGTTGCTCTACCCTCGAAGGCCTTATCATCAGTTGCTCTACCCTTGATGGCCTTATCGTCTGCGGTTCTGCCCTCGATGGCCTTATCATCAGTGGTCCTATCGTCAATGGCCTTCTCATCTGTTTCCTCAGACACCTCAGATGAAGCACAAGAAGGAACATTCACAGTTTCTGGCTTTTTCACTTCAATAGTTTTAGCACCATTAACCACTTTGTTTGGCTTTGAGGATTTGTTCTGAGTATTGTTTGACGATATATATTGCAGCTTAGTGTGGACTTGACGATTGGAATTATTTCTGGCCAAGCGTGGGCTGTTTTCCTTTGACTCTTTCTTTGCTAGCTTCTTTGGAACCCTTGAGACTCTATTCACTTTAGTATCTTCATTACTGTTAGCCTCACCTTGAGATGAAAGGGAATGTCTAGCTGGTTCATAGTCTGATTCAGCTTCCTTCCCTTGTTTACCATCTCGCTCCACATCAGTTGAACAGTCATCTCTCTCTTCCCCGTTCTCTCTAGCACCCATTTCAGTAGTCGTTTAATGTATTAGAAACTTGATAACTGCACACAACATCAACAAAGTCAGTAACAAGAGCAAAGTTCTAGCAACTTGAGTTAAGTCGATACCCAAGATAGCAAAAGTGATTTCCAGGATGGTCCGACAGTTGATTAAGTCATGGCAAAAGGCACACAGAGAATAACTTGCATACAAGTATATAACTTGCTTCAACTGAAGAAAATGTAGAAAGTGCAGTAGAAGTGCAGAGCAGACAAGTAACTCTCACTGTAGTCGACGTAAAATGCAGCTTGCAATTAGACATGACATCCACTATAGAGCATGATTGTTAGTTGCTTAGTTCCTGACTAGCATACTAAGAAGCGAATGTTCATATCATAAAACAAGACATACGACATCGGACCAACATCTGATCTCCAGGAAGTCTCAATAACCGGACATCTAGGCAAAATTTCCACCTTAAGAAACATCGAAATTGCGAAAAAACAGTCGCATGTTTTTTTTTGAGAGAAAACAGTCGATTTTCTAACCTTACAATTTTGCTTAGAGATTCGTGCTTTGGCCAGCAACATCATCTTCTTCAGAGATTTGCTAAATAACATTCGACTGTTTTCTTTTGTCAAAATAGTCGAATTTTCATCCGTCCGATATGCTTTGAGATTTGTACTTCTTCTCATACGATGAATTGGGTCCAAATTTATTATGATTTTTTTCTGGACCATAAAGAGTTCACCACATTGCCATATTTTGTTGGTATAGAATATTATTTTTTTGTCTTTGTTTTTGCTAAATATCTCAAAGTATATGTTAGATTTTGAATCATGTGATAGAAATATAAGTTATTAAAACTTTCGACAATAATTAAACTGATCAAAAACAAAAATTACATACATAAATTCTTGTAATTTATGTATAATGAAGTTATAAATGAACTAAAATTTGACTGTTTTGGGTTGAGAAAACAGTCGAATGTTGTATAAACGCACCCAAGAAACGTCTCAAGCAAAATAAATGCTATAACAAGAGAATTTGGTACAAATAGTATGTCTCCTTGTGTAATTCACTTGAGGAGGTAGTTGGGAGGCACATGGCGGTGGGACACGCTGATCTTGGACCACCATGAGACTGGATTGCATTGGAGAATGAGGTCCCAATGGGACGAAGGAGCCCCAGACATAAAGTTGTACCCAAACTGGACTACAGAGAGATCTGACAAGCTACAGATATGGAAAAGGTAACAACCATCCATGATGAAATGTAAACTCGGCACTAGTGAGCCATCCATTACCTGATTCCACAGCAATTACTAAGTCCTAGTCGTTGCCCAGAATTACCAATCACCACGCAAAGCAACTAAATAGGCAAGTGCAGTACTTCGATTCCTATGGTTGCAACAAATGGCCACAGCAATTCACCATGGAAAAGTTCAAGAATGTACAGAGAAAAAAAGAAGAATTTATCAGATAACTAACCAGTGGACCCTAAATTCGCCCTCAAGATGCCTGATCCGCGTGGAATTTATCGGGTAACTGCTATTGCAAAAAAATGCTCACCCATCTCAGGAACAAGAACAAGAAAGAAACAGACTATGTATCCCAAGAAACAATCTGCTCGGTTACTTCAATCCGCGAATGCAGATCACAAGCTACTACCAATCAGCTATAAGGTTAGAAGTCCACTCCCAAGTGCTCCGATAGCATACAAGAAATGCTCAATTCAACACAAACCAGGGATAGTTGGGACACATTACGAACTAAATGTAGAGCTCTTCAAACCAAGATCCCCTGCTACAGGTACAGCAACGAAACGTAGTACGAAGAGAAGAAAGCAAGAACCAAGAACAGCAAAAGGAAACCAACCACCACATCTTGAATCGAATACTACAGCACAGAAATCTTCCCCGCTGTACAAGAACAAGATTTGGGGGTGGATTCGGGAAGCGGAACGGCAAGAAGCAGAGCAGAGTGGTCCTCACCCGGGTCCTTGCAGTTGCCGCTTCAGTTCCTGCGACGCGAGCGGGAGCCGGGGAAAGCGAAACCAAGCGCCCAAGCGGTTGCCTCTTATTTTCTTTCTTTTTTTCTAACGGCGGCACGGGGTTAATGCCGAGCGGAATTGGGCGCTTCTCGAGGGAGCAGGGGCGCTTGGATCAGCACCTCCTCTGCGTTTAGAATGTCCGTGCGGCGGTCGGCGCGGGAGTAGACGACGCGGCCACCGGCCACTGGGCGGCGGATGCGGCCGCTACGGCGAGCGTCACTGGCGGCACCGCGTGGGGTGGGGTGGTGCCGTGGTGGTTTTGGGCTGTCGCTGCTTATATCAATGTGCATTTCGAGGCCTCCGGGTCGGCGCACCGCATGGTGAGGCTTTCTACTACTAGTATGAATGGTTGGTTGATCTGAGGGTATATTTGGAACTCAAGTGAAGAAAAGCACATGAGTTGCATACTTGCGTAAACAAATCTTGTTAAAACGTATAGTAATGATCAGGCTAATTGGTTAGTCAAGCGGGAGCAGATCCCCTGTATTTACCCCTAAATTCACTAGTGGATTTCAATACATAGTATTGTAAATAATGCACACGAAAATATAAACCGAAGACACGAATTTTCCGTAGAAAATCATTCCGAGAAAAATAATGGACGCACAAAGTCAATATCACTGTATGAGGAGATATTTACAATGAATCTTTTGCTCTTCTCTATGGACTACATGGATGTATTTATAGTAGTACATAAAATACTTCGTGTAGGAGTAGAGCTATGAGTTGGGACCTTTTGCTCTTCCCAGTGGGCTATAGAAAATTTGTATCATACTCAAACTCAACAATCTTCACCTTAAGACAAATTCCTTCTATAGCCAAAACAAAACATAATCTCCTTGAAACATATTAGCATGAACACCTTGTACGCTGAACGTCCATGGGACTATTGAATGATACCAACTAAGTATGAACAAGGCTCAAACTTAGCGGTAGGAACTAGCTTTATCATCATGAGTACTTATCTTGCTAACTTTAATGTCACCTTGAATGTAATGATATCTGATTTCAATGTGTTTCGTTCTCTCATGAAACCTCTGATCCTTCGTAAGAAAAATAGTATTTTGACTACCGCAAAATATTATAGTGCAAGATGTACTTCCACAAAGCTCAATAAACAAACATCTTAGTCAAATGATTTCGTTGCAAGCTTTAGAAATA
The DNA here is from genome assembly GCA_036346395.1 of Hsuehochloa calcarea. Taxonomy (NCBI): domain Eukaryota; kingdom Viridiplantae; phylum Streptophyta; class Magnoliopsida; order Poales; family Poaceae; genus Hsuehochloa; species Hsuehochloa calcarea. Next base: position 23,455,075 of record CM070609.1, on the reverse strand, counting down.
GTCATATACTTGGCTTTTGTATTGGACAAGGCAACAGTAGCTTGCATACTTACTTTCCAACTAACACATTCTCCAACATTGAACACATAACTAGTAAGAGATCTTCTCTTATCCAAATCTCCAAAATCCGAGTCCACATAACCACAATTCCATCTTTAGTATTTCCAAATTGTAAACAAACATCAGATGTGTCCCGCAAGTATATGAAATTCCATTGAAATAATTTCCAATGTTTTACTAGGATTAGTCATGTATCTACTAACAACACTCATTGATTCAGATAAATCAGGTCGAGAATACACCATGGCATATATAAGTGACCCAACTGCACTGGCATATGGAACTCTAGACATGTACTCAACTTCATCATCTCACTGTGGACATGGTGCTAAAGAAAGTTTAAAATATGCAGCTACGGAGTATTCACTGGTTTGGCCTTATGAATGTTGAAACGATGAAGAACTTGATCAATATACATTTGCTTACTTAGTTATAATATTTCAAACCATCTATCTATAGTAATTTCTATACCAAGAATATTCTTTGTTTCATCCAAATCCTTCATCTCAAATTCACTACTCAATTGTGCATTCAACTTATAATTCTTGCATTGTCTTTTGCAGTAATCAGCGTATCATCAACATATAGGAGCAAATAAATAGTTGAGCCATAAAAGTTTTCAAATCAACACAGCTACCATAATTAGATCTTTTGAAAATTCTAAGAGATCATAAAAATCCAAATCTTTGTACAACTGTCTGGATAATTGTTTTAACCATAAAGAGATTTATTTAACTTGCAAGCATAATTCTACTTTCTCGGAAAGACAAACCTCCTGTCTTCGTCCAATTTCTCATGTAAGAACACTGTTTTCACGTCCAATTGTTCAAGCTCATAATCATGCATAGACACTATACTAAGTAAAATACAAATGGATTTATGTTTCACAACTGGGGAAAAGACATATGTGAAATCAATACCTAAATTTTGGTTGTGTCCTTTAGACGAGCATTGCCTTGTACTTAACCTTTTCGATTGGTGAAATATCTTCTTTCTTATTAAATATTCATTGGCAGCAAATAGCCTTCTTATCAATTGGTTACTTGACCAGCTCCCAAGTGTCACTCTTTTCAAGAGATTACATATCATCATTGAAACAACCTGGCTATTCGGGAGCCAAAATGCTACCTAAAGAACTAACATACAACCACATTGCGGAAGAGTTTAAACAATACCTCAATCCAATAGCATATAAAGATCATCATCTATTGGTATGATTGTAAGAATATAATCTGAATCCATCCACATAACACAAATTCCAAATATCCAAGTCCCCGGAATCAATTAAGATAATTCAAATACTAGACTAATTAGAAATTACCAGCAGTTATTTAATCAACCAAAACATAAGGAATGATATCATCCACCATCATACCCTATTTATTACAGTTCAGCTTTAACAAATGAAAGGCAAGGACAAGTTCAAATAAATGAAAACTAAATATTGTGAAGTGAAAGAAAGAATGTGAAGTGAATGATGTGATCCACGTGACTAAGCCCTTCCATGCATGCCGTCTTCAATAGTTACCTAAAACAAATAAACATTGTAAGAATGAGTCCACGACTTAGCAAGTACAACGGAATAAAGAGAACCATATTGAATATGAACATAACATCACAGAATATAAATTTAAGGTAGAATGGATGAAATCATATGAATGAACGAAATGCATGAACTCCATACGCTTATACTGCAGATAGCCAAAGGACACACTCGTCAGTGTTCACTTAGGCCCGCATTTAACAAAATGCGGGGATCCAAGGCCCGTATGAAGAACGTTTCATACGGGGATCCAAATCTACCCACATTGGAATGGTGGGTCTTACATGCCCATACTGGAATTGATGGGTCTTTACATTCCACTCTCGTAGACGAAATATGAACAATAAATGAATGGAATGAATTATGAATAATGAAAGCCACCATCTCATTAAACATGGATTAACGAACGTGAAAAGAACATGAAGTATTGAATCTAGTCCTGTATCATAGAAATAACAGTATGAATCAACAAGCACTCAGCATTCACCAATAATAAGACTCACAAGGTACTTGCCCATATTGGAATTATGAGACTTCACTACCCACTCCCGTGGGTGAACAGGAACGAAGGAACAAATGAATATAATGAACGTAGTCCTATTATTGAAGAATCATGGTATATCAACTATGAAAGAAAACAAGGAATACCGAAATTACTCATTTCATATTCATCAAGTGGAACAACAACAAACAAGACAAATCAATTGTACTTGCCTTTCGAACTGCGACGCATTAGGAGGTAAGGACAAATACACTAATCTCGGATTCCCTTCTCCTACACAAATTAATTATTTAAATAAGTAACAACGTGAAAAGGACGCTACTCGAAACGATTAGTCGTCGCATCTTAAACCCAAGGTTCACATAGTCGATCTACCCAATTAAACCGACAGTCTAGCGGGACGGTAATCTGGACAGTGACACTAAAAACACCATATCTTTTGCTCTGAGACTCGAAAAGGGGTGATTTCAAATCCTATAAAAAGGTAACGAAAATCTCCACATTAACCTAGTTGGCTTAACCTTCTGATTCGGCAAAAACCTAGGCTAACATTTAGATGATAGTCTTAATACAAAATCTATCTAGCAGTATTACACCGAAGTAATGAAATAATCATAACTTTTGATAAAATTAACCAAAATCTATGATTCTTGTTATTCTGGAAAGCTAAGAACAAGACCTTCAAAAGTCTAGTTGTCATGATACTCATAATTTGCCTTTAACAAAATCTAGCCCACGGCTCAAAACTACAGTCATCAAACCGACAACCATTCAGGACAGCAGCACGACAAAATTCATATTTATTAATCTGGGACTCAGAACGAGGTGAGTCCAGTGCCCAACGAAACTTAACGAGCAAACCTAAAAAAAATCTAGATGACAAGATTTCCAAATTCTGCCAAAATAATTAACTAAACAGTAGGTGAATATGCCTGACATAAATATGTCCAGACGAACGGAACAACAGCGAAGAACATAGCATAACTTTTAATATATAAATCCAATTAGAGTGTTCTTTATCAATATGGAAAGATGATAAAATTATCTACATAAATCATTTTGGGTGATAAATCTGAATCTGATCCTAACCAAATCATATTTCATTAAACAACTTTACTGACAATTCTCGTCAGGTTTCTCAGGACAGCAAGAAAACATCTATAGTACCTTTTGAACCGTAGACCAGAATCTTGTGATCTTGGCGGCTATGGAAAGCTAAGAACCGTGACTACAATTCTATAGAAGGTGAGAACATCCAGATCGGCCTCTAAGATGCCGAAACTGGGTGCGCAACATTCTGGACAGAACGGATCTACTAGGGACAGATTTTGATCCAACCAAATTTATTCGAATTCGCATATTCCAAATTGTCAAATGACCAAGAACGACGATTGTTACCCTTGATGATCCCGGGGAAGCGATGAACAAGCTCTTGGTGATGACGATCCCCCTTCTCCTCTCTTCCTCCTTCTCTTGGCCGGCCACCGTACGCGAGAACCGCCGCCCAGGGACAGCAACAGGAGAGATCGGCAGGAGCACTCGACGTCGGGGGAGGAGGAGCACCACCACCAGGGAGGGGCGGCAGCAGGGGAGGCGCCAGATGGGGATTGAGGCCGGCGTCTCGGAGGTGGGGAGAGGGGGAGTGGGCGGCTAGGGTTGGGGGGGAGGCGCCCCCCTTTTGGTCGGCTCCCCCCTTCCCTATTGGGCCACTGGGTTGCGGCCCGTGGCCCAGGTTTGCAAATAAAAGCAGAAAACCCCCCGCCGAAACTGAAAATTCCAATTTTGTATTTGTCTTTTCCCTCCCTGGCTTCTTTTCTATTTACCGATTCGATTCCGAGGTATTACAATCATGCATGGCAACCACCCACCTCCCTTGATCATCAGAAGAGATAGCCTCTGAATAAGTGCAAGGTTCTATAGTAACTTCAATTTCTTATGTCACATTCAAAGTATAAGCAACAACATCAGGTTTTGTATCAATCTCTTGGGAGCTTGAATATTTTTTTAGGTCTGTTGGCTGCAATGGAACATTGTGGTGGTTGGAAGACAATAGGAACATCATGTATGTTTTCATTTTCAGCTTCTGGTGTAGATCCTGAATCAATAACATGCTTCACCTGCACGCTTAATTTATGCGGCTTCTTAACATGAACATCAATAGATGGTTTATCATACAACATAGTAGATTAATCAAAAGTAACACTTCTGCTAAAAACCATATTTCTAGTTTCAGAATTCCATAATTTATATCATTTCACACCATGTTTATAATCAAGTAAAATGCACTTAACAGCTCTCGGCTCTATTTTACCATTGTTAGCATGAGCATAAGCATGACAACCAAATATTCTCAAATTTGAATAATCTGCTAGAGAACCAGACAATACCTTAATTTGAGTCTTCTTGTCAATTGCCAAGTTGGGTGGCTGATTGATCAAGTAACAAGTAGCGGGCACAACTCAGCCCAATAACTCCTATATAAGCCGAAGTTAGATAGCATGCAACATACCTTCTCCATAATGGTTCTATTCATGCGTTCAACCACACCATTTTGCTAAGGAGTACCTGGATAGTGTAATGTCTCACAATGCACTCTGATCTGCATAAAGCTTCAAGTTCTCCAGACAGAAATCTAAGACATTATCAGTATGTAGCTTTTTAATATGCTTGTCAGTTTCCTTTTCAATCACAATCTTCCACTCCTTTAATGTCTTGAACACATCTTATCTATGCTTCACGAAATATGGCTAAACTCTTCTTGAATAATTATCAATGATGGTCAATATGTAGCTAGCACCTCCAAGAGAATAAACACAGGATTTTCCCTACAAATCAAAGTGAATATAATCCAATATGTCTTTTGTAGAGTGAATTGATGTATTGAACTCCATCCTCTTTTGTTTGCTAAAGACAAAATTAACAAAACTTCAACTTGTCGATGCTTTGACCATCAAAGAGTCCTCTATTGCATAACTTCATGCTAAATATTAGTAGCATTAGAATCGGGTGATTTATTTGAGACAACAACATTATTACCTGAAATTGTAGTACCTTGCAGATGATATAAGTTGGCAGCTTTCATATCACATTTCATCACAACAAGAGAACCTTTGGAGATCTTCAAAACTCCACCTCCACCTTAATACTTGTACCTTTTAGCATCAAGAGTACTCAAGTGAGATAAGATTTATCTTCAAACCCAGAATGTGTCGAACATTCGACAAAATTCTGAGGGTGTCATCAAACATCTTGATCTAGATAGAACCAATGCCTGCAATCTTGCATGGTGAATTGTCATCCATTGACACAGAACCACTTAGCATGGCTTCATAATTCATGAACCAATCTTGGTTCGGACTCATGCGAAAAGTTCAAACCATATCAAGAATCCACTCATCTCCAATTTTAAAATTATTAACAAAGGCAACGAGGATATCTCTATTAGAATCTTGCTTAGTAACAACGGTGGCTTCAGCATCAGCCTCTTGTTGATCATTCTTGAAATTGTTATTAATTTCTCATCTTTCTTTACCCACCAACACTCAGATATGATGTGCCCATCTTTCTTGCAATACTTGCACGACTTGTACATGCGTAGATTTCGATCTGCCTTTGTAATTTCTGCTCAAGCTTTTGCCTCTTGAGTCACCGTTTGAATTATTCTCCTGTTATCTACCACGGATAACTAGACTTTCTACATGTGAATTTGAACTTTCGTTCGGAACTATGAGTTTTATCTTTACCTTTACATGTAGTGCTTTATAGACTTCATTAAGTGTAAGAGTATCTCGTCTATAGAGAATAGTATCTATGAATGTATAATATGAACTAGGTAATGAGAATAAAAGAATAATACTCAAATCTTTATCATCATATTTTACCTCAATAGACTCAAGATCCGAGACTACTTCATTGAACACTGTCAGGTAGTTCAATGATGACCCACCTTTCGCCATTTTATGCGAATAAAGTTTCTGCTCCAAATGTATCTTATTAGTCAGATCTTTAGTTATGCAAATCTGCTCCAGTTTTAACCATAATGCGGTGCTGGCCTTCTCCTTCAAAACCTCCTGCATAATATTATTTGATAGATGAAGATGAAGATGAGATAAACTCTTACGATCTTTTCTTTGCTTCTCCTCAAGAAACCATGTAGCAGACATCTTGTCAATCACTAATAAAGCGTCATCCAAATCAAGTTGTGCGAAAATATTTCGCATCTTGACTTGTGTAGGATCAAGAATAACTGACTAGAGGGGGTGAATAGGCGGTTTTTAAAATATTTTAGCTAAAAAAAGAATTTACTAAATTAAAACTATGAAATACAATCTCACAAATTTAAAGCCTAAATATTCTAAAGTTTTCTAAGTGCGCTACTAACTCAAGGTTAGGCTAAACAATCTAAACACAATAAACAATATCTTATAAAAGTAAATGCACCAAGAGAAGAACAAGAAGATAAACCACACTATAGAGACAATCGTTGTTTTCCTGTAGTCTCAGAGACTTGCTGGTCTCCACTAATCCACATTGAGGAAGTTTGAACAAATCAAGCCGACTCCACACGAGCACATCCTTCGATCACTTCGGAAAGGCGAACTCCAACCTTCACAAATATCTAGGTCTTCTCACAAGCTTCTTGAGAAGATCACCGAATCACTTTCTCACAAACCGTCTAGGAGACAACAATCTCCAAGGGTAATAAACCAATGATTCTTCGCTTGAAGATGCTCAAGTGCTATAAAGATCAAACTCAACTCAATTGCGCTTGGAACAATCTCTACAACCTTTGCAAGATGATATTAATGCTCTCAAAGAGTGAAAGAACTAGCAAAGGGCTCAAGAGTATTCAATGATGTTCTTAAAACCTTCCTTGCTGCAGTGGGTGGGGTATTTATAGTCTCCATTTACTAGCCGTTGGAGCATGAAACTGTGTAAAAACAGCACATTCGGTCAGTCCGCAGGCACAGGGCCAATCAATCCAGACTGCAATATAACGGTAAAATCTACTGCATTTAATGCTACAGAAACTATCCATTATGTCAGGTCCGGTCAGTCCACCCACTCAAGGTCCGGTCAGACCGGGTTCAAGGAAATCCAATTAAAAGAAAAACATGCTAATGGAAAAAGCTGACCGCTTTGTATGACCGGGGGTCCGGTCAGTTCGGGTAAACACTTGTGGTCAGACCAGTATTTAGAAAAATAGTAGCAAGTCCCAAAAACACCCTTCTCTGAAAAAAGCTGACCGAATCAATCGACCCGAAGGTCCGGTCAGTCCGGATGGTAAATTTGAGAAAAGGTGAAGCCAAATAGAGTCTTTGGAAAAATCTGACCAAGCAACCCAGACCGGGGGTCCGATCAGTCCGGGCTTACACTAGCGGTCAATCTGGCCGTCATAAATTCAAATAGGGAGCTCTCTGGAAAAAGCTGACCATAGAGTTGATCCGGGGTTCTGGTCAGTCGGCCCTTCAATTGCGGTCAATCCGGCCTATCATAAAAACACACATAAATTGTGGCCAAACTATCACACAAAGAAAATCACGATTAAACCAAGATTCAACCAAGTGTGTTTGAGCATTGTGGCGCCCGTTGCTATCAAGCTACTAGCCATTGATCCCTCTTTATTGTACGGTTACCTACACTAGCAATTCGGTCTTTTATCCTTCATACTCATAGACCGGTAAAACTATTAAAAGATCCTATTTGACTAGATTCCTTTGCCTTGAGCTAAATGAGATCCTTTAGTGCTCTTTCATCTTTGTTCGAGATTAACCTTTTAAAACACTTGATAAAAATAGGTTAGATCACGACACATAGTTGTCTTTAATTACCAAAACACTAAATTGGGGCATGGATTCTTTAATCTCTCTTTTTGGTAATTGATGACAACCTCAATCATGGAGATATAATGAATTGATTTGAATATACAACAAGTACCAATCAAGATGTATATCTTAGGATGTGATTTAGATAGTATATGACATGAACAACATTAGTGTTGTGAAAAGAGCAATATGCTAGCTAAGCCATCAAATATAAAAGAACTCCTCTACTATATGCATAAGATTTAGATGTGAAGAACATGCATATCTTTGAAGAGAATTTTGACAGAGTTTCCCTTGTATTTTGGATTTGAGAGAAAACAACAATATAATCAATAGGATATATTAATTCAACCAATCTCATAGCTTCAAACACAAAAAAGATAGAATAGTGAAATCATTATGAGGAACTATTAATATCCATATGACAAAGATAAAAAGCTCAATAAGGTTAGACAGATACCACAAAAAGTAATAAGCTTTTCCTCTATCCTATTACACACATAAAGTCCATCAATAATTAAGAAGTATCAAATAGTATATAGTATCGAAAGATAGATCTTCTCTTCTCCCCCATTGGCATCAAGTACAAAAAGCTAAGAGGAAGAAGGAGGAGCGCCAGCCGAGGTAGAAGGGTCTAAAGGAGAGGGATCAAGTCGACGACGACGAGAGTAGGAACCGGCGCAGTCGAGGGCGACGGCGAGGGGTCAGGTAGGGTGGGAGGTTTTGCTGGAGAAAAACCAAAGGGGTAAACTTGTGGAAGAATGTAAAACCGAAGAGAAAATAGGAGAAAAAACGGTTGCGAAGATGAGCATTAACTGCACAGGTGCGGTCAGTGAAAAGGAACACACGGTCAGGCTGGGGAAGTGCGGGTTGACTAGGCAGATAACTGCAAGTTGACCGCGATTTAGATAATGTCAAAGAGACGAAGCAGGTAAATGAAGTTGTTCTTGCTCCAAATAGTGAATACACAACATAAAGCCTTCTTGAAGCAATTTCAATGAGAGTAGATCACCAAAAGATATTTGAACATAGATTTGTTAAAAAAAAATAGAGCAATTTTTTTGGGGGGGACAACTTTGAGGGGACAAACATGGAAATTTTTCACTTGTCGTGAGATATGTGAGTATGAAATACTATCGAGAGGCAATACACTTGAGAAAATATGGCACAAATAGCAAATACTCATTATATGCTAGGATAGTGACTATTCAGGTTTTGAGCTGTTTTTCAGAGGGACTTAAACTCAATTAACTTTTATTTGGTTGATATTTTGGAAAACCTATGAATACGAAAAAGGTCATGAATATCAAACTTTAGGTTTTTCCGTTTGGGGCCAATATCAAATTTCTTTTGGAATAGATTTTGCATAAAATTCTAGTTTTGATCAAAATGTTTGAGCAAAAACCGACTTTTCATTTAAAATAGATAATTTTTTAGTTCCAACCAATCAAAAACCTTTTAAATACATATTTAAATAGATATAACTATTTTTCATGATTTTTGGGTTTTAATACACAAAGTTTAACTTTTGACCAAAAAAGGTTGATTTTGAAAGATATTCTAGCCTGATTTTCATTATGTGCACAAGAATAGAGATGTGACATACATGAAGATTGTATAAAACTCCCTAAATGTGTTTCCCATTTATAAGTTCTTAAAACTATAAAACCACAAGAGAACTGAAAGAATTTGCAAATAAGGTTTCAAAAACTATGATAATGAAATCAAACGATATTAGAAAGATCTATGACATTTAATTCATTCCTCAATTTGCAAAAGCGGCTCTCATTTAGAGGCTTGGTGAAGATATCCGCTAATTGAACATCGGTTCTTATGTGGCTAATCACAATATCACCTTGACTTACATGATCTCTAAAAAAATAATGGTGAATATTTATGTGTTTAGTTCTAGAGTGCTGAACTAGATTGTTTGCTATCTTCACAGCACTATCATTGTTACACAAAATAGGTATTTTAGATAAGTTAATTTCATAATCCATCAAAATTTGCTTTATCCATAGCAAGTGAGCACAACAACTTCCAGCGGAGACATACTCCGCTTCGGAAGGGATAGGACTACAGAATTTTGTTTCTTTGAGAACCAAGATACTAAAGATCTTCCTAAAAATTGACAAATTCGGAGGTGCTTTTTCTATCCACTTTGTAACCTCAATAATCGGAATCAAAATATCTAATTAAATCAAATTTAGCACCTTTAGGATACCATAAACCAATGCAAGAGGAATGCTTTAAATATTAAATAATCCTTTTAACGGCCATAAGATGACGTTCTTTTGGAGAAGCTTGAAAACGAGCACACATACAAACACTAAACATGATATCGAGTCTAGATGCGGTAAGATAAAGCAAGCTGCCAATCATAGATCTATAAAACTTTAAATCTACTGGTTTACCTCCCTCATTGAGATCGAGATAGCCATTTGTAGCCATGGGAGTCTTGATGGGTTTTCCATCCTCCATGCCAAATCTCTTGAATAAATCAGTCACATACTTGTATTGGCTTATAAATATTCCATCCTTGAGTTGCTTGATTTGAAGTCCAAGGAAGAAACTGAGTTCTCCAGTCATAGACATCTCGAATTCCCTAGACATCATATCACTTAATTATTTGTAAAACTCTTGATTAGTAGACCCAAATATAATATCATCAACATAGATTTGACAAACAAAGAATTCATCATCAATGATTTTTGTAAAAAGAGTGGTGTCAACTTTCCCAATTTTGAAACCTTTTGAAACAAGAAAATCTCTAAGTCGCATATATCATGCTCTAGGAGCTTGTTTGAGACCATATAGTGCTTTAGATAGTTTATAAATATGGTTTGGATTTTTAGGATCCGGTTATTTTTAGGATCCTCAAAACCGGGAGGTTGTTCAACAAAGATAAATTCAAAAATTTTGTCATTTAGAAAAGCACTCTTCACATCCATTTGAAAGAGTTTTATTTCAAAGCATGATACAAATGCAACCAAAATACTCTAGTCTAGCTACAGAAGCGAAAGTTTCACCAAAATTCAAACCTTCAACTTGGGTATAGCCTTGTGCCACCAATCTTGCTTTGTTTCTTACCGCCATTCTATTTTCATCTTTTTTGTTTCTAAATACCCATTTTGTGCCAATCATGTTGTGGTCCTTGGGCCTTTCAACTAATGTCCATACGTCATTGCGGACAAAATTGTTTAACTCTTCATGCATAGCATTTGCCCAATCCGGATCATCTAGTGCTTCTTCTACATATTTTGGCTCAATAGAGATATTCACAAAAAGAAGCAATACTGGATCGAGTTAGAACATCCTTACTAATGTCACCCAAAATTTGATCAATGGGAAATCTTTTGCAATGGTGTTGTGAATTTTTGGATGAATGACCGGTGCATGTCCATTCTTCACTTCTTCAAATTGATCTTGACTTGGCGTAGGAGGTTCAACTTGAATAGAAGAAGATGAATCATCATTGTCTTCCGTTGGCTTGATGTAGCCTAGTGTCATATTCTTTATAGCTTGTCTCAAGCGTTCATCACTGTAACACCCCGTTTTTCAGATCGCAAGTAGTGCTGGTTATTCAATTTTGAGTTTCATTGATTTTCGTTCGCCACTTAAATTTCTAAAATTCTCGAGCTCTCTTTAAGCTCGGGTTTGTGTTTCAAACCCCTCCTCGAAATTTCAAAGTCCAAATTCAAATTTGGATTCATCATTTTCGGATTCTTGACCCCTCTCAAAATCTTGCCCCTTATTTGTGGGCCACCCTTTTTAAATTCGGCCCTCCTCCGGTTTTTCCCATTTTCCGTAGCTTTTTCTTCTTTTTCTTTCTTTCGCCCTACTGCTTTTTCCTTCCTAGCCGCTTTCCCCGCCCCAGATCCCGCCCACCTCTCCTTTTCTCCCGAACCGCCGTCTCTCTCTCTTTCCTTATCCTCTTCCTTCTACCGCATCACCTCCCCTCTCTCGCGCTCGCCCGGTCGCCCGTCCGCTCGCCTTCTCGCTCGCACACTTCTCCTCGGTGATTCACCGCCGCCTCATTTTCTTCCCGCCGCCTCGGCCTACCGATCGCCGCCGCTTCACCCCGCTCCCTCTCACCTCCTCGCGCCACCGCCCCCGTCTCCTCGGTGTGCCACCTCCGCCGACCCTCCGTCTCCTTCGCCCAACCTCGCCTCCTCTCGGCCGGCCCACCCAGCGGCCGCTCCACTGCTCCTCTGCTGCTCGCTTCCCCAGCGCCAGTCGCCATGCCTGCGCCGCCGCCTCTCTCGCCGCCTCCACCAACTCCATCCGCCCGCACGTCGCCTCCACCGCCCCAAAGACGTCGCCACCCATGCCTCCGTGTCGGCAGCCTCCGTCCGTCACCCCGCCATGCCGAGTCACCTCCACCGCTTGCTCCGCCTGCCTCGTCGCTGTCGCCCATATCAAGGCCCCATCGACGCCATGGTCGCCATGCCGCCTCAGTCATCCCTCCGACCGGGCTATAAGAGGCTGAGCCCTCTCGCCTCTCCCGCCCTCTCCTTCTCCCTCCTGGTAAGTCTCTCCCGCCCCTTGGCTCCTCCCCCTCTCGCCCGGCCGCCCTCACCGTCGCCTCGGCCCGGTCGGCGTGCTGAGCGCCAGCGACGACCAGTGCCCCCAAAGAAGCCTGCGAGATCACGCCTCCCGGGACCACCTCACTAAGCTCCTCCTCGCGGCCCTCCACCTCGGCGCGGCCATCTCCAGAGCCCCCTCTGCCTCCACAGATCCCATGGTGAGCCTCCCTCCTTACCCTAGTGCTCCTGCACTCCCCCCTGACCTCTCCCCCTCTTCGGCCGCTGTTGCCTTTGGGTGGCCGCCACACCCGAAAGCCCCGGCCGCCGTCGTCTCCTACCCAGCGCCACCTCCCCGGTGCCCTCTGGCCCTTGCCCGCCTTCGGCTGCCGCCGCCTGAGCCCGCTCTCTGCTCCCCTGCTCTCTGTGCTCTCCCCCTCAGAACCCCCTCTGCCATGGCCGAGCTTCCCCTTGCCCTGTCCCTCTCTGCCGACTGCTCCTCTGCGGATCCAGGCAATGGCAATGCTCGACTGATTGGCTGCCAGATGAATTGTTGCAATTGTTGCTCCTGGATTAATTTTGATAGTGAGCTGTTGTTGATTTTACTCATTAGTGTCTTGTGGTGGCAGTGTTGATTTTTGTGGAATATCGATATTGTAGATAGTGTTGTTTTGTATTTGTTGTATACGCGTAACCTGGCAATTTGAAGTATCTGTGGCCATGTTTGATGGGATATCAATGTGTTGGCAGTAGCATATGTTTTGTATTCGAAATTTGTGTGTAATCCGGCAATAGATCATTTGTGTAATATTATGTCATTCAGCAGACTAAACTGATTGATTTGGCAATTATATATTGTTGCATTAGGTCCATAGTTAGTTATGCTTGCAAATGGAAAGTCTGCGATCAATCGATAGTTGAGGTTGTGTTAATCCGTCGATCGAGTTGTTGAGTTGTAGAATTTGTTATTTATATATTTCGATTGTCAGCATTTGATTCGTAGTTGTTCCCCTGTTCGTAGCAGTAACGTTGAGGTTACAATCGATCCAACGATTAAGAAATGTCGCCATAGATTAGTAGAATGTGTTGTTGGCAGTAAGTTGAATTGTTAATTGTGATCTTGATTATTAAGGATAGTTTTAATCTTGATGCGAGATTGTCTATTGGATTTGTTAATCAATTGTTAGTTGTTGGATAGTGTTCACAAGAGGACAATGATTGTGAAAATAATGATATTTGGTGAAAGCTGGAAGTATTGATTGGATTGCTTTATCCATTCGTATTGTTTGGAAATGAGTTGTGGTTTGGCAATAGAATTTGTGTCTTGATTTGGTAATAGGTTGTAGTAGTAAGTTGAGTAGCTAGCTCTTGATAGATGAGTATTATCTGGTAGCTGAGATTTGGATTGAATTGCCATTTGATTTGGTGTTGATCAAGTATTCTAGATTAGTATAGAACCTGTAGTCAAGTTGCCTTGTCGCCTGTATGATAGTCTTGCAGTCTTCCGAATCCGCAGTAGAGCATTCCGGCAAAAGCTACTTCGACCATACCCTCTTTGTATCCTCCCTCATGGCAGAAATTCCCTGTCATTCCTCCTTTTTCGCCCAACTGGACGTTTGACTCTGTCAAACATTCCGGTGTCGCCCAAACCATTCTCTCAAGCCGTACTCCGCAATCTTTCTGAGGCTCGTGTGTTTTATTTGGTCTCTTGAATTCTTTGGATTTATTTGGTGTTTCAATCGTTATTGCGTAATTAGAAATCGAAGTCCAGAAGAATTGACGACTCCAGCAGATCCAAGATTCAAGCAAAGACGCCGATCAAGACTTCGAACCTCTGTCTAATCAGGCTTTGAGTAAGATCAAGGCCACGGTAAAATAGCCCAGGCGAGTTAACACTTTGATCATATTGATCCCACATTTATGCAAATTATATTCTTTTAAAGTATCAAAATGCATGCTCTAATTTCTATGCAAATGTATGTCAAACACTCTAAGGTAGTTAAATGCCTACTTGTTGATTAATAAATTAATATGCCATTCCCTTGAAAGTTGAACTCCCAGTATCCTTGTCACCCTAGTAAATATCTGGTAACATACTAGTTATAGGTCGTACTTAAATGCCATGCTAGACTTGTTTAAGTACCGGGGTATTACTACCCCAAATCATCATCCTTTAATCATCATCAATTGTTTTGGGCAGTCATTGGGGAGAATGACTGAAATGGTTGGATAATTTGTTTTATACTCCTCCAAAACTCTAAAAATTTGCTAATACCCATCTGGGCGGATGGTAAGCTGGAGGGTAAATGGTTGTGTGCTAATGTAGCCCAGGATATTTTTGTGAATGGCATGTGGTAAGAACCGCCCAGATGATCTTAAGGACTTAATCCTGTGATGACCTCTTATTGTAAAACAGTACAGCCACAAGTCTATAATGATGTCGACCTGGCTAACTAATTGGTGTCCACCGCATGCAGCCGCACCATTGGAGGGCTCCCAATGCCGTGAGCCCAAGAGGCTACGTATTGGGAATGTAACTTGTGGGACCCTAGGCGTAAGTTGCATGGCGCAAGAGGGTCCAGGCGTAGTGGTTGTCGGGTCCCACGGAGCGAAACCCCGCCAGTGAAACCTTAGCGGTGCAAGAATATCGAGGATGCCTTGTAAAGGCCTTGTGATAATCTCCCTTTGATTCACATGTCTACTAAACGTGTGTACATATCAAATCGGTTATCTCTTGTGGGTAAAGATGTACAATCTCTGCAGAGAATAAAAACTGTTCGAACAGCCGTGCCCACGGTCAAGGGCGGGCAAAAGAACTTACAAGATATAGTTCTATTTCAAACATTTTTGTGGGTGGGTTGAAAAATGTGCGGGGCTCACCTAGCCCTTGATTTGGATTTTTCCTGGGTATTCTTACCCAGCGTTGGTATTAGGTGGGTATGACCACCAAAGAAAAAGAAGCATGAGACAGAGTTTCCGATGGAGGGAACCTCTGCTGTTATCAATTATTGCACAATTAATCTCTTTAAAAATGCAATTTGGTCCAAATGCTAAGAGATAGGATTTTCTAATATTAGTATTTACAAATGCTGCTTTACGCAAATAAAAGAACCCGAGCCATCCTTGTACACCTTGCATGTATTTTATTGCATCTGTGCGTGTTGGCTCGCGAGCACGGTAGTTGTGCTCATCCTCGCTCTTTTCCCCAAACCCTCAGAAACAGGAACCCTGGAGCTGTCAACTGCATCAAGGATCCAGAAGTCTGAAGACCCGGGAAACGTTGAAGCGTAGTCTAGTCCTTAGTTGTTCTAGTCTCACCCCAGTCTAGCTGACTCCGTTGGTTCTTGTGTACCTCCTATATTGTTCAAAGTTTCGGATAATATCGGGCGTACACGGGTTCCCCAGTCACTTGCCTGCGGTAAGATGTGCCCTCACCCCTTTGCTTCCGTTGTGGCTTCCGCTATCTTTTGTAATGTATTCATTAGGCCTGTCCGGCCCTGGTTGTAAAAATTGGCCCGAAGTGGTCTATGTAAACTCTGATGTGTAAATTAATGAATGAAATAATTTTGCGCTATGTATGATTTGATTCAGCAATGTACCTGTGGAGTGCTATCTACTGATCCAGGGAATAGCACGGTGATTTCACAGAGGATCCAGATGCAGAAATCTGGGGTCCGACAATCACCTACATCATCCAAGTTTTCTTGCTCTTCTTGAAAGTCGATAGTTTCATCAAATTGAACACCACATGTATCTTCAACTAAACCAGTGGTTTGGTTAAAGACATGATATGCTTTACTATTTGAGGAGTGGTCAAGAAGAAATCCAATGTTGCAACGAATTTGGAATTTGAGAGACGAACTCATTTTCTTAAGATAAAATATTTGCAACCAAAGATACAAAAATAAGATATGTTAGGTTTTCTTCCGATAAGAAGTTCATAAGAAGTCTCTTTGAGAAGATGATGCAAATAAACACGATTTATGGCATGACATGCGGTGTTAATGGCTTCCGCCCAAAAATCATCGGAAGTATTGTACTCATCAAGCATTGTTCTAGCCATCTCAATCAATATTCGATTTTTCCTTTCTACAACTTCATTTTGCTCCGGAGTGTAGGTAGCGGATAGTTCATGCTTTATTCCAATTTCATCACAAAAGTGTTCAATTCTAGTGTTTTTAAACTCAGAACCATTGTCACTTTGAATTTTCTTTAATTTAAATTCAAATTTATTTTATGATCTTTTTGCAAAGCTTTTGAAAATACAGGAGGTTTCGGTTTTGCTGTGAATCTATTAGCATACTGTACTAGACCGGGCATTGCATTTGCTGTAAACCTATTAGCAAGATATAGCGCAGAACCTACCAAAACACATTGGCAGGGACTGAAGGACATCTTCCGATACCTCAAAGGAAGCAAAACATTGGTTTGTTCTACATAATGAACCAAGACCTGTCTATGAATGGCTATGCAGATACTGGGTACATGTCAGACCCACATACAGCCAAGCCGCAAACAGGCTATGTATTCCTATATGGTGGAATTGCAATTCTATGGAAATAGTTTAAGTAAAGTCTTGTGTCAACTTCGACGAACCACTCGGAAATCATAGCATTGTACGAGGCCTCACAAGAATGTGTTTTGCTTCGGCGGATGATTCACCATATCCAGCAGTCATGTGGATTGAATACCGCGTAAACCCCCACTTTTATCAATGAAGATAATGCAGCTTGTGTTGCACAAATACAGATAGGTTATGTGAAGAGTCATCTCATAAAGCATATCAACCTCAAGTTCTTCTATGTTCATGAATTGCAAAAGATGAACGAAATTAAAGTACTGCATACTAAGTTATGTGAAAATCTTGCAGATTTATTCACTAAGTCACTTCCAGCGTCTTGCTTTGAAAAATGCATACATGGAATTGGAATGATGAGAATTAGAGAAGTGCAGAATTCGTTGGGAGAATCTTCACGAACTCATTATTGAAATTTGATCATAAAGATCGAGTACCCAAAGAATAAATCCTAGAGATTAAATAAAATTGGGTAGATTGTATTCTTTTCCCCTTGATGAGTTTTTCTGAAATTTCTCGACTAAGGTTTTTAACAATGCAATTCGTGCAACACAGCAGAATGTGTGTCATGTATTCTTTCTTCAAAATTTTCCCACTGGGATTTTTATAGAGTTTTGACGAGGCATGAATATGTGAGGATGGATGCCCAAGGAGAAGTATTGAAAACCATAAACTTGGCTCAGCAGTACAAACCCATGTATGGACGCCTTATCCAAAACCCTAGCATGGTCTCTAGCCTATAAATAGGGGTACTAGTCATTGTAAAAGGTTGATCGCTTGAAGAGCAATAAAAAGAAGCAAAATGTCTCCTACATCTCTGTGTTCAATATAGTATTTTATTTTTGTGTTTTTGCATTATTTGATGTGGTTCCATATTTATCTACGAGGTAATCATTCGGACTGAACTCGTTAACGATGACTCCTCGACAAATTATACCTAAGAGCTTTTACTCACCTAAGGAGGGGTTATATTGTAAAAGTAAGACCCGACGGAACTGGCAACAAAAATAGCACTCTTGAATAGAATATATCTCACAGCAACAGGATAGGGAAAAATATATTTTGAAATTGCTCACAAAAGCATGATTCTTCGATCACCTTATACCACCAAAAGAAAAGAAGAATCTATTCTCCTCCTCTTTCTTTTTCTTAAAACAAGCACGAAGAAAAGCTTTTGTTCTGAAAGGGAGGTGAGCGGAGTCGGGATCCCCAGCCCGTCCTGGCCCTGGGTCCGTCCCGCTGCGACCGGCAGAGGCTGTCGGTGGGGGCAGCGCTACCGGCAGTTCCGGGTGGCCGTCGACGTCACACAATCGGATTAGGCGTCTTAATCACGCGCCCAAATTACCATGTTGCCCTCATTAGCCGGCTAAATAAACCCAAAAAAATCCATCGCGTTTGCCATGCGACGGCGCGCTGCGCGGACGGTGGCTGGCCGGTGCCGTGACCCTTCCGTCTCACCGTCACATCTCATGACGCCGCCTGCTGCTTCCCGGGGCCCGCCCCGTACACGTATACAGCTAAGCGTATAAAATACAACGCCAACTATACGGCTGTACCGTATGCACTCGGTAGCTGAACAATCCAAACACGCGTGTGGGTATTTTGGCAGAAAGCTAAGAGTGACCACACCAATCAGAGGCTTGATTTGCTAGTATAAAAAACATCACGATTGTCTTAATTACAAAACATCCAAAAATTGGAGTATTTTTTAGGCAATGGCCGGCCTGATGATCTCCCTCTGATCTATTCCGTAGATTATAGTATCAATACTCACTTTTTGTATACTAGTCCAATGACCATGCTTTGCTACGGATTAAAGAAATCATATCTCGTCAACCGTCGTCGTACCCAGCCTACAATGCAAGTGATGCGCCGGCAACCCGTTCTTACAAAGATCGATGAAATCTTTGGATTTTTAGGCACCAGTTTGGGCAATTAGGGTGTGAAGAGAGTGGGGAGGAGGTTATGAGTGACCAACCATATACATAGAAGGAACCTAGAAAGAATTTGATTCAACGGCTCACATCTCCCAAAAAAAAGATAGATCTAACAACTCACATCGCATAAGGAAAAACAGATCGTCACCAATTCCTTTTTTAAGTATTAGAGATAGGGATGTTTTGTCTTCTCCTACTTTTTATTTTGTATCGTTTCGTTTTGGTCATATGGGCTCTCCAACAACCCCCAAAATTAGATCTCCTAACAGTAGGTCAGAGGGACAATTCCATGATCAATATGACCGTGGGGGTATAAAAATCGTCATTCATTGGAAATGAAGTGAATTCTGAGAAGTTATTGTACACGTACGGAAGTTCTTCGAAGTTATACTTGCCTTTCCATATCAAGAATTCGGGGGGCAATTCACTAAATGCCATAGTGATATCGTATGTATGTTCATGTAGTTTTTGGAAATTAGTACGAAATAATTGAGAACGGTACACTCCCAATGTGAGCAAGAGCAACCGCATCTACGAACGGAGCGCCACCGTCTGGCTTCTAGCACACGAGTACATGGACGCATCGCATCGCAAGGATGGGTTAGCTGTCCACAAAAGAGGCCAAAGCATAATCAGGCTGTAATAAAGGGCTAATCACAAAAATCCAGTTGTCCTTGTCCGGGGCTTATGTGAAGCGGCCCCACGTGTCAGTTTAAAAAACACGAGAATAATAAAATGCATGTACTGTAACAGGGTGATGTTACCTGACACTTGGACGGTGGAAATGGAAAGTTCCTGAGGCAAGAGCCAAGAGCTTTGTACATGGCCGTACTGGTACTAGAGGAAGAGCTTTGTTGGATTAAAGATTTGCTGCGACCATTACAGCCTCCAAACAAAGAATTTTGGCCGGAGGGGCCTCATGACATGCAGAGATGCAGAGGAGCTAACGACACCGCTGTGCTGCTTTACCAAAATGCCCCTACGTCCTCATAAATCACGTCAATTAACTCCATACCTTACCTTTAGGTGACATACAAATGAACCGAATCCCATGCTAATCTTGAGATCAAACGCGTCATCAGCAACACGACAGTTGGTACATACTGGGAATGTGGAATTGAAACATATTGACTGAAGAAATAACACACCGCTCATTTCTACTATTTTGAGCATTCAATGCTTACTAACTTTCCTACACAATATAGCATCAATTGGGGCATAAAAAACAATCATCAATATCATTTCGTTGTCGTGCGTTCAAGCTCAGATTGAATTCTCATTAAATCCTAAGAAATAGAGGACTTCCAAACACTTCCATCAGGGACTAACCAGGCACGGTCCAACTCAAGACTGAGCTAGCTGTCATCGGGCCAAATCGAATGTTCGACGATTTTTAAAAAGATTTTGCATTGGTAAAATTTTCAAACCTCGGGCTACAGCTCACCCAGCTTGAGGCCGGATCCGCCCCTGCTTCCATCACCAACTGCCCAACAGGAAATTCTGACGAGAAGGAAAGGAGAGACCAACGCAGAGTCACCATTACCAATAACCTGTTTCTATCTCCATTCTCCGGTGGGGCATGACAAGTTACTGAAAAGGAGTGTCCATCTCAGGATAATGGATGGCCGTTGGCTAGCATTAAGTAATAGCAGCTTTGCCAGCCATCCCCTACTGTGAGACCAGTGCTTCCACATCTGCACGCATCCAACATATCGGACCACGTGAAAAGTTCCGGGATGTGACAATTATCGTGCCATGTGAATTTAACCAAAGAGAAGGCTAAGATATGTGCCATAATCTCATGCTTGCAGTTGTATATTTTCATGGAGCTCAGATATATGAGAGTTAAACTAGAGCGAAATCTGAGCAAAACTAAAGATAATATTAGTTTTTATCATGAAACCGCTGCAAGTGAACGATCTTTTAGAAGCCATCATCAGCTGTGATGATGGTGTGGCAACGAAAAGCAGAGAACATAACTTTAGGGCAAAATACTGGATAGTTGATGGATAATTTTACTGCTATGCTCAACTTTTGAAGCTGATGCACCTCAGTAAAGTCAGACATAAACAAGAGGAATCCAGTAAAGAACGGCGGAGTCTGTTCAAAAGCACAGGAAAGACATGATGTAGCTTTGGATCTACGCAAAAGTTAACATCTGTACTCATATGAAGGTTATATGTATAACTCCTACACCCAAAAGGTCGTACGAAGATGCATTTGATGACAAAAGAAAGCAAGCAGATTAAATCTGCACCTGAGTAATGAATAAGCTGCCCAAAAGATTCAAGTTTAGAGCTGTAAAATTAAGGAACCAACGTGTAAAGGAGACATCTTTATTTAGTAGACCCGGATTACATGTGATTCCACTCACAGCAGTTAGTACTGTCCATTAGATATAGGATCTCTAATGTGTTCTTAAGCTAGGATAGCTGCTTGAATCCTAAAAACTGTAAGGAAACAAGAATCAGTCGTTACATTTACCAATTCTCCACTTTACTAGTCTAGAAGTTAAGACAAAATACTATAAGCCTCACGCACATTTGTGGTCCCTAGCAATCAAATTACATCACTCAGTTTGCTGCTTTGTTCAGAAAGAAGTCAACTGTGGAGAATCAGTATGACTTCATATTTTTATGGCATAATATTCATATCACTATTTTCTACATAGTTAGAATTTTCAGCTCACACCTTTGCTCACAAATTCATCCAGATTACAGCACCATAGCTCGTTAAAATTAGAATGCCCATTTAGTTATATATAAAAAACAACTTCGCTAACATGTCACTTGTAACCCCAAAAAAAAGGCATGCATGCAAAAACACAGGCAACATTTTTTCAAAAAGGTAATCAATTTATGTGAACAAAGTTGCAGCGGAAGTATTGATGTCTACAGTCATACCATTAGCAAGAGAAATGAATGCCTGGATAACAAAAGCTAAAGTGAAGTACATGTCCTTAAAGGATACAGGGACTGCTCAGATCTACAGTCCAAACAGCATGACATGATATTCTATTGCACGCCATGATTATTTAAAGAATGAGGAGCAATTAAGTTGCAAAACTTCTTCTACGCTAACAGAGGTCTATCTGAGAAGCACTTGCAAAAAACTGTATGAGAAACAACAAAACTACTAACTGAAACGTGTTGCAAAGATTTATGCTGCATAATTGATTTGGTAGCTTAGTTACACCTCTTGAGTCAAGTAACGTAGTTGAGCAAGTATGAATCAAAATTGACAGAGAAGCGTCAGCACAGGATCATATGGCATGTCCACATAAGAGGATGATTTTTTTTTGCCAGCTGGCATCCAGTGTTTGGTCAAGGTACCATGTCCATGTGCAGGTAGAATGATCATGAAGAAGGGTACACTAATCATTTAAACAATGCTCAATAGAGCAACATAAAGACAGGAAGCATAACAAAGGATGCTTGGGGTAAAAAAATTGTAATTGTGGGTTACGCTGCAAACAAGGCATGCCAAATTTTAGCCACAAAATCCGTGTACCTCTAACCTCTTGTGCACGTACTACCTTGAACTGAATCGTACATAGGCCCCTCATTTTTTGTAAAGCTTAACTGGGCCGAAACTATGCTTGACAAATGTCTGAGTCAGGCACATGGGGATACTAGCATGCATATAGAAGCTGAGCTTAACTTATATCATGTTCAACAATTATAACATCAGATAAAGCTTTCTTCTCTAGTCTGTGCACCAGGAAAGTAATAAAAAATTCTTAGACCGTCTGCTATCCAAGAGCTGCCTTGACACAAGACAGGCATTTCCATAACTACATGCTTTTGAACTAGGCATTCCTACTAGGAAACTTCCAATAGTGCAATGTTTTTCCCTCCAATATTGAACATTTTTTTTGCTCCTAAAGTACAATACTACAATGATTAACTCAAAACACGTTACACATGGCACCTTACTGATTACTACTGGACTACAAGCCTACAACAGTCTTGATTTATGTTCACTATTACTGGAAAATATTGAAGCTTCCACCAAGTCAAACCCTCCAAAGTCAAGCTCATCACTAGAGCTAGGTTAAAGCACCAAAGGAATTGCAACTATCGACTATTAGAAACAGCCAGTATTCAATGAAAAATAATATCAAAGAAAGTGAATATGCACCACAATGGTTATGAAAGTGAAAACGCCCGACAATGGTTATTCACATAACTTTTGATGGTCATATGAACATATGATAGAATAATCGAAATTATGCGATACATGCTATTGTATGCAAAAGAAGTCAACAATGAACAATTCAAACAGAGGAAAGACAGATCAGACAACACACAATATCAGGATCCTGACATATGAATCAGCAGCTTCATATGACTATGCAGGCAACAGACAACATGGTCAGAAGAAACATTGTAGAGAAGACAGGCAATCAATAAAAAAAAGTAGCACGGGCATCATGCTCATGGAAATTATTTGTCACAATAATAAATCTGACCAATCAAAATATTCAAAATTGACAGTTACACATGAGGGCGCACAAAAGATGAACCAAACACAGTTTACAAAGTGCCCAGTTAGCAAGTGGTTGCAGGCGTGCAGCAAAAAATGAAGTGGATTATAGCAGACTGCTTGGAGACAAGGGGGCAGGGGATATAACTTTCTTCTGCATTGAGAGATTTCAAGGCCCTTCAATTTTCCCTTTTCCGAAATATAGTGATTCATATTTCATGATTTACTCAACCCACAACCTTATGCACAAACTACTATAACATCATTAATACATGTTCCCCAAACTACCTTAGGATGTGGTTGGGATGTTGAGAATAAGAACGGAGGAAACTCGTTTTGAGAAAAACAACATCTATTGGTTTTTGATAAAACCTCAGATACTGGTTTTACGGAAAACAAGTTTTTCTTATCCACGGGGTTAGTTGCAATATCCAAACAGAGTTTTCCTAGAATTGGGCTAAAACCAGTTTAAGGAAATCCGGTTTCCACAAAACGTGAGATCCAAACAACCCCTTAACGGTGAACACTCCGTCACTGGTTTTAAGAAAAGAGAAAAAGAAATAGTTATTATTTCCAATGTTCTGAATAGTGGCACTTTCTACAGCCACATATGTACCCTCTAAGGTGTTCAAGGTAGCCCAGCAGCCGCTAACCATTATTCAGAACGTTGGTTTTTTACTCAATTATCAATACCAGCCTAGATATGCAGTCACTCTCCACTCTATTATTCTCATTATATTTTTTCTTCAAAGCTTGGCAGAGAAGGTATCAAGAAAAGTAATTTTCCATTTAAAACAAAAAAGCCTTCATCTCTCGGTTTTCGTGTTTAGGATTGCTCACAGAAGAAGATAAATAGAAAACAGGCTACCTAAACATATGAGAAAAAAAGAATGTACGAAAAGCCAAAGCACTACGGTAGCAGAGATGACGGCCCCTAAATATGCTGTTATCAGACCTTGCTAGGGATCTCATCTATTTTCACGGAATTACCGGGTGACCATGAAAGTAAACTTTTTTATGATAATATAATAATCAGAGTTAATCGTGTGCTCTTGGTAGTGATAATGCCCGTACACAAGAGTTATGTTGAACAAGGGATAGTTCAGTACAAAGGTATCCTTCCTGACTTTTTGTCATACTTTCAGATACCTTACTAATCCAAGAACAATAGATCCATTTAACCAACCATGCTATCCAGCATAGAGTGAGATTATTCAACCTTCGCAGGATCATCCAAATTCAAGTATGCATGATAACAATTCGACAACTTGAGTTTAAAGTTAGGCCACATGATTCATCACAATTCGCAACAAAATGTTCAACCAACATTCCACTTTGCTCATATCGACTCAACATGTGTCTTTATTTTTTTATTACGACGAAATAAATGCCCAGCTTACCACATAAGCTAAGACTCGACCTATAGCTAGTAATCTAGCTATCTTGGTTCTGTCTCATCTACAACCATGGGGCCTGGAACATATACTTAAGTAACACATTGCACATTACCTTCTTGTATTGCTGCACTAATTCAATGCAAGAGCCGCTTAGAAGAGAGAGAGTATGCCATATCAGCAAGCATCCATTTAAGAGCAACCCCCTAAAGCAAGAACCATTTCTAAGTTCTAACAAGCCAGTGTTCTAAAAATAGGTCTACGTATACTAGCCCGTATACAAGGAACGGATGCCCCTACCTGTTACCACATAATGGCCGGTTAGGCCGAATAATCGGGCCGATTAGGCCATATAATCTCTATTAGGTGGGTGACACCATGCCGCTTTTTAGAACCTTGTAACAAGCTACAATTGAGTCTGTCAAATGCGATCTATGAAACATTTCACATTTTCACAGAAGAGTTATTTGGAGAAGAGAGAGAGAGAGAAGTATCGTTAATCCTAATTATGCTCACGAAAATTTGTAGTATAGTAAAACCAAAGGATGAAGAAGACAATACAAATACAAAGCATTTCAAAATGTTTAGGGCATTCGCCGTCATCAGGTAAATTCTACAACGAAACAGAAACAACAGCACAGTGTTTAGCCCGTGTTCCATCCATATCAGAATCGCACATCGCAACCATCTTATTGGAAGCAAGACAAAAGCAGTCTAGGGTTCGAGGTGACCTGGGGCACGCAGATCACTCCGCCTGCGCGTCGGCGGAAGCGGCGAGCTCCTGCTGCTGGAGGCGCTCGAGCGCCTTCTGGTGCGCCCAGGTCTCGAGGGTGAGGTCGGGCTTGGCGTTGAGCCCGACGCCGAGGATGACGACGGTGAGGAAGGAGGTGAGGTAGCAGGGAAGCTCCCAGTCCTCCCACTTGCGCGACTCCCCCGGCGGCGGCGGCGGGCGGTTGAGCAGGTACCCCTTGGGCCGCTCCTCGTGCCCCGGCGTCGTCCACCGCCCCGCGCCCTCGCCGTGCCCACCGCGGGTGCGCGCCGCCCCTCGTAGACGCGCCCGCAGCATCCCTCCTGCCGCCGACGAGATCGCCCGCATCGAGCTCGGTTGGTGCGTGCGCGCGATGTGGAGATCGGAGAGAGAGGTCGCCGATTTGGGGGTGGTGTTCTTCTGGGAGACACTCGCGAGGCTGGGGTGTGGAGGTTGTAGGAAGTAGTGTAAATGGGTTGGGCTTATGTCGAATTCTATTGGGCCGGTCTAGAAAGAAGCAGGCGGTCCTGGGCCTGATTTTGATGTTGGAACGAGGGATTTTGATCAGAATTACGAAGGACTTGTTCCTTTTGTCGCTAAAACTTCTTACGAATTTTCTGCGTTCCAAATGGGTTCCAGCTTTGGTAAAAACTCAAGATTCAAAACTACTTGTTGCACAATTATGAATTGGCGCACCATATACATTGAAATCCAGATCGAAATGTAAGCATAGGTTCAGTTCAGGGCTTCAGGTAAATTCTCATGAATCCCCTCCGTAGGCTAGAATTCAGATCTTTGAACACAATTACAGCAGGAATTCTCATCCATTTGCACAAGTTTAGATACAGATGGGATCTTTTATTCACACATTTCACCAAAAAATCACCACTTATTCATCATGATACAGATACACGTACAAATGCTGTTTAGAACTTTAGATTCAGTTGGTCTGCTACTGAACATCCAGCGACTGCCAGTCATGGAATGACAGCTTGTCGACCGTCGACGGCCGGAAGAGGAGCGGGTTAACATCCCACCCTTTCAGGCTCCCTCTCAACCATCTCATCCTGACATTGTCGATCTCCAGGCCGGAGACGTGCTCCAGCATCATGCCGCCTGTCCTGTGCTTCACCATCTCCTGGCATCCAGGCCGGTAATCATACAGCCCTCCCGTGTAGTTTGTCCATCTCTTGTACGTCAGGTCGACGTTCTTGAACTTCAGGTTGCGAAGTAGGCCGTGCCTCGATCCAGCCAGGAAAACTCCGTTTTCTGATACCGATGAGATGTTGATGAACCGAATATCTGAAATGGTGCCTTCTTTGGAATCTGGGTCCCTTGGACAGGTGGTGATGTAGATCGGTTCGGCTCTCCCCCACCAAGAAGGATGGTAGTACCTGGTGCTCATTTTGATGTTTGAAAAAGCCACATCACTCACGTTCCCTTCAAAAACGATGTAACTCCAAATTAGGGGAAGCTTAAAGCGAGCCACTAATCAAGGCAATAGTTCGATGTTCCCTAAAAAAAGAGGCAATAATTCAATGTACAAGATATGAGCACTGCTGAATAAACTTTCATGGTAGCAAAGCAATTTATAATTTTATGCAAAGGCAGAAATGCACAATACAAGTACAACATGAGGTTCAGGTTGACTCAAAAACTGTCCTTCAAAACTTTCTTTAAAAAGTTCTCACTGTTCCAGAAGGCTTAGAAGTTGGAAGCAAAACAGTAAGCTTTATTGAATAAGAAGTTCAGTTATACTATTACTACCTAATACGTATGAGTAACCGCCGGTTACCGGTTACCGGCCAAGGTCCGGGATCCAAAATCCCGGCCAGTTTTCTCGGGTTTTGCAAGTTCAAACTTCAAATTTTGAAATTCGGCTGGTTTTTAATCAAATTCAAATTATTTTTATCTGGGTTTTTTCCAGGTTACCGTTCCCGGCCGGCCGGCGGGAAATGCCAGGGACGGGTAATTGGATCCCTGCGTATGACCATTCACTGACAATTGCAAGTATATTAGTATATGTCTGTACCTCCATCCCGGATCTGCATTCCAAGTCCTCGATGTGAATCGACTATTGTTATGTTGTCGAAGACCAGCCTCTTGAAGTCGAAGGTGCTCGCACTCCCAAACTTGATAGCGCAAGATTTAGTCCGGATCCAGCAGTTTGTTGCCGTCAAGTTGTAAACAGGCCCTGTGGTTGACTTCGGGCATATCGCATCATCTCCAGTGTCTATGTGGCAATCTGTGATGACCGTGTTGTTCGAATCCTCAATGTCAATGCCATCATTGTTGGGAGTGTCAAAATCCCCATATATCGACACATTGTGGATCACCGAGTTGTCACACCTGACAAGATGAAGGCTGCAGGGAATGCAATTGAACTTTGCCTGAATACCTTGTCACATCAAGTTATCAATGCAGTTAACTGTGCTCATCGAATGTTTTAACTAACGGAAGATATCTAGAGCAGTAGAGTGCAAATTTGTTGGATCCTTCATCTTTGGATGTTCTATGAATTGATCAATGAAGCGAGGGATCAAGAAATGCTCACCACCAGTAGGCCGGCTGGTTGAGGGTGATGTCATGGATCGTGACGTCCTTGGAGTCGATGAAGCCGACGAGCCGCGGGCGGCACTCGTCGCCCTCGCAATCCCCGGTGGCGTTCCAGCTAACCATGATGTTCCTCTTCTCGCTGGGCGTGACCACGAAGGCGCCGCCCTGACCGTTGATCTCGCCGCCGCCGGTGACGCCCGCGCCGGTGGTGTTCTCGGCCAGCACGACGTACCACCGGCGCGACTCGGGCGGGTAGTCCTCCTGCCTGGTCCCGCCTAGCAGCCGCGCACCGGGGCCACCTCCAGCACCACGCCCGAGCCGAGGTGGACGGTCGCCGTCAGGTAGTGCCCGGGCGCCGGGAGGAGGACGCGGCCGCCCCCGGCCGCGGCGCAGGCGTTGACGGCGGCCTGGATGGCCGCCGTGTCGTAGCGCGCGCCGTCGCCGGCCGCGCCGTAGTCCGCGACGGAGAAGACGCGGGTGGATGCGGACTTCGCGGCCGGGGGCAGCAGCAGCAGCAGGGACGCGAGGGCGAGCGGGAGCAGAGGAGATGTCATTTTGGGGTATTGACTCGAGGTTTTCCGGCTCTTCTTTTTCTCCTTGTCCCAGTAGGTTGGACTAGAGTACCAGTGTGGTGGTAGTGTGGAATGATCACACGCAACCTGCTCGAGCTGCTTAGTTTGTTTTGTTTTTCTGTTGGATCGGGGTTCATGTCGCCGTCGGGAAGAAGATCAACGAGCGGGGTTTGTTCTTTGTTGCCAACGGATAACGGGATAGGCTGCTGATTGGGAGGAAATTGGACCGGTAGTTCGGATCAACTGGAGCTTTGATTCGCTTGAGCTATGGCGTATGAGGTTCCAAGTACTTCAACATTTCAACCTCTATACCAAATTTACTATATATATTTTTATGACTTGGAGTAGGTGGAGCCATGCCAAACGGCCCACTCCAACAAAAATTGAATTTGGAGTTTGAGAATCCTGGAGTAAGTGTAGTGCATTTTTTCGAGTCATGAAGGTTGCTCGCATGGAGCGATCATCCATTCTGAAAATACCCAACAATATGTATCCAGTTACGAAAATACCCAACAATATGTTTTTCATTATAGTATTATAAGAGGTAATTCCTTATTCGTCATCAAAAATAGTATCATCCTTTATATGTACCCTACATATCGTAAACGGCATATCTGGTGCATATAGTCCAATTGGTGGACATATGAACATGAGGCATCTGAGCCGTCCATCAAGCAATCCACACCCTAAATCGAGCCTCCCGCCATCCACCTCCCACTTGATGCCACAATTGCGAAACCCCCCTCGCATTTTTCCACCCCTGTCGCACTTTGCCCCCCTCCTCGAACACTGCGGTCCTCCCCAACCCCGTGTGCGCTAGGGTTTGGAGGAACTGCATTGCGTCGTGCCACGCCACCCCATTCGCTCCCACCTGCGCCGAGTCCCCTCCCCTTGCGCTGGGTTCCCTCCCCAGCGCAGTGCTGCCTCCCTGTGCACTGCGCTGACAAGGCAAAATCAATTTGTGACTACACAATTCACAAAAAAATTCCAGGGGACATGGAATTGTCTGCTTACCTCACACAAGGGACATGAGAGAAGCATCAGATATGCCACTGGGCAGAGGGGGCGCGGCGCAAGGGGAGCCTCGCCGCGGCGCAAGACTAGCGAGGAGTAGCGCACGGCAGAGGCACCGAGGAGACTCGGTGGGGGCAGCTCACACGTAGTGCAGTGCACAAGGAGGTGACGCTGCGCTCGGGAGGGGACTTGACGCAGGCGGGAGCACAGGGGGCGGCATCACGTCGCAGTCCCTCCAAACCCCAGCACACATGGGTTTGGGGAGGAACACAAGGTTTAGGGAGGGGAGCAAAATGAGATGGGGTGGAAAAATGCGAGGGCGGTTTTGCAATTGTGATGTCAAGTGCGAGGTGGCTGACTGGAGGCTCGATTTGGGTCATGGATTGTTTGATGGACGGCTCAGATATCTCATATTCACCAGATATGTCGTCAGTATCATACACAATCAAAAAAATTAGAATTTTTCAGTGACTTATAAGGGATTAAGCATTTAACTAAACACATCCTAAAAAGACAAAGACACTTGTTTGGTAGTTGGCACAAAAGACGAGCAACCAAGTTTGCCTCCCGTTTTACATGAACTATACTAAAAGAAATAAACTCCTGCTTAACTCTTGGATTTGGTTCAAAATAGGAAGAATGGTCGCAAACCTACGGTACTTTGGCTATTTAGAATAACTTCTAGTCCATTAATAATCTTCTTGGAATAGTTGTGATCGTACTAACATTTCAAACCAAAAAAAAGAAGGTCCCGTTTCAAATGCGGGATTTTGTTGAATCTTGTTGACATGCGAGTGCCTATTGTTGCACATTGCATTTTTCTAATTACAAAGTTTGAAGCCATCTCCAATGTTGAAACACCCTACATTTTTGTTTTTGTGCAAAATACAAAAAAAAAAAAAAACTTACAGCTGGTGCTCGAATTTATTTTCTATTTGATCTGGGGATATTCCTACCAAAACTGTTAAATTATGATATGATTTGCATCCGCAGTTGCTGCAGTCTGAGAAAAAAAAATGCCCAAGGAAGAATAGACGATGCAGTCTCCATGACACGTTAATCATAGCCCTGACCAATCGTTGGAAGGCCTAAAAAAAGGAAGAAGAATTAGCCCAAGTAAATAAACCGAACACTAGTCTGCTAGAGAAGAAATAACTGTAAGCCTAACAAGAGCCTTAAGCCCATCAGAGCCCAAGTAACTTCAGTCGTCGTCGTCTTCTTTCCTCGTGTACCTCCTCGCCTCGTGTAGCTGAGCGGCTGAGCCTCTTCCGCATCCACTATGCATAATACATCCCTTCCTCTTCACCTCCCGTTCCAGCGCCAAGAATCGCCCCTTCATCACTAAATCTAGACCCGCCTTCTCAAATTCCTTTCTTGCGGCACGTTTTTACTCTTCGGTTTGCTCAATCTGAAGAGTGAAGGTAAATTAAAAAATCGGTTTATCCTTACTTTTTGCGATCAATCTGAAATTATCTCCTCGATTCTTTGTTGCGCGTGAGAGCTGGGTGCTTTACCGCTTGCTGGATTGAGGCATGGATTGCTCTTGGCTTCCATTGTTGGTTTTTCCTTGGTGGTAACCCTAGGGTTTATGGGTTGTTGGCGGCTTATGAAGACGGCATTTACAGCATGGTTGGCTAGGTGACGTGGTTGGCTTTGTGGTAACAAATTACCATAATCATGTACTGATAGGGACAGTCTTGGTAGCACCAAGCTGGGCGTTGTGGGCTTGTGGCCGAGATGTGAATTTGGATAATCCGAATTTAGAATGGTCTCCTGGTGTTTCGTTGCTGTCCATGCTTCAAATGTCTGGGATTTGTGAGGGGCAGTTTCTTAGTAGCATATTCTGAGAAATTCATAAGGATGGCATGAGTTCTCTGCGCAAGTGTGAGCAAGGAAGAAAAAACAACGAAGACAACAATTTGCTATGTTCTAGCAAGTGTGCGCGCAATATGTCCAAACTAGCAGGTAATTCACTATATTCAGATAGGGACCTTCCCTACCGTTTGTTTCGTCAAAGCTCAAAAGAAAGTGGTAATATGCTAGAGGTTGATGTCATCGACAGCATTTATGTTCTGTATCTCCTGCGCGTGTAGTTTAATCCTAACATGTGCATTTCCTGGGTGTATCATCTGTAACTGTGTTCAAATATAATTTAATATTCTTTAATCGATGCTGCTTTTTACATAAGCATGCTACAAGTCTATTGGGTATGGTAGATCTTCAATGTGCCATCTTATTTATTTTGGAGATCAAAACAATGGTTTCATGTTCCACTAATTCTTAATTCTGGTTCTCCAAACATGTTTTGCAGTTTATACTTGGTACTACGCTACTACTTGAAGCAGATGCTGCTCTACACCCCTTCTGTCTGTTTGCAACGCTGTACTTCTTATAGCATGTATTGTCAGTCTAAGTCTAGTCAGTTACGAGGGTTCACACAGAGCATGGCTTTCTGGAAGCATTCTCATTCACAAGCAGTCAGTTGTCATGCAAAGTCTGGTTTAATTGTTTTTTCTTTTAAGAAGAATAAATCATCTGATCTGCAAAATGCAGCATGCTTTTTTAGTTTGGGGCAACGGTTGCACTGCAGACTATCAGTGAGAGACCATATGCTAAATGTAAAGCTTGATATACCCTCACACCAAAAGTTCCCTAGTATTAGCTGGAATTCGAAAAATATGGCACAAAAAATAGGAGGTACAGCCACTGGACTTGGCTTGAGTTTTGCAGTTTCTGGGATGGCAAATGCTGAGGGTCCTGTGGACAATAACATCGATAGCACACAAACTACTGAATCATCCTCTGGTTCAACTCATGGGAAGAAAGTTTACACGGATTATTCTGTCACTGGTGAGAGTGTGAAACTTTTTGTTGAAACTTTTTGTTGATATTTACAATATGTACATGGTCAAGGCATAACATCAGCTGGACACTTGTGATTGATTCGCATGGGACCTTGTAGGCATTCCTGGAGATGGAAGGTGCTTGTTCCGTTCTGTGGCCCATGGTGCATGCAATCGGTCTGGAAAACCCATACCTAATGAGGATCTTCAGAGAAAGCTGGCTGATGACTTGAGAACAATGGTATGTTTATAATGGTTTGTTCAAGTATTAGTACTTTTGATGAATAATGTTATTCAACACTAAAGTGATCATTATTTGGTGATTAGTCCCATCATCTAAAACCCATATACAAACTTTGCCACTGTTAGGTTGCTGATGAATTTGTCAAGAGACGAGCAGAGACTGAATGGTTAGTTTTTATGTTTCCTCACGTAGCTGTTTGTTCTTCTTCATATGAGATAATGTTTGGCTGTTGAGCTATACATGCTTATCCTTTGTTGTGGCCCCATATCTAGGTTTGTTGAGGGGGACTTTGATACATATGTCTCCCAGATTAGGAAGCCACATGTCTGGGGTGGTGAACCAGAATTGTTCATGGCTACACATGTTCTTCAGTGAGTGTTAGCCATGATCTTTGAATATGTTCTCAGCGTTTACTATTTTAGCTGAACTATACTTTTTTTTGCAAGGTGAACTATACATTTTGCAGTATCCTAATAGAACACTTTTACTCTCTAGTCATATCTATATAGGATTTACTGGAGAAATGTTCGGTTATCATGTTGACAAGAGTCTATTACTATAGCTAAAAAGAGATATTGGACAACATCATTTGTAACTTGGCATTTTAAATTTGGTCCGTGTTCGCAACTGTGAAGTACCAAAGCAGTAAGAACGTCATTGCTGTGTTGGCAGGATGCCAATCACTGTCTACATGCATGATGAAGAAGCAGGTGGTTTAATAGCAATTGCTGAATATGGCCAAGAGTATGGGAAAGAAGATCCTATTCAAGTTCTTTATCATGGTTTTGGCCATTATGATGCTCTGCAGATACCAGGAAAGAGTGGTCCGAGGTCAAGATTTTAACCTTTGTAGCTTAAAAACAGTTGGTAAGTTTAGGGGCAATGCCTTCTTCACTTCTTTCCCTAATCCAGATACATTTGTTAGATGTGTATTTTCCCTATTGTATAAGGGGTTATTTGCATATATGTCATACATGTACTTGTATATATATTGGCTCATTAGTCTCGTGATAAATACAAGCGCTATTTATATCATGGTATCAGAGCTTACTTAGGGTTTGTTTTCGTCAAGTCGCCGTTGGTTCCTCTTCCAGCTGTCGTTTGGCTCTTCCTTTCACCGTCGCTTGCTCTTCTTGTGGCCGTGTCGCCGCCTGCCGACGTCGTCATCTTCCATTTGGGCTGCCGCTGGTCGTCCGGATTCGTCGCACCTTGCGCCTTTCTTCGCCCGGCATTGCCTCGTCTACCGCCTTGCTGCCTGCTGCCGTCGCCGTCTTCCATCTGGGCTGCTGCCTTCCCGAGCCGCCGTGATCCATCGTGCCTTGCGATGATGTCACTTTGATTGGCGTGGATCTGGGCAAGCAACACCGAGCTTAGTAGTAGCAGGAGTCGCCCGACCAGACGCCGACCAATGCTTGAATCTCTTCGTACGAGGTCGCCGCTGCTCAGATCCGGCCGCCTTCGCCCCGAGCTGCTACGCGTCCACTTGGATCCCACCTGAGCCGAGCCTCCTCCGCACGAGCTGCCCCCGCCATCGCTTGGGCCGCCGTCGCCGCCGCTGCCAAGGGAACCCTAGTTCCCCCACGCACACCTTCGGTTTTCCTTCGCAGGTCATTTTCTTTTAGTGTGAGCTTGCCAGCCCCGGGAAAAAAATATCGTCAAGCAGGGGTGGATATCGAGCTGGTTCGGCTCGGCTCGGTCGAGCTCATTAACCTAACAAGCAGAAATGTCAACTTGGCTCGACTCGTTCATACAACTTGACTCGACTCGTTAGGCTCATTAGTGGATACAAGGAACACGAATTTAAAGCAAAATCTGAACAAGATATAAATGAGAATGCTGAACAAGAATGACCCTCCATTTCTCAACTTCTGACTGCACTTTTATGTGCAACAAAAACTCAAACCCGTCTTACAATTATTTCATTTCACTAGAACAATAGATTACAAAAGGTGATGACCAAAATTGAGCTCAAACTAAACAGGGTAACATGATAATATGTACAATATACAATATGAAAAGGAACTCATGATTTGTATCCAAACTCAATTCGTAATTTGTTTCCAAGCTCAATTGCATCTAAACAATAACAATAACTAGTAAATTATGCTTGAATTTTGGTCACAAGTTCACAAATCACAACCAAAATCCAAAAGTCCAGTTCACAAATCACAATAACTATAGTCCACAAGAGTACAAGACCACAAGATCACAAGTTCACAACCAAAAGTCCATAATATAACTTAAAACGGTTCATGACTTCATGGGCACACTAGACAGTCCATTTTGTTTACAAAACATGCAACAAATTAAAAGCTACTATTCCTTCATTTTGTTGTGATGTTTGTTGCATCAAATATACCAACCTACACACAAATTCGGCTTGTTAAGATAACGAACAGAAATGCCAACTCGACTCGGCTCGTTTGTGGCCCGAGTTTGAGCCGAGTTCTTAACGAACCGAGATGGCTCGTGAGTTTCGAGCTTTTTTCCACCCCTAGTGGCAGGAGGATTCTCGCAGAGAGAACCTGACTAGGGAAGGGGTTTTCTGTAGAGAAGATCATTCGAGAGGTGATGTTGGGGGGGGGGGGGCAAGAGGAGGACACTCCCGTGCTGATAGAAACAGATCTTTGTCCAAATGGGAAGATTCACCGGGTATAGGTAAAGGGGAAGATCAGAGAAAAGGTGGGGTGATATCGGTCCGAACACTGGGGTGCTAAGATTTGAGGACAGAGGAACTTGTTTTCGATGTTTACCAGCTGGGCATCATCAAGCGAGATGCACTAATCCCCTAGTGTATTACAAATGCAAAAAAAAACTGGTCACATGACTACTGGCTGTCTTGAAGAGAAGAGAAATCAGGAATTGAAGCCTTTTGGTTTTGGGATTCCTGGTCAAGGTTTCTATATCCTCCAAGTTCCTGGTCTGCAGCTTTCTGAACAACAAGCTGCTACAGGGGTGATTAGCATTAAGGAGGGGGTGGCCATTGTGCAAGGAATTGAAGCTAAGCTAAAATATCTCATCCAAGCAATCTGGGATAGGAAAGTTAGGAAGATATCTTAGTCTGAATATGTTGTGGTTTTCTCATCTAAAAAGACTTTGGATACTTGGTCTAGAGCAAGGGGAGTGGAATTGGTTCTTCACTCAATCAAAGCTAAAGTGGATAAGTCAACCTTAGATCCTAAAGCCTCTTCTGTTCTTGCACCAATTTGGGTTAAGATTACTGGCATCCCCCTACCTGCAAAAACATAAGAAATAGTGACAAAATTAGCTAGTACAATGGGGGAACCAATTGAAGTGGATGAGATTAGCTTGAAGAGGGTTGATCCAGTGAGGGTTAAGGTTTATAATTGAGATCCTTCTAGTATTAACTGCTTTGTGGAGATCTTTATCAACTCAGTGGGGGTATGAAATCAAGTTTGAGCAGAAGGGGGTGGCTGTTAAGAAGGGGGCATACAGTGGTCTAAGACACAGATCTCATGATAATAGGTGTAATATCTCGTTTATTTACAGAGAATATCAGGAGATTGAGAGATTCCCTTTTTTTGCCTCGCACAGAAACAAGATAGAATATGTAATAATCTTGCAATGTGATTTTCGCGACTGGAACTACTTCGAATGAAAAATCTCATAACTACAAAGTTGTAGATCGCTTTTCATAGTCCAATTTAGAGTCCTCATTGACCTAATTTGAAGTTCCGAGGTTTAAGATATAGGGCCCGCAATGCAGGCTACACAGAGAACCATGGTCGGTAACTGAGCCAGCTTCCAAGACAAATTTCGTAATGAAGATGACGTTTTCCGGAAAACTTCACAAATAGGAAGTTGAAGTACTATGTGTTAGCTAAATGTGAAGATAATAATCACTCAATTATGAGTTCAGGAGAGGAAGTTATGACCTTTGAAACATTCGCTGTACAGAAAGAAAAATTCGAGAACCTGGACCTCGGGGCCTTTAGCCCAGGAGGCCCATGAGGGGCCGGCCACCAATAAAAGGAGGGGAAACCCTAGTCTTATACTGTTGCTATAGTAGCCACCGCTGCTACAGTACGTGCTACAGTAGCCGCCCTCTCCCTTGCACTCCGCTGCTATTCCCCTTCCACTTGGTGGTGCTCTCCCATTGCTGTCGGCCAAGGAGAACGGTGGAGGAGAGCGATACGAAGGGAGAGGGATCACGTGGTGGTTCCTGCATTCTTCAATGGATTCTTCATGGGTAACGATTGTCTCCCCGCTATTTGGATCTAGTTAGATCCTTAATTGCCATCGATTAGAAAATTGTTGAGCAATTTGCGATTAGAATCGATGTCATCACTCTTGCTTGTCAGTTTCGCATAGTTAAATTCCGAATTTGAGGTTTTAGTATTTTAGAGATTTGTGGGGTTTGTTCTCACCTTTCCATAGAGTATGAGATCACCCAATTCGGAGTTGTAGTTTGGGAGATACGTTAGTTTCTTTACCGCCCGAAACCCCGATTTAGATTACAACAAACGTCTTGTTTAATAGATTAGGTTTAGATAATGACCGATTCAGGGGGGGTCTCCCAGCACGACTTTTGTAGGAAATTTTATTAGCTTTCCACATTGATAAAGATCATGAATTTTAGTTCATTCATTTGAAAGATATGGATTTTTCTTGTACTGTTGTTCCTTCAGACTGTCAGATTCCGACTTCAAGTGTTCAACCGTAGATTAGATCATGTTAATGGAATAATTAGAGAATATCGCCAACTAAGTTATTGTAGATAATTTTGTTATCTTTCCAGAAAGTCTTAGACTATTTAATTTGGATGTACCAAATAAAAGTTACGAAATTCCCAAGTCAGTAATACCGAAGATGACAAAACAGTCTTCGGGATTAAAAACAAATATTCAGATGGGGTAGTTTTATCTTTCGGTCACCTAAGAAGTTGTAGATATTCTAGCGTAGATTCCATAAAAATTGGATTCATGACTTTTGGAGTTTTACTCAAAAGTTATGGATTTTCCTTTGATAGCTGTCTGTTTGGACATATTGAGATTTGGGAGTGTATCGGCTAAGTCTCGGGTTGCGATTAAGAGCGATTGATTTTATTTTATTGCTATGTTGTGTACTTTTGAATGATATATTTAGTATACTTTACGGTTGCCAGGTGGTGGTGAGCACTTTGGGTTCTGATCTTTATGTCGTCATTCGTCTCTCGGTTAAGGTAAGTACATGGTAGAGTGGTGAACAATGGGTTGTTCGCCATGATCATTGATATTACTTATCATGATATTTATTTTGCTATCCTTAAGCTTATTCTTATACATGATGTTGATGACCTTGAGTGAATGAGATTATGTTAGTGAGTTAACGAGAATGAGATATTGAGTTAATGAGATGAATTATGTTGATGAATAATTAAAGATGTTGCATCATTTACATTCATCATGATAGGAGTTACACGAGTCCTGAGAGAAAGTTAGGTTAGGTAACTTTTGCGGTGAGGTCGGTGAGAAAGATACATGACTAGTCCGGAGTGCTTTAGATAAAATCCTACTTGATTGGGGGTGAATAGGACCGAAAAGCGACTAGAGGGGGTGAACTACAGATTGCATGGCTAAGCAATTATCAAATAAGTATCTTAGTATAAAAACACTACCTTGAACTCGTTGCTCGATGTGATTCAATCACTTGAAGAACGAGAATCTAAAACACAAAAATCCAATGAAAAGCAAGAAAATGGCAAGGAACAATGCATAAAAGAGTTCATGATCAATAGCTCAATGCATAATTAACAATATGCTTAAGTTACTTCTAGCTTAAGTAAGGAGAATGATCCATATACTAGTTGTTGTCACACGTTACCAAACTGTAATGGTTTAGCAAAGGATTATAGTTTCAGATTTTAAAAACTGAAACAGGATCATGGTAGAGGTTTAACTTAACACTTGTACTCTTAACTAGAAGGGTAAAGCCAACATTTGGTTGCATGTGGTCGGCATGACCATCGAGTAGTAACAAAACCGAAATGGGAAATCGGGTAGCTCATTTGATATGGCAAAATTGAGATTTGGATTGCAAAGTGATAGCTTGCTGATTTTGCTTTGAACCAAGCAATGATTTTACTTAGATTACTTGTTAATGAGTAAAACTTAAAGCCTAACTTATTATTTAACATCGTTACTGATCATCAAAATTTGAGGCTTACTAGGAATAGCGGATGTCGATTTGGAAATCAAAATCTGGACAGATTTAAGGATGAAAATTTGATGCTCCATTAGACTATAACAAATTGACATACTAGATGGAGTTACAGCTAGATAAGTACAACTACAAGTTTAACTTATCACTTAACATCTATTAGCACTAATTAGCAATTTCAGTTCAATCTGAAGTTGCGATTTGATTTTGCAAAACCGAAAGCAGGACGTTAGCACAAGCAAACTTGCTGCTATATTAGACTAAGAGGAAATAATATTTCGGATTAAGCTACAAATAAATGAGTATACTAAAGTCTAACTCCTCACCAAACATCAGTTAGCACTAACCACCAGATTTCAGTTCAAACAGAGTTGCAGTTTTCAGTATTCTGAAAACTGAAACAGGACAAACACCAAATGCAATTTGCTGAGTTAAATGATCACAAGTAAAGTAC
This sequence comes from Hsuehochloa calcarea, assembly GCA_036346395.1. Taxonomy (NCBI): domain Eukaryota; kingdom Viridiplantae; phylum Streptophyta; class Magnoliopsida; order Poales; family Poaceae; genus Hsuehochloa; species Hsuehochloa calcarea. Next base: position 23,415,640 of record CM070609.1, on the reverse strand, counting down.
TATACTTTAGTTTAGAGTATTCCTAACATGGTTAGCAAGATAACTCATCATCTACTAGCACCAAGTGATAGGAAATAATGAAATTACGCACCTGATACTAGCAGAAGTGGACGGGAAGGCGATAGTGAAGCAATTACATGATTTGAAAGCTTGCTAAGTTATTATGTTATGAACAAGATGATATGCAGAGCTAAATTCTAGTTACACAAATAAAACTACAGTTTATAATTCCTTAATCTAAAATCAATACTAATTATCAAAATGAGGCTTCAATGCATGCTACTGAGTTTGATTTTGGACGAGTTTAGGACGATTTATAAAAGAATTGTTTACTAATCTTTACATACACAAGTAATTACTTTGCTTAAACAAGAGTAATCTTAAACTAATCGATGACCTAACGTCCTTAGGGTACTCAAGATGGCGAGGAATCAAGGTGCGCTACCAACTGGATTAGAAAAGATGAGGTCGAGATATCGTCCAACACAATCGGGATCCAAAGTTTTCTTCTCCGTTTCACCAAGGCAAAATCACCATCGATGCACTCTGTCTTGGTTCAACTAAAACCACCTTGCTTTCGGTGGGAAGAAAGGAAGCAGAGGAGGCTGTTTGGACAAGATGGCAAAGGTCTCGAAGGTTAGAGGTTAATGGAAAATTAGACCTCCGGAGAAAAAGAGAGGATTCTAGAGATCTTTGCGGTGGCACTCTGGGTACCTGCATTCTGGCACAGTTTGCCTTTGCTGCTTCATTCTATGACGCAGATTTCTGTTGGCTGCTAACTTGTGCTAGCCAGCTAGACCGCCACCAATGAAAGAAGAGAGAGGGAAAGAGAGCTCTGCTCTGAGTTGCCTTGCTAACAATGACTCTATCCAACGACGGTGATCAACACAAGCAGAGCATTCAACGATCAGATGGAGAATCGGCCAACCAAAGAGAAATAGGGGCTGATGAGATTTTGGCTAGAAAAAGAGGATTTTTGATTATAACAACATATCCAAGTTTCAAAATAAACAGTGATGCTCTGAAGACATCTTATTCGTTTATTAAAGCGATCGTTATTCGAGAGGATCACGTGGTGGTTCCTACATTCTTCAATGGATTCTTCATGGGTAACGATCGTCTCCCCGCTATTTGGATCTAGTTAGATCCTTAATTGCCATCGATTAGAAAATTGTTGAACAGCTGCGATTAGAATCGATGTCTCGCTTGCTTGTCAGTTTTCGCATAGTTAAATTCCGAATTTGAGGTTTTAGTATTTTAGAGATTTGTGGGGTTTGTTCTCACCTTTCCATAGAGTATGAGATCACCCAATTCGGAGTTGTAGTTTGGGAGATACGTTAGTTTCTTTACTGCTGTCCAGAAACCCTGACGAGATTACAACAAACGTCTTGTTTAATAGATTAGGTTTAGATAATGACCGATTCAGGGGGGGTCTCCCAGCACGACTTTTGTAGGAAATTTTATTAGCTTTCCACATTGATAAAGATCATGAATTTTAGTTCATTCATTTGAAAGATATGGATTTTTCTTGTACTGTTGTTCCTTCAGACTGTCAGATTCCGACTTCAAGTGTTCAACCGTAGATTAGATCATGTTAATGGAAGAATTAGAGAATATCGCCAACTAAGTTATTGTAGATAATTTTGTTATCTTTCCAGAAAGTCTTAGGCCATTTAATTTGGATGTACCAAATAAAAGTTACGAAATTCCCAAGTCAGATTCTAAGATGACAAAACAGTCTTCGGGATTAAAAACAAATATTCAGATGGGGTAGTTTTATCTTTCGGTCACCTAAGAAGTTGTAGATATTCTAGCGTAGATTCCATAAAAATTGGATTCATGACTTTTGGAGTTTTACTCAAAAGTTATGGATTTTCCTTTGATAGCTGTCTGTTTGGACATATTGAGATTTGGGAGTGTATCGGCTAAGTCTCGGGTTGCGATTAAGAGCGATTGATTTTATTTTATTGCTATGTTGTGTACTTTTGAATGATATATTTAGTATACTTTACGGTTGCCAGGTGGTGGTGAGCATGGGTTCTGATCTTTATGTCGTCATTCGTCTCTCGGTTAAGGTAAGTACATGGTAGAGTGGTGAACAATGGGTTGTTCGCCATGATCATTGATATTACTTATCATGATATTTATTTTGCTATCCTTAAGCTTATTCTTATACATGATGTTGATGACCTTGAGTGAATGAGATTATGATAGTGAGTTAACGAGAATGAGATATTGAGTTAATGAGATGAATTATGTTGATGAATAATTAAAGATGTTGCATCATTTACATTCATCATGATAGGAGTTGCGAGTAGGTCGAGAGAAAGTTAGGTTAGGTAACTTTTGCGGTGAGGTCGGTGAGAAAGATACATGACTAGTCCGGAGTGCTTTAGATAAAATCCTACTTCGGTGGGGGGTGAATAGGACCGAAAAGGCGACTAGAGGGGGGTGAATAGGAGCACACTCACTTTTTCACAAATAATGGATTCAACACAAATTTCACTCCAGTAGCTATGGAACATATGAAGATCAGTATATCAGTACAACGGAAGACTAATATTGAATACAATATAAACCCCTAAGCAATACGACAAAATCAACAAAGATTAAAGCAAATCAATGCATCGGAATGGATCGGACGGTGACTCGCACTCGAGCCGTGCTTGAAGAACAAAACAGAAACAACCCGATGACGAAGTTGCAAATAGATGAAACTTTTGATCTACAACTCCAAACTTGATGAAACTTAGAACACACCTTCTCTATGATATCAGGAACCTATTCCAATTGAAGATTGTGATAATTCTTGGAGGAATAGCGATCCTTTTCTGTTTGATTGAAGAAGGGTTCAAAACCGGTTCAAAACATGGTATTTGAAAAGACTCACCTTGAGACACTGTTGAGATTGTTCTGAATCTATGTATCATTAGTTGGTCTCAAGCAATGATGATGCATAATCCTTAGACCTAAGATCAGCATGATTTCCTACATGTGTAGTAGCACTCTTAGGGGGTTGCCAAACGCTACTCGTAACTGGGTAGTTATAAAGGTAGCTTTCGGGTATGCTATAAAATATGCGAAGGGATGTGACTTGTCGAATATGGGATTTATCACTCCTAACATAACAGAAGAAATGTCTCTGGCCCCCTCATTGTGGTCAAATAAAGAAAGTGCATGACCATACCACTAGTGGTCGAAGTGTCGACCACATGAAGTTATTCGACACTTGATCGAGAAAGTATTGAACAGTCCATGGATGATACAATATCTCACCTGGAGTTCAACCAGACATCGTGATGCAAAGAGAGAATACACGAGAAGGTCTTTCAGTTCGATCAGATACGGACTAGTCGTATGGAGATACGAGCTGGTCGTAGGCTGGTCGAACATGGTCACTGAGTGGTAGAAACCTGGTCGTAAGGAGTTACAAATTGGTCGAGACCAAATATGGACTTGTCATATAGAGATACTGATGGTCGTTAGTGATATGGACACAGTCGTATATGAAATAAGTATCTTAGTATAAAAACACTACCTTAAGGTTGAGTGTATGATCATAATTAAGGTAAACCACAATTGTCAGGTTATAACTACCTATTGACAGATCACAATTAATTTTTAAGAAAATTAGCATGCAACAGTATCACTGTGTTTTGTAAATCTGATTCAAAAATTGGGATCAACATGGTGCAAAGAGGATGCTTGCCTTGGTAATAGTAAACCTCTTGTTCAACTCTCAGTTGCTCGATGTGATTCAATCACTTCAGAAGAACCAGAATCTAAAACACAAAAATCCAATGAAAAGCAAGAAAATGGCAAGGAACAATGCATAAAAGAGTTCATGATCAATAGCTCAATGCATAATTAACAATATGCTTAAGTTACTTCTAGCTTAAGTAAGGAGAATGATCCATATACTAGTTGTTGTCACACGTTACCAAACTGTAATGGTTTAGCAAAGGATTATAGTTTCAGATTTTAAAAACTGAAACAGGATCATGGTAGAGGTTTAACTTAACACTTGTACTCTTAACTAGAAGGAGTAGAAGCCAACATTTGGTTGCATGTGGTCGGCATGACCATCAGTAGTAGCAAAACCGAAATGGGAAATCAGGGTAGCTACAGTTTCAGATATGGCAAAATTGAGATTTGGGCAGATTGCAAAGTGATAGCTTGCTGATTTTTGCTTTGAACCAAGCAATGATTTTACTTAGATTACTTGTTAATGAGTAAAACTTAAAGCCTAACTTATTATTTAACATCGATTACTAGCAAATCATCAAAATTTGAGGCTTACTAGGAATAGCGGATGTCAGATTTTGGAAATCTGAAAATCTGACAGATTTAAGGATGAAAATTTGATGCTCCATTAGACTATAACAAATTGACATACTAGATGGAGTTACAGCTAGATAAGTACAACTACAAGTTTAACTTATCACTTAACATCTATTAGCACTAATTAGCAATTTCAGTTCAATCGAAGTTGCGATTTTGATTTGCAAAAACCGAAAAGCAGGACAGTTAGCACAAGCAAACTTGTTTGCTATATTAGACTAAGAGGAAATAATATTTCGGATTAAGCTACAAATAAATGAGTATACTAAGAGTCTAACTCCTCACCAAACATCGATTAGCACTAACCACGATTTCAGTTCAAGCGAGTTGCGGTTTTGATATTATGAAAGCTGAAACAGGACAAACACCAAATGCAATTTGCTGAGTTAAATGATCACAAGTAAAGTACTATACTTTAGTTTAGAGTATTCCTAACATGGTTAGCAAGATAACTCATCATCTACTAGCACCAAGTGATAGGAAATAATGAAATTACTGCACACAATGCTAGCAACCGAAAGTGGGCGGAAGCGATCAGTGAAACAGATTCTGAATTTGAAAGCTTGCTAAGTTATTATGTTATGAACAAGATGATATGCGAAGCTAAATTCTAGTTACACAAATAAAACTACAGGTTTATAATTCCTTAATCTAAAATCAATACTAATTATCAAAATGAGGCTTCAATCTGTACTGCAGGTTTCAGATTTTGAAACTGAGTTTAGGACAGATTTATAAAAGAATTGTTTACTAATCTTTACATACACAAGTAATTACTTTGCTTAAACAAGAGTAATCTTAAACTAATACTGATGACCTAAGCATCCTTAGGGTACTCAAGATGACGAGAATCAAGGTGCGCTACCAAGCTGGATTAGAAAAGATGAGGTCGGATATCGTCCAACACAATCGGGATCCAAAGTTTTCTTCTCCGTTTCACCAAGGCAAAATCACCATCGATGCACTCTTGTCTTGGTTCAATCTGAAAACCACCTCTGCTTTCAATGGGAAGAAAGGAAGATGGAGGAGGCTGTTTGGACAAGATGGCAAAGGTCTCGAAGGTTAGAGGTTAATGGAAAATTAGACCTCCGAGAGAAAAAGAGAGGATTCTAGAGATCTTTGCGGTGGCACTCTTGCATCACGTACCTTTCTTGCGGCCGGCAGACCTTTGCTCTGTTTGTTCTAAGCGGCCACTGCTGTTGCTGCTAACTTGTGCTAGCCGCGACAAAGACGCCACCCACCAAAGAAGAGAGAGGAAAGAGAGCTGCTTGCTCTGAGTTGCCTTGCTAACAACAGCTCTATCCAACGACAGCTGATCAACACAAGCAGAGCATTCAACGATCAGATGGAGAATCGGCCAACCAAAGAGAAATAGGGGCTGATGAGATTTTGGCTAGAAAAAGAGGATTTTTGATTATAACAACATATCCAAGTTTCAAAATAAACAGTGATGCTACAGAAGACATCTTATTACTGTTTATTAAAACTGGGCTGTTACAGAGAGGGATCACGTGGTGGTTCCTACATTCTTCAATGGATTCTTCATGGGTAACGATCGTCTCCCCGCTATTTGGATCTAGTTAGATCCTTAATTGCCATCGATTAGAAAATTGTTGAACAGCTGCGATTAGAATCAGTAATCTGTACTCTGCTTGCTTGTCAGTTTTCGCATAGTTAAATTCCGAATTTGAGGTTTTAGTATTTTAGAGATTTGTGGGGTTTGTTCTCACCTTTCCATAGAGTATGAGATCACCCAATTCGGAGTTGTAGTTTGGGAGATCGTTAGTTTCTTTCTGCTGTCCGAAACCCCAGCGAGATTACAACAAACGTCTTGTTTAATAGATTAGGTTTAGATAATGACCGATTCAGGGGGGGTCTCCCAGCACGACTTTTGTAGGAAATTTTATTAGCTTTCCACATTGATAAAGATCATGAATTTTAGTTCATTCATTTGAAAGATATGGATTTTTCTTGTACTGTTGTTCCTTCAGACTGTCAGATTCCGACTTCAAGTGTTCAACCGTAGATTAGATCATGTTAATGGAAGAATTAGAGAATATCGCCAACTAAGTTATTGTAGATAATTTTGTTATCTTTCCAGAAAGTCTTAGGCCATTTAATTTGGATGTACCAAATAAAAGTTACGAAATTCCCAAGTCAGTAATACCGAAGATGACAAAACAGTCTTCGGGATTAAAAACAAATATTCAGATGGGGTAGTTTTATCTTTCGGTCACCTAAGAAGTTGTAGATATTCTAGCGTAGATTCCATAAAAATTGGATTCATGACTTTTGGAGTTTTACTCAAAAGTTATGGATTTTCCTTTGATAGCTGTCTGTTTGGACATATTGAGATTTGGGAGTGTATCGGCTAAGTCTCGGGTTGCGATTAAGAGCGATTGATTTTATTTTATTGCTATGTTGTGTACTTTTGAATGATATATTTAGTATACTTTACGGTTGCCAGGTGGTGGTGAGCACTGGGGTTACAGTCTTTATGTCGTCATTCGTCTCTCGGTTAAGGTAAGTACATGGTAGAGTGGTGAACAATGGGTTGTTCGCCATGATCATTGATATTACTTATCATGATATTTATTTTGCTATCCTTAAGCTTATTCTTATACATGATGTTGATGACCTTGAGTGAATGAGATTATGTTAGTGAGTTAACGAGAATGAGATATTGAGTTAATGAGATGAATTATGTTGATGAATAATTAAAGATGTTGCATCATTTACATTCATCATGATAGGAGTTGCACGAGTTAGGTCGGAGAGAAAGTTAGGTTAGGTAACTTTTGCAGTGAGGTCGGTGAGAAAGATACATGACTAGTCCGGAGTGCTTTAGATAAAATCCTACTTCGGTGGGGGGTGAATAGGACCGAAAAGGCGACTAGAGGGGGGTGAATAGGAGCACACTCACTTTTTCACAAATAATGGATTCAACACAAATTTCACTCCAGTAGCTATGGAACATATGAAGATCAGTATATCAGTACAACGGAAGACTAATATTGAATACAATATAAACCCCTAAGCAATACGAAAAAATCAACAAAGATTAAAGCAAATCAATGCACTGGCGATCGGATGTGATCAGGTGACTCGCTACCGATCGGCCGCCCAAGAAGAAAAAAGCGAAACAACCCGATGACGAAGTTGCAAATAGATGAAACTTTTAATCTACAACTCCAAACTTGATGAAACTTAGAACACATCTTCTCTATGATATCAGGAACCTATTCCAATTGAAGATTGTGATAATTCTTGGAGGAATAGCGATCCTTTTCTGTTTGATTGAAGAAGGGTTCAAAACCGGTTCAAAACATGGTATTGGAAAAGACTCACCTTGAGACACTGTTGAGATTGTTCTGAATCTATGTATCATTAGTTGGTCTCAAGCAATGATGATGCATAATCCTTAGACCTAAGATCAGCATGGTTTCCTACATGTGTAGTAGCACTCTTAGGGGTTGCCAAACGCTACTCGTAACTGGGTAGTTATAAAGGTAGCTTTCGGGTATGCTATAAAATATGCGAAGGGATGTGACTTGTCGAATATGGGATTTATCACTCCTAACATAACAGAAGAAATATCTCTGGCCCCCTCATTGTGGTCAAATAAAGAAAGTGCATGACCATACCACTAGTGGTCGAAGTGTCGACCACATGAAGTTATTCGACACTTGATCGAGAAAGTATTGAACAGTCCATGGATGATACAATATCTCACCTGGAGTTCAACCAGACATCGTGATGCAAAGAGAGAATACACGAGAAGGTCTTTCAGTTCGATCAGATACGGACTAGTCGTATGGAGATACGAGCTGGTCGTAGGCTGGTCGAACATGGTCACTGAGTGGTAGAAACCTGGTCGTAAGGAGTTACAAATTGGTCGAGACCAAATATGGACTTGTCATATAGAGATACGAGCTGGTCGTTAGTGATATGGACCTGGTCGTATATCATATTGCATTAAGGTTCGTCCGATATATTCTATGTGTGTTTGGGAATCATTATGTGCTGCTAGGTACCGCTAACGACTAGTGGTCGAAAAAGATTTTTCGAGTCGCAATCGATTACACATGAACATATAGGGTTTCACACGTAAAAGGCTATGATTTGATTTGGATGGTGATTCGAATTCTTGTAGGCCACGAGTTCCTAATGGGCCTCAAGTACGAGACCCATTATGAATGCCTATATATAGAGGGGTGGTGGCATGGGGTGATGATGATCTTTTGAAGAACTCCCAAAACCCTCACAGCCACGCCTTCCTCATACCACGCTGTCGGTGCTAGCACTCCAGCGCGTGGTATCCCTGTCCCGTACATATGGATACCTTGGAGGTGTTGTTGCTAAGAATCAGCAATAGGACGATCTGCAACTCGTGACGATCACAAGACTCGAAGAAGAAGTTGCGAAGCATCAGCACTAGGATGATCCGCAACCCGTGACGATCACAAGACTTGGAGAAGAAGACGCGCGGTGAGTACGACTACGACTGCATCAACTTGCTACATCGACTCTACTTCCGCTACGAGTCGGCGCGTCTAGTGGTAATCTCGTGATCTATTACTAGCGGAGGTTCCTTGGTTGCGTGACAAATTTTTATTTTGTGCTATCGTAGCCTTCCCGTGATCCTTCACTTATTGGGGTTGAGAAAAGATGAATTGTATAAAGAAGGATGTGACTAAGGAAGGTTCTTTGTGAGTATGGTCGTGAGACATAAAAAAAGTTAATTTTAGATGGAAACTAGTGACGGTTTAATGCCCTACTCATCATGGGTTGACTCAAGAGTTTCTAGGGGAATTACATAATAAGTGTCATAAATCAGTGCTTCCTATGGTCTTTGGGGGTGATTTCAATTTGATTAGGAGAGCAGAGGATAAGAGTCCTGCCTGCATCAATTACTCTTTGGTTGACAAGTTCAATGACTTTATTGCGGTTAATAAGCTGATGGAGATCAAGAGAGGTGGCCCAAGATTCACTTGGACAAACAAGCAATCTTGCCCCCATCATGGTAGATCTTGATAGAATCATGTTTTCAACTTATTGGGAAGCCAAATATCCTTTATGCACTGCCATCAGTCTGACTAGAGTTGGCTCTGACCACAGCCATATAGTTTTTAACTCAGGAGAAAAGGGAGCAATTCAATCAGAAATATTTTATTTTGAGAAGAAATGGTTTTATCTGGAAAACTTTAGAGGGGTGGTTCTTAAGAAATGGGAGGGAATCGGTAGTAAGATGCTTGAGCATATATACTCTCTAGATAGATGGAATGGGAGGGGGTGGCTTCTCTGAGACAATTTTTAAGAGGTTGGGGTGCTAATTTGAATGAGAATTGCATTAAGGACAAGAAGGCTATTTTAGATCACATCAACATTTTGGACAGGAAGGCTGACGATAAAGGTCTTAAGTGTTGTGGAGTGCATGGACAGATATAAAGCGGAGAGTGAATTAGAAAAGCTTTATGATATAAATGAAAGATATTGGTAGCAGAGGGGGATGTAAAGTGGATTACTCAAGGGGATGCTAATACCAGTTTTTTTCATAGTTGTGCGAATTGTAGAAGAAGGAAAAACTTTATCTTCAGTCTGGAGAATGAAGGTGTATGTTTAACAGGAGAAGAAAATATTAGCGATCACATCTACAAGCTCTATAAAAACATGTTTGGTTATGAAGTCAGCCAGAGTGTGAACCTTTCTAGAGACTTCTGGAATCTGGGTAGCAAAATCTCTGAAATAGATAATGAAATCCTAGTTCAAGATTTTTCTAAAGAAGTTTGGAAAATCATTAAGAACTTACCTGCTGAGTTTGCTCCTAGGCCAAATGGTTTCCCTTCCTTTTTCTACAAAGCTTTCTGGGGTGTTCTTAAGCAGTATGTTATGGAGATGGTTAAAGATTTCTTTGAGGGGAAGCTGGACTTAAAGGGATTGAACTATGGGGTGATAACTCTGATACCTAAAATCAAGGGTGCTAACACTATCAAGCATTTTAGGCTGATTTGTCTGATCAATGTCAGCTTCAAAATAATTACTAAACTTCTGGCTATTAGGTTGGGCAATATTGCAGATTGGATAATTAATGAGTGGTAGACTGCTTTTATAAAAGGGTTAAACATTCTTGATGGGGTGCTGTCTTTACATGATATTCTTCATGAATTGAGAGTTTCCAAGAAAAGAGGAGTTGTTCTTAAATTGGATTTTGAGAAAGCATGTGATAAAGTTTAGTGTTTTTTTAAAAAAAGTAATGATTGGGAAATGTTTCTATAAACAGTGGATTGATTGGGTGATGAGTTCAATTAAGGAGGGGGGGTTAAGGTGAGTATTAATATCAATGGTATAGTTGGCCCCTACTTCACCACTTATAAGGGGTTCAGACAAGGGGACCCTCTGTCTCCCCTCCTCTTTAACCTAGCAACTGGTGCTCTAGCAGCAATCATAGAAAAGGCTCAAAAGAATGGATTGATCAAAGGGGTAGTTTCTGATTTAATCCCTAAGGGGTTCCTTTACTCCAATATGCATATGAAATTGTCCTTATGATTGAGTGTGAAGATGACTAACCTCAAATTCCTTTTGTACTATTTTGAGTGGATGTCTAGGCTAAAGATCAATTATCACAAGAGTGAGGTTTTTGTTTTGGGGGTTAAGAGAGAGGGGGCTACTAGAGTATCTAACATGTTCAACTGTAAACTGGGTCAGCTTCCTCTTACTTACTTAGGTATTAATACTGGGGATAGACAGATGGACAAGAGAGTAGTAGGGAGAATTATCAGCAAGTTAGGCAGCAGATTGGATAATTGAAAAAAAAACAATCTTCTTTCTTCAGGTGGAAGACTGATCTTGGTGAATAGCTATCCAGCAGCCAACCCATTTATACAATGGGGTTTTACAGACTAAATGAGGATATTCATAGAAAAATGGACTCCATCAAATCAAGGTTTTTTTGGAGAGGGGCAAGTGACAAGTTCAGATATCATATGGTTAACTGGAAAGCAAAGTGTAGACCAAAGGACTTTGTAGGTTTGGGGTGATCTACACCAGATTAATGAATGATTGTCTCTTGTGTAAATGGTTTTGGAGAATAAATCTGGCCAAAGATGAACTTTGGTTTAGGATTTTGAAAGCAGAGTACTTCCTTAGGGGTGATTTCAAATACTCTCTATCTCTTAGAGGATCTCAATTCTAGGAAACTCTTCATAAGGTGAGATATATGTTCAAGTGTGGGGTGGCTCATTAGATAGGCAATGGGGGCTACCTCTTTTTGGAATGATGTTTGGTTAGATATTTGTTCTCTAAAAATTAGATTTGCTAGATTGTTTAGTGTCTTTTTAAATCCTGATATCATGGGTGACAGAGTGTTTGGAGAATGGGATTTGGCAAATTAAGTTTCTCAGAAATTTCAATAGGGAGGAGGAAATGTGGAGCAGTTTAAATTCTTTACATGGGGTTGACCTTAATGGAGAGCATGACAGGATGGTGTGGTGTTTAGAAAAATCTGGCCAGTTTTCTGTTAAGTCTCTTTACAGACATTTTACTTATTGGGGGTTCACTTAGAGGAAGATGCATTAACTTGGGACAAGTAGGATACCTCTCAAAATGAAGATTTTTCATTGGCAGACTTATCAGGATCGGATCCAGACTGCAGATCAACTAAGGTTGAGGAAGTGGAAAGGGGGTGTGAATTACATTCTCTGTGGGATTGCTGAGGACACAAATCATGTTCTTTTTTTGTTGTATCCTAGCAAAGTTTGCTTGGGTGTGTGTCAAGGAAATTCTAATGTGGAAGAGATGTCCGGAGTCTCTAGATGATTTCCATCTGTGTTGGCTAGATTAATGGGGTGCTAACGGCTATCATATTGATTTATTCAGTTTTGCTGCTTTGGTTTGGATGTTTTGGAAAATTAGGAATAAATTAGCGATTGAGAAGACTTTTTCTAAGTAACCAGCTGAAGTTAGGTTCAAATTTGTGTCATGTTTGCAGCGATGGTGAATTCTAACCAAAAAAGTTGACCGTCTGAAGTTAGAAGGTATGTTGATTTCGGCTGAAGAAGTTTTGTGCGTTAGAAAAAGGCTGGCTTTGATTTGTATTTCGGAGTTTTGTTTCGTAAGCTAGGGCTATCTTGAAACTACAGTTGATTTCTTCACCGTCAGATCTCAAGTCTGAGCGCTGAAATTTTAGCTCTGCATTTCCCCCCTGTGCTTGTAATTAGTGTTGAAACTACAAGCACAGCAGAATACGCGTGTACATCTCTTGCATGGCCGTGCAAGGTTCGTTGGACGTGCGACGGTGAGCACAGAGTGACGTTGTTTTTTTGTCCGTCCGACTGTGAAGAAACCAGAAGAAGAAGGCGGCGTTGGGGTCTACCGACGCAGCCTGCATTTGCGCGAATTCTGCTCTCAGCTGTGTAGCCACACCAGGTTCGGCTCGAGCCGTGAGCGGTGCCAATCTGAGATCATGCTCAGGATGGGACAACTCGGGCGATGATTGATCAGAACTATACCCACATCAGCGTTCCACCAACCGGCAGTCCAACAGCCGGTGCATGGACCGCCCGTGGTGGGTCCAAGCTCCGAACCAAGGACCCGTTCGAAATGTAGGAATTCTACGTGAAATAGCTCAATTTTTTTATTTCTTTGCGAAGAGAGATCGATCCTGTAGGACCAGGGTCACATACATACGAGATTGAAGCTAGCTATTTGCACGTGTAAATCCTGAGTTGAGTTTACATTTCTTTATGGCGTAAATCAACCCAAAGTTCAGCCTGTAGTGCAAGGACATGAGTACGAGAAACTCTATTATTTTACCCTGCCTGCGTGATGGAGTGAGTACCTGATCACACCATCACATTTCTAGCTTACGCGAGGTATCGAAGGTTAATGCCCTGGTACAGTACAAACGAGATCGGTCGTCGACATGAACATTAATTAAGTACGAATTAAGGTACGTACATAGATCCCAGGTCCCAGCTAGTCTCGCGCTCACATGCTCTTGTTCGCGTGGGGAGAAACACTAACTCACGATCTGATCGATCTTGCCATGTCCCTGCCGGTGTGCAATTAAAGGCCAGTAAAAAACTGGACTTGCCATCTGCTCTGATTGGTTCAGATCAGACGGTGTTTTTCTGTCCAAAAGTAAAGAGGCTCACCAAACTAATTTGTGTCCGTGCAACGGTGCTGAAGAACGAACAGGACACCCGGGGCTTGTTCGAATAGACCGGGATTAGGTTCATTCAATCCATTTGAATTACTGGGGAAATTAAACTAAAATCCTTACCGATCCGTATGAATTGTGTCTAATCCTTTCTTATCCAAACAAAACCTACGAGGAGGAAAATTAAAGCATGAGTATAACATCTTATAAAAAAATTATTATTATTATTATGATAGTTGCATAATCAGATAGTGCGCGCGGCAGACCAGTGTCTGGTCTCTGTCTAGCCAACGTTATAGGTCTGACTAATCCTAGACATGGTGGAGAGTGCCCCAGTATGAATAGGATTGCTCGTTTAAACATCCCTTCAATGCTCCTGTAGTGATTCTTGCTAAGAATTGGGAGCTTATCCCCTGGGAGAATAATATGACGTGATTTTAGGTATCGAGAGGAATAGAGTTCTTGCTACGATCACGCTCGTAATTGGCTGCAGAGAGTACCTTCCACCGCGACTGTGTTTTGAGACACAAAAATTGTATTTGCTATCAAGATTTCACGGATTATTCTCACTGGAATATATCAGGGAACATTAGTAATAAAGGCATATATCAGATAATAATGCAGAGATATTCTCGCGTGTCTGTACTAACAAAATGATAGACACTATTGCCGGTATTTTCCACTGGTAGGAATAATGGGAACATTAGATTCCGGAAATGATCAAAACCTTGTGAAAATAATGAAGCATGCATTCATGGCTACATATATTCCACACACACTAATTTGCTGATGGTATTCTGCCAGATAACTACAAAGAATTCCAGATTTTCTTGCCATCAAGAAATCCTTCATAATTATGCATGGGGAGGTCGTTATCGTTTATCAAAGATACCTTATGCCATCAAGAAATCCTTATCGCGATAATTATGCTATCTTATGCACACGCACTCGGTGGGGGACCCTTTTTACGCCGTTGGATTCTCGAGGAATAGTCCTTGGATATGGTTCATCACTTTAATCTGCAGCACACGATTCTTGATGTGCCAATTCTCGAGAATAGATTCATCGAAATTTTGTTGTATATATGTTGGCCCATAAATTATGTCATAGAACAATTAAATTAAGTTTGTGGATATAGATGTAGCTTTTTAAAAAAATCTTGGTGCGCTAACACAATCTAAATCTATGTGAAATGTAAATAACGGCATCAGACCGCAGACAAAATTTTAAGGGTCGATCCCCCGCGTGGGGACGAACGTGATTGGACGGTTCCGGGGCATACTCCCACGTAGAAACCATCAGAGAAATATGTTCATCCGACTGCAAGAAGTTAAGTATAAATAAAAGAAGCAGAGAAATTGACCCCAAAAAAACCATGAATTTCTGCCCTAATTTCTATACTACACTATAATGCATAGTGAACATATGACATATCCATATGTATATATCTAATCAAATTGAATTACATTTATTCATCGCAAAAAAAAAATGGATTTCATAATGCAATATGTATAGATAAAATTGTGTACATCAGCACAGATATTTCTAACCTTGAAATGCTGATTAGTGACAGTTACATGTGTTATGTGCGTTAACAGGTTAGATTTGTCTCCATTTTAGTGCAAGACTGATGGGAGTCACCTACTCCATAAAAAAAAAGGCGGGGGAGGGGATCGGTCACAATATATTCTTGTGTCATCTAAATTGCTGGGTCAACGTGCTGATGAAGACTCTCATGGGACTAGTGACAGTGGCCACCGCTCGGCGTCAAACCCAACCGTATCACCTCATATTCCTTCCTTTTCTGCAGTACTTTATGCCGTTAAGCCTCCGGCCTTCCAAAGAGGCAAAGTTTGGTGTTGTTTTTGTCTCTTGTTGGATCAGCAAACAAAAGTGCGGAGCCACACCAACCTTTTCCTTCTCCTTGCTCACCTTTTGCGTCTCATCTCTGCATGGATGGCGGAACAGTAAAACACAAGCTTAGCACAAAGGAGGGGAGAGAGAGAGGGACAGGAGGGGCGGATTTGGCGCTCATGTGGAGCCACATGGTTCACAAGATCTTATGCGTTGGGCGAAATGGATGGGATTTCCTTAACATGATTTCTTCAGATGGAATCAAATTAGGGGTTTGATTTATCGCATCGAGGAAGATGACAGTCGTAGTTGATTAGTACTTGATTGTGTCATTATGATACTAGTTAGGCCAGATCCAGCCTCTTTTGTGTGCAGGGTAGGGACCAGGATCGGGGGTTTAATAACTGATAAAGTTACAAGTACACGCAGTACTCCTACTCAATAAGATGCTAGGGCTGCCTAGTGCTAGCTACTCGTGTAATCATCTTTGGAACACCGGAACGCTGTATAGAAATCCTGCATAAATTACATTGCTCGTTATAAATCCATGCAAAATTCTCGTAAAATCCGTGTGTTCCAAATATGTACTGTACCTGTAAAACCAAGGGAGAGTATCCATCAGCCAAATCCAGTGAACTGAACCGTAGCACACAGTAGGAAGCAACTCGTGATGGCCTCCCCTGCAGCGTCCAGTTGTCTTATCATTCAGTTGTTCTCCTGCCCACATTGGTCAGTTTGTTTGCTCAAACTGGGTAACTCTGGTCAACAAGACAAGTAAAAAAAATTAAAATAATCTTGATATTAGTATGTTGACTTAAGCAGTCTATGATAGCAGCGATTTAAATACCATTACGAGCTTTTAGCATTTTTTTTTTGAAGAAGTCTATTTTTGCCTCTATGGATTCATGCCTCGAGTCCGAATCACACACTCAACTACGAAACTGTTCGCTTTACCCCTAGCCAAACCGGTTCACTTGACCCCCTAAACAAAATACTCGTGGTTTTACTCCGACATAGCACAAATGTCTCTCTGAGCCCAATACTGTCGGCCTTAGGCGGTGGAGGCTGCAGCCTTTGTTTTGGGGACGACAGATTGGGAGCTCGGCCACAGGGTTGCGGGATATGGACAATAACCAAATATGGACCGGACTGGAGCTGAGCGTTGGCGAGGAGGCCAACGACAAGGAAGGGGAGAGTGAGGAGGAGGAGGCCTCGGCGTCAGCAGGGGGGCACGGTGCTGGGGTTGGAGGTGGAGCTCCAGGAGCCAAACTCGCCGGAGGATGGACCTATGCGGGGGAGCGACGGAAGAGGGCAGAGCTCTAGTGATCCTGGTCGCATATGGGAGGTCGTGGGGAGCTACGGGGGCACCTGTGCGGCGGTGGCACACTGAGGGTACCGAGGTAGAGGAACTCGGTCCTGGGGTTGGACGACGAGGTCGGCATTGGAGCCGGCTTGAGGCGGAAGCCCTCCTCCACCTCCTCGTCGGTGCGATGTTGGGCAGCGAAGGTGGAGGAGGCCACGATGCCCAAGCGGCCGTAGTGTCGGGGGCGGTGAAAGAGATGAAGCGAGAGCAGCGCGAAGAGTAGGAGGACGCAGAGGGAGAGGAAGGAGCTGAGCAGCGCCTGGAGCCCAATACTGCCGGCCTTAGGAGGTGGAGGTTGTGGCCTTTGTTTTGGGGACAACAGATTGGGAGCTAGGCCACAGGGTTGCGGGATATGGACAACAACCAAATATGGACCGGGCTGGAGCTAAGCATTGGGGAGGAGACCAACGGCGAGGAAGGGGAGAGTGAGGAGGATGCCTCGGCGGTGGCAGGGGGCACGGTGCTAGGGTTGGAGGTGGAGCTCCGGGAGCCAAACTCGCCGGAAGACGGACCTATGCGGGGGAGCGACAACAGAGGGTAGAGCTCTAGTGATCCTGGTCACATATGGGAGGTTGTGGGGAGCTACAGGGGCACCTGTGCCGGCGGTGGCACACCGAGGGTACCGAGGTAGAGGAACTCGGTCCTGTGGTTGGACGACGAGGTCGGCATTTGCGCCGGCTTGAGGCGGAGGCCCTCCTCCTCCTCGTCGGTGCGACGTTGGGCAGTGGAGGTGGAGGAGGCCACGACGCCCAAGCGACCGTAGTGTCGAGGCGGTGAAAGCGATGGAGCGAGAGCAGCACGAAGAGTAGGAGGACGCAGAGGGAGAGGAAGGAGATGAGTAGCGCCTAGAACACTGGAAAGTGGCGCGCTCCTCCATATGCGTGCTGGGTGGGAGCGACGAGAGTGGAGATGTTGGCTGGGAAAGTCAGGAGGCCATCATCTTCGGAGGAGAAGGGTTGCGCCTGAGTAGGCACTACTACAGAAAAGGTCTTCACTGACGGTTCAAAAACGTCATCATAGACGGTTTCGTGAGCCGTCTGAATTTATGGGTCAGTAATAACATGAGGTCATCATAGACAGCTTGTGGATAAAACTGTCCGTGATAGTTTACGTATCATAGACGATTTGTAGATAAAATCATCTGTAATAGCTTATGTATCACAGACGGTTTCATCTACAAACCCGTCTGTGGTGATATTTCTCTATAAAGTCTCCAAGAGTGACTGCTTGTTCCTTTAAAATTGGTTATATATATATATATATATATATATATATATATATATATATATATCCTGAGGCCTTAATTCAGCTAGCTAGCTCGCTCCTTGGGCATTCATCCTAAATGTGCAGGAGAAACCACAGGCTACTTCATCGAACCTGACACATTAGAGTGTGTGATTTACTCCATGCCAATCCTCTAAGTGTTTTGTAGAATCTTCCTAAACCACAACCTCAGAAGTAATAGCAATAGAACTAAAGTTGAAGTTATTAATTACAAATGTAATTGTCTTTAAACCCAACAAGAACACCAAGCAACTTGAGTTCTGGTTTATATGTAAGGATAGTCTCACCGTAGAACTTGACATCAAGGAATGGTTGATGCTGATACATGATGTCACTTTCCAGTCGGAGTACCTGCGTGTTCACACCACTTTCTGAACATAGCGACGTCCAATTAGCTATCGACGACAACCAGGTAATTGGACGTCACTATGTTCAGAAAGTGGTGTGGATGCGCTGGTACTCCGACTGGGAAATACATACATACATACATACATACATACATACACACACACACACAGGGAAATACATACATACATATATACATACATAAATACACACACACACACACACACACACACACACATATATATATATATATATATATATATATATATATATATATATATATATGAAGCCGGTTTTAAAGGCACAAACAATCACTGCTTGGAGATTTTATAGAGAAGAGATCAGGAATGGAATGGTAGGACGTACCTGAGACGCAAGGGATGAGAACTTGATCGGCATGAACACGGTTATATAGACAAAGGTGAAATGAATGGCGATAGGCTAATTGATTACACAGACAAAGGTAAGATCAAGAAGATTGATTATTGCTATTAGAAGGCTAGTTGCACAAGATTAGAACTTGGCCATCACAGCACTAATGCGAAATGTAATTACAAACGCACACTTTATAGATTAGGCCTTGATCTCAAAATAAAACTTGCTAATATATTCAGACTAGTTCAAGCAAATCATCCAAAATTAACTTTATTTTACACATGAACAAAATCTTTCAAAATACTATCAACTGTGATGTAGGACAACAAGTATATCAGAATATATAAATTGCATGCTCGAAACAACACATAACAGCAGGTAATCTAACAGCTCAAGGCACAATCTACACACAATATCACATCTAATTGCATTTGTGCTATCAATTCATCATAGAGCAATTCACGACCCAACAAAAATTTCTTCATCCACTACCAATTTGCCATCGAACCCCCATGTGAACCAACACTAAGCACAGAGAGCACCCCAGTAGCATCACATTTCACAAGAGCACTTGACACACTAATAGTAGCATCCTCATCCTTCACCAACATCCATGGCATCACAGAGCAAAGGGAGGGAGTAGTAGAGGGGAAGTATACCAGTGCAACGAGGCAACCGTGGTAGCCACCCACCTTCATCAAACCATCACAAGGCCTCCTCTGGAAGCATGTCCAAAACCACACCTACTAGCCCACCTTCATCATTTTCTTGCATAGACAGCATCGACCCACATCCAAGCATCATTCACATGTGCATGCATATCAACCAACAACACATTAGGAAGAAATCAAGCTAAACTTTAAAATTGAACCCATAGTAGGCAAAACAAAAGAGCAAGAAAGAAAAGAAAGGGGGGAGAGGACCAAGCCGGAGCAGCGGCGCCATGGCACCGAGCCGAGCGGGGCTGAGCCTGGCCGGGGAGACGCAGGGACTGCGTGGGTAAGGGGGAATCACCGTGACTACGTGGCTACCATGCAGGAGGCGGGCGAGCCAGGAGCCAGGGGCATGTAGGCGGGCAAGCCAAGCAGGCCACGCACACAGGAGGGCTAGAGGCACAAAGGAGAGGCGGCGTCGAGGATGTACGGTGATGACGGGCTCGGGTGAGGAGAAACTTAATCGTTTGAGTGGGTGGTGCAGGCAAACCCTAGAGTCCGAATATATATAAATAGGGTTGGACACCACAGATGGTTCTAAAGTAGAGCCGTCTGTGATATTGCTTTTCACAAATGGTTTTAAACAGGAACTGTCTATGATAAATATACATCACAGATGATTCCAATAAATAATATACATTCTCATATACATAAATAAATACAAATCCATATATATGACACGCATATGCATAAATACAAATTCAGAACAAATAGCACATAAACATGTATTACTTGTTTTTCACCGGTCAGTACTGTCGTCATGTGATTCTATTTAATTTTACGACTAGTAGTTCAACACATATGCAAAGAACTTTGCATACTCATGCCTAATCCTACAGTCATCGCTACAGAAGACGACGTAGTCATCCCACCCTTCCGTCACGCCACAGCCGGTGCTCGTACACTGGTGGCTGTCCTCCGACAGCGCCCACACCCAACCCAGTGGCCCAGCCATCTTCTTCCACGCCGCCACCTGGACTGCGTTAGCAGCGATACTATGGCACCGCCTGCTCCCCCGGTTGATCCTCTTGACCATCTCGCATCCACCGTTGGTAGGCTCGCCCTCGACCTTGCTGATGTAGTGCTTCCCAACGTCATGTGCCTCACCTGCCGTGTAGAGGAGGAGGTCGAGCATATAGACCGTGTGATAAGGACATCCCTACTACTACTACATCATCCACTCCAAGTGTGCATGAGGTTGTTCATGAAGCACCAAAGGGTCCAATAACTAGAGCAAGCGTCAAGCTTCTAAACCAACAGGTGATTTTGTTTCTTAAAGAATTTTCTATTGACTTTAATGAGAAGGGGATACTACCTCATGCAAATACATCGTGTATTCTCAGATTTGAACATTGTGAAGCCTTTGGAACCGAGAGGCAGGAGAGGTAGGCCGGAGCCAAAGCAATGAAGGAGAACCATGGAAGATCAAGGGAAGTCACTTTAAGTTATCACGACCAGGTCGGGTGTCACGACCAGGTCCATGACCAATTCCACGACCAATTCCACGACCAGGTCTTGGCCGAAGGTTGTAGTCGTGCATGGTAGGGAACGCTGGTCGGTGTCTACAACCAGATGCCACCATATGGCGCTAAAGAGGAAGGTCCAAACAACCCAAAACTTAAAGAAACAAGCCCAAACCGTGTGGAGGCCCAAGGCGTGAACAGTACTCAACGTGAGCAGTGCGTGACATGAACAGTAATTTTGAATTAGAATTTGCTTCGGTATGTGCAGCTAGCCCTAGGTCGTGCGTGAGTCGTGGAGGGGCGCCATAAGTACCATTGCCCTCCTTTATATCCCTTATACCACTTTGATATGAGAAATAACATATTAGATTACTTGCAATCGATCTTGTTCTTCCAAGGGGTGCCAAATACACTTGAGGTGAATTGGGAGTGCTGAATAGAGATCGTTCAACCTTTCCGCTGGGAATTGGGAGCACGATAGATCATCCCTTGGTGGCCGGTGAAGATTAGCGTGTGTATGTTCTTGCGAATTAAAGAGTGCTAACTTTTGCATTGGCAACGGGGGATCACTACGATTCAGCAAACCTCACGTGACTATCTTGATCATACGTCGAGAAGATCGGGCGACCTCGTATCATCTTGGTATCAAAGCTCTGTTTACTCTATAGGATTATTTACCCTTTGCATTAGATTTATTTGCTTGCTGTTCTTTTTTCCTATTGTCCAATAAACCGAAAACATGCAACATAGAAATTCTGAGTATTTAGTTTAATATGTTATTTCATGTGAGTTTAGTTAGGTTTTAGTCCATTAGAAATTTTGTTTGTGTGTTGATCATTGCATTCATTTGCGTCTCTTTGTCTTTGAGTACACATAAACCCTAGAAAATTTTGTTGAAATACCATCACCTTTTATCTTGCGTCGTGATCGTGGTCGTGGTCGTAGGCCAACACTACCTGCACCTTTTATCTTGTGCCGTGACTGTGGTCATGGCCCTAGCCCAACACTTACCCGCACCAGGACTTCCGGGTTTTTGGTTTGGTCGAAAGTGACTTCACTTATATCTTTTCTTCTTTGAGACTAGCTATTGATAATTTTACTAGGGTTGTTCTTAAGCTTTTCACACTTACTGAATTGTGAAACTTGTGCAATCAAGAGGTGAGCAAACCCTAATTCGGCCATTGCAAGAGCAAAAAGGAAATGGTAGCTGAATACAAGAAAAGCCATGGCTTGAAAAAGTATATATATATATATATAAATCAGAACCGCATATTACCAGTACCTACTTCTCCTTTCGCTTGCCCTGCAAGCCAAGGAGGAGAAAGTTTACAAGTTCATGCGGTTGAGTTTCAAAAGAAAGAAAAGGAGAACAGAAAAGAAAGTAGTGGCCAAATTTTGGTGAGTGGACCCTAGTCCATAATTTCAGATTGTGTATTTATTCTTTTTGAACAATCTTGTGCCCTTACATATACATTTGCAATTGGCTAGCGTCTCTCTTAGTACTTGGTGCAAACTGAGCTAATTCTCATCTCAATTTCAGATTGCTCACTAGCTCATTCCATTGTTTGCATCAAGTCAAATTTATCATTACGTGTGCGTTCATACACTTAGCTTAAACCTTTTTGGATCAGCACCTAGGCAAAGTATTCTAATTTGGATTATTACTTAGCTTTACAACAACTTGAATTTCAGATTGCATACCAAGCTCCACTAAATAACCGTTGTTATGCTAGTGTGAAACACTCTTAAATTCGCTTGATCATCACAATTGCTGGTTGTAGCTGCTACCAAGTGTAAGTTTTGTGTGGCCTCAATTCACTTTGAAAAGGTAAGAACTTTACTTGGAATAGGAAAGAGTGGGATTTGAGTGATTTTTTTCACACAACATCCATATACATAGCTGCTATTTTTGTTTCCTTTTCATAACTAACCATGTCAGGTGGAGATGAACAATATGATGAAGGAGGTAAGGTGACTGACCCACAAGTAGTCGTCAAGCAATATCAATTTGGGGTACTTCGTGAGCACTTTCACTGCGAGTTGCACAAAGGGCTTGATCAACTCCAAGAGAAGCATGACACCTTCGCCATCACATCGCAAAAGAAGTACAAAACTTGGAGTTACAAGCTGATCAAAATGCGCACCAATTGCGGGATGACATTGGAGCACTCACTAGGCTTATCCAAGCCTGAAATGGAGGCAATGAAGCAAGTGTTCAAGGAGGTGAAGCTGATGCCCATGCACCTCTTGAATCGCACCATCAAGTGGCGGCCAATGTCATGCATCCACCGTTGGCCAGGGGACGTGGAGAAGTTTTTGGAGGTCATGGAGGTCATGGCTGTGGCCATGGCGGAGGCCGAGGTGGTGCTACATTGGGCAAGATTGGGATAATGATTTTGCATTGCGTCGCAATGACAACTATCGTCGTCCACGCAATGACGATGATGGTTTGGGCAAGCTCAAGTTCTCCATGCAGGTGGTACTAATCCTGAGGAGTATCTCACTTGAGAATTGAAGGTTGATAAGATTTTCCGCATGCATAACTATTCAGATGATAAAAATATACAATTAGCATCTCTTGAGTTTGAGGGATATGTCTTGGATTGGTAGGAACAAGTCAACAATCAAAGAGTAGAGAATGGAGAAGACCCTGTTACTTCATGGCAAGATATGAAGCATGAGATGAGAGCACGCTTTGTTCCTCATAATTATAAATGTGATCTTTTTGATAAATTGCAGAATATGAAGCAAGAATCACACTTCGTGGAGGAATACTACAAGGAGATGGAGTTAGCCACGATACGAGCCAAGGTTCAAAAACAAGATGAGCAAACCATGGCGCGCTTCCTCTCATGTTTGAACCACAATGTGAAGTGTATTGTCAAATTTTAGCCTTATAACAATCTCTATGAGTTAGTCAATTAAGCTACAAAGACAGAACGACAATTACAAGAGGATGTCAAGTTTACAAGATCTTCGTCGTTTGCGCCCGTACGCCATCCAGCGGGGGTAAAATTGTGTCCAAATTACAAGTTAGCAAGAGCACAACTCCAAGTGATGGTTCAAGCTTTCGCCCATCATTTAGCAAGAAAGTGGAAGCTACTCCCAATGCAAAGAAGACCTCATATCCAATAGCCAGTAGCACTTCGTCAGTGGGTTCCACAGAAAAGAGTAGTGCTATACAATGCTTCAAATACCTAGGCCGTGGTCATACACAAAGGGATTGCCCAAATAACAAGGTAATTTTGATGATGGATAATGGGGATTATGATTCAACTAGTGGGGAAGAAGGTGAACATCTTGCTGATTTGGAGAGATATGATGATGCACATTGCGAGGAAAAGGAGGAGGCGTACGAGGTTGTATATTGTGACCCTGAGATTGGTCCTATGCTTGTGTGCACTCCATCGGTGTTGAGTGTATAGCCAAAATACAATCATGAATAGCGCTGCAATCTTTTTCAAACAAGAGCTCAAGTTAGCAAGGATGACAAATTTTGCAATGTAATCATTGATAGTGGAAGTTGTCAGAATTTGGCTAGCAAAGAGCTTTGTAATAAACTTGGATTGAGATACAAGAAGCATCAACATCCATATCAGATCCAATGGTTGCATGAGCATGGGTCAATGAGTGTTGGATACACAGTGGATGTTGAGTTTGAGATTGACACTTATCACGACACCGTGGAATGTGATGTGGTGTCCATAAACGTATGTTACTTGCTGCAAGGAAGGCCGTGGCAATATGATCGTGTCGTGATTCATGATGGTAGAACCAATCAATACAAGTTCATGTAGAACAACAAGGAAGTAGTGCTTCGACCATTAACTACTTCTCAAATTGTAAATGATAATATGCAAAACATAGAGGCACAAGTAGAGAGTGAGAGAGGGATAGAGCAAAAGAGTGTGATTCCACGAAAGGTGAGTGAGATCCACAAGCCAAAACCGAGTGGAAAAACAAAGAATGAGGGAGAGCAAAAGTTAGTCATGGTAGCCACCAAATCTGATTTGAGATAGATGATAGATGATCCCACTTTGATGCACTTTTTATTGTTGTACCAAGATGCATTGCTTTCTACTAATTACTTAACATCTCTTCCTAGTGTTGTTTCTCATGTTTTGCAGGCTTATGAGGACGTCTTTCCGGAGGAGGTGGCCGCTGGTCTCCCACCCATTAGAGGCATTGAACATCAAATTAACTTGGTACCGGGAGCTCCTCTTCCCAACAAGCTGCCTTACCGCACAAACCCGGAGGAGACAAAGGAAATTCAGCGGCAAGTGTAAGCGCTTTTGAAAAAGGGTATGTACGCAAGAGTCTTAGTCTTTGTACCGTTCCTGTTATTCTTGATCCTAAGAAAGATGATAAATGGAGGATATATGTAGATTGTAGAGCTATCAATAATATTACCATTCATTATCGTCATCCTATTCCTGTTGGGTAACGCGACAATGCTACGATAGCACAAACAAAATTTTACCGCGCAACCAAGGAACCACCGCAAGTAATAGATCATGATATTACCGCTAGACGCGCCGACTCGTAGCGGAAGTATAGTTGTTGTAGCGAGTTGATGCAGTCGTAGTCGTACTCATGACGCGTCTCCTCCTTCGAGTAGTCGTACTCGACGCGCGTCTGCTTCTTCGAGTGGTCGTACCCACCACGCGACTTCTTCTCAGACTCCGATGATCAACACAAGTCGCAGATCGTCCTAGTGCTGATGCTTCACAACAACACCTCCGAGGTATCCACACGTACGGGGCAGGATCACCACGCACTGGAGTGCTAGCTCCGGCAGCGTGGTTGAGAAGGCGTGGCTATTAGGATTTCAGGAGTTCTTCCAAAGATCATCCTCTTCACATCTCACCCCATATCATCGCCCCTCTTTATATAGGCATCCATGATGGGTCTCGTACCTAAGGCCCATTAGGAACTCGTGGCCTATACGAATTTGGATCACCATCCAAAACAGATCCTTACCCTTTAAGTGTGCGACCCCACAGGTTCATGTGTAATCGGTTATGACTCGGAAACTCTTTTTCGATCACTAGTCGTTAGCGGTACCTAGCAGCACATAACGATTCCCAAAAACACATAGAATAAATCGGACGAACCTTGATGTAATATGATCTATGATCAGGTCCTCATCACTTACGACCGATTCGTATCTCTATACGACTGTGTTGTAATTGGTCACGACCAGTTCGTAACTCCTTACGACCAGGTTCTTACCATTGTGTGATTACGTTTGATCAGTCTACGACCAGCACGTATCTCTATACGACTAGTCCGTAACTGATCAAACTAAGAGACCTACTCATGCATTCTCCCTTTGCCTCACGATGTCTGGTTGAACTCCAGGTGAGATGATGTGTCATCCATGGACTGTTCAATACTTTCTCAATCAAGTGTCGGATAACATCATGTGGTCGACACTTCGACCACTAGTGGCATGGCCATGCACTTTTTTTATCCGATCACCACGAGGGGCCCAGAGACATCTCTCCTGTTATGTTAGGAGGGGTAAATCTCATCTCGACCAGTCACATCCCTCTGCATGTTTCATAGCATATCCGAAAGCTATCTTTATAACTACCCAGTTACGGAGTAGCGTTTGGCAACCCCTAAGAGTGCTATTACACATGTAGGAAACCATGCTGATCTCAGGTCTAAGGATTATACATCATCATTACTTGATACCAACTAATGACACAAAGATTCATGATAATCTCAATAGTGTCTCAATGATGGGTCTATCCAACACCATGTTCTCTAACATGTGTTCACATTATTGATTCGATATCTCCATATCTATGACCGGTGAAACAAGATCATCAATCAATACATGTGCTAGTCATAGAGTCACTGGTGTTTCGACCAGTGACCTCCGACCAGGGATACATTTAGAATGACATCATATAAGTTAAAGAGTCCCACCAACAAGTCACATACTTATTGATCTATAACAAATGATTCATTCAAGGAACACGATAACATATTATCAAAATCATGAATATAGTGAAATATCATCATCTCTATGATTGCCTCTAGGGCATATTTCCAACAATTCCTAGGTTAGATGATATGCTTGATGAATTGAGTGGTTCTACTATTTTTTAAAGATTAATTTGCGTAGTGTATAGCATCAAATTAGAATGAAACAACGTGATGAGTGGAAAACAGCCTATAAAATAAAATTGGATTATATGAATAGTTAGTGATGCCTTCTGGTTTATCTAATGCTCCTAGTACATTCATGCGTTTAATAAATTATATTTTGAGAACTTTCATCGAAAAATTTGTGGTAGTCTATTTTGATATATAGCCGCACTTGGATGGTCATATTGAACACATTAGATAAGTGTTAGAAGTGCTTAAAACTGAAATGTTGTTTGCAAATTTTGAGATATGTACTTTTTGCACTAGTAAGGTGGTGTTTTTAGGCTATGTTATTTTAGCTCATGGAATTAAGGTAGATGAATCTAAGATTGATGCTATACGTAATTGGCATACTCCTGTTAATATTAGTCAAATTCGTTGCTTCCATGGGTTTGCTGGTTTTATCATCATTTTGTGAAGGATTTCAGCACCATTGTTACCCCCATTAAATGAATTAACTAAAAAAGGAGTTCGTTTTGAATGGGGAGCATCACAACATAAAGCCTTTGCTGAACTAAAGAAGTGTTTAACTGAAGAACCATTGCTTGTTTTACCTGATTTCACTAGAACTTTTGAGATTGAATGTGATTCTAGTATAATAGGTATTGGTGGTGTGTTGATGCAAGATCGCAAACCTGTAGCATACTTTAGTGAGAAATTTAGCGGAGCTCAATTGAATTATTATGTTTATGATAAAGAATTATATGTTCTTGTACGTGTTTTAGAGACTTGGCAACGTTATCTTTGGCCCAAAGAGTTTGTCATACATTCTGAGCATGAGCCTTTAAAACACTTGAAATGACAAGCTAAGTTGAACCGTAGGCATGCTAAGTGGGTTGAATTCATTGAAACCTTTCTATATATTGTTAAATACAAGAAAGGCAAAGAGAATGTGGTAGCTGATGCTTTGTCTAGAAAGAATGTGTTATTAATCCAATTGGAAGTAAAGGTTCTCGGATTAGAGAGTCTGAAAGAATTATATGCGTCCAATCATGAATTTTCAGCACCATATTCTAAATGCAAAGATGGGAAAGGATGGGACAAGTATCATATCCATGATGGTTTTCTATTTCGAACTAACAAGCTATGTGTTCCAGATTCATCTGTGTGTTTGCTCTTGTTGCGGGAATCTCATGCAGGGGGATTGATGAGACATTTTAGTAGGGAGAAGACCTTCATGATGTTGGCCGATCACTTCTATTGGCCAAATATGAGACGAGAGTTGAGAGGTTTGTTTGGCGTTGTGTTACATGCCATAAATAGGGCCGTTCCTAAGGGAGGGAGGGCTGGGGCAACCGCCCAAAGCCCACCAGAGCCAAGGGCCCCTGATCCTGATACATCATACTACACATATGTATACATATATGTATAATTGTATATCATGTATATGCTCTTTTACTATGATTGTATAACTACTAACTAGATTGAGGCATTGAGCTAGCCAGGAGGCAGGAGCTCAGGACATGGGCCTAAATCATTTAATCAGCATCTAAGGCCCAGCCAACTAGTCAACTACCGAAGTACCAACAGGCACTCCCAGACCTAGTCTCCCATCCTATCGCTGATTGCTCCATGCCTGATGCCTCCATCCTTCTGCAACGAAACCAACACCGCCGCCTCCGTCACACCCTCACAAGTCACGCCTCACGGTCTCCCTTCCCCTCTTCTCCTCTTCCCCTGAAACGAAAGTCGGCGTGTCGCCTGGCGCCTGCTTGCCTCGTGGTCTTCCCAATCCCCAGATCACCGCCATTAATGGAGGAGGAGAGCCCAATATCATGGATTTCCAACAAATTCGCCATCAATCCCTTTAATTTGCAACGAATCTACTTGAACTCAACTCATATAGCCGTTGCATACATGGTGCATATTCTTGATTTTCTCCTTCCTTGATTCACTGTCAAATACCACCACTCCCAGGCCCAGCCAACATCTACCTTGTAAAAATAAAATTCAGAGATTTATTGTAAGTTGTAACCTTAGTTTCTTTTTGTTATAAAGATTTCCATTAGGTCTAAGAGAGGGACCAGAGGGTTAAATAGAAGAGGATTGGAATTGCAAATTCTTGTCAGTTCGTGTTTGTGGTATGATTTTATTTAGTTAATTCGATTCTTTAAGTTATGGTTTTGCACTCATTTTCCAAAGCTCATGCAATAATGCTCATGCACTTCTATTTTTAGGACCTTTTTACATATAGCACGATTGAAGTTTTCTCTGGATTATTCTTGGCATTATTTCGGTATCTATCGAATTATCAAAATGCAGGTGCTTTTGTTCCTAATCTAAACCAACTTTTATACTATCGTATGGTAAGATGTCGTCTAGAAAGTATTTATCTGTAAGTGAAAAAGAAAAAAAGGAAACAAGTAGATTAGTTGATAGAATCGCAGAAATGGGCCATTGACAAAAAAAATTAGGATTAATACAAACCCTTCTAGGAATTCTGAGGAATTAGCCATAATTAGTATTGAAAAACAACCTAATAATGATTTAGATGAGAATAATGATACCAATGAGAATGAGAATGATTTGAGATGAGAATAATGATAACAATCCCTTATATGTTTATGTTAGAATAAAGGCCTTCCCATTTTGTCTCGCTCCGGGCCTCCAAAATGCCAGGAACGGCCCTGGCCATAAAGCTAAGTCTAAACTCAATCCACGTGGTTTGTATACTCCACTTCCAATTCTTAGTGCTCCTTGGTAAGATATTAGCATGGACTTTGTTTTAAGTTTGCCTAGAACTAAGAAAGAGAGGGATTCTATTTTTGTAGTTGTGGATAGGTTTTCTAAGATGGCACACTTTATTCCTTGTCATAAGAGCGACGATGTGTCGCATGTAGCTGACTTATTTTTCAAAGAAATTGTGGGATTTCATACCGTACCTCAAACCATTATTTCAGATTATGATGTGAAGTTCATGATATACTTTTGGAAGACTTTGTGGGCCAAGCTTGGGACAAAGTTACTCTTTTTGATAACTTGTCACCAATAAACCGATGGATAAACGGAGGTGGTGAACCCTACACTCTCAATGTTGCTACGGATAATGATCAAGAAGAACTTAGAAGAGTGGGGATATTGTTTACCCCATGGTGAATTTACATATAATCGGGCGGTGCATTCTACTACTCAATTGTATCCATTTGAGGTGGTGTATGGCTTCAGACCGATCACACCACCTGATTTGCTACCACTTCCATTGCAAGAGCATGCTAATGTGGAGGCTTTTAATCGTGCTGATTTTGTAAAGAAACTCCATGAAAAGACTAAAGAGGTAATTGAGGCGAAGGTACGTTCTTATGCTTCCAAAGCCAACAAAACTAGAAAGAAAATGTTGTTTGAACCAAGTGATTTAATTTGGGTTCATCTTCGCAAAGAACGCTTTCCGGAGAGGCGTAAATCCAAGTTGATGCCATGTGGTGGTGGCCCTTTTAAAGTGCTTGCCAAGATCAACGATAATGCATATAAGATTGAGCTTCCAGGCGACGACTATGCGGCAAGTGCTAGTTTTAATGTTGCTAATTTGTCACCATTCTTTGGGCAAGACGATACAGAGTCAAGGACGACTCCTTTTCAAGAGAGAGGGGATGATGAGGGCATCCCTACTACTACTACATCTTCCACTCCAAGTGTGCATGAGGCTGTTCATGAAGCACCAAATGGTCCAATGACTAGAGCAAGCGCCAAGCTTCTAAACCAACAGTGTGTATTCTCAGGTTTGAACATTGTGAAGCCTTTCAAAGATCTAGTGATCCTCTCTCGTGGTAACTCCAGAGAGGGTGGGATCAAGCATGCTTTTCTCGCAAAATTCGACCGCCTCCCGCAGATCTCATTTGCGAACGGAGACATTATAACCCGAGTTCCCTACCGTTACAAGTCGCCAATGGTGTCTCGAGCACTCCTCAAGCGGGAGGCCTCGAGCGCAAGTGAGAATCATCAACGGAGGTCTTCGCCCTTCCCCAATCGACCTCATGGAGGCCGAGATAAGAACACTCCCGAAGATCACACACCGCGCCTCGTGGTAATGGCAAGGGCACCACCGTGGCGAGAGAACCAACACTGATGAGCGAGGGAAATCTCGACATTCTCGCACTCCACTAAGAAGGCCTCAAAGACCGATGAGGAGGATTTTGACGTCGTCGGAAGAAAGAAAATTGCGCCCGTAAGAACTCGCTCGGCGCATTCAACATCACGGAGGAGGTACAAGAACTCCGGGACATCAACGACTTACTCGAGAATCCCACCAAGAGCTTGCTCGAATGCCGATCTCTTTGTCAAGAGATTACGCAAAGACTTCGAACGTGATGACAAGATCGAGGTACCTCATCGACAACATCTGGTAGTCGCAATACGACTTCCTCAACTACAATCAATCGAATATTTTCAAGGAATCGACACGCCATAAGTCGAATCGATCCCTATTCGAGAAATACATTTCGATCACCAAGATCAAGAAGCCCCTGAGAGGTGATCATTCACCACTTCGACAAAGAAATTCACAACGAGTGGAGTACGAGGAATATTCTCCTCGAGAATCGAGACCTACTACGTATCAGTCACCGTTACGGGTATCGTCGATACGATCACCGGTGACATTAACCCTTCTTTCCTACAAAGAAGGCGCAAGAAGTGATTACCGGATGCCGCATTTTCGCCGACCTTCGAGCGCCACATTGCCACCTCATTTTCGCCGCTGAACATGGAAAATTTGATGGATCTCAAAATCCCATCGAATTTCTTCAGATCTATACAACACCGTCCGAGCAACAGGAGGAGGAGAGCATGTAATGGCGAATTACCTTCCGATCGTGCTCAAGGATCCGCCGATCGTGGTTATTAAACCAACCACTCGAGTCGATCTACTCTGGCAACACCTCTGCGATCTTCTACAGCGAATTTCCAAGGCACATACAACCGCCTCGAAAAGAAGACGACTTGCACCGGATAAAACAGAACAACAACGAGACTTTGCGCCAATTCATCAAACGCTTTAGTCAGTTCGTAACTCAATTCGGAAATTTCGATTCCTCCGTGATCGTGGCTTTTAAGCAAGGAGTCCGTAGTAGAGGGATAACGGAGGACATTGCTTTGAATCCTCCCAACATCAGGTCGAACTCTTCGAGATGGCCGATCGATATGCAATCGCTTCGAGGCGGTCGAGTGGAACAACACTATCGATCGAGAAACATATACTCCTCGAGAGCCGTGAAGTTGGTAAGGATAAAAAGCAAAAAGTCCAAGAAGAAAATAAAAGTCAAAACCACAAACCGTGGTTCCAAGGAGGTTCTCGCCGCGAAAGATGGAGAGCCCAAACCACCAAGTCGCACTCGATCAAGGCAAAGGTAAGCGCCTCGATCGAGGAACGACAAACCAAGGTGGTGTCCTTTCATAAAAAGGAAGGACATGACCTCCAGAATCGCCGAAGTTTTCCAAAGAAAGCTCGAGGACTACTACAACGGAAGCACCACTCCCTACTCTCGAAAGCGGGTAGGACATACGAGTGGCCAAAAGTCGCTTCTGATGATGAGGAGATGCCGCTCCAAGATCCGCAACATACCGCTGAGCACATCTACGGAGGATCATCAAGATACGACTCCAAACGACAACTTAAAGTCACGGACGAGAGGTAAATTCCATACATACTCCTCTCGTCAATAAATTACCAAGTGGTCGGAAGTTACCATCTCTTTTGAGAAGGATGACCGCCCAATCACTACGAGTCGATCAGTCGATATCCGACAGGGTGAACCCACCATCAACAACCGTCGGTCAATCGAGTGTTGGTTGATGGTGGCGCTTCTTTGAACATATTATTTACTAATGCCCCGACGAGATGCAAGTACCAGACAAAGGTAAGGCCTGACGATACTCCTTTCATGGAATCGCATCGGGTCTTCACCAAACCTATTGCCAAGTTTCTCTTCCTTTAACATTTGGCTCACCAAGTAATTTCAGACGAGAAAGTCTCCTTTGATGTGGTCGATTTCGACACGCATATAACGCCATACTCGGACGACCAACTTTGGCAAAATTCTTAATGGCTACTCATTACGTATCAATGTCTTAAGATGCCAAGGTCCCAAAGGAGTGATCAACATTCAAGGTGACAAAAGATGGCGATAGTCTGCGACCGCCGATCACTCGAGATGGTTGGTCAAATACCAACTCGAGATGAAAGTCACCTTCGACTAGCAAGTCGAAGCCTAAAGTCGCACTAAAGCCGAACGACTAAGTCAAAGAGATTCCTCGACGCAGAAGAACCCTCAAGATCGCTCAGACGGGGAGACTTCCGCCCCAAATAGGAAGACGCCCTCATTACCTTCCTCCGAGCTAACGCAGATGTCTTTGCGTGGCAAACATCCGACATGCCCGAGTCCCTGTGAGGTGATCGAGCACGTGCTAGCTTTACGGCCCGATAAAGTACCAGAAACAAAAATTACGGAGATTTGCCCTCGATCGACGAGATGCTATTAAATCGAGTTGATAAGCTACTTAAAGCAAGCTTTATAAGAGAAGTCAACCACCCGAGTGGTTGGCTAACCCAGTAATGGTCAAAAAGTCAAACGGCAAATGGCGATAAGCGTGGACTTTATCGATCTTAATCCAAAAGATGATTTCCTTTACCTCGTGACGATCACCGTTGATTCTATCGCAGTTGTGAGATATTAAGTTTTTAGATGCATATTCGATATCACCGATCAATATGTGTTTAAACGATGAATAAAAGACCGCATTCATTACTCCATTTGGTACCTTTTGCTATGTCAAAATGCTATTTGGTCTAAAGAATGCCTGCTTCTTTTCAACGCCTAATGCAATCGATTTTTCATCTCAATTAGGCCGAATTTGGAAGCCTATGTTGATGATCTAGTCGTAAAAAGCATTAAGAGACTTAATCATATCACCGACCTACAAGAAACATTCGACAACCTCGTAAAGCACCGCTTAAAACTCAATCCAGAAGTGTGTGTTTGGAATTTCTTCAGAAAATTGCTTGGTTTCCTAGTATCCGAACGAGGAATCAAGCAAACTCAAAAATAAAGGTCATCCTCCGATGCGCCCTCCAAACACAAAAAGGAAGTCCAAACTCACTTTGGGTGCATGGCGGCTTTAAGTCGCTTTCATCGCACGACTAGGAGAAAAAGGACTACCTTTCTTTAAACTTCTCGAGAGACATGAAGGTTTTGAGTGGTCGAACGAGGCAAACGCCGCTTTGAGGATGTCAAGAGGTATCTTTCGAGTGCTCCTGCTCGCTTCTCCAAAGCCGTAAGAGACGCTCTTAATTTACCTAGCCGCCACGCCACGCATCAAGCGCAAGATTAGTCGAGAACGTGAAAACGCATAACGACCGGTTTACTACGTTAGCGAAGTTTTACACGGCCTAAGGAGCGCTACCTCGTGTCCAAAAACTTCTATATGCCCTCCTCATGTCTTCGAGGAAATCGCGGCATTATTTTCAAAGCGCACAAAATAGCCGCGTCTGCCCGAGTTTCCTTTGGGAGCAATCCTCCATAATAAGGAAACAATGGACGCATGGCAAAATGGTCACGAACTTGGGGAGTTCGACCTCCATTTCGTGTCCCGAACGGCCATAAAATCCCGGATCTTGGCGCACTTTGTCGCCGAATGGACAAATCTCGAACTGCTCAGATCCCCAAGACGATTCCCACCACGCTGGATGATGTACTTTGACGGGTCACTTACTTTAAGTGGCTCGAAGTCAGTGGTCTGGTATCTCCTACGGAGAAATCTTAAAGTATGCCATACAATTAAACTTCCGTGCCACTAATAATGTGGCGAGTACAAGGTTTGCTAGCGGCATACGAGCCGCGAAAGCACTCTCAATTGGCCGACTACTCGTGAGAGGAGACTCTCAACTAGTCGTGAATCAAGCCGAAAGAGTACCAAAGCTCTAGCTCGACAATGTCTCAATACTTATCGGAAGTTCGCAAGCTAGAAAAGCATTTTTAGGTTTCGAGGTACAATTCATCCTCGAAGGATAATTTCCTCGCACCAACTTGCTCTGATGGCTTCTTCCGATCTACGGCACCAAAGGGGTTTTCTTGGAGAAACTCCAAAGCCGCCTCGGTCGAAGAACCAGAGACACCTCCTATTGAGATGGCCTCATTAGACTACGAGGATATCCGGATGACTCCCATCTACGAGTATCTTCGCAAGGGTTCCGTGCCAAGATGATCTTGAGGCGCATCGCTTATCCCGAAAAGCCAAAATGTATACTTTGGTCGAAGGAGTCCTCTACAAACGAGGAACCCAAGGGATACTCATGCGATGCATTCCGCAAAACGAAGGAATAACACTCCTTCACGATATACAAGGGCATCTGTGGGACACATGCTTCCTCTGTAACCTTGGTTGGTAAAGCCTTTCGACAAGGTTTTTATCGCCTACACCAGTATGATGCTAAGGAGGTGGTTAAAAAGTGTGTCCAAGTACAATTCCATGGTAGACAAATACACCAACCACCTCAAGCATTACGCATAATACCTCTTTCTTGGCCTTTTGCACTGGGTCTCGATATCCTAGGACCGCTTCCCAAAGCTCCAGGAGGTTTCAATTCCTTTTGTGGCTATTGACACGCTCACAAAATGGATTGAAGCTGAACTCAGAATCGATAACATCTAAGACAAAAGGTTCATGATGAGATGCGAATTAGCCGATTTGGAGTTCCGAGTCGGATAATTACGCATAATGGTAAACAATTGCAAGTGCAAAATTTCGTGAATTTTGCGGCGAGTTAGGTACCAAATTATGCTATGCTTCGCTGCACATCCCCAAAGCAACGGGCGGTCGAACGTGCAAACGGCCAAATAATGCGAGGAATTAAAACCCGAGTCTTCGACCACTTGTTAAGCGCTCGGGGCTTGGGTACAAGAATTACCTCCGTGTTATGGGCGGTCAGACAACCACCAATGAGCAACAGAGAAACACCATTTTTTCTAGTGTTCTGAGTCGAAGCCATGCTTCCTCCGAGCTAAAATTACAGTCGACACGAGTTGAAACTTTCAACAACTCGCATCAGAACAACTTCGAGATGACATTAACCTACTCAAGAAAGGAGAAACCTAGCCTTAATCCGTCGCGCCTACCAACAAGCCCTCGCAGATATTATGATCGTAAGGTCCAACCTCGCAGCCTTGTCAGAGGTGACTTGGTATTGAGGCTCGCCAATCCAAGTCTAATCGAATAAACTTTCCCAAATGGGAAGGTCCTTACACAAATGGTCGAAGTAACCCTGCCAGTGGTCTGACGACTAGCGATGGAAGATGGACAGTTCTCTCAAACTCTTGGAACATCGACCGCCACGCAAATTCTATGTGTGACCAATTTCTCAAGCAAAAAAGTCGTGTTCTTTCTACTTCTCTTGCCTTATTTTTTGAGTAGTGCTTTTTAATCTTTCGACTATGATACAAAAACACCCAGCTTTCTTTACACCGTCGAAAACAAGTAACATCATCTAGTCGAAACTTCTCCTATCCGCATGTGGTTCTCGCCACTAGAAGGAATTTCCTAGCATCGACTGCTACTCATTTTTCACCAATACAAAGAGCTCGGGTTTTATCCAATGAAATGTTCTCAGAGCCAACTCTCTCAATCTTAGTTTATTTTTTCAAGGATTTCCAAAAATATTCTAAGTAGAGTACACTTGATATATTCATTCGACCACTTTTGATGTACTCGCTTGCTTTGACCGGTCGAAGGAAGAGACACACCTAGTCGAGTTTTTCCTCTCGCATGTGGTCCCGCCACTAGAAGGAACTTCCTAGCGCCGCCGCCTCCTACTTTTTGCTCTTGAAAAGACTTATCGAGTCCATCGTAAAAGGGCTAACGAATTATTAAAGTCCTCTAGACGCTTGCTTAACTCAAGTTGTCGTTCTTGGTTTGATTAAACTAGTCGGAGATGGTAACATCACCTAGTCAAAGCCTTTTCTCTCAGACGTGGTCTTGCCCACTAGAAGGAACTTCCTAGTGTCGAGTCGCTTTCTACTCTTTCACCAAGTGCTTGACAACCATAACAAAACTATAAGTTAAACAAACCTCTCTTTGTTTTCGTAAACCCCATTTCAAACACTATTTACTTAGATTGTCTAAACAATCTAAGCAAATAGTCGGGGGCTAGGATAAAGTTATTAATTAGACTTCAATTCTTAGTCTTTCATTCGCTTATTATCTTTTGAGTTACTAACTACTCGACAAGATAATTTTCAGGAAATAAGATGGATCATATATCATTCATCAACAGATATTGTCCGCCTTACAAGGTAGTTACAAGATTACTCAAGGGGAGAGCCTAGTGCATTTCCTCCACCACCTTTTTGCCAACCGATTGCATTTCCTCAATCGACGACTTGCCTCGATTCTGAGCAATCGAACTCGGCTTCAATTGGTTGCACATTAAGGGGATCTTGAGCTTTAAGTTTCGCCAAAGCGTAACTTACTCCGACTTCGATCGCCTCCTTATTGATTCACTTTGATTAGTCTTCGTGAGTGGTCACCATTTCTTGCAATTTTCCGACTTGTTCCCAATGGTACTTGTGTGAGCACTATGGTATCTTCTCGAGGAGTTTTTCCTCGTAATGTAGCTCACTAAGCACATTGTTCAGAGAGTGATGTTGCCTTGAAGACTAGTCTTCATCGACTCCATCTCCGTTGGGTACAAGTCGAAGCCTCGCAAGTTTCTTGTTTTCACCACTTGTTCAAAAGAATAAAATCACAAACGAAAGGGAGTGGAGGGGGGACGAAGCCAAAAAAATAGAGGAGAACCATGGAAGATCAAGAGAAGTCACTTTAAGTTGTCACAACCAGGTCTGTTGTCACAACCAGGTCCATTGTCACGACCAGGTTTTGGCTGAAAGTTGTAGTCTTGCAGGGCAGGGAACGCCGGTCGAAGTGTACGACCAGATACCACCATGTGGCGCTAAAGGGGAAGGTCCAAACAGCCCAAGACTTAGAGAAACAAGCCCAAACCGCATGGAGGCCTAAGGCGTGAACAGTACTCGACGTGAAAAATGCATGGTGTGAACAGTAATTTTGAATTAGAGTTTGCTTCAGTATGTGCAGCCAGCTCTAGGTCATGCGTGAGTTGTGAAGGGCGCCATAAGTACCATTGCCCCCTCCTTTGTATCCCTTGGACCACTTTCATATGAGAAATAACAAATTGGGTTGTTTGCAATCGCTCTTGTTCTTCCAAGGGGTTCCAAACACACTTGAGGGGAATTGAGAGTGCTGAATAGAGATCGTTCAACCGTTCCGCTGGGAATTGGGAGCGCGATAGATCTTCACTTGGTGGTTGGTGAAGATCAGCGCGTGTATGTTCTTGCGAATTAAAGAGTGCTAACTCTTGCATTGGCAACAGGGGAACACTACGATTCAACAAGACTCATGTGAGTATCTTGCTCATACGTCGAGAAGATCGGACGACCCTATATCACCTCGGCCTTGTGGCTGGCATCGCCCGCTCGCTCGAGGCACATGAGGCCGCGCTGCATGTACTGATGCGCGAAAATAAGCGGGAGGCCGACGATGAAGCAGGTCTCCTGGTTGCCGGCGTCGTCCATGTGGTTTACGACGGCGCGGTAGCACTCGTTGTCCAGCCACTTCATCGCCTCCTCCCGCTCCAGCACCATGTGCCTCCCCACGGCGCCCTTCTTGGACACCTTGTACATGGCCTTGCAACTACAATATATGTACGTGCACAATTCAAGACGCCTGTGATAAATATACATCACAGACGTCAGTTCTAATAAATAACTGTCTGTGATAATATACATTCTCATATACATAAATACAAATTCACACATATGACACATTCTCATATACATAAATGCAAATTCAGAACATATGATACATAAACATGTATTAATTGTTTTCCACGGGTCAATAATGCCATCATGTCATTATACCGAGACCATTTACATATATAGAAGACAGTAAATACAAATTCAACCAGGTTTTTTTTTTTTTGTATTTATATATGGACAAACAGCGTGGCCCGATTTTTATATTTTTGTATTCATATATGGCCAAACAGCGTGGCCAGTCGCTTCTTACAAAGATTTAAAAAGTACAAACTTAAATAATCAATATTTTTCTAGTGGCGGAGGTAGCATGCTATCTCCGTCTTCAAAACTTCGTAGGCGTCGACATTAGCATCA
The DNA here is from genome assembly GCA_036346395.1 of Hsuehochloa calcarea. Classification (NCBI taxonomy): domain Eukaryota; kingdom Viridiplantae; phylum Streptophyta; class Magnoliopsida; order Poales; family Poaceae; genus Hsuehochloa; species Hsuehochloa calcarea. The sequence continues at coordinate 23,376,413 of CM070609.1, read as the reverse complement.
GACGGTTCGGGATCATCAAACGAAGCCCGAAATGCGTCCACCCGCTGACACGCTCGTTTGAGTGTTTCCCGAAGACCCTCCGACTGTTGAATCAAGAAGAATTGAGCTCATAGTCTCTCTTCCCTTGCTTGAGGGGTCTCGATAAGGTCGAATCGGTCGCCCGCCGCCTCGATTAAGCAGTCCAAGCGACGACAAGCCTCCTGGAGACGTGCAACGTCTTTGTGGAGGACCACATCGACGACGAGGTTAACTCGCTAGAAGTGGGAGATCACCCGGAAGACGCGGCGGAGGAGGATTTCAAGATGGCGGAAGGTGGCCCTCACCTGCTCTGGCAAATCCTCGGACAGAGGAGTGAGGACATTGTTGACACAGTGTCCTTCCGCAGTATCCACCAGTGTACGGACGGAGAGGTGCTCATACAGTATGGCCAGGTAGGCCATCAATGCCGGCGACAAGGAAACAGAAGAGATAGATATTTCTGCTTTTAGAGTATGTATAGAGTGATGTCCGGACGATCATCTTCGATGGTGGATTATCCTTTTTATAAAAAAGGAATAAATTCAGCGCGTGAGACGAAGAGACGCATCGGGGAGCCGAAGCAGCATTAATGCGAGCGAAGAGATGCATCGGTGACGAAGAAACTCATCGGGGAGCTGAAGCGATATTATCACAAACGGTTATAATTAAAAACCGTATGTGAAGTCTATAATTATCACAGACGGTTCGTGTTTAGAACCGTCTGTGATACTTCACATACGGTTTTCAGTATGAACCTCATGTGATATTACATCTTCATATACGGTTATCAACCCAAGCTGTAATACAGACGATAGTTAATCAAAAAAACGTATGTGATTGTATTTAATACAGACTAATGAGACATCTAGTATTAATTTTTTTTATAGTAGTGTGGGGGAGATAGTATTGGACTCGGGGATTAAGTAGCCTAGTTTGGCTGGTTCAAAAGGGTAAACGGAATGGTTGGAACACAAGTTTAAAGGGATAAAGTGCTACGGGCACATCACTCTGCCTTCGTTCGACGCATGTGCTCCCCTCATGAATTTTCATTTTCTTTTCAGTATGGATTTTGGGTGTTCTCTTGCGTGCTGTGGCGGCGGTGGGTCCACGTGTTCGAGTGTTTGTGGGCCGGTGCGGGTCGGGTCGGGCCTTGGGATGTAAAGTGGGATCGACGGAGAGCGTGTCGCTGGGCCGAAACTGGCTAGTTAATTCGGTTGCTCGGGGGAGAGTCGTAACAACCTGGCACGTGTGACCCCTGTCTGCCCAGGAGACGTGATCAACGTCGCGTCGGATCATGTCATGAGATTGCACTGCACAGGCCGACATCTGTGAGCGCGACCGGTTTGAGTTATGGCCAGACGAAAGTTCGAGAGCCAATTGGAGCCATCCGGGAGAAACCGAGGACTCGTTTTTAAGTAAAAGACAAGTAGAATGCACATTCAATCACATGAACAAGATGGATCGAGTTTTAGAGCTATAGATTAACCACCAATGCACGAGAAATCAAGAAGGGAGCGGTGGCTATGGCAGCGCCGCAGCGGCATGGATTCCCCCCAGGGCCCGAGACGAAGCGTACGTCCACGAGTGGAGTACCTCAACCACGAGGGCACTTCCTCGGTTCCAGTAACTTCTAGCATTATAAATAGCGCCGAGCTCCCACTCCCACATGTTAAACTGCTACACGCCCCCAATCTGCAGCTCCCACGCTATTCCACCATTAAATACTCCCACACAAAGTCAGTCCCCGAAGCGAGCACCACTCCCTCCCTACTTCCTCCTTCGTGCTCTCTCTCTCTCTCTCTCTCTCTCTCCGAGGCTACGAGCAGAGAAAGCCAAAGGTTTAATCCGATCGTGTAGTGCAGTCGTGTACTCTTATTGTGTTTTGTACAGCGACTGGTGTTTTCTTGGGAGGAGAGGTGGTGGAATTTGGGGAGGCGAGGCAGGTGATGTACGGAACTCCGGTGTCCAAGGATCTCAACCTGCCAGCCCAGCCACAGCTAGCCGCCGGTGTAAGGACGCCGCCGCAGATGAGTTTCCCTGGCCTGCTGCGGTACAGGTCGGCCCCGAGCACTCTGCTCGGCGAGGTGTGCGGGGACTTCCTCCCGGTTGCCGGCGCCGGCGCCGGCGCGGGGCATCGACCGGGCAGCACTGACCACGCTGCGGACACCGTCATCGCTCGCTTCCTCGCCGGCCACCACCCCGAGGTCCGGGACAAGCCTCCCCGCCCCACGGTGCCCGCGGCCCACTTCCCGGAGGAGGACGCCTCCATGGCCTCGCAGCAGCAGTTCATGTACCAGTCGCAGCAACAACAGATGGCTGCCATGGAGGGCCTGTACCGCACCGTTAGCTCCGTCGGTACGGAGCCGGCCGCTGGTGGTGGCGGCAACAGCCTGCTCCGGCAGAGCAGCTCCCCCGCCGGGTTCCTCAATCATTGGAACATGGACAACGGTTGGTGCTCTCTCCTCCTCGAGCTTTTGGTGCTCTCTCCTCCTCGAGCTTTCTTGGTTCTCGCCATGTAGCAATCATGAGCTAACTAACTAGATACTAGCTTTCCATTTCTGGAACTGACGCGTCGTGCAATTAATGGAATACTACCTGTAGGATACGGGAATATGCTCAGAGCGGGCATGGGCGGCGCTGGCGCCGGAGCTGGCGGCTTCAGGAACGGCGACGCGCGGCTCAAGGGGCAGCTCAGCTTCTCGTCGCGGCAGGGCTCGGTGATGTCTCAGATTTCGGAGATGGGCAGCGAGGAGTTCGGCGGCAGCAGCCCCGAGGCCGGCAGCAACGGCGCAGCCGCGGCGCGCGGATACGGTAGTATCCCCGCGTACCCGATGGGCGCCTCATCCGGCTGGGAGGATCCCTCTCCGTCGCCGTCGCCGTCGCCGTCACTGCTGTCTGAGAGCCTGTGCGGGGTGAAGCGCCCCCGCGACGTCCCGGGCTCCGACGTCCCCGTCGCGCAGCAGGCGGCCAACGGTGCGAAGCTGACGCATCAGTTCAGCCTGCCCAACAACAGCAAGCAGGCCTTGCCGGAGATGACGGCGATCGAGAAGTTCCTACAGTTCCAGAACGCCGTGCCGTGCAAGATCCGCGCCAAGCGCGGCTGCGCCACGCACCCGCGCAGCATCGCCGAGCGGGTGCGTAGCACAACCCAACCCAATCCAACACCACGCATTTCTGCAACAATTCGTTGTGCCTGTCTGATCAATTGACGTGGTGCAGGTGAGGAGGACGCGGATCAGCGAGCGGATACGGAAGCTGCAGGAGCTCGTCCCGAACATGGAGAAGGTAAGCGAGCTGTCAGAGACTGTACCGGCAGTCCGGCACGGCGATCCAAGAAGCCAATAGTAGTAGTAAAATCGCAGAACAGTGCATGCATGATTGATTTTCTTTCCCGTAATGGGAATGGTACCTTGATGTGCGCCATGGAAGGACCACGAGTCCACGACCTGTGCTGGTTTTAGGATTTTAGCTTAGCTGACTGGTCATAACTTGGTTCGTATCACTGCAGCAAACCAACACGGCTGACATGTTGGATCTCGCTGTCGACTACATCAAGGATCTCCAGAAGCAGGTCAAGGTATGTCCGTATGTATGCTTTGGTGCTCTGCCCCCTCTTCAAAATTGTAGCTTGGACGATCAGCGTGACGATTGCGCTGTTCTATCAGGAATGTTAAAATCAAGTAGATTTGCCCTCTGAATGGGGGCAAGGGTAACTTCAATTAGGCCTATCCAAATTATACATGCTCCTAGTTAATTATACAACCTGTTTTTCTGTTGACATTTTTGTAAACAAAGTCTGTTGATAATTTTGAGATTGAGACAAACACATATGAAGCTTGAAATTGGTTAAAGTCGTAAAATTAACCTATTTTCTTCAAAGTTGCTCATGGTGGTCTTGTTAATTCATTGAAGGTGTTAAACGACAGCCGCGCCAATTGCAGCTGCCCGGCGAGCAAGCAGCAGCAGTTCGCTGGTTAATCAAGCTTGACGGTCCAATGCGCCATGGCCGCAACGCAAGGTTGGGAGAAATCTGAACCTTCCTTTGGTTCTGAACCTTCCTTTTGGTTCTAGCTAGTAAGCAGTTGAAATGCTTGTGTACGTAGGGCAATGGAGCATAAGCATCATCAAGATGTGAAAGGAGAGGGCATGAGATTGGGTTTGTACATGCAGGTCATTGACAAGCAGCTAAGCCCACGAAAACGTGGTCCCCACATGCTAGTGATAGACTGATAGTTTGCAAGCTTAATTAGTTTGGTTCAGAGGAGAGGCGAAACCAGAAATGTATAGTTCTGTCTTGTCCTTGCTGTTATAGTACATACATGCAACTGTCTGCGTGCCCACGTCCAATATGCATTCCCTTCATGGTAATCATTAATCAAACTGCAGCCTTGTTTAACACCAGCCTCCTCATCATCACCAGCATCATCTTCGGCTCCTTGCTTCGCACTGGCCGAGTTGTTGCACCTGTTCAAGTATTACATATCTTGCACTAACTTTACACAGCTAATCTTTGTTTTGTACTGGGCTTAGTCTTACCAAAAGGGCTGGTTTGACATGCAAACGGGTGGCCATGAGTATCGATCGATCGATCAATCGATTTCGCTTTCCTTGATGATACGCCCAGGCGGGTCGGCGAAGATCGATCGGCCGTTGAGTTGAGCTAACCTGAATGAAGAACAGGTTCAGTGAATGAGAAACAGAGGGCCCGTCGAACTGTCTGTCTTTGTGTTGTCACTGTCTCCTCATCAGCCTCTGAAAAACCACGGGCGCTCGCGTGGCGGCGGTTATTCGCCTATTCCCACCGTTGGTTGCGTCGCGCGGCTGTTTCTACAGTTATGAATACGTGGGTCCGTTGCTCGCGCGGGCTGGTTAATTCGCGCATCAGTGAACCGAGTCTAACTGCAGTGCATGGCTGCGGCTGACAAGGATCTGCAGATACTACGCAGTCTTGGGATCCAAATCCACAGTAACGTACAGGGGATGTCGATCTGGATCGTTAGCTCTTGATTGAACAGTTGAAATGTATCCTTAATGCACAACTCTCTGCTTCTCTGTATTGACCCAATACCAACGCATAGTATCCATTTTCCGAGTCTTACTATTGGATCGATCAAAAGTGACGCTCTCAAGTTTGATCGCCGAGTTTGGTATGTTGATACGAACTACTCCATTGTTATTTGATCAGAGTATTAGACCATCCAACAACATACAACTGCTTCGTAGCACCTTGCAACTCTAAGATAACCATACTAATAACTGTTCCAAATCTGAGAGAGAGAGAGAGAGAGAGAGAGAGTGCGACTGTGGCCATTGTTTGTTGGTAGTGATCTAGTGACAGTAGGATTGAGCTTAAAAGAAAGGAAAAAAGTTTAAGCTTAAATAAAGAGATAGTTTTTTCATCCATTTTATAAAAAGTTAAAACCATTTTAAATCTAAAAGTCACAAGTTATGTAAAAGATATTTTATTTTATTTTTGCGGACTGGAATATCCTTTTACCAACTAAATACCATTTATATATAGCTCCAGTTACTTTCATTTTTTTTTCTCATCTTTCATCCTCCCCCACCCCATTTTCTTTCCCCATGGCTCCTGCACCCAACGCCTTCTCCCCTAGGCCGTCGTTGTCCTTCCCTTGCCCGACACCGTCTCTCCCGCGCCTGACACCATCTACCTCGATCTCCGCCTGAACCCGCCGTCCTCCTCCCCAACTCCGCCGGCCACCCTCGACCTCCGTCGGCTGGAGCCTGTTCGACTCGATCCGCAGCTTCCCCTCAACGCCCGAGTCCCTCATGTCCCAGATCGACACCACCCTCGCCTCCAACGAGTACACCCACACCTGCGGCCTCCTCGACCCCTCCGTCTCCGCCTCCTCGCGGTCGTAGCAGCCTCTGCACAATGTTGGCTATCAACCCAGACCTTGGTGACCAACGATCTGGAGTTCCGCGGGATGAACACGCGATCAGCAGAACCAGAAGATGAAAATACGTGCTCAGCAGAAGCAGGAGACAAACATATGCACTCGCTGGAAGCCCAAAGACATGAACAAAAGAAAGATTTTGTCCTGCATGAGAAGCTTCATCGTTTTCTTTGTTTTCTCTCTTCTATTGCTTTCTCAGGATGATTTTCGTTACATAGTCTGGTACTAGTTTTATACTCTAATCAAACCGAGTACTAGATGGACCAACTACGAAACGAGTTCAGCGGCATGAAGCCGACTCGGATTTCATCTCTGAAAACAGAAATGGAGAAGAAAAACACTTTCTAAACAAAACTAGATTAACTCATCAATCTCCTCCTTAATCTTGTTGTCTTCCGTCGGTGATCTGCACACCGATTTTCTTCCTCATCTCTATGAACTTTACTTTGCCAAGAGACTTGGTCGGGATATCAGCAAGCTGGCCTTCTGTGCAAACATGTTGCACCTCTATTATCCCCGATTCCACACATTCTCTAATGTAATGGAAACAGGTATCGATATGTTTGCTCCTCTCGTGGTGGACTGGAATTTTGCTCAACGCAATTGCAGACTGATTATCGATCTTCAGAATCACTTTCTCAACCTTTGTCTTCAGCATATCAGCCAATAGTCGCCTCAGCCGCACCCCTTGACATGCTGCCGCACAAGCTGCAATGTACTCTGATTCACAAGAAGATAAGGCGACTACCTTCTGCTTTTGTGCACACCAACTAATAGGGTTCGACCCAAGGAAAAATACCATGCCTGAAGTGCTCTTTCGGTCATCAGTATCACCGGCTAAGTCACTATCAAAGTAATCGATAAGCCCCAACCCTTCTTCCTTCTTCTCGTAGACACTCGTAATTCAAAGTTCCGTTCACATACCTTAGTATGTGCTTTACAGGAGCCATATGCTTCGTTGTGGGATTCTCCATATATCTGCTCACCATGCCAACCGAAAAAGACAAGTCCGGGCGCGTGTGTAGCACATATCTCAAGCTGCAGACTATACTTCGGTATAGTGTCTTGTCCACAGGAGGGTTTGTGCTGTTCTTGCTAAACTTCAGACGAGGTTCCATTGGAACATGCGATGGATTACAATCCTTCATGCCGCATTTGTCTAACACCTTTGTTGCATATGCAGACTAGCTGAGTGTGATCTTCCTAGAGCACTGACGAACTTCAATACCCAAGTAATAGCTGAGTAGTCCAAGGTCGCTCATGCTAAACAATTTCTTCATCTGGGTTTTGAAGCTATTTATCTCTTCAATCCTCTCTCCAGTGATGATCAAATCATCCACATAAACTCCAACCAACAGGTTCCCTTTTCCTTGGCTTTGCTTATACACCACATGCTCTAACAGGCATCTATCAAAACCAAGTGCCACCAAAGACTTGTCTAGCTTCGAATTCCAAGCTCTTGGGGATTGAAGCAGGCCATAATGGGCTTTGTACAATCTTAACACCTTGTGTTCTTCTCCTTTCTTCTCAAATCCCGGCGGTTGCACAACATAAACTTCTTCTTCTAAGTCGCCATTGAGGAAAGCTGATTTAACATCCCTATGATGAACCTCCCATCTTTCATGTGCCACAATAGCAATGAGTAGGCGCACTGTTTCTAGCCTTGCAACAGGGGCAAAAACTTCATCGAAATCAATGCCTTGTCGTTGAATGTAACCCTTTGCTACTAGCCTCGCCTTGTGCTTCACAATCATGCCTTGAGTATCTTTCTTTAACTTATACACCCACTTCAAACCTATCGGTTTGTGGCTGCTTGGTAATGGAACAAGCTGCCATGTTCCATTCTTTTGGATAGAGGACATCTCCTCCTCCCCGAGCAAGCAAAGTCCCGAGTCCTTCACCTCAATTGGGGATGTGGCATCATAGATGCTTTTGATGTCACGCTGCCGTCGTGGTCCTTCACATGAGTTCTCGTTGAGTTCCATGGGTAGCGGAGCTCCAGGTGACGCCGGTGCTCCCAACGTTGCTGCGGGAGTGCATGGTGAAGTTGATCCGGGTGTCCTGGATCCCATGCTTGTCCTGGGCGCGTTAGGCGTGTCCGGCACACCTGGCGGGTGACACGTCGGAAGTGTGGTAGCAGTGTCGGGGTTAAGTTCCCCAACAACGCCTTCATGTGTAACCATGTCTGATGCCTTCTTATGATCTCCAGGACCTGCATTAGTGACAGGAGGGTAATGTATCGTAAAGATATCATCAACCCGTCGTACCTCCGTCGAGGGATCTCTACTCCACTCCCACTTCTTCTCCTCCTCAAACACTGCATCACGGGTCACCACAACTCGCCATGTTGCTGGATCAAACATCCGATAGCCTTTCGTCTTTGGATCATACCCAATGAACACCATTGGCTTGCTTCGATCTGCTAGTTTGGGGAGGTGTGGCGTCACTGTTTTCACATGTGCGATGCACCCGAAAGTGCGGAGGTGGCCGACACTTGGCTTGAGGTTGTAGTAGGCTTCGTAAGGAGTTTTGCCGATGACGCTCTTCGTTGGTGTTCGGTTTAGAATATAAACAGCAGTAGTTACAGCTTCTCCCCAAAACTCACCTGGGACTCCCATGCTCTTCAACAGACTCCTTGCCATGCTGACCACCGTCCGGTTCCTCCTTTCGACTACCCCGTTCTGTTGGGGAGAGTAAGGCGCTGTGAGGTAACGCTTAATTCCCAATAGCTCACAGTAGTCTGTGAATTCATCCGAGGTGAACTCGCCACCACGGTCGGTGCGCAAAGCTTTTAGCCTTAGGTCTTTCTCCATCTCAGCTGCAATCTTGATATTCTTAAACGCCTCAAACGCTTCATCTTTGTTTCGGATTAAAACCAGCCACATAAACCTTGTACAGTCATCAACCATCAGCATAAAGTATTGTTTTCCTCCATGTGTGGCAGGAGTGATTGGCCCGCACAAGTCACCATGCCACAACTCGAGGGGAAAGACTGCTTTGTATAGAGACATAGCTGGAAAGGGGTTCCGGTGTTGCTTGCCTATCAAACAACCATCGCAGCTGCGGTCCACGTGCTCGATCATGGGCATACCATGTACCATCTTCTTGTGAGCCAGATCCTTCAGGGTATGGAAGTTTATATGCATGTACCTAGCGTGCCAACGCCACGCCTCTTCAGTGCTTCTTGCCAGGAGACACTCCGGGAGAGCTGGATTGATATGTAGCACATACAACCGGTTTCTTGATCTGCTTACTTTGGCCAACATTCTGCGTGTTCTGTCCAAGATAGACATCTCTCCTCCTTCGAGTACAATCTTGCAACCACTCTCATCCAGCTGACCGAGGCTAATAATGTTACTCCTCAGCTTCAGATGTAGTAAACATTAGTGAGGATACGATGTTCACTAGTGAAACGATCCCCTTCCTTGTATCTCCACAGCCGTACCATCACCAAACTTGACTGACCCTTTGATAGTCATGTCAATCTCAACAAATTTCTCCATGCAGCCGGTCATGTGGTTACTTGCCCTAGTATCAAGGTACCAAACCTTGTTTCGGGTGCCACTGGACTTCGGCACCACCATGTGTTCGTGCAGGAATACCTTCTCATTAGGCGCCGGTACTGCATGGATGAGTTCGCATACTTCAGCCATCAACAGTTGGTGTTCGTCATCGTTCTGCTTTTCTACGGGATTGGCCTTTTCTTTTCGGTTTGTCTTTGGACACTCTTTCGCAAAGTGCCCATATTCGTTGCAGTTGAAACACTTGACCTTGGATTTGTCGAAGTTGCGCGGCTTTCGTTCATCAATGACACGATCGCCATCGCCTCGACCTCCACCTTGTCCGTGACGCCCTCTCTTGGCGTTGCTAGGGCACTCATTTTTATTTGTCTTCGAGCTCCTTGCTTCCCACTCGGCTTGGGTGAGGAGAAGTTGATCACCCCCGTCTCTCGAGGGTTGCCGCCCCCTTGAGTCCTTCCTCGAAGGTTCTGAGACGGCCGATCGCCTCTGAGAGCGACATTGTTGCGACATCGCCGAACTGTTCTATCGTTCTGATAATTTGGAGGAAGCGATCTGGAACTGAACCGAACAGTTTCTCGACCACGTCGCTTTCTTCAAGCTTCATGCCGAGAGAACGGATCTCACCCACCAGTGTGGTGAGTTTCATGGAGTATTCGATGATCGTCTCAGAGTCCCCCATCTGCAACTTGTTCAGTTGCCGTTTCAGCACTTGTGCGTGTGCCTTCTTGACGCAATCTTGGCCAATTCGCATCTCCCTGAGCGCTTCCTAAGCTTCTTTGGCCGTCTCCTTCTCCGCGATTGACATCATCACGTCATCTGGCACAACTTGAGAGATGGCCACCTTCGCGCCCTGAACCTTGTCGCCGTCTTCGTCTCCATCTTCGATGGCCGACCATACCCCTAGCGAGCACAAGATTAACTTCATCTTGACGGCCCATATGCCGTAGTTTGTTTCGCTCAACATCGGGTATTGTATCGGGATCCAAGCGCCTCTTACCGTTGACTTGACAGTCATGCCTGACTTTGATGGATCCAGCTCGTCGTTGCCCAGCTTGATGATCGCGCCTGACTTCGATGGATCAAGTTCATTGCTGGTCATTGCTTCGCCCTATGCTCTGATACCAATTGTTGGTTATCAGCCCGGACCTTGGTGACCAACGATCTGGAGTTCCACAGGATGAACACGCGATCAGCAGAACTAGAAGATGAAAATGCGTGCTCAGCAAAAGCAGGAGACAAACATACGCACTCGCTGGAAGCCCAAAGACATGAACAGAAGAAAGATTTTGTCCTGCACGAGAAGCTGCAGCGTTTTCTTTGTTTTCTCTCTTCTATTGCTTTCTCTGGATGATTTTTGTTACATAGTCTGGTACTAGTTTTATACTCTAATCAAACAGACTACTAGATGGACCAACTACGAAACGAGTTCAGCAGCATAAAGCCGACTCAGATTTCATCTCTGAAATAGAAACAGAGAAGAAAAACACTTTCTAAACAAAACTAGATTAACTCATCACACAAGGGCGAGGAGCGGGAGGAGGAAGGGGAGGCCTCCGCTGCATGGGCTCCCGGAGAAGGCAGCGGCCGTAGCGAAGGTGAGGTCGATGCTGGCCATCGCGTCCGCGCAGCTGCACAAGTAGTAGCAGCAGCAGCGGAGCAGGAGATGAGATGTGTCTTCTTCATCGCTGCTCGTCCGGCTGGATTAGCTTCCATTGTTTCAATTTTGGTTATTACAAGGTGTAGTTACTGATTAGTATAATCAACTACTGCCGTGGGGTTGTAGTAAAAAATATGGATTACTCGATGTGTTATGACATGATTAGTGCATTATGAAGTTGATTATTCCTGTTAATGCATCCTTGTTTTGTGGCAATGGATGGAAGTGCTACCGAGATGTGAAGGAAAATAAGTTACATTTGATCTGATCAAGGATATTCAGACATTTCGGGGGGAAAAACCAACTAATCTATAAAAAGCTAGATTGTAAAACACCCTTGGTTGACTTAAAAGATAGGTGGTCCTGATTGTTTAGACTTAGGTTTATTGGTTTAGAGCTTAAAGTCAGTTTTTTTGGCTTAATCGGTTTATAAGTCTCTTAGCTTTTAAGCTAAGCTTTGTAATCTGATTTTTTATAGGATGTTGGCTTATTGAGTTGTGTATGAAGAGGATGATGGAAGAGCAAAAAAAATAATGATTTGCATTTATATGCAATGACATTTTGTGGGTAATTTTAGCGAACTTTAGTGGCAATCGGTTATTCCATTCCGTAAAAGTAAAAAAAAGCATATCTTCCTTGGCTTATAGCTTTTAGGCTTAAAATATCATCCACCCCTTTGTTTAGGCTTAGACCTTTTTGCTTTTAAGCCAGACAAAAATCCTAAACAAACAGGGTCATAAACTACTTAAGCTAAAAAGCCAACTTTAAACTATAAACCAAAAAACTTAAGTTTAAACAATTTGGGCCCAAATATCAATGCCTCTGATCAAGCTAACCGTGTGAAGTATTTGGGCTGGCTATTTCCTTTTGAGTTTGCCCATAATACTCGGTCTTTATGTGTCGAGGGGGGAGAAATAAATAAATAATGAGAAAATTGCAATGTGAGTTTTTTAACTTGTAAGGTTGTGCCACTTAACTTTCTAAATTTGTATTTTACATTCTAAGCTTTCTGAACTTGCGTTGAAGCGAAATTTGTCAGATACGATGGCGGCGACTTTGCCCTCCGAGTCAGATGGACTCGTCACCGCTCCGTTCCGACTGTGTTCATTGTCCCATCACCTCACGCCGACAAAAACGGATTCTTCGAACTCGAGAATGCACCGTGCTCGCGTCTTCGCCAGAGTTCCACCATCACAGCTTGTTACCGCCCTCGCCTTTGCCTCCTCTTGAGTAGATCGTGAGAGAGAGAAGTATATTCCCAGTGCCGGAGCAGATGCTACTCAACCTGCATGAAATTCATTTAGCCATTTGCTAATAGAAAAGGCTGAACTGGCAAATCATCGTGAGAGAGATCAGAAGTATTATGCCCCTGCTCTCACACTGAGAATATACCTCTTTCTCTCACAGACGAACTCCACTTCAACCCAAGTTCAAGTGGTTAAGTAGCATAACCTCGCAAGTTTAAGAGATTGAGAAGGAAAAATATAAGTTCATAGAGATAAGTGACACAAACTCACAAGTTCAAAGGACCGGGGAAGTAAAATAAAAATAGAAAGAACTAAGTAACACAACCTTATAAATTCAAGAATCTACAATACAATTTTTTTTCCTAAAAAAAAAATACAATGGTGGGAGTGCGACATCACGGTGTGAACCGTGAGAGCAGCTGTATCAAACTCGTCCGTATCTCACAATATATCTCTCGCTATAAAATTAACATGGGACAAAAGGAAAAAAGAACCGGCAAAGAAAGAAATGGGTGCTCTCGTCACCTCCTGTCTGTACTTCCCGTCCTGTACTTGTCTCGATTTGGTGGGAGTGGTGGCCACGTCCTAACAGTTTTACTTACCTAGCGTACACACACAAAACACGTACTAATACTATATATATATATATATATATATATATATATATATATATATATATATGAAGCATTTTTTCTACCCTCGATAGTAGTTACTTTCTATTCTGTATCTCACAACATAATAAGTATTTTACGCAACCGATAGTATGTGTGTAGTATACGAGTATATAAGACCACTTAAGTGGTATTCACACCTTTTCAGAAGTGATATGTATAATTTGTTAGATATACTCCTTTTTAGTGTGAATATAAATGTATTTATAAAATATGCTAAAAATTATGGACTCTCTTATAAATTTTTCGTGTGGTTCGCATTGGATTATCTTATAATTAGTATATGAGTATAACCAAAATGATAAAAGAGTATGTTAAATTCTTTTAGGTGATATATTAAAGGTGAGAGTAACTACACCCGGAAGTAGAATTATTGGTTTCAAAATGTTATAACAGCGGTGAAGCCACGGCCGATGATTCGCCAAAATCGTTCTATTAACCACTCAAAACTGCTAGTACCTCAACAACCGTTTATCTTAACGCATTGGTGCTGCTACGTAAGTATCAACTGCTACTTCATGTTCTAAACTGTACACTCAACGTACGCAAAAACCCTTCCCTCCAGGAGCATTTCTATTGGTTGATTGGGAAAGCCGAAGGGATCCCTGTGTGGACTTACGGATTTCCTAGAGGCGGCGGCGGGTCTTGGGTGCACGTCTGCATCACCGCCCGCCGTGCGGGAGCAAAGGTAACCGTTGGATTCCTAGCTCGGCCAATCAGACGGCTGCGAATGGTATTCCCGTGACGACGATGGATGATGCCCATCCGTTCCGTGCGAGCGAGAGACTCGCCGCGAAGAAAGAGACGCATCTCCGCCCCTTTTTTATAAAAAAATCGCCTCACATACAACATTTTCGTTCTTCGAGCACTCTTGCTGGTTAGTCATTATGTAAATAAAGTGTAGCATCAAAGTATGAAAGAGTTCTGCTTTTTTTAAATCTTGAAAGAACTGTTTTACTGAGTACTTTTAAAAAGGTCGATTTTGCTTTTAGAGGGTAGGGAGGGTGAGAAAGAAAAGGGAAGCGAATAGTGGTCACCAACACGCTATCCTAAAAAAAGTGGTCACAAAAGACACCATGATATTAAGAGCCTTTCTCTTCCTTCTGATTATAATTATCTACTTGTATGTGTAGTGCAGTGTATCAACATGATAATGTTCGATATTGTCAGCAGAACGCACAAGTTTTAGATAATACTCTTTTAAACGAATAGGAAAGTATCTTATCTAAGAAAAACTTGAGCTTTCGATCTAAATTAAGCCTAGCTGCAAGGTCAAATTTCTGGATTCGTCACACTGGTCCGTGTTAGGCTGTTAGCTGGTATTTTACTATTCCATCCTACTTTGTGCAAGCAATGCAGCTTGCTGGTAGCTTCTGGTTAACCGAACTGTGAGTCATCGATCATTGCGTGGCTTGCGGAAACAAAACGATGTGGACTAACTAAGTTATTTGGGCAGATTCAATCCTCCTTTTCGTGCTAATTAGACTAGCCTAACGTTTAACGTTTTAAAGGAACTAAAGAAAGCAAGCGTCTAGATTAATAAATAAAGCTATATAGGAGTACGTGATGTACTCCACACATGTGAAGCAATCATTCTCACGTATGAAACAAAAGTCATGCATGTCAAATTATTATTTTTCTGTTACAAGAAGACACACACCTTGTACTTCTATAGGAACACCCTTTTTTTTTGCGTTATTTTCTATCTTTAAAAAATCAGTTTCACCACCTCTCGATTTTGACCACCCTCTTAGTTTCGACCATCCTCGCGATTTCAACTAATCCCGCCTATCACCCCTGTTCCCCCCCTTGTTCGCCCATGCGGCTGAGAGGCACCTGCGTTACACCGCCGCAAAAGCCGTCGTCTCCGGCGTGAATCATGTCCCTCTCTTTTTCCTCAGCGACGTGCGCATTAAATATCGTTGTCTTCGCCTCGACGCGTTTTTCTTCCTCTTTTTCCTCAGCGACATGCGCATTAAATGTTGTTGTCTCCGCCGAATCCCATCTCGCCTCCGCCCCCTGCCCTATAAAGAAGACCACCAAGGAGCCCTCGCCCTCCTCTTGTTTTCCCTCAACTCTCTCCCCCTCTCTCGCTCTCGTTTCGCATTGCTTCGAGTTTCGTCACCGCCGATCGGAGTGCCCACGCCGTCTTCGACCGCTCCGCCGAGCCCCACCGTTGCTCTCTTCGTCGCTGCCGGTCACCATCTTTCAACCAGGTAGCCAAAACCTCCCGACCAGTCGAACCCTCTTTCCGACCACCTGTAGTTAAACCTACTTCGAGGGCTTGTTCTCCTTCGTTCGAACTCCGATTTGAATGATTCAAAATTTTAAAATTCAATGCCTTTCTTTTGGTTCTAGTTTGCTAATTTTTTAGATTTTATTTGGAATTATTTTATTTATTTGGCTCTTTTCGCACGTATAGATTCCAGCGTTTCCAAATAGTTCTTGGACCTGATGATCAAGCATCTCAACACTTCAACGAAGGCAAATCGTGGACCTTTGATCATGTCATATCCAGTTTATAAAATTATATTGTTTTAAATCAATATGCATTACTAGGTTTATAACAAATGCTTTTGGAAATTTTTAATTGCCTAATTTCCATTATGGCTTCTTGAATAATTGAGAATGACATATTGACATATACCATTGACACCATAGGATTGAGTAATCTTAGTTGGATATATTTAATTACCAACTTGGGTGCATATTATGCATAGCAATGCTTTAGTTGTACGTTGGGATTCATACTCATCTATTCATAAATGATTAATCTTGACTTAATGATATATGGAATTGTGACGCGTCCACTTTTGTTAAAATTTGTTGTGTCATGGAAAATGTTACCATTTGGTCAAGCTGAATCGAAAATGATTTCGTATTCAGGCGAATGATCATGCAGTAAAAGGGAGAATTTTGGGATGTTGTTGCCTCGCCTGAATAGTCAATAAGGACTTAACTTTGTTCGTCATTGATCCGAGTCTTACTGTACAACCATAAGTCTATTTTTGAGGTAGACATGGCCAACTAATTAGCAATATTTGGTTCGGTTATATTAAGGGTTGAAGAGGGGTCCAGAATGGTGAAACCTTAGCAAGCAGAACCGAGTAAAAACATAACTTTGTAAAAGCCTTGTGATAATCGTTTAGTCGCACACATTCTAAAGTGTGTCAGATGGGCATTATAAACCGATTATCTCTTGTTGGTCAAGCTGTACAAACTCTGTAGAGTGTAAAACTATTAGAATAGCAGTGTCCCCGTTTATGGACAATGTCCAGTGATTTCACACGAGTGGTAGATTTTCTCAAAAATTTTGGTTGGAATGGTTGGGAAGTAAACGGGGTGGGTGTTCACTAGTTGTTTTAAAAAACTTGATTACTTATGTATCAATCTTTTGAATTATGCCTTACAATCTACTTATTGTATTTAATGTCAATACTGCTTACGCAAATTAAACATAAAGCTATTCTTGTTCAAGCCTTGCATGAATACTATTTGCATATTTTACCCTACGACTTGCTGAATACTTTATATACTCACGGCTATATGTCATTTGTTGATCAATCGCTGAGGAAGAACTAGAGATCACCGAGTTCTACGAGAAAGACTACTTCGATGACTTTGCGAACTAGGTCGTGTCCTCCACTCGATTGCCTGTGGACATATCGGATGGCTTCCATGAGATATTTGGGTTTCCGCTACAAGTTTATCCTTTGTTGTTAAGCCATGCGTGACAACCTCTGTAAGACTTGAGTATAAAGCCCTTTGCTACTAAGTAATATTAATCTGTATGCTTATTAGCTTCCTTGTTGTATGGATATTATTTCATCGATGTTTTAAACTATGTGAACTAACTACTGATCATAGGACTAGTTCAGAATACACAAAGGACTCGAATCCAGCGCCCAAGGTCCCGACAAAATCAGAGGTGATATCACATTAGAAAGATCCACCACAGATTTAAACGGGCCAGACAAGTAACGTCAACAACTTTTGCTTCGTCGCATCGATCGCTTTAAGCCGCCATCGACCGCCCGGCAAGCCGCTTTTTTATTTTCCCTTGCCTTGAAAGGGAAGCTCTACGCATCCAACACCAGCCACAATTTGAAAATTATATTAATTAACTATTTTTAAAATTTTATTTTAAAGTTAACCATCCGCGAACTTTATTTCTAATTCTGACCCTTTTGATCACGCCACCACCCAGCGTGATAAAACAATATTGTCATGTCATAGGATAAGTCCGCTAAAATAACACTTTTTATCACGCCACTGGTGGCGGTATGATCAAACAACACTGTAACGCCACGGCGTGACAAAAGTTTGCTTAGATATGAGATAACGTGACAGTGTTATTTTGTCACGCTATTGGTGGTGACGTAACGAAAGGAGTTAGAATTGGAATTAAAGATCGCAAGAGGTTAACTTTAAAATAAACTTTTTAAAAGGTTAATTAATATAAAAAAAATTCCCACAATTTAGCGCACGACGACGATTCCATGTGGAATTCTCAGTGCTTCGTCATGTCGATCGATCGGCTCTACAAGGAAACGGTTCGTTTAATTGCACAGTTTTAGATAGCCGACACTGAAAACAAGTACGGCCGCACGCAATTGCTGCGTGCTGAACAATGACTCACGGTTAGATTTCATCGTGAATTCGTGGTCCTTTTAATTCGTACTTTGGTCCATTGGTCCCTTAATCTTTGGGTCGTGCTACTAGTCAAGAAGAACTTGAAAAGTCCACACTCTACAGTCCCACTGACGAACCCAACTTACAGATGCAACCCTGAATGGTTGGAATATTGGATTTGTTTAGAGCTTTTCGGAATATTGGATCTGGAACGGATCCCGTCATCTCGCACGTATAAACCGCGGAGGCCAAGCTCCCCGCCCCGACTTCACGCGCCGAAATGGACCCGGGCGCACACGACGGTCGGTTAGTTTCGCCACATGACTATTGACTCCACTCCCCCGTCGGGCCGGCCATCCGCACGGGCGATCATGACCTCTGCGAAAGAAAGTGGCCGCCGATCGATCGAGCGGCGCGCTTCTCCCCACTAGTGCCCGCGCGGTAGTGGCTGCCGAGGCGTAAAGGGAGGTCGCGTTTCTTCCTTTTTCCGCCGTGGAAGCCATCGACCCACGCTGCTGCAATATCCTGCCTGCATGTACCGCCTACCGCGGAATGGTACAAATCATTGCCATCTTAGCCATATCTTGGTGCCGAGAGAGAAGAGGCTTTTCCTCCCTCACTTCCAGGACCACGGCCGTGCGATGCGGTGCAGGGATCGGTTCTGCGATCCAGTGAAAGGCAGGCAAGAGTAGGACGACGGCTCTGCGCCTTTAATGATTCTTGGAAACGTCCGAATGCGATGCGTGCGCGCTTGGGTTGGCACCGTTAGCTTCGCCCGGTTATTCAACGGTCGCCGGCTGGCCGTACGGCGGGCTACGGCCTACGGCCTACGGACGTACGCGCCGGCGGCTCTCCACGGTGTTGGTCGGAGCACCACTCAAGTGCGGATGATCGACCAGGCTATCCTTTGGTGGACGGTTAATGCTAGAATTTTTTTACATGCGAAAACGTAAAATGTGAAAACAAAAACAGGATTCATGCTAAGAAATTTTGCAAACAAATTTGAAATATGCTTTTCATATGACTATACAAAACACTTAAGAGAGAGAAAGCTTACGGTGAAACCAACTTAAATGCCTTGTCGAGTTTGTCCTCCGCGGCCTTTGCTGCCTCATTCTTATGTATGGAAACATGTTAAGTGACTGATGTGCAACAAAACCATCTGGCAGTTAATAAGGTTTCTTTTATAAGAGTTTTTTTAAACTACACTATCTACTATTGTGTCAGTAATAGTTGACATCATGTGATTGCATGAAAATATGGTTTAGGATATGATCTCCCCTCCTAAAATTCTTCGGCTTTCTAAAGTATATAAAATCACACCTAATTTTTTGTTTTACGTCATCTTCATATTAAAAGAGAATAAACTAACAACAGTAAACATGATCAAATAAAACATGGATCGCAAAGGTCATGAACACCAATCGCTATATACCTACAAAATGGTACGCTATATCTTTATCTTGGATGGTGCTAATCAAATGATCCACGTCTTCAAGATAGGACCTGATATCAACTTGAAAAAAGAAAGCACATGAAATTAGGACATGCCAGCAAGGAAGAAAAATAACTAACTAGATATATGACAAAGTACATAAGAACCAAAATGATACATACACATACATGAAACAATTGCAGTACATCCCTAAATAAAAAAGAAACGACATGAGGAAGGATGAAGCCAATGTTGCATAGGAGGCAAAGGTGGTGTCATTGATGAGATCACCGTATGTGACACCACCGTAGAGCTATCAATGTGTCCCTGGGCTGCGTCAGCCTGCAGGTCACTCTCCCAGACTTCAGCATCCTTCCTTCTTCATCCACCACCTAAAGAGATGAAGCAAACCATGAATGAGAACATGAAAGAGAATGATTTTATAGAAAAAAAGTATATAATTTTGTGCAACAGAGCAATGAGGCAACAAACCATGGACGATATTGGCATAGCTAGCATGCTCAACGGTGAAGAGTGATGAGACATCGATCCAAGCTCCTGCGCCTCCATGACCTGGTCCGTCCTCGCACAACATCAACTCGGCGCACTACACTAAGTGACCAAACAACGCAACTCGTGGTGGGCGTAGGGGCAAACGTGCCAAAGGAACGAGTCCATGGGCACGATGCCCATACGCAGGGCGGCTTCCACCATCCGCTGCATCTTCTCCTCGTGCAACGCCTCCTATAGCCACCAGAGCCCAAGCTACTATCATCAAACTCTGATCTGGTGCCGCGTCGTCGCCCTCACTAGATTGAACTGCACAAATATGGAAACGAAGGGAGAAGAGAAGGGAGGAGGGGCCAGAGATGCGGATTGGGATGCGAGAATAGGCGGTTGGCGGCGGGAGGAAATCGCTATGAGATTTAGTGCGAGAGAGAGAGAGATAGTTAAGGGTTGTGCGAATCAGGGTTTAGCTACGGAGGAAGAGGTGACGAGGTGGTTGCCGAAACGAGGACGTGGCGAGGCGGTTTTTGCTCAAAGGCGCTGAGAGGGCCACCTATCGGGCGTTGTTCGCACAAGAGGACCAATACGGAGGATCGTCCCGTTGTACGAGGGTAAACTCCATCTTTTATTAGTAGAGAAAGAAGTTTCTACCCGTAAAGACAATGATCCCGTACGTTCTATTTTGTCAGTACAGGAATGCCATTTTGCCTACCAGTCTTAAGAAAGGATGGTAATTGCGTAGGCTTGGTCTGAAATAGACAAATAGTACCTTCGTAAGAGAGTTGAAATGCAAAAAGTGGTAAAACGCACGAGCGTGTTACAAGTGGGAAGGATGATCGAGAAAACCACTGCAACAGTGGAAGCCAGTTAAGAGTTGGCACCTACGGGCTCACCTCCGCTGCATTTAGGCTGCAAAGTTGTTGCCGTCGCCACCATACCACATCATTTCCAGGATACAATGTACTGCACTGTGAGCCTGTGACTGACAACTTCAACAGCACAAGAGGAGAGCTGGCCACATGAAGATACCTCAGGCTTGTCAGGTTTGATTGGGGAAACTATCACACAGATCTGGGGTGGAATGGGCGAATGGCTCGTCCAATGAAAACACTGAATGCAATGAATGTCTGAATGGTGGTGATTCAGCCAAACGCAGGAAAATGCAGTACCTGCAAAATCGTCAATAATGCCTCCACTATGGGGATTCTGATTCTCCATGTGAAAAGGTCCAGATTCAAGGCGGCCCGCGTGAAATGAAGCCTGCAAAATCGTCTGCTTTGATGTACTCATGGTAGGAGCTACTCGGCACTCGCACCAACTTCGTGACAGGAAAGCAAAGAGTCCATCTTTTTTTTTAATCTTTACTATTATATAAAAAAAGTATTTAGGGTGATAAATATGTCATCTACCTCCCCACCTTTGAGTTAGTATGATCTTTTTTTAATAGATATGTGTATATATACATATGTTACTATAATGCTTTTCTGTGGACAATTAGATCATTTACTCATGTGGTTTGTAATAAGATTCTTTGTAACTTGTTGATAGGATACAAATTACGTATGTAGCTTTTATATGTAGCGATAATTACCTTATGTATATTAATTTTTCATATTTAGAATTTATATATATTTATTTTAGATCCGTTACAACGCACGAGCACTCGACTGGTTATAAAAGAAACACTCGGCGGTGATAAGGCTGTCATTTACCTTCAAACCTCTTGAATATGTGAGCTCTTTTGTAGATAGATATGTACATACATACACACATGTATTACTATAAGGATTTTCTGTTGACAATTAGATCATCTACGTATGTAGTTTGTGATAAGACTATTTGTGACTTGTTGATAGGATGCGAATTATGTATGTAACTTTTAGATGTTGAGATAATTACCTTATGTATATTAATTTTTCAAGTTTAAAACTAATATATATGATTATTTGAAAGCACGGAGACTCGGCTAGTAAACAAAAAGATGGACCTTTGCCAGCATGACATGAAAGAGAGAATACAATGCAAAACTGTAACAGAGACAACAAGCAATCAAAGCTGGATTGTAGAAGATTTTGAAAGCCTGTGCTTTCGATAATAATGCTCTTCCTGTAAATTGGGCTCTCTGAATTTCAGAAAGCATTGTGGCCTCTTTACAAACATCTTCTTCAGTTGGTAGTATTATGACTAAAAGTCCGATCAACTCTAATTTAGGAAATCAGGCATATAAGAGTAAAAAAAAAGGTAAAAGAAGCTGAGCACAAGCTGATTCAGGGATCCACTACCATCCACCGTTTGAGTTATGCGACTTTTTCTGGCACTACCTGACATTGATCCACCTTACCCTTCCCTAGGACTATTGTCAACTTGCCCTTCCCACCACTCACGGGTATAATGCAAGTCAATCACACAATATCCATCCATCACTAGGACTTCTTTCAGCTTGCCCTTATAAGTTCTGTCTACTCACACTAGTCACTATTATAACACAAGGCAATAAAAAAATGTCATCCTTGTCCTGACCTGATTTGACCAGATATGATCACCTTTGTTAACTGGACCGTCAGTTTAGTTGAGTACGAAATCAAATAATAAATTACTATAGATCAAATACTCTAGTTCCCAGTCATGGGTCAACGTGAATCAAAGATTAAGTGCTGCCTCAAAAGTAAGAAAGTATAGCTTACCGATTAAAAACATGGGTGAAAAATCTTCTGCATCTGAAGTAAAAAATAGGGTTATTGGAACTGAACATTGCATAGTCTAAAAGCTTTGAATCTTCCAATACAAGCATCCATAATGGTTACAAAGATTTTGAGATGCCCTTAGAAGCCTCATGGTTAATTTGTATCTAGTGCACCCCTCAGTTTCATGTACCTTTGTACACTCTGGTATTCAATGTGAATGTGCCCTCCTTAAATCTTCTCTATATCAAGTTTAACCTTCAAATTTTACCAAGTTGTGATAATATTTCACTCTCACTACATAGAGGATTGAGCTACACAAGGAAATGAAAGAAGACATGGTAGACTATAATAAGTGAGTATGGAGTGCTCATAGCAAAACAGCGGAACTTTTCTGCAACTACCCTAACATTCTCGTCTAACATAGTGCCAGAAGTTGATAGTGTTTGACAGGTAATAGCCATGTCTTTTTAACATAGCACTGACATAAATGATCATCTTGAAATTTGAACTGTACACTTTAGTCACCAAAAGTTAAATTACAAAAAGTTAGACAAGCGTATTCTGTTATATAATCGCAAAACAATCCCACAAAGAAGATTCAATAAAATATAAAACAAATGCAGTGTAACAATAAATAAAGTCTGCCTAACATATTTACAGAGCATCCACTAAATACTACAGTACATGTAGATAAAAATATTTCATAGCTCATTTTGCAGACACATTCAAAAATTATTTATCTGTATTGTGTAGAATTGTAGACCAGTCCTCACGTTCCAATTGTACACATGCAAATATCTTGAACAACCTAGAACACACTTTTCTAAGCACTAAGCACAAATAACACACGGCACTATTGGATAATTACTCTCCTACCCACGCTAAAAAATTGCTGCAGTGAACATTCCCTCCCTCCCTCCCTCCATCCATGAGTTTCGGGTCTAGCAATGATCTTAATCCGCCAAAAAATAATGTATTCCAAAGTTCCTCCATGTTCAAACCAAGCACACCAGGACAATGCAAATCACACATTCACAATAGATGTTAAAATAATTTGTCTTCTCAATTATTTTGCCCTTTCCCTTTTTTTTACAAGCTCCAGTGTACGAACACAGAATTTGCCAGTGTTTCCTTTATTCCCCTTTCTTATTTCATGTTCTACGTTTTACCATTGCAAACGTGTAATGCAAGCGGAAAGCGGAAATATTGTTTGAGACAACTTTAGTCCTTAACTCATGGAAATCATTTGCAAGCCTGATATTGGATCTCAATATAATTGCCGAGAACTATCCATTAGATTAAATAAGTGTGCTACAATTTGACATACTTATTTAGAGGCAATGCGAATGCAAGTCACAGTGATCACTAGTCCATGCTGGCAGCAAGGATTGACAGATAATAAATCCTTAACTACAACAATTGTTCGTAGCAATGCACAAAAGCGCAAATATTTCCCATCACATTATATCAATACAGGCAACAACTCGAGACAACATCAGCAGGGAGAGATCCAAGAAAACGGAACCTAGATCAGAAGTAGAGTCCCATCTGGACGTTCTTCTCCACGAATCCGCACTTGGCGTAGAACCCCGTCAGCTCCGGCGTGCAGTTGAGTATGACCTTGTAGCACTCCCTCCCCCTCGCGTGCTCCACGAGGCGGCGCAGGACGCGCTCCCCGAGCCCCCGACCCCGCGCGGCGGCGTCCACCACTATGTCCTCGACGTGCCCCACGCGGCCGCAGCGCAGGATGAACTTGCGCTCCACGAGCACCGCCCCCGCGGCGGCGAGGCGTCCCGTGGAGGCGTCCTCCGCGACGAGGACGAGGTGGTCGTCGCCCAGCGCAGCGAGTTCGGCGAAGCGGGAGCGGAAGGCGTCCTCGGTGAGGGGCGGGGATGGGGAGAGCTGGGCGAGGAGGTAGCAGAAGCCCTTGGAGAGGTCAGAGAGCTGGAGCGGCCGGATGCGGTAGGCGTCGCCGTCGGCGCCCGCCTCCGCCGCCGCGGGAGCGTGCGGTTCCTCCATGGGCGTGTCGTGTACGCGTGCGGCCTGAAGAGAAGCAGGAACTTAAACCCTAATGGATATCCTTATATGGGCCTCCATGATGGATTTTCCTTAAGGGGCCAAAACTTGTGGGCTTAGTTCATTTTTAGATAGGCCACAAGGAGGTCCATGAGCTAACCCAGATAGGCTGGCGATCACTACCAAAACGCTTCCAAGACCGTCCGTTTGGCAAACGTCTCTATTTCACATTTCGAAAAGCACTTTTCCGAAATCACCCGCCCAAGCACACAAAAATCCCCAAATCCGAATTCCAAACACTCCCCTCGTCGCCATGGTTGCCGGCGGCGGCGGTGGCGAGGCGACGCCGCCCCCAGACCGCCCTCCGTCCCGTGTATCCATCCCCTCGCCCTCGTCCTCCTCCCGGCGCCGCCGCGCCCTCTCTAGCCGCTTCCGCGAGCCGGCGAGCCCGCGGCGCCATGCGTGGGTCTCCCTCCAGGGCCGCCTCGTCGGCGCCGA
The DNA here is from genome assembly GCA_036346395.1 of Hsuehochloa calcarea. Lineage (NCBI taxonomy): Eukaryota > Viridiplantae > Streptophyta > Magnoliopsida > Poales > Poaceae > Hsuehochloa > Hsuehochloa calcarea. The sequence continues at coordinate 23,351,609 of CM070609.1, read as the reverse complement.
GGAGGCTGCGTCCTCCGCTGTGGCCGCACCGGTCCTCCCGCCAGATGAGGCGATGGCGTGGGAGCTCTTCAGCCCGCTCCACCGTGTGCTCCTCGTCGCCACCGTCGCTGCCGCCTCCTCCCGCTCCCACGCCGCCCGCCGCATCGAGCGACTCCAGCGATCGATCCATCTTAGGGTTTGCCTCAACCGATCTCCTCCATTTTATCTTATTTGGATATTCAGTGGCCACTCTACGAGATAAAATGCTATGTAGAATACCCCCAGCACTAAGATTAGGGTCAACTTGAATGTTATACATTTTGATTTTCGCATTATTGTGCTATATTGTTCGACATGTTGGGGCAGCAATCCAACAAGTGACCTCGCAAAGTAATGTTTTCGGTATGCAGGATGAGGTGCTACAAAGCATGCAGCAGAAGCTGGATGATCTATTTGACGAGATGAACTCCCTGCAACAGCAGTATGTCAAGTGCGACAGTTTCATTTCCTCCGAAAGGGAAAAGATTGAGAAAATAGGCAGCAAGAAGCTAGGAGATGAGGAGGGAGCTAGATGCTGTGTGTGTGCGCGACCGGAGACTGTAGCTACTCCTCACAAGACAAAGGTATAATGTTTTTACAGAGAGTATGCGCCCTGAGGAAGTTTTATCTCACTTCTATTTTCTTATGGTGGACAAATGTTCAGGACTTCTGTGGAATGGATGATGCAAAGAGTGATGTAGTTGATAGGTCTAGTCTAAGTCTTGTCGAATGCGAAGAGCGACGGGTGTCAGACCTCTCAGACTTTTGTTGGAGTGTTGTATCCTCGGTGGATAATCAGGTAAATGGGGACAATCAGGTAAATAAGCCTACACCTTCCTATTGGTGAAAACATCTTGTTTGTGTGTAATGTCATTTAAGACCTTCATTTTTGTTGTTCAGACACACCTGGCTGTTTCCATGCCATATGTATTCTTGATCAACAATTCAGCATTCCTTTTTGGCTCTCTAAGATAACGGTTCTTTGATCAAAGTTTAAACACTCCTGTCCATTTAAATGTTTCTGAGTGGTGACATTGTGGTAAATTGCATCCAGCTAAGTTCCCTGGCGGCAGAACAAGAATTATATAACCTTCAGAAGGAATGCGAAGAGAAGGATGCAACCATAAAGGAACTGGCTGCAGCTGCACATTCATCTAGCACTGCTGATGGCAAGGTACATATCACCTCAATGCCTGTGAACATTGCAGATGATATATTCATAGTGAGTTTTTCTCTCTCTGTTTGCATGCAGAGAATAGCTGAGTTGCAGGATGTTCTTGAAAGGAAAAACATGGTGATATCTAAACTGAAGAAAGACATGTCAGCTCTGAAGCAGATGGTAAGCGGTCCTTCCGAGTCCTTGTTGATAAATTGTAATTTGTAAAAAAAATTTGTGTTCAGATGAAGTGCTAACTTCTATGTTTTTTACTTTGATAATTATAGGTTGTTGAATTAACAAGGGCTAGAAGAACATCTTCTGTCAATTTAAATCCAATCTGCTCTGAACTGCCAGTGATGTCAAACAATGTTCTGTATGATATGAGCAGCACTAGCCCATCATCTTCAGATTCTGAGTCTCCTGCAGCACCGAGAGAATACCTTGAACATTTTCTTGTTGATGGCACTCCAGAAGACTGTGAGTCCAAAGGAAGTTGTAGAGTATCAGTGGAAAAAACATCTCTTCCAGCAAAAAAATCACCAGCTTGCAAGCTGCGCTCGACCAGTCCATTCAAAGAGAACCGTATAAGTCCGAAAGTGGAAACAAGTTCGGTTGGCAGGCAGAAGCAACTTATCTCCTCTAACGGAGATTTTAAAAGGATTAGACGGCAAAGTCAGCAAGACTCAAGGAATAAAGCTACAAGGAGATGGATGTAGAGTTTAGACTGCAAGAGGTTATTATCATATAGGTACACTACTTACTGCAAAAAGCGCTAATTTAACCCGATCTCTTCTTGAATTAGGAACTCTATCAAATATGTCTTTTGGTTCAGTTCATATTTGTTGAATTGATATTCCTTCCATCAATTCAGTATTTTTGGGCTGCGTCTTGTCTTCAATCGTCATTGCTGGTGCTAGTTATCACAACTGTACTAAATCTTATTTAGTGCAAAAAAATGATTTAGTGATAGCTTTTGTCAAGATCAACAGAAACTAACATTTTGATATTCTATTAGTAAGACATTTTGAAATAATTGATTCAACTATGTTCGAAAATTCTATTTCCTAATATACTGTAGATATTGGTTTCTTCCCAGGTCCCTTTTTCATTCCATTAGCTGTTAGCCTGTGTAACCTAACAACTTTTAGGATGACACGTCTAGGAACACAGCAACTGCACACGTACCTTCCTTGTTTGTCCATTTTTCTGGTAAGCATGAAGCACATTTACTTCTTTGATACTGGTATCATTACATAGTATTTCTTATAATGATGTAACAGTCAGTTACCTTCAATCCTCTCTTGCTACAACAGAGTGGAACGATTCCTTTTTACAGCTTCTTAATGACCAGTCTATTCTCTTGCCATTTCAGAGCAGGAAGAGACGAAGTTGGTAGCTTATGTTGATTTTGACGGATGATCTGTCACAGTGATGCTTCCTGGCTCCTGTCTTCAGGTAAAATAATAACATATGGATGCAAGTTGCTACATACTTTAGTTATGTATGTCATGAAATCGACAAATTCATGCTATTTAGCTTCGTCATTGGTATCTACTCCGCTGTATAATATGTCATTTGGATCTGAACAGTCAGCGTCTCTCTGCTCTTGAATCTATCGCTTATATTTAATTACTGGGTTGATTTATCTGTTGGAATCTGGGAGTTCATACTAATCTAAATACTTTATATTCCTAATATGGTTTCTGATTCTCCATAGAAAAAATGTTATAAGATGCTAAGAATTACACCTGGATTTTGCCCATCAGACGTCCAATTTTACTTTCCAATAGATTACCACCATCTTATCAACATTAACCAATGCCCAATGGCAGTGTGGACCAAAGTATCCAACTTGTATACCGATACATTTTTTTAAGGGAAGCCAAGAGCTTTCGTTAAGAGGAAAGGTTCAGGTTACAATCAGCATGCAAGCTGGACACAAGGATCTGTGAACACATATTGAGCTACTTGTCCCCCACCTCCTGAGCACAGACCCGACGAGTGCAACAGTGCGCAACCCTGTTAGCACTTAGACAAAATTAACGTTGAAATTAGTAAAACCTGAAGTAAGCCCTCGGACTTCTTCAACTACAGAAGCGATCGCAGTGTGTGAAAGCTTTTGTGCGTTCCACGAGCTGATCAAGATCTAGTTATATGTTTCCACAATAACTTTGAAGTAGCCTCAACGACGAGCAAAGCTGACACCATTTCGCAAGGTGAAAGCCTCGGTCCCTGGGGGGTCCTTGATTCAGTGTATAATTTACACTAGGCTCCCATAAAGCCACCCGAGTGTCTCACCACACCCCATGTTCCTGCTCTTCCCAGAGGAACTGCAATCGCGCGATCCGTGTTCACCTTGACCCAGGAGTCTAGCGGTGTACTCCATACACACTGCATGTGATTTGATCTAGCATCTCTCTTTCCTTAGGCATCTCCAACGCTGCTAGTGTCACGTACAAACTCAATTGACTTTGTAGGGTTATAGCTATCAACATCATGTGTCCACGAGGACCAGATACACCACATAATTGACTTCTTCTGAGAAGATATCAGCACAGAGAATGTCCGTTGCCCATGTTTGGGAACATATACATAAAGTATGATCGAAACGAACATTTTCATCGCCTTGGTTGGAGGCGGCAGCGTCCAGACCCACGTGTCAGGCAGGCGAGAAGAGCTGCACGGCACGACACTGCGTATTGGGCATTGACTGCCGCAGGTAGACTTCGCATGTTAATTGGCTGGCCGGCCGGCTTGGCATTGTTTCACCTGGGGTGCCGAACAGACGGGGAGCAGCGCGCTCGTCGCGACAGACACAGCTCGAGGGCGCCGCCGCACGCCCCGCGCGCGTGCGCCTCGCCGAACGGTCGGCCGTAACTCACGACTATTCCTTGGCAGCCTCACCGCTGTCAACGTCGGCTCGGATCCCCTGCACCTGGGATGTGAAGGCTACTACTGTACATGAATCGTCTCCTCTGCAGTAGATGTAGATGATCAGGATATGGATCCTTGGAAGTCCAAGTGTAGAGGTGCTACGGAATGGTGTATTAGGAGTGTTGTAGGGGTAGCTCATTGGCCCCAACCCCAACGATCTGGCGAAGCTCCTAAGAAGACCGCTGAAGGCCACCGAGGGCGTCTGGCCAGAACGAAGGCTACCAACGCACCCCTCGCGCAGCATGAGGTGTGCTAAGGATACCAAGAGTGCCATGACAGGTGTGCACCGCGACCTTGACGAGGGGTACCACCACTGTACCCTCGCACAGGGCAAGGGGTGCACGAGGGCTACCGAAGGCGCCAGGTCGAGGGATACTGCACGCCAGAGCAAGGGGTCCCGAGGGTTCTCGTGGGGCGCAGGTGGGGCCAAGGGTTCCTCGCTCCAGGGTCCCATCGCTAGGAGCGAAGGGGAGCAAACCTATTGATGGACCGGAGGAGTACAGGCGCGGTCGACTAAGTTCAGGGAGGCCCACCGTACACCGAAGACTACGCCTAGGTAGACATAAAGACCTTGCAACCTCTACCAGTTTGAGGCTTTTTAAAGGGTAGAATCGTAATATCTCTGTACACTGTTTAGGGTATTATAAATAGGGTCTTGTCCCCATGTAATAAGGGAGTATTTTTCAAGGCAATAAAGACATGTTACTACACTTTGACACCATTCTCTTGTGTTGAGGATCCTTGGGTTCCCCCTTTGCATCTGTGGGACACCCGAAATCCCCATTTTTCTATTATTTAGTTATGTCGACAAGGGCAGCTCTTCAACATCCGTTCAAAAAATTTAACATCTCCTTTGAGGGTGATTTGACCTTTGTTTCTAGATCCAACGGACTTGAAATCGTGAAATAGTGGTGTAATAATAGCACTACTGCAGAGCAGCAGAGGAGTCACACCCTATTGCTAATGGGTTTGCCAAATCATCTGCTAATCACTACATGTTTCCTTAGAGCATCTTCAATTAGAGATAAGCTTGTCTCTAATATATACTACATTATTTTTAGAGACAATATCTCTAATATATAGTTCTAGCATACTCTCAAACATTTATATTTTATAATTTTTTTTGAAACGATCTCTTATATCAACTAAAGTATATTAATGTATTATGTCTTGTTTCGCGTTATCATTTCTTATTTTGTATGTACGACAGTCATGCGCTCTCTTTTTTTCTCATCTTTCCTCCGTGATATAGCTAAAAAAACGACGATCTAACCGGTAGAAACGTAGCACACGAATTAAATAAAACACGAACGACTTGAAAACGACTCGCAGAACGCACTAATTGGGAACTGGACACAACTCCAAATCCGACGGCTAATCCAACGAGGCGACCGCTCCGTGGCCACGGGAAGCACGCAACACCGGAAGCACAGGTCCCCAGCTGGCAATCTCTACACTCTGACACGCGGGCCAGGCGCCGCGTGGGCCCTCACGGCGGCCGAACGAGGCGCGGGGACGCTTGACGCCACGCGATTGTCCGGCTTCGTCCACCCCACGACGGCGACTTGCCCGCCTCTTCTTAAACCTCTCTCGCTGCGCGCACACACGCAGAAAGGAGAGACAAATTAGAAATACGAGAGGAGATCGAAGAATCTCGGAACGTGCGCGCCGAGCTCGGATTCGTTGCGTCCGTTTGTTATCTCTCGCGGCGGCGCGTCCGAGATCCCCGTGCACCGAGCCGTCCCGAGCGAATCCAGCCGCAGACACCCCCGCGCCTCACGGGCTGCACGTGGGTGCTCCCCGGCCGCCGCCGCCCATTTGAAATAACACCCCAGCCCCAGGCGTGGTGATCGTTGAGTGGGAAAGTTTAAGGATCATGGAGCAGGAGGACGGGAGGAGGAAGAGGGAGGCGGCGGAGGGGCCGGTGGTGGTGCTGGAGTGCGTGGCGGGGAGCTCCAAGGCGGAGGAGTGGGGCGGCGGTGGGGACGTGGTGCAGGAGGGGGACGTGGTGGAGGCGGTCCGGGTGGGGCGGGGCTCCGGGGCTGCGTCGCTGGACGCGCCGTTCAAGGGCGGCCGGTCCGGACTGCAGAAGGTGCTGCACGCCGCGTTCAAGTGCGGGGACACGTCCGTCGAGGTGCGCGTGCGGGGCGGCAGGGAGCTGCAGGCGTGCATCCTGCCGCACTCAGGCGGAGCCGGCAGGGGCGGCGCTGGCACTCACGGCGGCGGCGGCGGCGGCGGCGGGAGGAAGCAGTACGTGCTGCGGTCGCTGCACGACCCCAACTACGTGCTCGGCTTCGCCGACCGCCTCGAGAGCGAGTGCCTCGTCTTGCAAGGTAACCAACAGCTGACTATTCATCACTCTGAAGAGCTGCTTCACCTTTGCTACTCCTTAATTTTTCTCTTCCAGCTGATTTCAGCCAAAAATTTTGTTTTAAGCTCAAGCAAGAACTGAAATTTTATCTTGTTTCAGCTGAATTGCGTACGTTTGACCTTGACAGTGCAACTAAACCCTAAGTTATGAACTGGATAATTTCAGTATGAACGCAATTAAATTGGAACCGTAGAGAAGTATCAGCCAGATAGATGCGATATTAGTTTGCTGTCAGGGTGTATGCATCCACGTGTTTTGCACCTAGAGGTGGGAGTTGGGTCGTGTTTTTTTGGGTCGGTCTGAGACCCGGTCGGCACGGCACGATCTAAGCACAGTACGAACGGCGGGGCAGGCTAGGCCTGAGAATGCGGCTCGTTGGGCGGCACGGCATAGCCCGGCCAGTTGGGCCGTGCTTAGGCCAACATAGCACGGCGAGGTGGCAGGGCTAAGCTGGCACGCGCGGCCCGAAGCACGGTGGGCCCGGATCGTGCCTCAAATGCCCACCACTATTTGCACCTGTTGTGAAAAAGACAAGTTTGCTATCAAATCTGAACTTCAAACTAGACGGAGAATATTCTGATAGGCTGATCTTTCAGCGTATTGTTCCCGGTCAAATTTCCTTGATAACATATGCGCATTTCTTTTTCTCAATGGGAAAAAACTAAGGTACATGTAGTTATCATGTACTAGAATGATAGCTACATAATGAAGAATAAAGGAAGCAAAGTGGAAGGAAAATAGTAGTAAAGTAGGGAGAATGGGAAGTCGTTGCTGAAACAATGTCAAGGAAATTGATCGTTTGTCTATGTGGTGGTCAATTCCTTCGTGTCTCGTAATTTTCAGTCGTTTTCTCATCTCTCTTGGGGCATATGGCATTTGTATGTTAGACTATTGACTTGTGGTCGTGATAAACAGTATCGTTTGTGGCTTCTTGATGCTAAGCTGGAATTTTTGTTCCTTATTGTTAGGGAAGTACTACTACACTATTGTCTAATTTGGCTTGTCTGAACATTTATGGTTTTTAGTCTATCTACAAGTTGATGTTTATTAGTGTTCTCTTGCAATGTTTAGCTGCCCATCTTAAAATGAAAGCATGCTTTTTTTCTTGCCGACCCTTTAGAAAGTGCTTCTGAAGACTGCATTCCGTTCCTGAATGAGTTTTCACATAAAGTATGAATATGCCTTGTTATGACGTGTGAGTGACTTTCCCTTGGTGAAGGCACAAGGAGCACAAGAGTTGCATCAGCACTAACCAAGGCACAACTTCAGGATGGGTACGTCGCATACCCATGGGAGAAGAAGATGCGTGACTCGTTGCGCATGCCCAACTCCAGCTGCTACCTCTCGATGCTCATCCTCCCCAAGGCCCTGGACTTGAACGCATGTCGATACGAGTCCTTCGAGGACACCTTAGCTCGTGCCAACGCATGGCTCTACTCCTCGCAGGTCTCGGGAATCCCCATTGAGTTCATGAATGTGCAGACTGAAGCTCTTCTCACCAAGGTGCAGATGCAAGCTCTCGACTTCAGACATTTCACAGCCTAAATTGCCGATTGCTAAATTAAACCTTCAAACTTCAGTTAGTTTGCATCTGACTATAACTACAAATACCTAAGCCTAGGCAAGGTTTAATTTGATCGGATACTACCAACATTTTCTATTTCTTTTTGAAAGATTTTACTAAAAGTTTCATCTTCACACTCTGAAATGTGCAGATATCCGGAGAGACAGCGTCTGCAACTGTCAATTCAGGGTCATTGTCTGATCTGTCGAACGTCACGAATGCGACCCTCTATGGTTTTGAGGATTACCATGGGATGGACATCGGAGTAGTGAAGGCAGCCCGGCTTTGGTACAGCTCCATGGCAGGAGAAATGCCGCTGGAGATCCCACTTCAAGAAGGTGACACGAGGCTAGGATTTGCCATCAGCCGTACTGAAGAGGTTCCTTTTCAGTTGACACAGTACACAATACCGACAATACTATGCTTGAACAGTCAGGACTATCCTTGGAACCTACCATGACGCATTTCTTTCTTCCAGGGTTTTATCTATATATCTTCGGTGGTCGACGATGACAAGGACAGCGAGGCACCATCAACACGTTCAGGGCTCTGCGATCTATTCAACCGGGCCACAGAGGCATCGAAACTGCTGGTCATATCAAGGGTGTCCAACGAGAAGGTCCTCCCCTGGATGATCTCCAGTTCAGGTGCAGTCCGTTGCTTCGACACCATCTCCCTCAGCCAAAAGCTCTCCTTACACCGCCTTGCGGTTCACTCCATCCAGCTGCACCTGCTCATGTGGGAGAACCCTATTGGTCCAACAGAGAGGATTATTCATTCTCCGAAACTGCCCCCACATTCGGTGCTTCCTCAGATACCTCGAAACATCATTGAGAGCATTGAACCTAGATTAGATGTTGAAGAGGACTATGTGGGGGATCTGTCGTTTCGGTTCGATGATCTTTCAATGAGCAGCTGGGTGTGACCTTTCATGCTGCAAGCTTCTAATGTGCATATCTTTGTCTTCATCTTCTCTAGTTTTCTAGGGCAGTGCTCAGTTTTGTGCTATAGAAGTGTAGATGCCTGTCTAGAAATGTTCAGATCCTTTCTAGGTTTCTGGCGTAATCAAGAAAGAGGTTTCCATAACACTTGAACATCATGTTGTGATGCAATATTTTTTGTTGATCATGGCATAACAGAGGAATGTACTAATCATTTCCATGTCTAAGAAGTAGGCTTGCTTTATTCCAAATTTACTAGCAAACATATGGATCAACATTCTGACATGTTGAAGTTTTGAGAATACACGTGTCAATCCCGTAGGATCCACACACCATTTATTCATAGTTTCAAAACGAGTCCGACTTTCATACAACGAGTTATCCAACTCTCATACAATGAGTTATTTAGATTTAACACAAATTCTCCAGCACTCTCCCTCAAGATGGGTCGAAGATATCAATTATGCTCATCTTGTTACATATTGTATAACTCTCGTTAGGACTTAACCCTTTAGTAAAACAGTCAGCCATCTGTTCACCAGACTTGACATACTCCAACTTCAATATTCTACCATCGAGCTTTAATGAAGAATCTATCAATCTCAACGTGTTTGGTACGATCATGCTGAACTGGGTTGTTAGCAATGTTGATTGCAGATTTATTGCCAAAATGCAACACCAAGATATTATTCTTCCATATTCGAAGCTCGGACAATAAACCCTTCATCCATATCATCTCACTCACACTCAACGATATTGCTCTGTACTCTGCCTTTATAGTAGACCGAGCCACAACCTCCTGCTTCTTGCTTCTCCATGACACAAGGCTGCCTCCCATAAAGATGCAATATCCAGATGTAGACCTCCTATCATCCACACTGCTCGCCCAATCAGCATCACAATACCCTTCTACATTCAGATATTGATTTTTTCTGAACCAAAGGCCCGTCCTAGGGCTATTCTTCAAATATCATAAAATTCGATAAACAACATCCATGTGTCCTGTCCTAGGATCATGCATATATCGACTAACCACACTCACTGCATATGAAATATCAGGTCTTGTATGACACAAATAGATAAGACGTCCAACAAGCCTTTGATAAGCTTCCTTGTCGACTAGATCTCCCGACTCAGCACATAGCTTGTGATTTCTATCAATAGGTGAAGCAATAGGGCGACACCTAAGCATACCTGTTTCTGCCAGCAGATCAAGGACATATTTCATCTGGGAGAGAACTATACCATTCGAAGAACGGGCAATCTCAATCCCAAGAAAATATTGAAGAGGTCCAAAATCTTTTACCTCAAATGCCTCTTCCAGTCTTTCCTTCAAGGACTTGATTTCTTCGGTATCATCTCCAGTAATCACAATATCATCAACATAGACTGCCAATATAGTGATATGTGATCCTCTATGTCTATAAAATACAGTGTGATCTCCATTGCACTGAGAATAGCCCAAACTACAGGCTGCACGCTTGAATTTATCAAACCACGTCCTTGGAGCCGCCTTGGTTCCTGAGCCTTTTTTCCTGTCCTCCCCACAGAAGGGGGCAGTAGTAGTAGAAGCGAAGCAGAGAGGCAGAGCAGCGCCGCTGGGCGACGACGACCCGAGGCAGCGGGGCGATGCTGGATCCAGGCGGGGGCTGCGACGGCTCGAGGGAATGGGGCAACGCCTAATCCGAGGTAGTCGTGTGATGCCGAATGGGGGCGGCAGCGGCTCGAGGCAGCTGGGCGACGTCGGATCCGAGCGAGGCGGCGGCGGCCCGAGGGAGCCGGGCAACGCCTGATCTGGCTGGAGGTAGAGCAACAGCGGCGGCCTGAGGCAGCGGGGCAACACCAAATCCGGGCGAGATGGAGATGAAGCGGAGGAGCAGCTCGGGGATCCGGCCAAGCGACTCTAGAGGCGACAGAGCAACTCGGGGTGGTGGCGACCCCACCGGGTTAGTCCCTAACCCTAACCCTAGGCTCTGATACCATGTTGAAGTTCTAGAAATATATGTGTCAATCCCGTAGGATCCACACACCATTTATTATAATCTCAAAACTAAGTCCGACTCTCATACAACAACAAGTTATTTAGATATACATAAACTCTCCAACATGACATTTCTTTACTTTTGGATTGAACAGAAGAATAAAAAAAATGTTACACTTGAACCACACTAGGTATTGGTCAATGAAAGCTAAGACCTGACACGATTATGCTACTGATCTAGTTGTGAGGACCCTGCACTTGAGCACTCGATCTTGGACATAGAACCCCGGCATTACCGTGATCTTTACTTGACACGGATTCTGCACATGTTGCTTGTCTAGTAGGATGTCTTCCATGTACATCTGATCAAATGCTCGGTTCTCTTCGACCCGCAAGATCGTCAGCGGCGGGCTGAAGGAGAACGCCAGCAGGTGGAGCAGCCAGACGCATTTCGCCGCCACGAAGAAGCACTGCAGCAGCTGTTCGGGCCACGGCCGCGACCAGTTCAGCGTGGACACAATGCAGCTCATTTTATGATCACAGAAATGGCTGAAGTCCTCGCTGTAGTACTTGGTGCCCTTCCTCAGCACCTCGTTCCAGCTCAAGTTGCGCAGCGCGACGAAGGAAGCGAAGCTCTCCTGGCTATCTTGCTTGGGGTCAAGGTACTTCGGTGATCCATTCTTCTGGAATGTGCAGTTCTCGAAGTCTTGATACATCGATTGGTTCATGAGCGCCTCCAGATGATACAGTACGCCTTTCGAGCAATGCTTGTCGGCGAGCATGAGCTGATACGGTTGGAGGAGTAGGTTCAGCTTGTCTGATAGGCCATTGTCAGGTTCTTCAACCTGCTGGATCAATGCCTTGCAGAACTGTTTCACCGAAAGACGCGCCTCCGACACAATCTGCAAGAACCCTTCCACCATTAGTTCGTGACTGACCGGCGTCGGGACTTCTCGGCTTGCTCCAGTCGATCTCGTCGATCTCTTTGTGAGAGACTGCGTGTTGCCTGGGTTCGTTGCTTGCCTCAGAGCCTTCTTGAGCTCCGAGCAGTACGCTTCCAAGCTCAGCAGCTTGGTGGTCAGCTCTCCCAAGGACGACCTCATCTCGGCGGCTTCTTGCAGTGCAGCGTCCCGGTGCACATTGGCCTCCGCGACCTCTTTCTCGAGGGATTCCAGCGAGAGCAAACCCCACTCCTTCAGGAGCTGCGCCATGTTCTTGCGTTCGATGGTGGTCGGCGACATCTCCGGCTTCGCTTTCTTCTTCGTCTTCGCGAAGAGCCACGAGAGGATCTGTGGCCCTCTCTGCTTCGTCCGGGAGTGCGCCGAGGGGTGGTGGTTGGACAATGGCACTCTGCTGCTGCTGAGGAACATGAGAGCTCCCACGTCGATCCCATGGTCCCTGCCGATTGTCGCAGGCCGGAACGCGCTGCACGTCGCCGGCACCTTGAGCTCCGCCGTGCTGCTCACCCTCCCGGTCGACGCGAGGAAACGGTCGGCCGACGGCGCGGACTGCAGAAAGGCTGGATGGATCCTGTACGGGCCTCTGCTGCGGAGATGATCGTTGGAAGAAGGGAAGCGGACCTCGCTGTTCAAGGAAGAGAAGGCATTGAGGTTGTCGTAGTCCGAGAAGGCCGCCTCCTCCCCGTCGCGGTCCAAGGCGATGCCGCTCCAGTTCTCCGATCGGCTCCGGTTGTCCTGGCAGATGTGGCTCAGTCCAGCCACGGGCTCCTCGTCGTAAGCCTGCCCAAGTTTAGCAAGCCAAAAATGTTATTGTCACGGGGTGAATTGGCGCATCATGCAATGATGCGGCCAATGATTCAGCGACAATAAGCTTAAGAAAAATTGTGAGAAAACCACAGCCGAGGCTGATGAGCCAACACATGGCGGTAAGTTGGTAACCTAAAATTTCAGTAATCAGCATAGAGTTTGTTATGAGATGCACGTCAAATGGTAGAAATAGGAGACATGAAATGAAAAACCTTTGTGAAAAAAAACTACGGATTCACGGTACGACGAGAAATTATGATAAATTACAAGCACGGAAAACATCAACATCAACGCATCTAAATGTTAAATATATATTTTAGGAAATAAGAGTCTCAAACGGAGAAGAAAACCAAATCAGAGTTGGTTGCGCCACGTCTAACACCAGTTGGTGCATGTGCGCACAAATACGATGACGAAATTGGATTATACTTTATCAGAGTTATTATTGATACCACTAAATTTCCATTATGTGGTAAGCTTCCAGTTCTGGTTTCCACTAGTACCAATGGTCATAGGTAGAAAGAAGTAGGCAAATGGGCTGTGCAAAAGCACATAACTGTTGGTCTAGTCGAACACGATACAGTTCGAACAAACTGTGTTTGGGTTATCACCTTAGTCTTTCGGACTGGCTTGACCCGTTAGACCTGTTCTTTTTTAATATACATATACAATTTTTTTTTAAATATTTATATGATTTTATTTTTAATATTTATATGGTTTTATTTTGTACTTTATATAGTTCATTTTTATAAATATTTATTTATTTATTTTGACCACTAGTCATAGGTTACAGCAAAGCAAGAGACTACTCTGCAGATCAATGGTAACCACAAGAGATTCTGAAAGAACATAACTTTAATTTCTCACTGTTGCTAGTACTACGGTACTAGCTACTTGCAGTCGTACTACTACTGTAGGATTGGCCATTAAGAAGAGCAGGCAAGTCACAGACCACCGCCGCATCGAGCGATAAACGCGGAGACTGCGGTAACTGCCGCAACAAAACAGTAAGGCAATTCCAGAACTAAATGAGCCACCATTACCACCAACACCTCTTAAACCGTGAAGTGAAACCAAGAACGCGCACCAGCAAAGAATCAAAGCAGCACAAAGATTCAAGATTGCAGCGACCATCCAAGAACTCTGCTCACCGGAGTAAACACGGGGTAGTCCTCGTCTGCGGCCACGGCCGCGGCCGCCGCCGTCCTGGAGAGCTCAGGGGACGCAGCCGGCGGGAGGCGGATGATGGCCGGGCTGCGGCTGGCGCTGGCGTACGCACCGGCGCTGTCATTGGGCGCGCCGCGTTGGAGAAGGGCGGCGTGCAGCGCGCGCAGCTCGACGGCCTTTGCTATGGCGGCCTGGACGTCCTGCCGAGTGGCCGGGAGGGGAGGCGGGGATGGCGCCGTGTGGTCGGAGGCCTCGGCGGCCATGGCTATGGCGATGCTACTGGACGGACGCTGCGGGTCAAAGGCTGCGCCTTTGGCTCCAAAGCTGTGCTGATGCTGCTGGACGGACGCAGCAGGGAGAGTTCTTGGGATTCTGGAAACGTCGGGGGAGGCAGAGGCACAGGCGAGGAGAAGGAACGGAGGGGAAGGAATAGTACAGTTCTTTAGAGAGAGAAGGAGAGGGATTGTTTGTTGGCTTGGCTTGCTGCAGAGGTGAGAGTGGGTGGAGGGAACTGCACGTTTGAAGAGATCGACGGTGTGAATTTTTTTTTTCTTATTCGACGTGTTTTAATCAAAATAGTAAAAATAGATCAAATGAAACGGCACCTCTATCGCACAAAAATACTATAGAAGAGGGTATACCGTGTTCTCACGGAGCAGTAGGGAACTTGCCGAGCGATAGGTCATCTGCCTATACCACCTGCCGCTCTTTGGTGTGGCCCGTCATGTCTTTTGAGCGCTATACGGATGCTATTTTTACCAAGAACTCCTGTGTTTAGAGCATCTTTTAGGTGTTTTTTTTTATTTTGATTTTTGCTTGACTATGATAAGATTTGCTTTTGCTGGGTGTCCTGAACTTTTATTGTTGCTTAGGAGCACCAACTTATCCCTTGAAAGTCAAGAATTAATGTTTCTTTTGCAGAAATTTCACAGAGTACGAAATTAAACATTCTAAACGGAGACTTATTAAGAAGGTATTTGGGTTGGGGCAAATATACGTCTACTAGTCTCTCTCTCTCTCTCTCCTGAAATGAGCGAAATTAATGAGCGATGCTGTAGTGATGATGCCTTGCAGGCTTTCTTGCTCCTGCGTGCCCTGCCTCTTGTGGATGCCCTGCTGAAGTTGTCACTGCTCTTAACAGCCTGGATTAATTAAGGTCCCCATCAATTCAGCTGCATGCCTTCGCATAACCAGAAGCCAAATGTTTCACTTAGCCCTGACACGGCTGTAGCTTTTGCCAAAAGTTATTCTTTTGTTTTTTTTCTGTGAAAAGTAAATGTAGCTTTTTTGAAGACACTATTTGGCCGTCTGATTTTTTATTAAGCTGAATGGTTGTTCTGGGACATAAAATGTCTACAATGCCCCTAACGTAATTGATCTAAATCAAGGGAAAATAAATAAACCGGTAGTGGGATCTACTCGTCAGCGACACATGTAAAATAGAATAGAAGGGTTCGACGGGCGGGTGGCTTTGGACGACAACATCAATGGTGAGCGACGACTTGGGTGGCGTGGGTGATATCCAAAACGGATCGGTGAGGTTCCAGGGAGGCTATGGGAGGTGACCTCTGTTGGATTTTTTACCTTTTACTCTGTTACTGCTCAACAGATCTTTGTTCTTCTTCTTCTCGTCCCTCGAGCTACGGCACGAATCGGAGCGTTTTCTTCTCTTCCTCCCGAAGCTCCTGCTCTTCTCGTGATGTGTCAAGCACAAAAACAACACCTCTGCCTTCTCTTTTCCACGTGATAGCAACACCTCATCTAGGTGCTAGCGGCACTTCGCCTTATCTTTCTGCTTTGAAGAAGAGCCATGCCAAAAGCGAAGACGAACACAAAACGATTTCTTCTCTCGGGCCGGTCATGGTGATATTGAGCGAGGAGAACGTGGTTCCTAAACTACACGCCGAGAGGAGGAAACCATGATCATCTTGATGAGTGGTACTTAGACAATGGAGCAAGTAATCACATGACGGAGATCGCTCCATGTTCCATGAGCTTGATGAGAAGATTTGAGCAAAGTCAAATTTGGCGGCGGCTCCACGTTGCAAATAAGAGGCAAAGGATCAATGCTATTGCAATGCAAGAACGGTGATCGATGATCTTGATGAAATCTATTATATACCAAGTCCATGTAACAACATACTCGGTCTCGGCGATTAGCGGAGCAGGGGTGCGTGGTGGTCTTGCAGATGAGTTCTTGCGTGTCTATAACAAGAACAAAGATCTTGATGAAGGTGAAGAGATCCACGAACCGGTTATATAAAATTTCCTAAAAACTTGTAAACCGGTTTCGCGAAGGGCAGTGTGAAGGAGCCAGTGGAATCGTGGAGTAGAGCAAGGACAGGAGGTTTCACCATTGTTGATCTCATCGGTCAAGGACATGACAGACCCAAGGGCGGACGCGTGATTGGCGCGGGAGGCGCAAGAAAGGAGCCTCGGGGTGCAAGCAGTGCAGCGGGAAGGCATGCAGGGCACTCAAGAGGACGGCAAGTCCCACGCGCATGCAGTTGCTACTGGAGGAACCGGCTCGGGTCAAACCCATGGACCCCATCGGCATGCAAGCACAGCAGGAGGGAGAGGCGGTGTAGCCTCAGTTAAGATGAACGCGTGGAAGTGGGCAGACTTGGTCCAAGAGAGGGAGAGGCTCGGATGTAACGAAGCCCAAGGTGGTCGTGAGAGCAGGTGCTCCAGCCCAGGCGGGCTTGCAAGGAAGGACGAGTTCAGTCCAGGTGCGAGACGCGACAAGCGTTGGTTTGTGCATGGCTTAGGATGGAGCAAGCGAAGGCGGTAGAGCGGCATCGGCCCAGAAAGGAACGACGCACTGGAGTGTAGGTAAAAGAGGAAACACTTGGAAGTTCAAATGAGAAAAGATTGGCGTAATCAAGGTGAATAAACAAGATTAAGGGGGTGATTGATAGAGTTAATCTTGTTTCTTGTTAGTCCTTTCCTGGTTTGGTATGTCTGAGTTGTTCGGTTCGAACGTTGAGTCCGAGTTCGAGTTCAAGTCTGCGATCGGTGAGGTTCCAGGGAGGCTATGGGAGGTGGCCTCGCGGATGGAGGGCCACAGCAGCCGCATTCGCGACGAGTAGAGGCGGCTGAAGACGCAAGCAGACAGCGACGACGGTGTTCGGCGGAATTCCAGGGAAGGAGAGGTTAGCACAAGGTAGAACGTGGCGTGGGGGAACGAAGATGGTGGTGACGAAGACGGTGGTTGCTCACTGGTGATGGTGCAATCGACAACGGCAGTGCACGGACTGAGATGAAGAAGATGCATCCATTCCGATGAACGGTTGCACGAAACATGAAAGTGATTGAGGCAAAATATTGAATAGATGGTGGAACACAAGGTGACGCGATTGGATTCCATAGATTTGGCAAGCAACAATAGCGCCAATCCGAAAGGAGACGATGGCGCACGGGATAGAGGAAGGCGGTGGCGCGGAGGGAGGTGGCGTCGTCCAGGCGGCGGAAGGAGCCAACCTCGAGGGAGTCGACGTTGAGGAAGCCGACAGGATGTGGCCTTAAGGCCGGATGCAGCGAGGAATAGCTCGGGGACAACGGCGCGAAAGGGAATCGACACATAAGGAGGTGGCACAGCAGGAGGTGACACATAGGGAGGTGTTGGTGTCTACGGCGTCCTACCGGCGGCGGTGGAGCGGGGTGGTGGTGGTGGAGCGGCATTGGTGTGGAGGAGGCAGAAGGGGGTCGACTCTATTTTTCTTGAGTTAGAACGAAGAGGTATACCACTTATGGATGATATGGTGGGTAATTTCTACCCAAAAGCACCTGGAAGCTACTTTGAGATGGTTTTTGGCTTATTTTAGTTATGGTAGTTTTGTTTTTTAAAAAAAACGGCTTCGCAAATCTAACCGTTTGAAACAGCTTATTGCTTTTCGTCGGAGAAAGACTAAGCAGAAACAGTAGCAAACGTGTCCTTAATCACTTGGCAATCCACGACCGTGCCAGCAAGACACGCACCCTCGGCGCCTCGTCGCAGCGCCCGTCCTGCGCGACCCCCCACGGACCCATGGAGCTCCACGAGCTCGCGCGCGTCGTCCCTCTTGCGCCGCCCATCTCTCCCGCCCCACCGCACTCCCACGTCGCCGGCGTTCGTGCGCGTGCCGGGTGGTCATGGGCTGGGCGCACTCTGCTGTCTAGCTCTTGACAACATTTTGGCTACTGGAGGAGTCGTAAACATTTTGATTAGCGGTGCACAAATCCATGCAAGGGACAGACATTCTGGCTAGCACACGCAGCATGGACAAAAAGAAATGTACGGAATTCGCTAGATCCGAATCAGAATAAATCGCGAAGAATTAAGAAACCCCTGCAAGGTGCAAGGCAGTCACCTGCCTCAGGGCATGTTGTGATCATGTTTTTAGTAAAGAAATCTGTATCAGTAGTACGGAATCGTCGTCACTAGTCCTTATCAAACTGAAATGGACACCAAAAATCCCTCTACATTCATACTAGTACTCTATGATCCGTGGTGAACTCAGCTCAATAATACAAGCGAGCTCCATGAAATGAGAAGTTGCTTCTTTTTTTTCTTGATTTTTTAAAGAACTGGGGAGATCTGAAAAGCCTGTTCTTCTTGACATTGTTTCGAGCCCCGTGATTAGTCAAAAATTGGTCCTGAAAAGTTTGCAAGATCCAAGTTAGTAGGTTAAATTAGAACCTTGGGACAAGCACAGTGCATAGATGTAAAGCTCAAGGTCCTAGCTGTATGGCCAATCCAAAAAGCTCAAGAATCACATGTCAGGGTAAGTTGGATCCCGATACTGACTCTGTTAAGTAAAAACAGAGGGAAACAGTGCAAAACAGTAAATTTTGTGAGACAACGGGATCGAATCCTTTGCCTCTGTTATGTAAAAGCAGAAACAGTAAATTTTGTGAGTAACCAAACACTAGCGTACTACTGAAAAACACGGCCCGAGAAAATCTGCATCGGAAAATACTGTAGTGAGCCTTTTTTGCGCTGTAGCACCGATCTGGATCATTATTTCTTTGTGGAACGGCTGAGAATGGGCAAAAAGCAGAGGCACTGTTCCCTTCTAACTTTGCTTCAACTAAGGCAGAAGATCCGGATCAAGTTAAAGAGGATAGGTTAATCATTCTTAACTTCATCCATGGAAATTTCTCAGGACTAAACTACATAATCATATATCAACCGCAAGAAGATTTGCAAATGGTTCAGTCAGTGACGCAACCAACAAAAAGGTGTACTCTCTCTCCCATCTCTTTTCTTCTTTAAGCCTTTATTTTCCTTTGCAAACTTTTCCAATGGCGCCTAGCTGCATGGATCTTAGCATTTAGCTCACTAGCAGCAAGCACGGAAGGAACAAGATGGGACGTCCCATTGTCAAACCAAAGGGCGGTGGTACTAAAGCCTAAGCGGCCTGAACCAAACACTTTGAGCGTATCTTCACTTTTTAAAAATAAAACGTTGATGTGAAGTTGTGACCCTTTTCATTGTCTCCTGTCTGATTTTTAATCTCCATTTTGTTATTTCTTAAAGCTGTAAAGAGGCTTGTATGAGCAATGGAACGAAACCAGGTACGCAACCTCAATCAGGCCTTTGTCTTGGCACAAAGCAAGGAACAAAATAACAGCTATGGAGAGAGTAGGCAAATCCAAGCAGAGCTGCAGATTGTTCAGAGCTTTCATACACGGAAGGGATTTTTTTATAATCAAAATAAACCATTTATTAAAAAATACACAAATAAATCATGCTTTAATATTTTTTTCAAAGATATGCAAATCCAAGCAGAGCTGCAGATTGTGCAGAGCTTTCATACACGGAAGGGGATTTTTTTAATCAAAATAAACCATTTATTAAAAAATACACAAATAAACCATGTTTTAATATTTTTTACAAAAATAACCTCCAATTGCCAGCTAATTGTGCATCTGTGCCCAATCGTTCGGTAGTCCAACGATTAGTTGACGTAGGAGCCCAGTCATATGACGAAAACGCAACTGGGGCATTGGTCTGCCACGTATCCCATTCGCTAGCTAGTGGCACGATTGAGGCCCATGCTGGGTACAATCGCTGGGCCAGAACGTGAATGAGGGCTATCGCACATTAGGCGGGCAACAAAGCCAGTCACGTTCTGACCTAAGGACAATAGACTAATTTTTTAAAAAATAATTTAAATAAATTTAGCTTTAATTTTACAATATTAAATGGTTGGAAGAGTTGTTTGTTAATAATTGTTAGTGGTAAAAAAACTAGAGTTTGCTTACTTCAATAGTTTGTAAATAAATCATATTTTAATCATTTTACATGGATGTTCATCCTTCTTAGTTTTTACACAAATAATCTAAAATTTAGCAAAATATTTTGTAAGTTTAGGTTTGAACGAGACGAAAATGGAGCAACGAAGATGAGGTTGCAAGCCGTCATAACACTTGACCATGAAGGTCTGAATTATATAGCGCGTAGGGTTTGGTTAGGTGCATATGCTTGTTTGGATATTTCTACGATACAAATGGCTACATGCACGAATCTTCGACCCGAACTACAACTATGATACAAACACACCTTTTGAAAAGGAAATACTTGATGGATGAAAATCAACTTAGGCTTACGGACATATGTCCTACCCCCTATTAGTGCGGGCCTTCGCGCGAGCCTCCTAGTACTCGGCTCAGCCACGATCCAATGCGAGAAACATTTGATGTTTCTCGTTGTACTCCTTATCCTGTCGGGTGGGTCAATCTTGAGCAACAAACACCAACCGTTCCAGTAGATCTGTTGTGTTTTCAATAGGTTGCTTATTTGTCTCCTCGACGTGCTTGGTGGTAAACTAATCAAACTTCTCCTAGAGTGCATCGAACTTCTTTTGTTGGTTCCTCTTGCACAATCTCTTGAACTTGTTGATCCGCCGCTTGTTGTTGAATTGCTTACAATATTGGCCCCCAGGTGCTGCATACACCAACGATTTCGCAAGTCATGTCATGGAAAATACTCATCTGGATCTTCTTGCAGCTTTTTGATGGCCTTAATCACCTCGGCATGTCGGTCATATATTATGCAAATGCTTGGGCATTCACCAACGACCCAACCTTGAGGTGAATGAGGAACCACAACCAACTATGTGAGTTTTCACTCTACACAAAATGCATCAGCTACGAGAAGGATCTTATGCATCCATGCCGATTGCCGTCAAGATCTACCCCTTGTACTTCCCGGTCAAGAATGTTTCATCCACATATATGAGTGGCCGATAGTGATGGAAGACATCAATGCATACACCAAATGGAAGGAAAACTCATTGCATTACCATGTACCCCTCTAGGTTTTTTGAAACCTTATCATTCACAACGATGTATGTGTCAGGTTACGGGCAAGGCTACGATAGCACAAACAAAAAATTACCGCGCAACCAAGGAACCACCGCTAGTAATAGATCACGAGATTACCGCTAGACGCGCCGACTCGTAGCGGAAGTAGAGTCGTTGTAGCGAGTTGATGCAGTCGTAGTCGTACTCACGATGCGTCTTCTCCTTCGAGTGGTCGCACTCGTCGCGCGTCTGCTCCTTCGAGTGGTCGTACTCACCACGCAACTTCTCCTCCGCCTCCGGTGATCGTCACGAGTCGTGGATCGTCCTAGTATTGATGCTTCGCAACAAAACCTCAGAGGTATCCACACGTACGGGGCAGGATCACCACGCGCTGGAGTGCCAGCACCGACAGCGTGGTTGAGAAGGCGTGGCTATTAGGGTTTCAGGAGTTCTTCCAAAGATCATCCTCTCCCCACCCCATGCCCCCGCCCCTCTTTATATAGGCATCCATGATGGGTCTCGACCTTGAGGCCCATTAGGAACTCGTGGCCTATACGAATTCAGATCACCATCCAAAACAGATCTTAGCCCTTTAAGTGTGCGACCCTACAGGTTCATGTGTAATTGGTTATGATTCGAAAACTCCTTTCCGACCACCAGTCGTTAGCGGTACCTAGCAGCACATAACGATTCTCAAATACACATAGAATAGCGGACAAACCTTGATGTAATATGATCTATGACCAGGTCCTCATCACATGCGATCAGTTCGTATCTCCATAAGACCAGATCATATTTGGTCCCGACCAGTTCGTAACTCCTTACGACCAGGTCCTTACCATTCTATGATTACGTTCGATCAATCTACGACCAGATCGTATCTCCATACGACCAGTACGTAACTGATCGAACTAAGCGACCTACTCGTGCATTCTCTCTTTGACTCACGATGTCTGGTTGAACTCCAGGTGAGATGTTGTGTCATCAATGGACTGTTCAATACTTTCTCGATCGAGTGTCAGATAACTTAATGTGGTCGACACTTCGACCACTAGTGGCATGGCCATGCACTTTCTTTATCCGATCACCACGAGTGCCCTAGAGACATCTCTCCTGTTATGTTAGGAGGGGCAAATCTCATCTCGACCAGTCATATCCATCTGCATATTTCATAGCATACCCAAAAGCCACCTTTATAACTACCCAGTTACGAGTAGCGTTTGGCAACCCCTAAGAGTGTCATTACACATGTAGGGAACCATGCTGATCTCAGGTCTAAGGATCATACAT
This sequence comes from Hsuehochloa calcarea, assembly GCA_036346395.1. Classification (NCBI taxonomy): domain Eukaryota; kingdom Viridiplantae; phylum Streptophyta; class Magnoliopsida; order Poales; family Poaceae; genus Hsuehochloa; species Hsuehochloa calcarea. The sequence goes on along the minus strand of CM070609.1, from coordinate 23,329,131 downwards.
CATCATTACTTGAGACCAACTAATGACACATAGATTCATAATAATCTCAATAGTGTCTCAATGATGAGTCTATCCAACTCCATGTTCTCTAACATGTGCTCACATTATTGATTCGATATCCCGAAGACCATGGGAACCCATGTCAAACAAAGGGCGGTGGTACTAAAGCCTAAGCACATTTGAAGTATAAGAGAGGAGGACATTGACGATGACATAGATAACACACCTTGATTTTATCAATCCTAGGTCAGATGTGGATACTGCTAACACACAAAAACGGTTACTGTGAAGCTTTTTTTGTTACTAAAAACAAGGAAACAATATCTAAGATCCAAAATCTAAACTATGAAGGCAAAAAACATGATCTATGTTAGCCTTTATATAAGATGTCTACCAAAATTCCATGCTTACGAACATACTTGATTGCCTTATGTTACAATGTGTGATACATAAAACTTTACATTGGTTCTTTGACGCGGGATCCTGGTCGTTGTAACATCACCGACAATAATTAATCATGCACAAGTGCATTGTCTTTCAGCGATGACTATTTAGAAGCTAACGTACTGATGCCTCTTCATCCATACAACATTACCATGCGAAAATAAGATCGATAGAATAGACTAGCCGTCAAGAACTCAATATAAAGAGACCGCCATTGATCAAAATTTCCAAAATATAAAATGACATGTGCAATTTCTACAAAAGGATGAACAAATTATTACCTCAACTAACAAGTAGCATTTTTTGTTGTCTGTGAAGCAATACAGCAAAATCCCATAGCACGTAGAAATATAAGCACATGGCAAGAGGTAATAATATTATCTAGGATTAAAAGAGTATCAGGATTATGATCTGGTCACTACTCATACCAGACCTATGTGTAACGTCCCGTTTTTCTTTCGTTGAATAGTAATTAATTTGATTTTTGATTTTTCACTCAAAGTTTCAAATTTTGGTTTAAATTCAAAAAAAAACTCCTAGCTTCAATTAAGCTCGGGTTTGTGTTTCAAATATTCTTTCAAATTTCAGATTCAAATTCTCTTTGAAAATCTCCATTTTCAAAATATCAAATTTAAAACCGCTTTTTTTTTTTTTTTTGGGCGATTTTCTCCGGCCGGTTTCTTCTCTCCCCGGCCGGTCGCTTTTCCTCCCCGGCCCAACTGCCCGCTTCCCGGCCCAAATTTTTCTTCCTTCCCTTTTTCTTTCTCCCTTCCCGTCGCCCGGCCTCCTTTTTCTTCCTCTCTCTCCCAAAGCGCCCGCCATTCTCCCTCTCCTCTCGCTCGCTCCACCGGCCCTCCTCCGCGCCAGCCGCCGCCGCCCTCGCCTCCTCCACTCCGACCCCACCTCCTCCGGATCCGCGCCATCTCCCAGCCAGACGGCTGTCCCTCTCCTCTCTGTCTGTCTGCGCCCCACGCGCGCTTTTGTCTTGTCCTCACGCAGACGGCTTTTCCCTTCTTCCTCCGCACACGCCGCTTTCTCTTCTCTCTCTCTTCCCGGCCATAAAGGGCCGAGCCGCCATTTCTTCTTTCCCCTTTTCTTTTCTCGGTCACGCCGTCATGCCGCGCTTCCCGGCGCTCCCTCCGCTCGGGAGCTCACCACTCCACCAAGCCCCTTCCTCCGCTGCCTGCCGCGCTCGCCTCCTCCTCTGCGCCGCCCGCTCGAAGCGCTCGACTCGGCCAAGCCTCCTTCGCCTCACGCTGGCCGTCTCCTCCGCTTCCCGCTTCGGCCGACTCGTGAGCCCGTGCCGTGCGCGCCTTCCTCTCCCCTCCCGGTTTATTCTCCTGCACAGGCCTCGGCTCGCCGTCGCCGACCCTCCAAAGGTTGCCTCCTCCTCCGGTGTCGTCTCACCACGCCGCCTCCTCGGCCTCCCTGCCCGACGCCTCCAAAGAACCGCCCCCTGCTTCCCTTCCTCTTCTCCTCCGGCCTCCAACCCGCCAGCCTCCTCCTCCTCTCTGCTCTCTCTCTCTGTTCTCTCTCGCCTCTCTCTCTCTCTCTCTCTCTCTCTCTCTCTCTCTCTCTCTCTCTCTCTCTCTCTCTAGGCAGAGCAAAGAAATGTGGAGCAAAGCAGTAGTTGTTTTGTGTATGCAATGTATATTGTGTATGAAAGAAATTGTGTATGCGGTGTTTATTTGTGCATGCTTTTGAATCACACGAGTTGGCATTTGGAAATTTGTGTATTGAAATTGGTATGTCGATATTGCGTATATTCTACTTGTGTATGCAAAGTGAATATTGTGTATGCGCTTGAATCGCCAAGATTTGGCTTTCAAAATATGTGTATTCTCGGTATTGATTTGATTATGTTGTGCAAAGGTCGTGAAGTGATAGTTTAGTTTTTGGGAAGATGTTTTGTGTATGCAATTGAGATTTGTGTATTGAGATTGGTGTGTCGCTATTATGTATATGTTGTGTTGTGTGCGGGATAGCGAGGAACGATAATTGTGAGTTGTGTATTGAAGTTGTGTGTTGAAAGTATTGTATGGCGATTTTGTGTATTGTATCGATTTGTATTACTCGAGCGACTAGTAGTTTTCCTTTTGGCTAAAATGTTTCAAAGTATTTGCTCGATGATTTTGCTACGACTTGCGTTGAATCGATTAACCGTTGTTAGTGGTTAAATCGTCGATTGCCAAGTACTAGTAGAACTATCATTTTCGATTTTAGTTGAGAGCTATCGATTAAGCGAAATTTGCACAATCTCGAAATCGAGGTTATGCAAATGACCTTCGTAATCGTCTCGCAATCGTGTCTATTTTAGTTAAAACATGTTTATTCAAATTTCCTACTTGTGTAAAATGCTTTAAAAATAAACTTGCATTTTCTCAAAATATTTTGGAAGGCTATTCGGGATTAACCTGTTAATCTCGACAGCTTACTATGAAAACCTAATTAATAATCTTGTAATCCTATCTAGTATTCGTCGGTCCAAATATTGTTTATCTCTTGTTATCCCTGTTCAAAAGTCGTCTTTAATGAAATGATTTATGGTCTTATTGATTTATCGTGTATCCTAATCTTGCCCGTTCAGCGGTATCCGAAGTGAAGTATCCCTGCGATAGTTCATTCGACTTTGTTTTCCCCCTTGTTTTCCCTCGGCAGAGTATCACCGCCTTGTCTCGTGTACTCAGCTAATCGTTTGACCTTGTCAAAAATCCCCGCCTCGCTGAATCTCGTCTCTTCAGCTCGTTCCTCGCAAATCTTATTTATAGTGCTTTGTTTATATTTGGTATTTTGGAAGTTCTTCAGATTTATTTGTTGTTCTTGCTTGTATCGTATAATTAGGAGTCCAAGTCCAGAAGAAGCAGCGACTCAAGCAGGATCAAGATTCGAATAAAGACGAAGATCCGGAATTCCAAAACCCCTGGCAGAGAAGGCCCTGAGTAAGATCAAGGCCGCGATAATCTGACCCAGGCGAGTCAATACTTTGATCATTCCGAACCTACATTTTATGCAAACTATGTTTATTTAAAATAGCAAAGTTGCATGCTTTAATTTTGTAAACAATGATATGTTAAAGCTTAAGGTAGTTAAATACCCATTTGTTGATTAATTACTTATTAAGCCATCCTTTGATAAATTGAATCCAGTATTCCTTGTGACCCTAGTAATTATATGGTAATACTAGTATAGGTTGTACTTGCGACATGCTAGTCTTGTTAAGTACCGGACAATAAATGTCCCGATCATCATCCTTTAAACATGAAAAATGGTTTTGGGCGGTCATTGGATGTAGATGATGATGTGTTATGCGTTAATTGGTTTTCCTTCCCAAAACCCTAAACAAATTGCTAGTACCACATCTGGACGGATGGAAAGAATGGTGGGTGCGGACGTAGCACGAGAATGGTTGGTATGTGGTATGAACCGTCCAGATGAATTAAGGACTTAATCTTGTCATGACCTCCTCGTAAAACAAGTACAACCGCAAGTCCGCAAAGTGCAACTTGGCCTAGTAAAACTATTGAACCCCGAATGTCATCCCACAACCGGTGTTTAGAAGTGTGCAAGCGGCAGGACGTATGCTGGCTTGAATGGGACACCGAGCACGGTGAAGTTGCCCGCTACGCTATTCTCTGGGGCCGGGGCCCGCTTTGCTAGTCGTTGGGGTAAACATCCCGCACAACTTATGGAATTGGCCATAGGGTGAGATGACGGAAGGGCAAGGTAGTTTGAAACGTTACTGTGACGATCGCTCAACTACATGACTAAGGAATCATGTGGAGTAACGAGTATGATTATCTCTTGTGGGTACAGTGTACAACCTCTGCAGAGTCTAAACTGTTTAAACAGCCGCGCCTTCGGTCAAAGGCAGACATGGGAACTTAACCTGAGTTAGTTCTATTTCAAAAATCTTTGTGGATGGAATGGAAATGTGTTGGGCTCATCCATTTCTTGTTTTGAATTTTCCCGGTAGCCTTACTCGGTGTTGATAATCGGTGGACGAACTGCTATCAAAATTAAGCATAAGGTGGAGGTAACCTTCACGTTATTTAATATTGCACGACTCTCTTTAATGAAAATGCAATCTGCTAAAAAATGCTAAGTCATAGAGATTTGTAATTATGATAATTGAAAATGTTGCTTTAGCAAATGAAAGAACCTGAGCCATCCTTGTTAAGCCTTGCATGTATACTATTGCATTCTGTGTGTTGGCTCGCGAGCACGGTAGTTGTGCTCATTCTCGCTCTTTCCCCCAAACCCTCGTAAGGTGAAATTTTGGAGATTACGACTACTACGAGGAACCGATGTCCAAGACCCGTGGAGTTCTTGAAGCGTAGTTTAGTTTTTAGTTGTTCTAGTCTCGCCTAGCCTAGCTAACTCACTTGGTACCTAGGTGCATCACATATTATCTGAGTTTTGGGTAATATCAGATGTACAGAGGTTTCCCCAGTCGCTTGCCTGTGGAGAGATGTGCTCTCACCCTTTTTGCTTCCGTTGTCGCTTCCGCTACTTTTGTGATGTAATCATTTGGCCTGTTCGGCCCTTATTGTAAAACTTGACCCGATGTGGTCTATGTAACTCTGATGTGTTAAATTAATGAATGGTACGGTTTTATGCCATTATATGAAATGATTCAGTGATGTATCTGTGAGTGCTATCTACTGATCCAGGGAATAGCACAGTAATTCGCAGAGGATTCGGATTAGGAAATCCGGGTCCGACAGAGCTGGTATCAGAGCATTTGACTGTAGGATCTTTAGTTAGACTGGTCGAGCCTAAGGACTTGAGTCCTATTTTAAAAATGTATGAAAAGCTTTGGCAAAAATATAATGTATTTATTGCTCTTACTCATCTATCTTAGTTCTTCACTTCCCCTGACTTCACTTGAGTTTGTACTCAGTCTGATTCCCTCGTCTGTTTCAAAAATTTGTAGATGGCAACCCCGTCGTCCGATGTCTCGTGGGACTTTTGCTCTCATGGAGAAGGCGGAGTTGAATTCGTGGATATTCTCCACCAATTCATGCATCACCTGGATTACCTCCGCAAGCCTATCTTCAGAGGCCGAAAGACTCAAATCCTGGACCAAGAGTCATGGACCATGGAGGTTTTCCTCTATGCCAGAGAGGGTGAGTTCATCGCTCACACCTTCAGACCCGAGACCTCCAAGAGCAGCTTGTTCAGGCGGTCAAGACGCAAAGACGCTTCGCCTTCAACCGCCTGAGCCGGATGCACCTAGATCTTCTGCGAGAAGCTCCCTTCTACTACTACCTGCCTCTCCAGGAAGGAGAGACCGATCCCGAAGTCCTCGTCGCCATGTGGGAGTAGTTAGCTTAGTTTAGCTAGCGTTGCTTGCTTTAGCGCCTTTTGGTTGCAAGCACTCTTTGTTTCCTTCTTTGTAGACGCTGTGTGTGTATCTTGTGTCGTGACTTTGCATAGCCTATATGTCGTGTTCGAGTCATGTAAACACTTAACCCCTTAATATAATGCACCATTCTGGCTTTGTATTGTATTTGATCGCTTGTCCTCATTTGATTTGGGTTTCTTTTGTCGTGCTCTAGAGGGCCGTGAACCTCATATATCTCCTCTCGATCTTATCTCGAAATAAGTTTTCCTCAGATGGCACCAAAGAGGCCAAGAATTTCAAGGAAATGGTGCCAGTTGTAAAAGGGAGTTGTCAGCACGAAGGCCACAAGACAGCTATCCCCAGCAGTCAACATTTCTCAGCAGCTCGTCATGCACTCAATCAGAAGATTACCCTGGGAACCAAGTAGCATGCACCGCTAGGAGAAAAGGACACCGCGCACTAATGCCGTAAGCCGCCCTAATCAGAGAAAGATCACCACCGGTGAGTGCCCGATGAGTAAAGTCATGTGTTTTCTCTGCAAGGTCGACCATTGCCCCAAGGATTGTTTCATGCGTCCAATCCTGATCAAGGCAGTCGAGTTTCAAAGGACCTGTTTTCAAGTCGCTACGAGACTCATCGCAGATGGAAATGGCAAAGATAATCAATGTCGGACTTTGAAAGATAATAGCCAGATTTCACCGAAGTGCCAAAGTACCTCAGTAGAGAAGGAAAGAAGGGAGATTGTCCTCCGCCCTCCTCGCCCCGTCAAGCAGCCTGCAGTACGGAACCCAAGAGCTCGTCTTCGCTGTTTCAACTGTGGTGAAAAAGGACATTTCGTCAACAGATGCCTCAACGGCCACCCGGTGAGGTTCAACTTCAAAGCCACACCAGCTCAAGGCCAGACTTCAGCTTCAAGCAAAAGTCATCCAACATCGCAGGCATTCAGAGTCGGTTCCGCGCCAAGCCAAAACCAAGGCCAAGTGAACCCTGTCGTCGCTGAAGAAGCCCAAGCAACTTCAGAAGTAATGAGAGGTACGCTCCCCGTCTCATCTGGGTAGCCGAATCTCGGGGTCGAGATTCCGTTTAAGGAGGGTAGGTTTTGTAACGTCCCGTTTTTCTTTCGTTGAATAGTAATTAATTTGATTTTTGATTTTTCACTCAAAGTTTCAAATTTTGGTTTAAATTCAAAAAAAAACTCCTAGCTTCAATTAAGCTCGGGTTTGTGTTTCAAATATTCTTTCAAATTTCAGATTCAAATTCTCTTTTGAAAATCTCCATTTTCAAAAATATCAAATTTTAAAACCGCTTTTTTTTTCTTTGGGCCGATTTTCTCCCGACCCGGCTTTTTTCTCCCCTGCCCGGTCGCGTTTTCCCTCCCTACCCTAACCGGCCTGGCTTCCCTACCACCTTTTCTTCCTTCCCTTTTCTTTCTCCCTTCCCCGTCGCCCGGCCTCCTTTTTCTTCCTCTCTCCCCCAGCGCGCCGCCATTCTCCCTCTCCTCTCGCTCGCTCCACCGGCCCTCCTCCGCGCCCGCCCGCTCCTCGCCTCCTCCACCCGACCCCACCTCCTCCGGATCCGCGCCATCTCCTCACACAGACGGCTGTCCTTCTCTCGCGCTGTCTGCCCCCCACGTGGCGCCTGGTCTTGTCCCCACACAGACGGCTTTTCCCCTCCTTTCTCCACACGGCTTTCTCCCTTCTCTCTCTTCCCCGGCCATAAAAGGGCCGAGCCCCATTTCTTCTTTCCCCTTTTCTTTTTCTCGGTGTCGCTGTCCGCCGCTTCCGTCGGCGCCTCCCTCCGCTCCGGAGCTCCGCCACTCCACCTGGCCCTTCCTCCGCTGCTGCAGCCGCCGCCTCGGCTCCTCCTCTGAGGCCTTCTCCGCCTCGAAGGCCTCGACCGGCCGCCTCGCTCTCCTGGCTGCCGTCTCCTCCGCTTCCCGCCTCGGCCGACTTTGTGAGCCCGTGTCTGCAGGCTCCTTCCTCTCCTCCCCGGTTTATTCTCCTCACAGGCAGGCGCTCTCATCCCGTCGCCGACCCTCCAAAGGTTGCCTCCTCCTCCGGTGTCGTCTCACCACGCCCGCCTCCTCGGCCTCCTGGCCCGACGCCTCCAAAGAACCGCCGCCCCGCTTCCTTCCTCTTCTCCCCCTCCGGCCTCCAACCCGGCCAGCCCTCCCCTGGCTCTCTGCTCTCTGCTCTCTCTGTCCCTCTCTGCCTCTGTCTCTCTCTGCTCTGTCTCTCTCTCTCTGCTCACTCTCTCTCTGTCTCCCTCTCTCTCTAGGCAGAGCAGCAGGCTGTGGAGCAGCAGCAGTTGTTTTGTGTATGCAATGTATATTGTGTATGAAAGAAATTGTGTATGCGGTGTTTATTTGTGCATGCTTTTGAATCGTCACGGAGTTGGCATTTGGAAATTTGTGTATTGAAATTGGTATGTCGATATTGCAGATATTCTACTTGTGTATGCAGTGAATATTGTGTATGCAGTTGAATCGCCGCGAAGATTTGGCTTTCGAAAATATGTGTATTCTGGTATTGATTTGATTATGTTGTGCAGGCTAGTCGTGAAGTGATAGTTTAGTTTTTGGGAAGATGTTTTGTGTATGCAATTGAGATTTGTGTATTGAGATTGGTGTGTCGCTATTGCGTATATGTTGTGTTGTGTGCAGGATAGCCAGGGAACGATAATTGTGAGTTGTGTATTGAAGTTGTGTGTTGAAAGTATTGTATGGCGATTTTGTGTATTGTATCGATTTGTATTACTCGAGCGACTAGTAGTTTTCCTTTTTGGCGAAAATGTTTCCAAAGTATTTGCTCTCGATGATTTTGCTACGACTTGCGTTGAATCGATTAACCGTTGTTAGTGGTTAAATCGTCGATTGCCAAGTACTAGTAGAACTATCATTTTCGATTTTAGTTGAGAGCTATCGATTAAGAGCGAAATTTGCACAATCTCGGGAAATCGAGGTTATGCAAATGACCTTCGTAATCGTCTCTGCAATCGTGTCTATTTTAGTTAAAACATGTTTATTCAAATTTCCGGCGTTGTGTAAAATGCTTTAAAAATAAACTTGCATTTTCTCAAAATATTTTGGAAGGCTATTCGGGATTAACCTGTTAATCTCGACAGCTTACTATGAAAACCTAATTAATAATCTTGTAATCCTATCTAGTATTCGTCGGTCCAAATATTGTTTATCTCTTGTTATCCCTGTTCAAAAGTCGTCTTTAATGAAATGATTTATGGTCTTATTGATTTATCGTGTATCCTAATCTTGCCTGTTCAGCGGTATCCGAAGTGAAGTATCCCTGCGATAGTTCATTCGACTTTGTTTTCCCCCTTGTTTTCCCTCGGCAGAGTATCACCGCCTTGTCTCGTGTACTCAGCTAATCGTTTGACCTTGTCAAAAATCCCCGCCTCGCTGAATCTCGTCTCTTCAGCTCGTTCCTCGCAAATCTTATTTATAGTGCTTTGTTTATATTTGGTATTTTGGAAGTTCTTCAGATTTATTTGTTGTTCTTGCTTGTATCGTATAATTAGGAGTCCAAGTCCAGAAGAAGCAGCGACTCAAGCAGGATCAAGATTCGAATAAAGACGAAGATCCGGAATTCCAAAACCCCTGGCAGAGAAGGCCCTGAGTAAGATCAAGGCCGCGATAATCTGACCCAGGCGAGTCAATACTTTGATCATTCCGAACCTACATTTTATGCAAACTATGTTTATTTAAAATAGCAAAGTTGCATGCTTTAATTTTGTAAACAATGATATGTTAAAGCTTAAGGTAGTTAAATACCCATTTGTTGATTAATTACTTATTAAGCCATCCTTTGATAAATTGAATCCAGTATTCCTTGTGACCCTAGTAATTATATGGTAATACTAGTATAGGTTGTACTTAAGCGACATGCTAGTCTTGCTTAAGTACCGGGACAATAAATGTCCCGATCATCATCCTTTAAACATGAAAAATGGTTTTGGGCAGTCATTGGATGTAGATGACTGATGTGTTGCGTTAATTGGTTTTCCTTCCCAAAACCCTAAACAAATTGCTAGTACCACATCTGGACGGATGGAAAGAATGGTGGGTGCGGACGTAGCACGAGAATGGTTGGTATGTGGTATGAACCGTCCAGATGAATTAAGGACTTAATCTTGTCATGACCTCCTGTGTAAAACAAGTACAACCGCAAGTCTGCAAAGTGCAACTTGGCCTAGTAAAACTATTGAACCCTGAATGTCATCCCACAACCGGTGTTTAGAAGTGTGCAAGCGGCAGGACGTATGCTGGCTTGAATGGGACACCGAGCACGGTGAAGTTGCCCGCTACGCTATTCTCTGGGGCCGGGGCCCGCTTTGCTAGTCGTTGGGGTAAACATCCCGCACAACTTATGGAATTGGCCATAGGGGTGAGATGACGGAAGGGGCAAGGTAGTTTGAAACGTTACTGTGACGATCGCTCAACTACATGACTAAGGAATCATGTGGAGTAACGAGTATGATTATCTCTTGTGGGTACAGTGTACAACCTCTGCAGAGTCTAAACTGTTTAAACAGCCGCGCCTTCGGTCAAAGGCAGACATGGGAACTTAACCTGAGTTAGTTCTATTTCAAAAATCTTTGTGGATGGAATGGAAATGTGTTGGGCTCATCCAGCCCTTGTTTTGAATTTTCCTGGGTAGCCTTACTCAGTGTTGATAATCGGTGGACGTAACCGTTATCAAAATTAAGCATAAGGTGGAGGTAACCTTCGCTGTTATTTAATATTGCACGTACTCTCTTTAATGAAAATGCAATCTGTTAAAAAAATGCTAAGTCATAGAGATTTGTAATTATGATAATTAAAAATGTTGCTTTAGCAAATGAAAGAACCTGAGCCATCCTTGTTAAGCCTTGCATGTATACTATTGCATTCTGTGTGTTGGCTCGCGAGCACGGTAGTTGTGCTCATTCTCGCTCTTTCCCCCAAACCCTCAGAAGCAGGAAATTTTGGAGATTACGACTACTACGAGGAACCAGATGTCTGAAGACCCAGGAGTTCTTGAAGCGTAGTTTAGTTTTTAGTTGTTCTAGTCTCGCCCCAGTCTAGCTAACTCCGCTGGTACCTAGGTGCATCACATATTATCTGAGTTTTGGGTAATATCAGATGTACAGAGGTTTCCCCAGTCGCTTGCCTGTGGAGAGATGTGCTCTCACCCTTTTTGCTTCCGTTGTCGCTTCCGCTACTTTTGTGATGTAATCATTTGGCCTGTTCGGCCCTTATTGTAAAACTTGACCCGATGTGGTCTATGTAACTCTGATGTGTTAAATTAATGAATGGTACGGTTTTATGCCATTATATGAAATGATTCAGTGATGTATCTGTGAGTGCTATCTACTGATCCAGGGAATAGCACAGTAATTCGCAGAGGATTCGGATTAGGAAATCCGGGTCCGACACTATGACTGAACACAGAAGCCATCACACCAAATGCAGTTCCAGGCAACGTCTCACTACTAACCTGGTAATCTAAGTCTAGCATCAACAACAGCCAGCGGAGCAGACATCAAGGGCAAAAAGAAATTAGCTGGCAAACTACAACTACAGGATCTTTCCCTGAACTTCCATGCGACCTGTTTGGAAACCAGAAAGATGTTGATGATTAACTCTATGCATATATCTTTAGCTTGGCACAACAAACATGTATCAACAATGTTGTATCTTGATTTAGTTGCATGTGAGATTTGTTTTAGTTTTTTCCACGGCCGCAAAAAGTGAGATTTGGTTTAGGACATCCATTCCTATTGCATGGATAGAACAACACATTCCCGAGACATATTATCAACAAGAAAAGGCAACACTGATGGTAGTCTCATAAAAGAACAGGGGAGGCCCAACCTATAATTAATCATTAATGAGACGAAGGGAAAGCTCGAGCACATGATGTGATCTCATCAGCAACAGCAAATAACAAATGGCGTGGTTAGAAACATTCATGTCTAGGGGGGAATTAGATCTTTCATATGGAAATGGAAGATGCAAAGAAGCTTACATGTCTGGTAGATGTGGCCTTTACTTGCTTGATCACCTCCGATGGCAACTGTATAAGCCTTTGTTTTGCAATCCTTAGATGCTTTACCCAGAGCATTTCAACAACATGTTAATTTTTTTGTATTACGTACATCACCTGCAAAAAATTTCCAGGAAAAACAACCTATGTTAGTAGTAATAATAATAGATTAACTAATCATTGAATGGACCAAAAACAGGACATAGTCAAATGTTACCTCATAAATGGCAAAAAGCCTGATGAACGAAACATTTTTACTACCCGACTATTTCTCCCACTCAATTATTGGACAGTAAGGCATTGGTGCATATAAGAGGAAGAATCAATAACACCAACAGGTTGTTTAATAAATTAGGCTCCTTTCGCAGTACATGATGCATTCAATCAGCGGAGACCAAACGAATTAAAAAATATGATACGAACGATGGCAGCAATGTTGTACAGAAGGCTGCAAGCATTTCCTGGTGTAGCAAACTGAAACCTGGACGTTTGATGGCCAACCAAAAGACTAAACATCTGAAGAAACTCCTATAGTGCAGTGAGAGTTGTCCGGGCGATCTACTCCTGCATCGAAGGAAAAATCAACGACAAAAGCTGAATTAACTCACAGATCCATGGCATCCTCTTGAGGGCAATGGCTAGGGCGGCGGAGGCAAGCGCAAGGCGTTGTACCGTTACACTGTACATTTGGTCTAGTGACCTCTAAATAAGGGTATATATGCCTGCCTGTGAGTTTATGACATAGTTGTCAGTTGTCACCTAAATAGATCGGATACAGACGGATAATGATTCTATTATATTTGTTTTTATATTTTTTCCAAATCCGGATTCGAATACGAATACGAATAATATCGAAGATGAATACAAAGCGAATACAAATTGAAACGAATACGGTCGCGGATATTTTTCGGAACATGAAAACCCCTTAAATTGCATATCAAAAAATAACGAAAAATATAATTAATTTATTTGATGCAAATATTCATGAATTGTTCATATTTTCAGCAACCATACATAACATTGGCACTAGTAAGCTGCATTAATTCGTTCATCACAAACATAACACTTAGTTTACCATATTTAACTCATAAACCATAACTCACAAAGTCACAAGTCATCACACATTCACACTTAATTCATTACATACATAAAACTTAGTTCACACTAACATTGATCAGTCTGGATGGTTAATCTATATACAAATGATTGTAACATCCCAAAGTATGTTACCAAAAATAAAATTAATAAAGTTATTATTTTATTAGATTTCCTGAGATTTTAAAAAGTTTTCTTGGTTAAAAAGAAAAAAAATAAAGTCAATTATTTAATTTCCTAGTTTTCAATGTCAAAAATAAAATTTATTGAGATTTCTGGGATTTTATTGGATTTAAATTGAAAATAAAAAATTAATTAATTTCTTAGATTTTCTGAATTTTTAAAAGGTTTTTCCTATTTTTCAGAAATCAAAAATAATTTATGTGCAAAAATAAAAACCAACTTTAACTTGGAATTAATTTTTATTTAATTCAAAATAATTCAAGGAATTTTTGTGACTTTTTCTAGAATTTTTGTAACTCTATTTGCTATTTTCTAAAAGGCTATTTGATTTGTTGCATTTTCTGAAATTCAGAAATCAATTAAAATCTTATTTTCTCTTTTGGGCTGAAATCCGGCTATCCGAACTTGGTCTTATCCGGATAATCCGTATTCGTATCCGTATCCGCCGGATAGCATACCTACCGTATTCGTTTCCGTTTCTGACAAAAAAAAATCCGATTTCGTTTTCGATCTGAGACAATCCGAATCCATTTCCGTCCGGATCGGTCGGAAACTATCCGATCCATTTTCATCCCTACGATGCGGGCTGCGGAGAAAGGGAGGGAGGCGGGCGAGTGTGGCACGTGGGAGGGGAGGGGGAACCCTAGGTCAAGGGGCGCGGAGGTGAGGCGGATCCGATGGCTGTGCACTAGCTCGAATCCGGCCATCCGATCACGATCTGATGACCGTCGGTTGCCGAAACGGGACCTCAGCACGATTCGGAAAACCTCAAGGTCCCAGAGGCCTCTGATCTCTTCCGCTATAAAGAGAGTAATATATATTTGTCTCAAGAATGAAGCTTCAGTGCTTTCTTGTTCTTGAAAACAGCGAGTGCTTAGCACCAGAATGTCTTTGCTGTTGTTTCAAGGGAATTGAACTTGTATCATCTCACCAACATAAACATAAACATATGTTCCTAATTTGCAACTAGGTTAGGGCCGAGCTTCTTGGATAGTGGTGTAGGCTGAGCCCATCATGTAAGCATGCAAACAACTAATGCCACTTGCAAGAAGTGACAAGTTTAATCTGCATCGGTGTCAGTTGTATTCAGAGTTTTTTTTTTAAAAAAAATTACGGTAAAATTTCTCCTGAATTCCTCTGTTCCAAACATGGATGAGATATTACTCAAAACACATATCTGACTACTCAGTAAACCAATACTCCTTACACTGTACAATTGCCCGGGCGAGTAGGTGACAACTGACAACCATGTCATAAACTCACAGGCAGGCATATATACCCTTATTTAGAGGTCACTAGACCAAATAGTAGTACGAGCAAGTCTATCACCTATGCACAGCATTTATTGCCTCCATGTAAATTTGTGAAGGAGCACTGAGACCAACACTACAGGTAAGTCTTGTGCAAATGGGCCCTCTTTACGTGCAAATGGGCTGCAATGGGTTACAAGTCCGGGACCAGAATTGAATAGCTTGAAGGTTATAGACTTACATGACAGTTACGGGTTCCTCTAGAAAAGATTGACAGTTACGGGTCAAAGGAGAGGGTAATACAATGTAAATCACATGGTTACATGTGGTATAGCAGCAATTAAATGATTAAAATCATTGCAGTTAAAGTAACAATGTACATCTGAGATAGTACGTATGACTACATCCACGCAATAGTGGATGGCTGGGTGTTGAAATAAACGGTCCTGTCAGGCTTTCCAAGTTCCTGCGGTCTGATTCTGATGTACCAAAGATCAAAACGGTGACACTATGAACCCTTTGAAGGAAGAACTGTTGCACGCCACCAAAAGCTAACGGAGAAACTAATAGAAAGAGATCTGACGTAATGCCACCATTTTGGAGGAATGTAGAGCAGGTCACCCTCCTCCAATATACAGTCCATGAAATCAAGGTTTTCTACCCTTGGGTACTCCGCCATATCAATGTTGTCAAGATCTACCTGCAGAGGCATGTATTAGCACAACATAACCCCAAGACATGATGGCTTCATTTGCACATTCCATCGAGCAAAACCCAATAAAAATGTAGGAGCACATAATTTTCGAACGAGATTATGTGGATAAATGGGCAATATGGAGTGAAAAGAAGAAGCAGTGTTAGAAAACTAATCACAGATTGGCCACCTAACTAACTAAGCATCAAAGGCTGCTCAAAACGGATTTGAGAGAGAGAGAGAACACAACTTCTGAAATAATGTTGAGAAGCGGGTGAAGAGAAAAGGTAATTGCCTCGAAAGTGGATACCTAGCCCATCAAAATGCACTTGCAAGTAGCTCCTGTTTGCAATATAGTGCTTAAGAGTTAGGAAGAAGAGCGTACTAACAATGCAAATCTGGAAGTTCAGTATTTTGAATCTTTAGCTGCCAAAACTATATGTACCACTGTGACTATCTGCAAAGGTATTTTTTTTCTTTCCAAATATGCAACTAGTTGAACAGATTGTATGTACCTGACTGGTATTATTTAGCATAGTTTCTGTGTGTGGGTACAAGTCCTCGGATACAGAAGCAGGATAGAGTCTAATATACTTCCTGCCCAAGACCTGGTAAGGAGAAAACAATTATTGATAAATAACTGCTGATAAAAGTTACCTAAAGGAACTGCTAATAGTTATAAAATAATGGCAATCTACAAACATCTAGAAACAGGCAGTCTTCCAGCAATAGACTAAAACATTTAAAGTTCAAATATATGAAACCACCGAACTACATGAAGCTCACCATGGAGCAGATTAATTTCTAGCATTAAAATGTGTACAAGTTCATCTGAGTTCAGTGGCGTAAAGTTTGAAGCCTGTATCACATGGAAATGATTTCATTCGTAGCCACATTTTAGTCCTTTGAACTAAAAAGTTTGCCATTGCAAATGTCTGATTCACCAATAAAAGTTTTCTCATGACCGCTCAAACAATCGAACCAACAAAGCTTTTTTAGCTGATCCTTCATTCCTAGGTCAAAGAGCTGTTATGGTATCTACCTGTTTGAGTTGATTTATACATTATGAGCATTCATATAGATGACACATTGGGGGAGCACCAAACCCTAATGCATGGAAACCCAAATGCGCAGAGCTACTTGTATACAAATTGATAACTAAAAGAAAACACAGTTCACCACTAACATAATCACAAAACAGAACACCACCATATTACATGATAATACAAACAGTGTGTTACTGAGTAAATGATTGAGGAGCTCTTCTTGCATATCACCTTATACAGTACGCATTTATTCATATCAGACAGCAAGCACAAATTTCAAATTACAGGAAGGGCAATTTTCTTATTAACTCTAGAAAGAAACCAGGAAAAGTGGAAATGAGTATTCATGTTATACCTGAGCTAAAATGTTGTGATGTGGGTCATGGTGCAATGGTGTCACGGTCCCGTGTGGACCAAACCAAGCATTAAGTGATTGGAGTTCCCCCACCAGCATAACAGTAATCAGGAACCATAATGTCTTCATGGAGCTCTTTTATCTGTCAAATGTCATTGGGTAAAATCTGACAACTGAAGTAAGACATTTACTAGAGAATCACCTACGACAGCTTGGCTACCTGCTCAAACAATGGATGCTGAGCTAGATACGTCAAGTTTGAAGGACAGTCAGTTGACCACATCCTCTCAAGGAACTGAGAAAACGTGATTAGCTCCTGCTTCCACTCACTACACACATAATTCTTGCCAACCTGACACAGAGCCAACTATATCAGTGCACCAAAACAAATCATTAGGCAGTCGATACAAGAGGAAATGTTCCATCTGAAATGACTTCAGCTAAGCATGGATCCTAAATTACTAGAAGCAAGCAACGCTTAAAAACTACAAGAAAACATGTGTTGCTCATGAATTGGACTAGCCAAGTGGATTGCAGATGAATAACGAGCATTTCAGATACTGTGTTTATGGGACAAGATTTTACACAATTATGCTACTCTATTCACAATTTCAGGAAAATTGGTTCTATCATGTATAATTCTTATAAATAACAACATGGTTAAGGAAAGATGGTACAAGCAAAAGCATAGTAAAGTGAAGCTAGCTGTACATGTTAAAAAGGGCCATGGAATCACATCTGCTAAATATTTCAGCAAAAGAAGTTCCTATGGTTAGAGCTTTAAACATAACATGGATAAGTAAAAATACTAGCCACAAAACAGAGGATATGGTATCAAAACTAAAATGAATATATGTGAACAGAGCAGTTTAAAAGATGTTTATTTTACCTAGTGTTCTGAGCACCAAGGCAAAAGATTAGCGTTCCAACTTGCAAACCAACAGAATAGATTGTATCACATCTCAACATTGCAACTATTGTATAAGCAAGTTGAGTAATATAGCGCAAATACAAAGGCAGCATAGAATACCTGCTACTTTTACTTAATACTACTTGAGGACAAGTGTGCTGAATATCAAATTTTGATGTATGCAAGCCGCTTATTACAATTTACAAACAACAAATAGTATTGAGCATCATGTTTAGATGCACTTATTTGTTCTATATTAGCTCAAAAGAGCATAGAAGTGGGATTTACAATATATTTCCATGATATTTTAATGCCTTTGAAAACAAATGACATCATTGAACCGTCAGGTTTAGATGCATTTTTCTATTAAAAAATAGCAATCATATATTAGCTCAAAGAGACACTGAGATAAATTTAATGAAACAGAAACGGCCTGTTTCCATAGTCTTTCAACATCTAATGTAAAGAGCGGCATTTACTTCAACAGGAACAGTCCGATCTCCAGCAATCTTCTTTAGGTATTGAATGTCCTTCCATTTTGTCCTTGCAGGCCAATGATCAATGCAGCCACTGATTATAACAGGGGACTCACGTAAAAAGTAATCGCATATAAACTCCTCCAAAGATATGCATGATCGCGTCTCGACTTTTTTACAAGATAAAGACTTCGCCGGAAGAATTTTGAGTGCCTGGAAGAAATATTATTAACAATGATACATGCTATACAGCAACAAATGAATTCTAAATGTCCCTATTCACACAAATTCAGAAAACAAGGGGAAACAAATGATAAAATCCATTCCGACAATCTGCTCCGATTATTCCAGTCAAAATACGCGCACATCTTCTGACGTGATCCAACATTTCCTATGCATTATATGATTAAACCGTGCACCTAGTCAAGTAATATAAGATCTTCACGCAAATAAGCCCATCCATCTCTCTAAGACTCTAACCACCACCATTCTCTTCCCTAGCTTAATCTAGTTATATGCATACAGTCTTACAAGGCGCATTGAGAAATTGAAAATTAGGCATACTGCAACAAGCCCCTAAAAAAATGAAGCTCAGTTCATGCACGCATTAACACAGATAAGTACGCAAGCACACACGGAATCTTACAAAGGCAATAGCGATCTCACATGGGCGATGTCTCGGTTCCTGTCGAGCCCTTCCCTCCACCTTTGGGCTTCCTCATCGACGGCCTCCGCGCCGTCGCCGTCACTCGGGTCGGCGACGATGCGGGCCACGGCGGCCTCGAGGTCGGCGCGGAGGAGGTCCCCCCCCATGATGAGCCCCATGTCGAGCGCCCAGAGCGCCGCGCGGCGGTCGGAGGCTGCCCGACGGAGCCGCGCGACGTGGAGGCACGCGAGCGCGTAGGCGTCCCGCCACGCGTGCCCCACCATGCTCCACGGCCCCGAGTGGAGCTGCTCCCACGCCATCTCACGCGCTGCCTCGGCCGCCCGGAGGTCCCCGGCCACCGCCTTCTCCGCCGACGCCACGAACGCAAAGCCCCCCTCCCCCGTTATCTGCCTCAGCAGCGCCACCCGCCGCTCCGCCTCCGCCTCCGGCAGCTCGCCGCCGACCATCACGAAAGAGTACGTCGCGGTGGGGTGCGGTGGGGGTTGGTTTACAAAAAACAAACCAAAAAGCGCAAAAGCGAAGGAGATGTTTCTGGTTCTCGTTGCTCCGGATGCGTTTGCCTCTTTGGTTGGATACTTGCTTACAAGCGAGACCTTCCCCGTTTGTTGTCCGTAACTGTATCCCCCTGGGGTTGTTTGGCAAAGCCAATCTCGGCCGGGTTTCTGGCCCAATTCCATAGAAAATGCCTTCTGTGGTAAATTTTTTCGCTCCAGCCTGTAGATCTGTTTGGGTGTCGCCAGTGACGTGACGGGGAAATATCGGTCCAACCTGACCTAATCCACAGGGGAGAAAAATAGTATCTCCTCGGATCGAGAATTTCTCCTCGTCGCTGCTTGGTCTCACTCCCGAGTCCGAACCTCCTCCCTGATCGCCTCCCTCCCGACCGTCGCCTCCACCGCGTTCTTCCTCATCCCACTCTGGCGACGGGAACTCGCCGGTGAAGTCATGTGCTTCTTCTCCTCCTCCCACTAGGGTTCTGCACCTCATCTTCTTTTTCTCGTAGATCTTGGTGGGAGACGACGACTGGAGGGAAGACATATAGCTCTGGAGGTTGGTTATGATTTATGGGGAGAACACACGAGGCATGGCTAGGGTTTGAGATCTCCTTCCTACCAGGTTGGAATCGTACCTTTCCTCTTCTCTGTTTGGTTTTATTTTTTGAGTTTTGGCATGAATTAGTATTGAGATCTAACACTATTGCAACCCAATCTGATGTTATAGTATGATATGTTCATCTTGTCATGGTAGAACATTTGTATTCTGCTAATTGCATCCACTTTTCTGAATGTTTAGCGTCTATTGGTCAGATTGTATTTTTCAAGCTCCCTGTGAGTTTTGTGAATGTTTATCATCTATTGTATTTTCAAGCTCCCTGTGAGTATTGTATTAGCCAACAATCCATCCACTTTTCAATCCTGAATGTTGGTGAATTTATAATGAAAAGCTAGCTTGCTGTGAGTATTGTATTAGCCAACAATCCATCCACCTTGATCATTCCCTGTGAGAACAAACTCCCTACTGAAGATTCATAATGCAAAACATTAACTATGCAGTCAGGCAATAGTAGTAGAATGAAAAGCAATTCTTGGATGGAAAAGAGTAGAAAGTATGGATTTGTTTTCTAAATTCTTGAATGTTTAGCGGTAGAATGATCAAGGTCTGGAAATGCCCAACAAGCATGAATTGTCATAATCTCTTCATATTAAATTCTCTGTGTAACATGATCTTACTTGTTGAAATGAATGAATAGTGCCAAGTATATCTTGCAGATGCAATAGACCAATAGTCATAACGTGTTAATTTGTGGAGCATTAGAGTTTTCATGGAAGATATTTTCCTCAAGTTTTGAAGTATTGCATGAACTCTCGCTATCAAAATGACTTAGTATCACAATGGAAGAATATATTAAATGAGGTTTTCTGAAATTCTTTTGGTGCTTCCATAAGGCAATCAAGCATTCTTAATTCTCATATGAAAAATTCTTAGTTCTGACTATCAATATGTTGGAAGTGTATTTAATTGGCGACTTGAAATTGGTTATCGGATTCAGTATGCATCATACTTTCGTAGTATATTTTTGGTAATTGGAAACAACGTGTTATAACAAAAATGAAGTTGAAGTTGAAAACACTAAACTTTATTTCCAAACATCCTATATTCCTATGCCTTTTTTCCTGAGGAACCGCAGACACAACGCAAGTTGTGCCTATTATGTTGGCATGTAGCAAACGTCTCCATTTTAAAGAAACTAGGATATGGAAAATGTGGTAATAGCATGCCCAATTATTTTGGAACATTTATTTGTCATTTGTTGGCATTAATTAACATGGTCATCGCGATGAGGTTGAAGGATACTAGCTAGTACATGCATTTAGTGCAATTCATGTGATAGATGAAAAATGATTTGCTCTCTTTGACCTTTAGATACCAAGTGAGTTGGACTAATCTTTTTCTTTCTTGTGACCATTTTAATTAGATGAGCTTCTGGGATATATGTGCTCCTTTTTTGGATTGAAGATTTGATTTGGCTGCTGCAAGTACACTGTGATGGTTTAAAATTATGGATGAAAGTTCTGGAAATGTAATAATGTAGGATATATGACTTCATGTGGTATTCTTGTACTAGCCTCGGACAAAACCTCAATTTTGCACTAATAGTCTCATAAACTTTGTCTACTGCACCTTTAGTGCTTGCTTGTTTAGCTCTACATGTTGCTTAGTTTTGGTTTATTACATCTAGTTGCCATGTGGTTTGGGTATGAAATGCAAATATGCAACATCTGGAGTTTAACTCTGTACCATGGGAATGCTGATCTCTTGTGTAATGCGTTAAGTTGTGTTGGGTGTGCTAAAGCAGTAGATCTAGCTATGCTTTTCGTATTTTGTGCAGATCGAAGAATTTCTTGTATAACATTCGGATGAGTATAGATTGTACAATAGGCTATTATTGGAAGGTCAGAGGGATCCCCATGTTATTGTTTGTCAAAACTATTGTAGTAACACTAGTACTTGCATTGTGACTTTGATCAATGATTTTGATGGCCAAGAGGCTAACTCATCCAGTTCCCAGAGATCAGTGGTAGGATGTTTCAGTAGGTGTTTGTCTTGACTTTTGGCATTGGATAGTTGAAAAGGAATAGACAAAATAGCTTGTTCAGATATATTGCAATGTTGTTATGCAGAATGTTATAGAAGAATCCAAAAAATGGGTGGTTCTACCGGTTAATTGGCCAACTGAAGCTGGAAGTTTTGTGTTGTAGCCATTAGAGAGCATAAGTTGTAACACCAAGAAAATTTCAGATTTTTCCGTTCGCTTTGTTATTTATAAATTTTTTGGATATTCTTTGCCGAGAGCTTCAGTGATTGCTTTTCAAGAAAGGCTCTTGCCGAGAAAGAACGGCGCTTCCTCGGCAGATTTCTCTTTTTTTTTACCTATTCGATGGATGGTATGGAGTCACGGCCTCTGCCTTAGGTTTGCCGAGAAGCAGCTCTCCTGCAAATGTGGTTTCTATATTTCATAAACTCATCCTCGCCAATGACTAACCCTAAGTCCTTGCTGCCGCCCTCGCCTTCTCCCCGCTTTCCTAATCCCGCCTGCCCCCAATCCTCTTCTATCTGGGCCTTTTCGCAGCTCGCCTCAGCCCCTTCACGCCATTCGGCCTTCCTCCCCTTCCTCGCCGCACCCCCCGCCTCTTCTCGTTTTCCTCGAGCTCACACACGCCACGCCTCTTCCCAGGCTTTTACGTGCTCTTTGATTTGTTTAGTTGCGTGTTGTTTCTGAATTTTATGGTTTTTTTAAAAAATATTTTTTTATGACTGGGATTTTTATCCTTATTATTCCCAAATGACAAAATAGATTTTATTCCCGAGCAGAAAAATTTCACCTTAGAATTAAGAGAATTCTATGTGGCCTCAAAATCCTAGGGGATTTTGCCTCTGGTTTTCTACCCTTGCTTCCAAAGCAGTGGATGTCTTGCTCGTGTTTGTGCACACTTACAAGACCATATCCAACTCAGATGTAAGTAATATGGAGCTTAGGCCGAGAAGAAAGGTGGTAAGTTTTCTTTCTGGGTCCATTAATGGATCAGTGTAAAGTATCAAACAGATAGCCCATGTGCCTGGGAAGTTGGGCCATTAACACGCCAACACGGTGGGATACATAAGACTAGAGGTGGGAGTTGGGCGGTCGTGCCGTCTGCCCGAGCCCACCGCAGCCTCGGCCGCTGCGTCGTGCGGCCGGCTCGCCCGGTCACTCTACCGTGCCGTCGCGCCGTGTCGGCCCACTTCGCCTCCGGCCAGCCTGCACGGCCCAAAGCCCATCGTCTTCAGGTCGCGGCCGCCGCACCTCAAGCCCAAATTTTAAAATTACTATATACTATGGAGGTGGCGATGATGGTGGCGATAACCATCTTCATTACTCTCGTGTCGCTTAATAAAAATCTAGTTAAAATTGAATTAACTGGTAAAAACATGGGCGCCAGAATATTTCGAGGAAAATTGAATTTTTATTGATATTTTACGATACAATGTTATCGCTCGTTAAAAACCTTACGCCTCAGAGCGGTTCCCCGAGTAGGAAAAGAGTGACAAGAATAACATGTGTACATACTAACTACTCATCAATGTCCAGATCGTTCATGCGTTCGAGGTCAGCATACGCCTGGACGATCTCAAGATCCTCTAGTTGATGCTGTTGATGCTCTTTAGCCAATTCCCAGTCTTTTGCGCATGTGATTGCCTCCACCATCTTAGGCGTGAGGATGATCTTCTTTCTTCAATTATTCTCCCGCCATGCCGAACGCGCTTCGAAGAGACAGTGGACACCGGCACCAGCAGAACATCCCGTGCAAAATGTGACAGTACAGGAAATGTCCGCTTGTTGTTCTTCCACCACTCGAGCAAGTCTATCTTTTCACCGGAAAGATCAGGATCGATGTTTGCAAAATCATGCTCCAGGTAGTGGTTTAGCTCTGAGACAGGATTCCACACGGAGTCGCCTCGAGATTGAGAGGACGAAGAACCGGACTTGCCCTTTAGCTTCTTCTACAAGTCGGATGTCAAGCTTTTCTTTCCTTGTCGCGCTCGCCGTGAGGCATCCGATCTCATGGCTACGCTAAATTTGTCATGATACATACGGAAAACACGAAAAAGCTCATCTTTGACATGCGCGAAAGCTTCCGAGTAATCAAGACCGAGGCATTCACCTATTCCTCCGCATCGAAGCCGCAAACTCCGCAACTTTTTCAGAGGATCGAAAATGATAGCAAAGCAATACACGTGTGAAATAGAACCAAAATATTTAATAAATTTTTCCTCGCATTAGTGCGACAAAGATGACCTAAAAGCGGATCCTTCCTAGATTTGGCAATCTTATCTCGCAATTAACCAAATATATTCTATAACTAAGGGAGAGGTAGGGTAATAAACACCGTATAACATCTTTGTTGCTTTATAAAAGGTTTTAAAAACTCTCGAAAATGACTAGCAATCGCCAATCAATTAGTAACTACTAGTTCATTGTCTTGAGAGTTAGCGTTAACAAAACGGATATGATATGTTCGCATTCTTGTAACTTCTTTAACATGATATAGGTCGAGTTCCACCTCACCTTCATGTCAAGACCGAATTTTCTTGGTTCCTTCCCATTGGCACGCGAAGACTCCATGAACCTAGTTGTCACTTGTTGGGAATTTGTGAGGTAGCGAACGGCGTCGCGTACATTGTTCAAAAAATCCGTCAATCGCTTGCATACCATCTTGAACAACAAGGTTCAAGATATGACATACGCATCTCCGTGGAGAACATAACCACCAATATACGCCCGCAAGCTTGGGGTGAGGATGTTCATAGCGTTCGTGTTGGTCGATGCGTTATCAAGAGTTATAGAAGCAATCTTATTGTCTATCTTAAAATCATCAAGTACAGTAGTATACGCCAAGCAATGGCCTCTCCTGTGTGATTCGTTAATTAGCTTAAACCCTATGACTCTCTTGTTTAGTTTATAATTGTCGCCTAAATAATGGGCTACAACACTAAGGTAGGCACTTCTCCGGTGTGATGATGTCCAAATGTCCGGGTTATAGCAAAAGAAAACTAAACTTGTAGGAATAGTTCTTTTAGCTCTACTAGTTCCTCACGATACATCCGTAAAATATCGATGTAGTGGTTCTCCTACTAACATGTTGGTATCATGGGCAAAAGCCGCGCTGGATCATTTTTTCGAACGCTACGACTTTCACCCATCCTAATCGGTTGATCTTCCGCAACAATATATCTAGCAATTTCTCACGAGCGTAAAGCGGGTTGTATACCCAAGTACTTACAGAGCCATCCGCCTCAAGTTTAGTTGCGCTTGTACTCTCCCCTCGGCTCAAGGCCCCGATCTTACGCAAGCATGCTTTGTAGTGCTTTCATGCCCTGTCCCTCGCAAATGCACGAAAGCGATAATTTAGCTTGGCAATAATTACAGTTGCGATATCTACCGCTTTGGCGTCTTGATTTTTCTGGCTCCAGTCATGTGCTTCCAAAGAATTCGCCTTCGCCCGTGCACTCGCCAATGTTGACGCCCATGGACGCGGAGAGGACTCTGAGGCCCCATTGGCTCCGGATTGCCTGGTACTCCTCGTAGCCCTCCGCATCGTCCATATGACGGCCATCCATGCCGTAGTCTCCCATGCTTGGTGAGAATCAAGCGAGCATCAACGGAGTCGAGCCGGAGGAGGACTAGGGAGCGCGGCAGAGCTTACACTAAGTCGCCTCGCTTTGTCCTTTTCGTGCTACGACTTCTCAGAGCATACCGCCGAACTCCTTGGTGCTCCGCTCCTTGGCAAAGATAATGGGTGAATAGATGGTGAATAAATGAGGAGAGTAGATGGATGTTGAAGAAATAAGGAGAGTAGATGGGATGATGAAGAAATAACGTGATCAAGTGAGCCGTGGAGTGGATGAAGAAATAACGTGATCGTGAAATGTGAGTGGATGAAGAAATCGCTACGCAAGCTCGGCCGCCTACGCTGAGCACTACGCCGCCCGATCGCGGAGGGAGCAGACGCCGCGCGGCGTGCGAGGCGGGTTATGTCGAGTTTTGGGTAAGTCTTCCTCCCACTACTTTGCTCAATACATTGCATTCGCGAGTTTCTTGAACCAAGTGTATTGATACATCTTTTCTATATGCGACTTCTTCAAATGCGCCGAGGACTACGAGCGAGGCGCAAGGCGTGGCCAAATCTTTTAGAGTCGATCTCGGACATGCATTACGATGGCGGCCCGTGCCATCATCGATATCTTGTGCGTCTCGAGCATCGGAAGTAAAGAAAGAAGATGCAAGATTAATGCATCCGACTAAAGAAGCAGTCACAAGCGTAAATATACAACATCAATATTGATTTCTTCCGAGATTGGGTAGGCTTGAATTGTTCTTATATCCAGTCAATGTACTTGATGTCGCAGGTGCCTCGGTCCGTCATGCCAATAAACGCGGCTCGCGATGATGGTCTGAACAAAGGTAGTTGATGCATATTGGGAAACTACACCAATCCTCCAGCGGAGACAGGCGTGTTGTGATGCGTGTATCACACGTTGAGCAACCTTATGTCACTTAATCCATCAATCGGGCTAGATGATACGTGACTTGTGTGCTTCATTGTATTCTTTCGAGCTTATTCCTGCATGACTTTATAATCGTCTTAGTTTTCAATGTCGCACATCAAAACCACATGCGAGCTCAAGTCATGGGTGTACGCCCACAATGTGGAAGGACTGCAGAAAACAAATCTGTAGGAACGACGACCTTAGCTCAGTCGTTCCTACGAGCATCCGAAAAGTATCGATGTAGTGTTCTCCACTAACATGTGGCAGGAGTCCATAGGCGCTGGATCGATTTCCGACACGCGGACATTACCGCATCAATCGGTGATCTTCGACAATGATAGTCGTGAGCATTTCTAGAAGCTGGGTTGTATACCAGTACTACGAGCCATCGCTCGAGTTAGCTGCTTGTACCCTCTCTCAGTCGGCAAGCGCCGACAGCATAGCATGCCTGTTAGTGCGGCACTTGACGCATCGTGGCAGCTACGGGTTATTTAGCTTGCTATTAGTTGCGATTCAGTTGGTTTTCATTCTCGAAATTGCTTGTAACAATGCGTGAAAAATTATAGGCCCGTGCATCGCCGAGGCATAAGGCGTAGTGAAGAGCGAGAGGAGCTGGAGGCCCCATTGGCTCGGAGCCTGGAGAGCCGAGCCTGCGGCAGTATTGGCCTGCTCCAGCTTGGTGAGATCTTGGCGCATCGATGGGTCGACCGAGGACTAGCGAGCAGCTTCACTAGCGCCTCGCTTACCCATCCGCTTACTCATCGTGAGTTCAACTCCTAACAAAAGCTCTTGTCTCGGCATGCGCATATGGTGAATATGGTGTAATGGGAGGCTATGGTCGTTGAGATAAGTAATGATGATGAAGACATCGTGTCGTGATATGTGGTGGATGAGAATAACGATCGTGTGGTTATAGATCTGTCGGCGTTTTGAAAGCCGATCCACCGTGCTCGAGGCTTATTCAGAAATTTTTTTCAGGTTGATTAAATTTAAACTTAGCTCGCAAATTTTGGATTCCCTAGTTCATTATGCCATTTATTATACTATCTTCTCTCTCTCCGCATCTCCCGGGCCTCTCATGTTTTCCGTTTCTCTCTTCGCGTCTGCACTCCCAGCCCACCCCTTTTCGCCGCATGCCGACGCCTGACTTCTCTCTCTCCCTCCCAGCCCCGCACCTCTTTTCCCCCCCGTGACTCTCTCTCTCTCTCCCTCTCCCGGCCCCCACCCTCTTTTCCCCCTCTCTCTCTCTCCTCTCCTGCCTCGTCTCCTCAGCTGAGTGCGCCTTGCCTCATCTCCTGCCTGCCTCTCGTCTCCCTCTCTCTTTTCCCGGCTGCCCAGCCCTGTATCCCTAGTCTCAGACTCTCGTCTCTCGCCTTGTGCAGTTCGCTCTCAGCCTCAGCTTTCGCTGGCTCGCTTCATCGCCTCGTCTCGTGCATTCACCCCTGTCGCCTCCCTGTCGCTCCACTCGCGCATTCCCCCCGCTTCCCCGTTCGCCGCTCCGGCTCGCCCTCGCCTATCTCTTCGGCCGCCTCTTCCCGTGCGCCTCGGCTCCATCAAGCTGCTCCCGTCGCCTCGGCTCTCCCTGGCGCTGGGCGGCTCCATCCCGCTTCGTCAGCCACGACGATGCATATGCGACTCTCAAGCCGCAGGGACGCGGCCAATTTTGAGTGCCTAAGATGGGCCGCAGAGCTTACACTAAGTCGCTCGTAGCTTTCGTAAAAAGATCAATTGAGCATACAAGGAACTCCTTGGTGTAAAACACCTGCAATAATGGGTGAATAGATGGTGAATAAATGAGGAGTATGGATGTTAAGAATAAGGAGAGATGGTGAGAATACGGCAATAAACGGCGGGTGGATGAAGAAATAACGGTGTGATGCAATTGGGGGATAAACACCTCGAACGGCTTTGATAGCCGTGTATCACCACTGGGCAACCTTAACATCCAGACTTGGCTAGATGGGACGTGACTTGGTGTAGCTTCATTTATTCTTTCAACGTTTACTGCATGATTTATAATCGCTTGTTTTTCTCGCAGTCGCATCAAAACCACTCGCGAGAGCTCGTCATGGGTTCCGCCCATTTTGCAAGGCGTGCTACATCTCTCGAACCCGGACGACCCAGCCCAAGTCGTTCTTTCGACATCCCGCAGCCGATCCCAGATCACGGTCTGCGAGTCCTGGGCAGACCCGATCCGCTCCCCGGACATTGACTGCTCTCCCTGAGGCCGGGGCCCAAGCATGTTGTACCTCCGCACATGCCTCCTACCCACTCCCCTCTCCATGTGCCGACAAGCGACACGTGCTCGCCATGCCTGCGACACTTCGACGCTTTCTGTGGCAGACTGCAGTTATTTCGTTTATTGCCTCATTGGTTTTACATTCTCAAATTGCTTGTAACAATGCGTGAAAATTATAGGCCCAGTGCTGCGCCGAGAGCATAAGGCTAGGTAAAGACGCGTGGGGGGCCGAGCGATCACGGCGGCGCGGAGGTTTGACGCCTTGCCAAACCGGGCATCTTGGCGCCACGATGGTCGCCCTCGCACAGGCTCTCGCCCCTCCTTACCCTACCCGCTTACTCATACGTGAGTTCAACTTCTAACAAAGCTCTTTCTCGGCATGTCGCCTCCGCTGCATATGTGATGGAGGCCCGTCCGTTGATATATGGTGCCATCGTGCTGATATGGTGGCGCCATCGTGCGTTGGTTTTCTGCGGTTTTGGAAAGCCCCACGTGGGGCCAAATTTTGATGTGTCTAGGCTTAGATTACAATTTTATACCTAGTTCGCAAATTTTGACGTCTACGCATAGATTACAATTATATGCCTTAGATCTATAATTACTAATTTTTGCTCTGTGCGAATCAATCGCGGTTCGAATGGGGCCTGACGCCATTGCGGAGGTCGTGCACCAACCGTATCCACAATCGCGATCGGCCGCGAGGGTTGGGTACTGAGCTCGCATCAGACATGACACGCGTCTGTCGGTCACGGCCGTCGATCGCTCGGCGGGGTTGGGTATCCACACTTCCGCACGCCACATCGGAGGGTCAAGGAGCCTTGGTGAGCGTTGTCTTCATCATGTATTAGCACTTTGTGACATGAACTGTGTGAGATGAACTTAGCACTTTGAGATGGACATGTGTTTTGGTTTGAGATGTTTAGATGGATGACATATTTGTGATATAGTGATGTGCGATGACATATCTTGTGATATTGTGATGGATGATGTTATATTTGTGAAAATGTGTTGTTGAAGTGGAAATATAAACAAATAAAAAAATGTCTGACTCTTTCTAACGAGCCCTCGCACTTTTTCTTTTGGAGTTTTAGCAGAGACATTCTGACTTTGCTGAAGTTGGTTCATTTCATGAACCTCAACATATTTTTAACATTCTGCGAGTCGCTCTCGCATGAAGTTTTAGCGATTTCAGTAACGCAAAAGTTCTTTCACATGACATTCCGCAAGGAATTAAACTAGCGATCGTTTGTACGTTACTGTGGCAATCCCAGCCTGAGCTACTAGTTTGGAAGCCTTACCATTACTCTCGGAAATATTTTGATGAGTGCTCAGTAAAGAATCCTTATAAGTAGATGTTATTTCATGGCGCTGCTTCAAGCCTCCTCCAAATAGGTTGCCAGCCCATATTAACGCTTCTCGAAAGCAAGGCTTCCGAGGCAGAAAGATAGTTATTGAGTTCACCGAGTCATGGGAATCGATCCTTGTAATGCTAAGTTGAAGGTGTAATCGTGTCTTCAGTTCCTCTCCGTCTCCTGATCTCTCTAGCTTGCACACGGTCTCAGTTTCTTTCAACTGACGATCGAACACCATGAATTGCATTGCATTGCATGCAAGCAAGCATGGTGCTGATGCATCGATCGAACTTGTGAAATTAAACGATGGCGATGGCGATGGCGATGACGATGACGATGATGATGATCAGCTGTGAGCCCCCTGCTGGTCCTGCGGCGCCCTCGGGCGGGTGACCCAGAACGAGCTGAGCGTGCGGAGGCGGTGGAAGTAGTCGGAGACGGCGAGCAGCGACCGCGCCATCTGCCGCGTCGTCAGTATCTGGTTCAGCCGGTGCAGCGTCTGCTGCCTCAGGTTCTCCGCCTGCACATACGTACGCATGCAACAAACATTCATCAGTCATGCTAGAAGCTAACACAAACAGTACACAGCGAACAAAGAGAGATGACAATATATATTTATCAGCATTTGAGACCGACGTTTTGCCATCGTCACACCAGAATCAGCCAGACAGCCAGTGCTGTACATTTGCGTTTCGTATTAGGATTCGTAATGTGTATGTAAATCGACAGGTGGCTTAGTTTGCACTAAACATGTTGCAACTTGCAAGCTAGAGAGGCATGTGAAATGTATTATCCATAGTTCTTGGTCTCTGTCGCATCCATGGGCAGGTGAAGGGCGCCCTACACAATGCAAGCATCAAGGCACACCTACCCAACATGGAAAGAACAATGAACAAAGGATCCTCTACTATCTGTTATTCCTGCCTAATTTTATTGTTATATTCAGGCGCATGAACCCTACCATGGTTAACCATCCTTGGTACCTTGCCAACTAACGAATATATAGTGCTCTCATTGGTTGCAGCTCTAACTAACCCACTAAAGCGACAGGAAATAAATCAGGAGTACTGAACTATTGAAGACAAATCAACTACATATATGTACTGCATATTCCTGTGTGTGAATTAACTACTTGCTAGTAATGAGGTTGACGCAGGATTGAATGGCTTCGGTTAAATTGTGAAGTGTCGATCGATCTTACCTGTCGGACGAAGCCCTCGAGGGTGGAGAGCTTGTTCATGGCGACGGCCATCTGGCCCATGTAGTTGGCGACGTTGGCGGGGCAGCCGAGCGCGTCGGAGACGACGGTGTCGGAGAGCGACTGGTAGAGCGCGTCCAGGCCCTGGCTCAGCGCCTCCTCCGTCTCCAGCGCCGACTGCTGCAGCCCGTACACGCCCACGATCTGCTGCTCCGTCAGCGGCTCCACGTGCCCCAGCAGCATCTGCTGCATCCATGCATCCATCCACAACAGGATCAAATTAATCGATAATCACCACCGTGCAAAAAAAGAACAGATTAAGCAACATATATCAGCACACACACACACAGACCCCACGACAGTGTACGTGGTCGATCAGGAAGATTCATGCATGCCGACGTGACTGGTGTTGAAAATGCAGTACATTGCGGCCAATTTACACTTAAGCCCACTCCAAGATGGCATATATGCGTGAGCTTAATTTCTATTAGCGAGAACACTCCAGGATCCTGGATTAGCTTCTAGAACTGCTTGGTTTATTTCTAGAATGCATCAACAGTTGTGGCTTGCCAGCTGTACCCATTTCCACATGTAGGAGAGAGGCAGAGTGTAACACCCTGTTTTGCATTAAGGTTTCAAAATGCAGGCACCGATCGATGGTTGATCGCATGTATGTACTGCATGCGCCGCGAACATGGCGGAGCATGCTTGCACGGCTCGGCTCGACAGAGATTGAGAAGTTTCAACGCATGCCATGGAATCGCCCGGCCAGATCCGTGGGTGAGTTATGGAGGTGTGCCGAGTAGGGGCAAGTTTCTCCTGCCCGTTGTTGGAAACGAGAGGACTTTGGCATTACTCGTCATCCGGCGCCGAAATGCCCATGCATGATACGCTAGTTTAAACACTAGTGTACTGCTACTCTACCAACCCCTCTTGCTCAACTTGAATGCCGCGTGACATGGGCGTTCGGGCCGGCCGGATAGTTCTTTCCAGGACTAGGATCGAGCTTGAGATATGTGCATGCATGTGGAACATCTAATTTTGGTGCATCTTCCACACACACAAAAAAAAAGGGTCATGCATGTCACAATCTTTTGAAAGGTGCTACTATTAATCAAATTAAAAGTTTTTTTTTCATGAAATAATTATTAAATTAGCTTTAGTGAATTGTCTTATATATATGTAAAAGCTTACATAAAGTCCCGATATTCCTGGTGAACAAAAGTTGAGACCTTCTGATGTTTTAATTCCTCTTTCAGAAATCCCCAAAAATATATTTTAGAGGAACACATCTTCTGTTTATATATATATATAGCTCCTATTTACCCTCTGTTTCTAAAAGAAATATCTTGCTCTTAACGGCTATAGCCAAAATCAAATTTGGAATTCAATTTGTAAAAATCAAAGTCGGATTCAAAATCCCCAAACCCTAACCATAATTTTCCCCCCACTCATGGGCCCGGCCTGCCCGTAATTTTTTCTCAAAAGCAACAATCACGACATAATGTTAGGCAAGAATCATGGCTTGTTTCATTTATCTATTTGATGCCGTCGTCAATTGCTGCGACCGCGACCGAGATATAATTGTTAGGGACTTAGGGTTAATCCCCGTTCCTCTCAAGGGCTTGCCAAGGCCAGCTTCATTTCACACAGACGCTGTGTTGCCAGCCGTCACACTGACGCTGACTTTCCACGGTCATTCTGTCCCTGTTCCTGCCCTGGCTCCTCAAGGCCAGCACGCCCGCCTGACCCCCTTCCCCTCGCGCTGCCATCCGTCCCGTCGTCGCAGCCTCTGTAATTAACATATATACATGTATAAGCATATATATCAGCATCAGCGACTACATTAGTAGCACAAGATGCGAAGCATGATGGATGGATACCTGAGCTGAGGCCGTCAATGCCGCCGATGGGTACGCCTTTGCCGGCGACGCCTTGCTCGGCGAGGAGGCCGCTGCTGGTGAAGAACACTCCCTGTACATAGTATATACATGAGTGTGCATATATAGAGATTAAAAATGGTCGATGCATATATGCGTGCATGGTGAACAAAAATGAGAGATCGTATATGTGGAGCTTAATTTAATTTCCGTGCGGTTCAATTAGCCACTGGTACCATTTAATTACCTGAGTTCTTGCTGTGTGCAGTTCTTGTTCGAGCTGAGATAGCCTGATTCTACTAGACTCGAGCTGCTGGATGTAAGCCTGTTGCAGTCAAGAGAAAAACAATTAATGAAATGTGCACAAACATTTTGCGAATTCTCGAAGAAGAAAAAAAACTCAATTAATCAACGTTGTACAGTGAGTGTATTTATCATGGAGAGAAGAATGGTAGTGTTTGATTTCTCATGAATAGGACCTTTCTCTGTTCTTATTTTCGACTTCTTTCTTCCTTCCTCAAGGCTTGCTGCTTTTCCCCGCCTCCTTTTCTTCCCCGCTGCCTCCTCTCGCTGCTCGCCTTACAGTGTCTGCGTGTTGGTTAATTACGGTGTTATATATTACCTCGGCTATAAAAGCCAGACGCCCCCTCCTCCTTCCTTCCTCCTCCGCTTCTTCACCTCTCGCTCCAGCGCCGAGGCATTGCCGCTGCTTGTCTTCGTCTTCAACCCCGCCCCGCTCCTTCTTGGCTCCGCCTCGGCGTCTCCTCGCCTCAGCACCCCGCCGCTTCCTCGTCTCGCCTCGGCGCCGCCTCTTCGCCTCTTCGCCTCCACCTCCGGCCGTCGTGGCTCCGCCGCCCTCGCCTCTCTCTCCCCGGCCTCTCTCTCTCTCGCAGGCGTGAGAACGCGAGGCGTCGATTTGAGCGACGCCGCGCTTTAACGCTGCCGCCAGATCGACGAGTGGGCCCCGCCGCCCCTGGTGCCGCCGACGGGCGTGCATCGCCATCGTGTGACTCGTGGTTGCGCGCGTGGACTCGATCCACGAGCACGCGTCCGTGGATCGAAACAGCCACGACACGTGTCGTGCGAGGCTTTTTCCGATTTTCCGAATTTCTGTTTAATTGATAAATCGGTTAAAAACTTCCAAAATTCATATCTTTTTCTGTATAACTCCAAAAATTGTGAAACCAATTTCTAAAATTTTCTAAAATCGATATCTTTCTATTGGTACTGGTCTTGTTCATTTTGGAGTTCATTATTTACTTAGTTGGTATTTATTTGCTCTCTTTGCCGTTGTGTCTTTTCCAGATTTCTTTTAATCGATTAGGATTCGACGACGCCGGAGATCTCCCCTTCGACCAAGCTCAAGATCTCCAGGACCCCTCCGCCTTTAACCAAGGCGAGTCAATGCTTTGATCATTTCGAACCTACATTTTATGCAAACTATGTTTATTTAAAATAGCAAAGTGCATGCTTTAATTTTGTAAACAATGATATGTTAAAGCTTAAGGTAGTTAAATACCCATTTGTTGATTTAATTACTTATTAAGCCATCCTTTGATAATTGAATCCAGTATTCCTTGTCACCCTAGTAATTACTTGGTAATACTAGTATAGGTTGTACTTAAGCGACATGCTAGTCTTGTTATAATCCGGACAATAAATGTCCCGATCATCATCCTTTAAACATGAAAAATGGTTTTGGCGGTCATTGGATGTAGATGATGATGTGTTGCGCAGATGGTTTTTCTTCCCAAACCCTAAACAAATTGCTAGTACCCCATCCGGACGGATGGAAAGAATGGTGGGTGCGACGTAGTACGAGAATGGTTGGTATGTGGTATGAACCGTCCGGATGAATTAAGGACTTAATCTTGTCATGACCTCCTGTAAAACAAGTACAACCGCAAGTCCGCAAAGTGCAACTTGGCCTAGTAAAACTTTCAAACCTTGAATGTCGCCTCGCATGGTGGGAAAGAGGGAATGTGCAAGCGCGGGACGATGTCGACTTGAATGGGACACCGAACACGGTGAAGTTTGCCGTCGGCGAGGGTAGGTTGACTCTCCACCAATCGCCCGTCATTGAGGTGAACATCCGCGACAACGTATGGGCGTAACCCATATAGGTGAGATGACGGAAGGGCAAGATAGTTCAAACGTTATCGTGACGATCGCTCAACTACATGACTAAGGAATCATGTGGAGAAACGAGTATGATTATCTCTTGTGGAGTACAGTGTACAACCTCTGCAGAGTCTAAACTGTTTAAACAAATGGCGCCTTTCTCAAAAGGCGCACATGGGAACTTAACTCGAGTTAGTTCTATTTCAAAAATCTTTGTGGGTGGAATGGAAATGTGTTGGGCTCATCCAAATTTTTGTTTTGGATTTTCCTGGTAGCCTTATCCAGGTTGATAATTGGTGGACGTAACCATTATCCAAATTAAGCATAAGGTGGAGGTAACCTTCGCTGTTATTTAATATTGCACTTAATCTCTTTAAATGAAAATGCAATATGTTTAAAATGCTAAGTCATAGGACTTTGTAATTATGGTAATTTGAAATGTTGCTTTAGCAAATAAAAGAACACGAGCCATCCTTGTTAAGCCTTGCATGTATTCTATTGCATATCGTGTGTTGGCTCATGAGCACGGTAGTTGTGCTCACTCTCGCCTCTCCCCAAACCCTCCAGATGATGCGGAGCAAGGAGACTACGCACACGAGGAGCCCGAGGACGATGGCCACGGAACCTCAAGAGTAGCGAGATTCGTAGTGTAGGTCTCGCCTCCTCGTGGACTCTTGGTACTTGCGTACAACCTATATTACCCATGCTTTGGATAATATCGGTCGTACGTCGGTCACCCTAGTCGCTTGCCTGTGGAGAGATGAGTCCCATCCTCCCTTTTGTTTCCGCTGCTTTTGAGTATTGTAATCCATTTGGCCTGGTGGCCTTTATGTAAAACTTGACTCGACGTGGTCTATGTCACTCTGATGTTTGTTTAATTAATTATCTTAATTCGCCTGTATGATATGATTCAAAGAATGAGTCGTGAGTCTACCATCGATCAGCGAGTAAGATGCGAATGTTCACGAGAGATCCGGGATTATAAAATCCGGGTCTGACACAGAGCAAGCGCTAGCTAGCTGCTCATCTTGCCATTTAATGTGTCCCGAAATGCAGGCACCGATCGATGGTTGATCGCATGTATGTACTGCGCGCATGCGCCGCGAACATGGCGGAGCATGCTTGCACGGCTCGGCTCGACAGAGATTGAGAAGTTTCAACGCATGCCATGGAATCGCCCGGCCAGATCCGTGGGTGAGTTATGGAGGTGTGCCGAGTAGGGGCAAGTTTCTCCTGCCCGTTGTTGGAAACGAGAGGACTTTGGCATTACTCGTCATCCGGCGCCGAAATGCCCATGCATGATACGCTAGTTTAAACACTAGTGTACTGCTACTCTACCAACCCCTCTTGCTCAACTTGAATGCCGCGTGACATGGGCGTTCGGGCCGGCCGGATAGTTCTTTCCAGGACTAGGATCGAGCTTGAGATATGTGCATGCATGTGGAACATCTAATTTTGGTGCATCTTCCACACACACAAAAAAAAAGGGTCATGCATGTCACAATCTTTTGAAAGGTGCTACTATTAATCAAATTAAAAGTTTTTTTTTCATGAAATAATTATTAAATTAGCTTTAGTGAATTGTCTTATATATATGTAAAAGCTTACATAAAGTCCCGATATTCCTGGTGAACAAAAGTTGAGACCTTCTGATGTTTTAATTCCTCTTTCAGAAATCCCCAAAAATATATTTTAGAGGAACACATCTTCTGTTTATATATATATATAGCTCCTATTTACCCTCTGTTTCTAAAAGAAATATCTTGCTCTTAACGGCTATAGCCAAAATGAAATTTATTTTTTGTAAATGAATGAAAACAATGGCAGGATTTTAATAAGGCTGAATTAACAAGCTAGACTATATGTCTATGCAAATCCACGTATTATAGGCAGTTTAGAATGGACAAATTCTAGGAGAATTGTTCTGTTTCCTATAAAATTCGTGCATTCCCCTCAAAACCTTATCTCCTTTCCATGGATACGAAAGCATCAAAAACAATTATTTCAGGGGTTGCCAAGGATATACCCACTATTTTAGCTTTTTTCTCAAAAGCAACAATCACGACATAATGTTAGGCAAGAATCATGGCTTGTTTCATTTATCTATTTGATGCCGTCGTCAATTGCTGCGACCGCGACCGAGATATAATTGTTAGGGACTTAGGGTTAATCCAGAACGTACCTTGATGACCTCGGATGGCCGGAAGCCGCCGAGCCAGAGGAAGCAGCGCTCGGCGGGGCTCCTCCAGACGCCGGAGGTGAGGTGGAAGACGTCGCCCTTGATGACGCCGTCCTTGATGGCCATCACCTCGTCGTGGTGCGCCAGGCTGCTCTCCACGTACATCTGCAGCTCCCCCTCCGGCAGGTGCTGCTGCAGCGCCGCCCGCAGCTCGTACATCAGCCGGTAGTGCTCCTCCTGCCACCGCCCGTACTCCACGTCGAACATCGCAGCCTCTGTAATTAACATATATACATGTATAAGCATATATATCAGCATCAGCGACTACATTAGTAGCACAAGATGCGAAGCATGATGGATGGATACCTGAGCTGAGGCCGTCAATGCCGCCGATGGGTACGCCTTTGCCGGCGACGCCTTGCTCGGCGAGGAGGCCGCTGCTGGTGAAGAACACTCCCTGTACATAGTATATACATGAGTGTGCATATATAGAGATTAAAAATGGTCGATGCATATATGCGTGCATGGTGAACAAAAATGAGAGATCGTATATGTGGAGCTTAATTTAATTTCCGTGCGGTTCAATTAGCCACTGGTACCATTTAATTACCTGAGTTCTTGCTGTGTGCAGTTCTTGTTCGAGCTGAGATAGCCTGATTCTACTAGACTCGAGCTGCTGGATGTAAGCCTGTTGCAGTCAAAAGAAAAACAATTAATGAAATGTGCACAAACATTTTGCGAATTCTCGAAGAAAAAAAAACTCAATTAATCAACGTTGTACGGTGAGTGTATTTATCATGGAGAGAAGAATGGTAGTGTTTGGTTTTGATTTCTCATGAATAGGACCTTTCTCTGTTCTTATTTTCCCTTGTTTCTTTCTACCTTGGTGTTAACTGTTGTTTCACTCACCTTCCTCCTTAGCCTGCTTTTCCTTGCTGCCTCCCTGTTCTGGGCTAGCCTTCTCAGTGTCTGCGTGTTGGTTAATTACGGTGTTATATATTACTAACATTGAACTTGTACAGCAACATTACTAGCATAGTGTTCTTCTATGAAATACACAATTAATTCATCAAGACTTGAGAAAATCATAATTTGTTACTTTCGGGTCACGTTCACCGGTAGATGCGCCCCTCTTGTGTTCCTTCTGCAATCACCAACAGAGATCATACATATGTGTGTTAGTTAAAACAAGAACATAAACAATGTGGTTTAATTTCAGCGTGCATGGGCATAGCTACCACTTAACAAATCGGTGTAGCTTGGCTGC
The DNA here is from genome assembly GCA_036346395.1 of Hsuehochloa calcarea. Classification (NCBI taxonomy): domain Eukaryota; kingdom Viridiplantae; phylum Streptophyta; class Magnoliopsida; order Poales; family Poaceae; genus Hsuehochloa; species Hsuehochloa calcarea. The sequence continues at coordinate 23,290,800 of CM070609.1, read as the reverse complement.
AGGTTAGTTGTTTAAGTGGCTAACCAGCTACTAACCTTGGCCACCGGCTTCAAATCCTTATTGATCCCTGCAGGCTGATCAGCAGTGAACGGTTGGTGCTGCAGGTGGTGATCCTGTCTCCTGCTCCCTGCTAACTCCATGGGTGCTTGCTGCTGCTGATGATCAGGCGACCTAGGCATCTTGGATCCCACAGGTGCTGGGGACAGAACTAAACTAATCTCCCCCTACCAATCAGATCAGAATATTAAACAATCAAACAGCAATCACTATGCATGAGTAATTGAGTACTATATACATTTGAAAAGACACATATCCAGTACTAAATCAACCGTAACTCATAAGGATCGTAACTAATGTGAGATGTAGTTTGTACCTTTGGTGATGGCTCCACATGCATAGGCTGGGAAGGGAAGATGTTGAGAGTCTCTGCATCCACGAACAAAACAAAGGAACAAACTCAAAGGCCTGAGACCGAGAGTGCCATATATATCTACTGAAACTCTGAGGAGTTTGAAATAAGGCTAGCTAGCTACTGATGCAGTCAGGAATAAAACAATCATGGCACAGCTAGTGAGCAGTACAAGGCACACACGAGAAAGCTGGGGTACGAAAGATACGGGACTTGCAGGGATCGATGCGCACAGCTTAGGCATGCATGCTTGCTTGTACCCAAACCGGAAGAGAAGTGGATAGGATATTGGGTCAAACGCATATGCTAGCTAGCTGCAGTAGAGCTAGGAGAGAAGGCAGCCAGCCACTACATGCAGGCGTAGTAGTACCGGAGATCATCCCCCCTCTGCGCGTATGTACGTCCTGTTCTGCAGCGGCCACATGCAGCTCCATCGCGACGAAATCATTGAGCAGTTTGTTACATGTCACAGTCCAACCGGCCGGAGGTAGGGGAGGGGCAAAGGGCAAAGGGCAAAAGCTAGGGATAGAGAAGGTTTGTTGGTTTCATGCATGGACTTTGAGCATGGATGTGTTCTTGATTCGCTGGTCCTCCAAGCTAGGGCAGTACTGCAGATTTGCAGGAGATCCTGGTCAAATGGAGTACCTGAGAATCTGCTGCAGGCCGGCCGGCCATATGATCGTTTCCCCCTCGTGACCCCGGAAAAGGATGCGCTTTATGCGTGCACTGATCAGAGGAGAGGAATATATCCCTACCAGTTATCTACTACTACTCCTATATGTGGCACATATGTTCCTACTAGCTACTATTACTACCACCACTACTACTACTAATTAATGCAAAAGAAAAACAGCAAGTGAACACTTGCATTTGACTCCTGCAAAAATTGGCAAGAATACAGACATGGATCTAATGGAGTGGCAAATATTTTTTTATCAGTGAACTGGATTGTAAGGCTCCCTCATACGTACGCCTCTGCTCTTGATGCGCGAAGGCATGGCTGCCATGATCTAGGTACATGAACAAAGCCTGGTCCAGCTCTCCCAGATGGTCATAAGCTCCTGATGCCTCCTTGGTGCTCCTGGTTGTATGCAACAGAAACAAATTGATGGTGATGAGCTAGGTATGTAAAATATATAGATGCATGCATATGCACAGGGTTTGAGGAACTGAAGTCACCAACACATCATCATGAAATCATGCTGCTATAAGCCTATATATGTGTGATGATATTATTATCTGGTCCAACATCTGCAGGAGTGGGAACAGGAGTTATAATAGGGAATCTTCTCTAGCTTGTAGCATTTATTTGGCAATCCAGGAGATATGCATGGCTAGCTAGTGTCAAAACTTCATGTGTGCAAGTTATGCTCATTGAAAAATCAATGTAAAGATGGACTGGTATATATATATATATATATATATATATATATACTGTATACCAGTAGTCACTACTTAATTATACTACTATGTGTCCTAATTAATATTCTTGCCCTTCTTCTAAAAACAATTAGTGGCCTCTATAATTTAAAAGAAAGACTAGTGAGTTGTTAATTCACAACAGAAGAAGAAATTAAGAAATAAGTTTGATCTGTAATTTGACAACCACACTAGTCTAAGAATCGGCCCACTTTCCATCAGCAAGCAAAGGCAAAATTATCAAAATGGAAAATTCAGTGCAAGAAGGCCGGTACCCTAGCCTTCCTATTAGCTAGAGGTTTGTCAAAAAAAAAGAAGGAAAGATCATAGACAGTGCAAGAAGCCAAGAAACACACAGATCAGGCGAAGAAAGAAGATCAAACAAAACACGACTAATTCAATCGAACTCCAGTACACGGATCAATCAAGAACAAGAAAGGCGTGCAAATAAAAACAGGAAGAAAAATTAAGAACTGTACATGAAGCTTGCAGCAGCTGCATGCATGGAGGAGGAAGACGAGGAGGAAGGAGGAGGGTGATGGCCGTGGTGATGGTGGTTGTTCATCCCAAAGGAGATGCTCATCTCCTCCTGCTGCTGCTTCCTCTCCTGCAGGCTCTGGCTGCCACTCATCATCTCAGGGGAGGCGCACGCCGACACATATACAGTACAGGGCTACTATATACGTATGTATATCTCTCTCTATCTCCAGACTCCAGACTCCAGAGACGACCTAAATACGCTTTGACTCTCTATGAGGCTAGCTGCCAAGGAACACCTCTATCTCTTCCCTCCACACTAGCAAACTACCCCATGCATGACCTCGATCTATCTAGGACTCTAGCTCGTGATGGCTCTTGGACCCTAGTACCAACAAACTACTACAAGTTGTGCTCTAGCGCTTCCTCTCTAATGCTTGCTGGTGACGATGACCTTAGCCTCTTTTGCTGTGTGCCTATGGGTTCCAGAAAGGTGAGAGCCATTAATGGCGAAACAGACTTTCTGTTTGGATCCATGCTCTCTCTGCATCTAATGATATGAAGTACTACAAACAGCCGACTTTTCTCCTCTCTCTCTCTCTCTCTCCGCTCTTTGCTTGCTTTGGTTTAAGTCTCTAACCCCTCTATGGAGAGAGGGAGAGGGCAGGTGAAGCAGAAGACGTTGCGACCTTCAATTTTATTCCCACCCTTTTGCACCGAAATCCACATCTTTTCTCTATTTCTTTTCCCCCCTGTGACAAAGCATATCCAGCCTATTTTTAAAATTGTGAAACTATTAGAATTTAGAGCAACTAATGCACCCCATCTAATGCTGCAGAGACCGACTGAGTTGAGGGGCGAAGATATTGTTCTGAAAGGAACTCTTATGGACTTTCAGTAGAAGTTAGTATTCTAAAACTAAGTCAAAACACGCACCTAAAATTACACCGGAGAGTAAAGGATATGAAACATGATGTTAACAAAATGTTATTCTAAAAGTAAGTCAAAACACGCACCTAAAATTACACCGGAGAGTAAAGGGTATGAAACATGATGTTAACAAAATATTGGAACTGGTGACAATATTTGCGTGAGAGAACAATCACAATAAGCACACAAGAGATACAAGAATTTGTTTACGAGGTTTGGCCAAAGCTACGTCCCCAGGAGCCGAATCGCGGTAACTTTGTCCGTATGAGGGGTTTTTTTCTTTCTAATTAAGGTTATAAGAGCTCGTCGGTATATATTTATACCCTAATTATATGACTCGAAAGTGCATCCTCAATCCATAATATTTCGTAACTCCACACAATTACGTCTCTTTTGTAGAATTGTGTTCAAAAAGAAAACTTAAGCTGCACTTCCGCTTTTTAGACAGTCCTCTTTTCACATTGTTATATAGAAGGTTTTTCGTGTAAAACCAAGCTTCTGTTTAGCTTGACTGGTCAAGGTCCAAAATTGAGACCTGCGCCTCAGACTGGAGGAGGGGGGAGAGGGGAAGAGAGAGAGAGGCAGGAAGGAAGCATTCGTGGGTTTGTGAATGCTCACTTTGCTGCTCTCGAGGCACGTGCCAACTCCCAAAATCATCAATCTGTTGAATGAACGCTCCCACGTTTCATGGCCGCAACCCCATTCTCATCCCATGCATGGCATCACTCCGTCTAGATGCTCCAAACTCTCCAATAAAATAAAATAAAATAACCTCTTGTTTTAACTGTTTTGAGTATCTGAAGAAGTTTTACTGGCATGAAATGTTCTTCGTTACATTCACTATGTGGACCTGTGCTTAATTATTAGTGCTTGGCATGGAGCGATCAGAACTGGAGGAGTTCTGAATAATTTAGTTTGTATGTATGACATCTTGACATTGGCGATCTCGAGATGCTAACTCGTGAGACTCAATATTTCTAATTCTTCGTCTCATGTAGAAAAATTGACATTTTTAGACTTTGAATAGTTGCTGCTCATATCAGCCGGAGACTTGCAGCCTGTGTGGCCACACCACAAACAGGTCGGCTCCTGAACTTGCAACACGCATGAATGTGACCCATGATAGAGAAGCCGTCGAGTGCTGCCTGATGCTGGGGAAACAGGAAATTCGTCGTCAGCTTACTAGAAAACACATCCTATATGGTACATGAGAAAGTGCGATAAGATTTTTACCATTTTGTTCAAGGCATTTGATAGTAAAGAGAACGTTTGCAGTTTATCTAACAATAGTCATATATGTACATGTAAACGGACCGACGAAGCAGACTATAGAACATGCTCGTTTCATCTACAAAGTTCCGTCAGTTTAGAGAAAACCATGTGAATAAATGATTCAGTGGACAATGGAGCAGTTGAATAAATTGTGCAGGCCGATCCATGACTTATTTCTTTACCTGACGTGCAAGATGAAAAGAAGCGTTCGAAGACTTAGCCTGGCTGTTCAAACAAAAACAAAACAAAAAATCTTGAATAAGTCTCAATAGCATCATTGCAATTGTCAAACAACTCACCTCGATAGGGGTGGAGATAATCTTGTGTCACTGGAGGCGAAAAAGCTATAAAAGAAAGGATTTGACACTTCTCCCATGCTTTTGTGTTGTTCCTCTGGTTTCTAGTGCATCTTTGTCAAACTTTTTTCTGAAAAAGATAATTGCAAAGTAGCTTCCTAAATTTGTGAGGGCAATGTAGCTTCTTAAACTTGTGAGGTTATACGGTATTTTACTTCCTTGGTTCCCTAAACTTGCCCCTATTTACACTGCGGGTCATATTCTTAGTTAGTTGACGGAATAGGTTGATAATTGCACTGTAGCTCTCTAAACTTGTGATATAACACTTTACTCCCTGAACTTGCATTTTACTTTATTAACCCCCTAAACTTGTCTAAGTTTGAACCACACGTCATATTCTCAGTTAATTGACGGAATAGACTGACTTGGTGTCCTTCGTAGCCGACCTAGACGATGACATGGCAAAAACGGCCTTCTTCCTCACCATTCCTCCAACCGCACTCTGTCATGGCTGCCATAGGACACCTTCTGTTCCCGCCATTCCGACAGGTCTCTGCCAAGATTGACCGCATTACACCATGTTCCCGGACCTCGCCTTCAATCTTCTATGTTCAATCGAAGCCAAACCACAGTCGTCGTGGAGATCGTGCGTGTGTTCCTCCACACCGGCTGCAAGTCTTCATCGTCCAAATTCACCACCACTCGTGAGCCTCTCCCCTCTTTATCCACCTCCCTAGCTCGCGCCGTCACGTTCTACCATGTGCTCCCTTCACCCTCGCTGGAACTTCGTCGGGCTGCCATCGCCGTCTTCCACCTTTGCCTCGCCGTCGCCCAGCACTGTCGATGTGCATCTTCGCCCATGACATCGCTGCCCATCTTCTCCCTAGGGTTGTGGAGAAGGGCGAGGAAGCCATTGGCCTTGCCGGAGGTGGCGCAGGAGGGGAAGGACTTCTCGACAAGGGTCTGAACAGTGGGGGAGGCGGCGTGGGTGGAGAGGAAGTAAGCCGTGCATGCGCCAACAACATCGTCTCCACAGATATCCACGTGGCGAGGTGATGGGGTTGACGCGGTCGGCGGCGGTGGCCATGTGTGCCGTCGGGGTTTAATGGAAGGGCAATCACAAATGCCACCTCTGTGATGACGTGCGTCAGCTCAGCGTTTCTGTTAGCAAACGAAGGAAATGGCATACGGTGCAAACGGGGATAAGTTTAGGGACCGAGAAAATAAAATATAAGTTCATGGAGTAAAGTGGTATAACCTCACGAGTTTAGGAAACTACAATACAATTTACTACACAAGTCAGCATATTCCGTCAACTAACGAGAGAAATGACCTACGGTGCAAACGAGGGCAAATTTAGGGGGCGAGAAAATAAATATACAAATTCAGGGAGTAAAATGGTACACCCTCCCTCACAAGTTTAGAATGCTACGGTGCAATTATCTAAGATAAAAAAAAGAAAGGGAGACATGCATGTAACTACAGCTGCCGACGCAGCCTCTAAAAAGCGTTTGCCAGCAGAAGTCAAACTGTTACCTGGCATCCCGTTTCACAAGTCGATATTCTACTCACCAGAGCTTTTCACTGATCCAGTCGTTCTGAATTCTGATCACTCAATGCTCCAGCGTGTAGCAGGTCTGCCATGTGATAGAGCTGCAGCTGCTGCAAAGGGATTTAGGACTAGAGGACCCCACAATTGTTGGATTCTGCCACTTTGTGCACAAGAAGCTCAGTCCAACAACTCCCAGGCCAAGAGATATGGATCTTGTATCTTTAACACAACAGTCAACAGAAGAACAAAACAAAAGGAACGGCAACAGCATGGGAAGCAAAGCACGATGCTCAAAAACAACCAAACTGATTGCAGATCACAAATAAATAACAGCAGTAAAACACATTACACATGTATACAATAACAAACCCGCTCCTCCATGGTAAGATGCATGTGTTAAACGGCTCTACTGAATTAACTAAATTTTGCAACAAGAAAAGTACTCTCGACCCCGACACACACGCCAAAAAAAACATAGCAATGACTGCTACAACATGGCCAAAGAGAAGTTTTACTTTTACCTGTCGTAAAAGCATGCATAACAAACACACTGCCTGGTATCTTAATCTCAATACTTCATACTTCATCAGTTCGAATTTTTAAAAGATTGTTTTAAAAGAGTAACAATCACACTCATTACTAAACTTGATCTCTTACCTCTATTATTGAACAGAAAAATAGTCACTAGACATTAAGGAAGGAAATAAACTATTCTGAAAGTCAAAATGACATGCTCAGAAGAGAGTATAACAGTTTACACTAAACGTTACAATGTAATTTGACAACCACACTAGTCTAAGAATCGGCCCACTTTCCATCAGCAAGCAAAGGCAAAATTATCAAAATGGAAAATTCAGTGCAAGAAGGCCGGTACCCTAGCCTTCCTATTAGCTAGAGGTTTGTCAAAAAAAAAGAAGGAAAGATCATAGACAGTGCAAGAAGCCAAGAAACACACAGATCAGGCGAAGAAAGAAGATCAAACAAAACACGACTAATTCAATCGAACTCCAGTACACGGATCAATCAAGAACAAGAAAGGCGTGCAAATAAAAACAGGAAGAAAAATTAAGAACTGTACATGAAGCTTGCAGCAGCTGCATGCATGGAGGAGGAAGACGAGGAGGAAGGAGGAGGGTGATGGCCGTGGTGATGGTGGTTGTTCATCCCAAAGGAGATGCTCATCTCCTCCTGCTGCTGCTTCCTCTCCTGCAGGCTCTGGCTGCCACTCATCATCTCAGGGGAGGCGCACGCCGACACATATACAGTACAGGGCTACTATATACGTATGTATATCTCTCTCTATCTCCAGACTCCAGACTCCAGAGACGACCTAAATACGCTTTGACTCTCTATGAGGCTAGCTGCCAAGGAACACCTCTATCTCTTCCCTCCACACTAGCAAACTACCCCATGCATGACCTCGATCTATCTAGGACTCTAGCTCGTGATGGCTCTTGGACCCTAGTACCAACAAACTACTACAAGTTGTGCTCTAGCGCTTCCTCTCTAATGCTTGCTGGTGACGATGACCTTAGCCTCTTTTGCTGTGTGCCTATGGGTTCCAGAAAGGTGAGAGCCATTAATGGCGAAACAGACTTTCTGTTTGGATCCATGCTCTCTGCATCTAATGATATGAAGTACTACAAACAGCCGACTTTTCTCCTCTCTCTCTCTCTCTCTCCGCTCTTTGCTTGCTTTGGTTTAAGTCTCTAACCCCTCTATGGAGAGAGGGAGAGGGCAGGTGAAGCAGAAGACGTTGCGACCTTCAATTTTATTCCCACCCTTTTGCACCGAAATCCACATCTTTTCTCTATTTCTTTTCCCCCCTGTGACAAAGCATATCCAGCCTATTTTTAAAATTGTGAAACTATTAGAATTTAGAGCAACTAATGCACCCCATCTAATGCTGCAGAGACCGACTGAGTTGAGGGGCGAAGATATTGTTCTGAAAGGAACTCTTATGGACTTTCAGTAGAAGTTAGTATTCTAAAACTAAGTCAAAACACGCACCTAAAATTACACCGGAGAGTAAAGGATATGAAACATGATGTTAACAAAATGTTATTCTAAAAGTAAGTCAAAACACGCACCTAAAATTACACCGGAGAGTAAAGGGTATGAAACATGATGTTAACAAAATATTGGAACTGGTGACAATATTTGCGTGAGAGAACAATCACAATAAGCACACAAGAGATACAAGAATTTGTTTACGAGGTTTGGCCAAAGCTACGTCCCTAGGAGCCGAATCGCGGTAACTTTGTCCGTATGAGGGGTTTTTTTCTTTCTAATTAAGGTTATAAGAGCTCGGCGGTATATATTTATACCCTAATTATATGACTCGAAAAGTGCATCCTCAATCCATAATATTTCGTAACTCCACACAATTACGTCTCTTTTGTAGAATTGTGTTCAAAAAGAAAACTTAAGCTGCACTTCCGCTTTTTAGACAGTCCTCTTTTCACATTGTTATATAGAAGGTTTTTCGTGTAAAACCAAGCTTCTGTTTAGCTTGACTGGTCAAGGTCCAAAATTGAGACCTGCGCCTCAGACTGGAGGAGGGGGGAGAGGGGGGGAAGAGAGAGAGAGAGGCAGGAAGGAAGCATTCGTGGGTTTGTGAATGCTCACTTTGCTGCTCTCGAGGCACGTGCCAACTCCCAAAATCATCAATCTGTTGAATGAACGCTCCCACGTTTCATGGCCGCAACCCCATTCTCATCCCATGCATGGCATCACTCCGTCTAGATGCTCCAAACTCTCCAATAAAATAAAATAAAATAACCTCTTGTTTTAACTGTTTTGAGTATCTGAAGAAGTTTTACTGGCATGAAATGTTCTTCGTTACATTCACTATGTGGACCTGTGCTTAATTATTAGTGCTTGGCATGGAGCGATCAGAACTGGAGGAGTTCTGAATAATTTAGTTTGTATGTATGACATCTTGACATTGGCGATCTCGAGATGCTAACTCGTGAGACTCAATATTTCTAATTCTTCGTCTCATGTAGAAAAATTGACATTTTTAGACTTTGAATAGTTGCTGCTCATATCAGCCGGAGACTTGCAGCCTGTGTGGCCACACCACAAACAGGTCGGCTCCTGAACTTGCAACACGCATGAATGTGACCCATGATAGAGAAGCCGTCGAGTGCTGCCTGATGCTGGGGAAACAGGAAATTCGTCGTCAGCTTACTAGAAAACACATCCTATATGGTACATGAGAAAGTGCGATAAGATTTTTACCATTTTGTTCAAGGCATTTGATAGTAAAGAGAACGTTTGCAGTTTATCTAACAATAGTCATATATGTACATGTAAACGGACCGACGAAGCAGACTATAGAACATGCTCGTTTCATCTACAAAGTTCCGTCAGTTTAGAGAAAACCATGTGAATAAATGATTCAGTGGACAATGGAGCAGTTGAATAAATTGTGCAGGCCGATCCATGACTTATTTCTTTACCTGACGTGCAAGATGAAAAGAAGCGTTCGAAGACTTAGCCTGGCTGTTCAAACAAAAACAAAACAAAAAATCTTGAATAAGTCTCAATAGCATCATTGCAATTGTCAAACAACTCACCTCGATAGGGGTGGAGATAATCTTGTGTCACTGGAGGCGAAAAAGCTATAAAAGAAAGGATTTGACACTTCTCCCATGCTTTTTGTGTTGTTCCTCTGGTTTCTAGTGCATCTTTGTCAAACTTTTTTCCTGAAAAAAAGATAATTGCAAAGTAGCTTCCTAAATTTGTGAGGGCAATGTAGCTTCTTAAACTTGTGAGGTTATACCAGTATTTTACTTCCTTGGTTCCCTAAACTTGCCCCTATTTACACTGCGGGTCATATTCTTAGTTAGTTGACGGAATAGGTTGATAATTGCACTGTAGCTCTCTAAACTTGTGATATAACACTTTACTCCCTGAACTTGCATTTTACTTTATTAACCCCCTAAACTTGTCTAAGTTTGAACCACACGTCATATTCTCAGTTAATTGACGGAATAGACTGACTTGGTGTCCTTCGTAGCCGACCTAGACGATGACATGGCAAAAACGGCCTTCTTCCTCACCATTCCTCCAACCGCACTCTGTCATGGCTGCCATAGGACACCTTCTGTTCCCGCCATTCCGACAGGTCTCTGCCAAGATTGACCGCATTACACCATGTTCCCGGACCTCGCCTTCAATCTTCTATGTTCAATCGAAGCCAAACCACAGTCGTCGTGGAGATCGTGCGTGTGTTCCTCCACACCGGCTGCAAGTCTTCATCGTCCAAATTCACCACCACTCGTGAGCCTCTCCCCTCTTTATCCACCTCCCTAGCTCGCGCCGTCACGTTCTACCATGTGCTCCTTCACCTCGCTGAACTTCGCTTGCCGCCATCGCCGTCTTCCACCTTTGCCTCGCCGTCGCCCAGCACTGTCGATGTGCATCTTCGCCCATGACATCGCTGCCCATCTTCTCCCTAGGGTTGTGGAGAAGGGCGAGGAAGCCATTGGCCTTGCCGGAGGTGGCGCAGAAGGGGAAGGACTTCGACAAGGGTCTGAACAGTGGGGGAGGCAGCGTGGGTGGAGAGGAAGTAAGCCGTGCATGCGCCAACAACATCGTCTCCACAGATATCCACGTGGCGAGGTGATGGGGTTGACGCGGTCGGCGGCGGTGGCCATGTGTGCCGTCGGGGTTTAATGGAGGGGCAATCACAAATGCCACCTCTGTGATGACGTGCGTCACCTCAGCGCTTCATTAGCAAACGAAGGAAATGGCATACGGTGCAAACGGGGATAAGTTTAGGGACCGAGAAAATAAAAATATAAGTTTATGGAGTAAAGTGGTATAACCTCACGAGTTTAGGAAACTACAATACAATTTACTACACAAGTCAGCATATTCCGTCAACTAACGGGAGAAATGACCTACCGTGCAAACGAGGACAAATTTAGGGGGCGAGAAAATAAATATACAAATTCAGGGAGTAAAATGGTACACCCTCCCTCACAAGTTTAGAATGCTACGGTGCAATTATCTAAGATAAAAAAAAGAAAGGGAGACATGCATGTAACTACAGCTGCCGACGCAGCCTCTAAAAAGCGTTTGCCGGCAGAAGTCAAACTGTTACCTGGCATCCCGTTTCACAAGTCGATATTCTACTCACCAGAGCTTTTCACTCATCCAGTCGTTCTGAATTCTGATCACTCAATGCTCCAGCGTGTAGCAGGTCTGCCATGTGATAGAGCTGCAGCTGCTGCAAAGGGATTTAGGACTAGAGGACCCCACAATTGTTGGATTCTGCCACTTTGTGCACAAGAAGCTCAGTCCAACAACTCCCAGGCCAAGAGATATGGATCTTGTATCTTTAACACAACAGTCAACAGAAGAACAAAACAAAAGGAACGGCAACAGCATGGGAAGCAAAGCACGATGCTCAAAAACAACCAAACTGATTGCAGATCACAAATAAATAACAGCAGTAAAACACATTACACATGTATACAATAACAAACCCGCTCCTCCATGGTAAGATGCATGTGTTAAACGGCTCTACTGAATTAACTAAATTTTGCAACAAGAAAAGTACTCTCGACCCCGACACACACGCCAAAAAAAACATAGCAATGACTGCTACAACATGGCCAAAGAGAAGTTTTACTTTTACCTGTCGTAAAAGCATGCATAACAAACACACTGCCTGGTATCTTAATCTCAATACTTCATACTTCATCAGTTCGAATTTTTAAAAGATTGTTTTAAAAGAGTAACAATCACACTCATTACTAAACTTGATCTCTTACCTCTATTATTGAACAGAAAAATAGTCACTAGACATTAAGGAAGGAAATCAACTATTCTGAAAGTCAAAATGACATGCTCAGAAGAGAGTATAACAGTTTACACTAAACGTTACAAATACAATGATTGCAAAACTTCAGTAGTAAAGCAAGTAACATGTATCTTTAATTTCCTTAACAACAAAACATACCAAGTGATTGACAGCTGCAGGTTGCTACATATCCAAGCATTTCTTTGCAAAATATCTATCAAGATTATTTCAACTTCAAACACCTACTCCCTACTTAAGCACCCTTATCTTAATCCATTGTCGCAATCAAAGTTGTTAACAATATTTGCTTAGCTTTGGAGTTTGGACCAATAGATGTCAAAATTGAAGAACAAATACCTATCTGGTCCAATTCATAGGGTTATTATTGCATTAGGTGTATCAAGAGTCAAGACACCACCCCAAAGAAATAACCAGTGCCAACTGCCACTTTGTTTTTACCAGTCTGTTGTCCATAATGTATATGCTTGCGATAGATTGATTTATCACATCTACTGTAAGACTACAACTAGAAGTCAGCTTAATTATCTATCGTGGATAATGTTACCAGACAATGATCATATATATCTTAGTTTTGCAACAGTCAATCGGTTTAGTCACCCGTTTTTCAATAGCCAGCAACTTTGGTATGCCTCAGAAGCTTCCACTACCTGAATAGAGTAGTTACTGATTTGTGCCAGATACAAGATGCATCACTTTTTTTTTCTTCCGTTGTAACTCATAAAGTAGTGGGAAATGCTAATAAATCTTTTGCAGACCGCAATGAATGGAGACAAAATAAGTAGTTAATGTTGGAAACTCCGACGGCACATACCGAAGAGCAATAACTTGGTCATACACATGTGATCTCATGAACGAAGTATCGACTCCAATATGCTTAGTGAGCTCATTCTTCACGGGATCTCGAGCAATGTTGATTGCACTAATACTGCCTGATAAGAGAGGAATCGATGCAAAAGGTGAAACACCAAAATCCTCAAGAAGCCACCGAAGCCAAGTGATCTCGGTTGTCAACGCCATCATGGCTCACAGCTCAGTCTCAGCACTTGAATGGGAAATGACAGTCTGCTTCTTAGTCTTCCAGGCAATCAGAGAGTAGCTAAAGAAAACACAATAAGCAGAAAGAGACCAGTGATCAGAAGGATCACTAGTCCAGGTCACATCAGAGTACGTCAGAAGCTGCAAAGGGCTAGAACGAGGAAAGAAAAGACAACGACTGATGGTCCCACGAAGATATCGCAGAACACGAAGAAGGTGACTATATAGTGGAGCTGAGTGGGAACAGAAACGAACTGACTCGAAATGTGAATAGGGTGAGAAATGTCAGATTGGGTGATCCCAAGGTAGAGAAGGCTCCCGACAAGAAAACGATAGTGAATGGGATCCCCAAGAGGCTCCCCATCCGTGGGCCGAAGGTGAATACTAAGCTCCATAGGCGTGTCCATCGTGCGCTGATCGGTGAGACAAGCGCGATCAAGGATATCCTGAATGTACTTCTCTTGGGAGAGGTAGTAGCTCTCAGGCGTGAAAGTGACTTCAATCCTAAGGAAATAGCAAAGATGACCCAAATCAGATATAAAAAATTGCTCACTGAGACGCTCCTTCACAAAATCAATGTACTGAGAGTCATTCCTAGTAATAATCATATCATCCACATAGAGGAGGAGCGTCTAACCCTGAGGAGAGGTGTCAGGTGTGTACAAAGAGGGTAGGGTCGTGATCACTGGCGGAGAAACCGGCAGCAGTGACAACAGAGAAGCGGTCAAACCAAGCACGAGGGGCTTGCTTAAGCCCATAGAGAGAACGACGAAGGCGACAAACCATACCAACAGGAATTGAATACCCAGGGGGTGGCTGTATGTAGACCTCCTCACGTAGCTCGCTATTGAGAAAGACATTCTTGACGGCCATCTGAGAGATGGGCCATTGTCGAACAGAGGCCACATCAAGGAGACTGCGAAAAGTGGTCATGTGGGCGACAGGAGCGAAGGTCTCATCGTAGTCACGACCGTGCTCATCCTGAAAATCATGTGCCACAAGACGAGCCTTTTAGCGCTCAAGAGAGCCATCAGAGCGGGTCTTGATCTTGTACACCCACTTGCACGTGATGGGAGTGACACACGTAGGTAAGGGCACAAGATCCCAAGTGCCAGTATGCTCCAAAGCAGCAATCTCCTTAGACATTGCGAGCTGCTCTCAGGGTGAGAAGCGGCCTCACAATAGGTCGTAGGGTTAGAAAGAGCAACGACTGCGAAGCCGTGGCGCTCAGGAGGCCTAACAGTATGACGATCACGAAGATCGTATCTGGGAGAAGAAGGCGAGCAGGACCCAATAAGGACGGAGAAAGAGAGCTAGGAACAGGGCCCAGCAAAGACGGAGACTCAACTGGAGAAGAAGTAGGCCGAGGACAGCAAGAGTAGTGTAGGGGAAAAGGTGAAATCTCAACAAAAGAGCTGGAAGGAAACTCCGACAGAGGGGGAACAGGTGGAGCCGGAGGAGAGGAAAGCGAAGAAGATGGAGGCAGAAGCGAAACAGAAGTGGAAAGTTGAGGGTCGGGAAAAGTTAGAAAGGAGATAGACTCAACAAAAGAGTCTGAACTGACAGTAGGGGAAGGGTGGTAAGGTCGAAACTCGTCAAAGGTAACATCCCGAGAGATCCTCGTAACGGCGAGCAACAGGGTTGTAGCGGCGATACCCCTTATGCTCAATACTGTAGCCGAGAAAAACACATTAAACTGACTGAGCAGTTAGCTTGTTGCGCTCACAAGGTGGAAGAAGAACGAAGTAGACACAATCGAAACAACGAAGGTGACTGTACTCGGGAGTACGACCGTAGAGACGCTCGACAGGAGTAGAACCCTGAAGAGCAGTGAAAGGTTGCATGTTCATGAGGAAAGCAACAGTGGAGACAACCTCAGCCCAGAAGTGAGGTGGAATAGAAAATACAAGAATGAGACGCGAGCTGTCTCAAGCAAGTGACGATGCTTACGCTCAGAAACAACATTCTAAGCGTGAGCACTAGGACAAGAGTACTGGGGAAGAGTACCCTGCTCAGCGATAAAGCGACGCAAACAGCAGACAGGTACTCGCCAGCGGAATCAACACGAAAAACACGAATGACAAAATCAAACTAAGTGCGAAACATGGTGGCAAACATATGGTAAATAGAGATAACCTGATTGCGAGAGGACATGAAGTAGATGCAAATATGACGATAAAAATCATCAATAAAGATCACATAGTATCGATGACCCTCTATCAAAACGAAGGGAGCCGGACCCTAGACATTGAAGTGAACAAGATCAAAAGGATGAGTATAAACAGAATCACTAAAGGGATAGGGGAGTTGCAACTGCTTGCCAAGCTTGCAACCCATACAAGGTAAAGAGGTGTCATTAGAAATAGACCCAAGAAGACCGCGACCTACTAGAGATGACAGTCGCGATCCACAGAGATGACTCAAACGATGGTGCCACTGAGCATAGGAAGCGGTAGAGGACGCAGCAAAAACAGAGGCAGGTGTAGTGGCTAACTGGCTAGTGGAGACAGCGGAGGAAGGTGCAGCCAGTCGAGCTCCCAAAGACACTACGAATCACGGCGCCGAGGGTCAGTACCAAGCAGAGTCCCCGTGCGGCGGTCTTAGACACAACAAGAGTCGAACTCAAGAACAACACGACAGTCGTGATCAGTAATCTGATCAGCCGATATAAACTACATAGTAAGCTTGGAAACATGAGAGACGACAGGAACATGAAAGGAAGAAGTGGAAAGGATGCCTCGGCATGCAACAGGAAGGGAGGTTCCATCATCTGCAGTCTGAACAGTAAATGGAAAAGATGTGAGACTCACAGAAGTGACGTGAGTAGAATCTAGTGTCATGTGAAAAAAAAAAGCACTAGAGTCCAAGATCCACGGAGACAAGATACTAGACGAGGAGGCGCAGAGGCGAGGAAGACTGTTGAGAAGCAAAAGCCAAACGAGCAGAGCCCAAGGAGTCTCAGAACAAGCTGACACCGAGGCGTTGGAGCAGGGAGAGGAGTTGCTGCGTGGCGGCACCAGAGGGAGTCCAAGGCAGGAGCCCAGGGCACGGACGGCGAGTCGAGGCACAGCGGCGGCGAAATGAGGCACGGGCGGCGACCGAGGTAGGGTTGATGCAGCGGTGGCCCGGGCGAGCGGCGACGGCGACGATCGAGACAGAGGCGGTAATGAAGGCCTCGCCGCCGAGGTCGGTGTCGCCTCGCGCCTAGCGCTGAGCACGAAGAGAGCTCGTCGCGCTGGCGGCCTCGCGCCGAGCCGATCGACACGAACCCACAGCGCAGTGGCCTCCGCCGCCTCCGCCGCGAGCCTCGCACGGAGGGAGGCAGACTCGTCGATGGCGACCGCGACGCGTGCTAGGAGGCGACGCTTGACCTCCGTCCAGGAGTCGTGGTGGTCGACAAAGATCGCTCGAGGCGGCGGAGGGATGGCAAGCATCTCCGCGACGGCCCACTCCGCCTTGTGGAGCTTCTTGGCATGATCGGAGGTGGGGTCCCACGTGCCGACGGGCTAGCCGGACGACGGATCCGGCGGCGGACAACTCGGCCGGAGGAAGACCTAGAGCGGCCGTGGGGAGTCGGGCGAGCTCGGCGCCATCGTCGAGGAGCAGCCGAAGCGGGAGCCGTCGACGCCCGAGCAAGCTCGCTTCGGCGACAAAGTCGTGCTCGAGGCGGCGGAGACGAGGCAGCGACGTGCGCGAGCAGGGGAGGGTTAGAGGTGGTGGATTCGGTGGCCCGGACGATCTCGGGGGCAGCAGAAGGCGAGCTCGGGGCAGCACAAGGCGGCGGGATCCAACGGCTGGCACGACGGAGCGGTAGGATCCGACGGCTGGAGCAGCGGGATCCGGCGGCGGGGCGACGGGATCCGAGAGCTCGGTGACAGCGGAGCATGGAGCTAGCTCAGGAGCGGCGGCAATGCAAGCCCTATGAGCTAGCTCGGGTGCGGCAGATCCGGCGACTCGAACGAACTCGAGCATAGGCTCGAGGGGCGAGCGCCATGCGCGCTCAGTCAGTTGAGGCGGGCGACATGTTGGGCAAAGGCAGGCGTGAGAAAACAGAGGAGGTCAAGCGACTTGTCGAAGCAAAGGAGAGGAGCCAACGGGGGTGCTCAGGAGGTGGCGGCCGGAGGGCGGTGGCGGTGGCCTGAGGGCGGCAACTAGGATTTTTGGGAGAGAGCAATGGCTCTGATACCATGTTGGAATGAACTCTTGTCTATTTCAATGGGTCTAAAGACCAACATATACAAGATACAAGTGTAGGAAAATGTACAAAGAACACCCTATACAAGTTATATCTAACAGTTAACCGGAGAAATTTCCATTCTTTTTGGACCATCCACGTGTGAGATCAGATATAGGAAAGTGACGCTATAACAAAGAAAAGAGTACTGTTAATAAAAGTTTGTGCTATATCTGTTGTTCTCAAGGATACATATGAAACGAAGTCAAAATTAAGAGACCTTACACTCTACTTTTGGAAGAACAGCTGGGGTACATAAGCTACAGCTCGCAGGTCTTGGCATGCATACAGATATGTATCGTAGCTCTATCAGCGACAACAGTGGTCAGAAAACTTGCAAATAATCTTCAGATAAGAAGACCCCAAGCATTGAAGAAAAGTTACATGACACAAGGAAGCCAAGATGCATGGTTCCTCAGGAAAGAACTGCCTTGGAACTAATTTCTATATTTGATTCAGGAATATATTGATGAACAAATCAAGCTGGGTCATGAGCCAGCAGCCCACAAAAATTAGCTAGCATGAGGACATGAAAATAATCAACAACGCAAGAAGCTATAGTTCCACATGCTCAATGGCGTGTGGGCAGAACATGTTCTTCAATGTAAGCACACTACACGAAAAGTTCATCAGCATGGCACTAAAGAAATTACTGCGCTGATCCACATCAATATAGTCAAAACTCAAAAGATTGCACTTCAGTAAAAGAGCATCAGTTCAGGGCCAATACTAGTCATAATTTGGTGGGTCACTTGGTCTAATGATCCAACTAGGTATGTAAAACTGTGCTCAGCTGACGATACTATAGTAGAACAAAATAAGATCCAACTTGCGACGCGGAAGTGTTTTGACATTAATTGTTCTTGGTATTTTGGGTGTGACCGCGTGAGACAATCCGCAAGCATAGGAAAGGTGAAATTGTTGCCAGGGGTAAAAGATTAGTCATTATCAAGTATAATGGTGAACCATGATTTCTTTATTATTGAAAGAAAAGTTATAGGATACAAGAAAATGGCTAGAGATATAGCACGAGCCTTGGGGAGAATTTTATGCTGAAATCACATCTTTACAAAGAAGACTACTAGGAAGACCTGTGATTATGTGGTATAGAGGATATAGGAGGTACTCACATACAGACTCTACCAGAAGAGAATCCAGGACTCTTATTCAACAAATGGATGTTTTCTTGTTGCATGAATAGAAGTATATAACTAATTTTTTTAATAAAAAATTATCAGCATGGCCGACAATTTTTCACAAGTATTGGAATCTATATCATCAGTAGTACCAAAAAGGTCAGCAAAACCGGCTATCATACATATTACTAGGGTCATCTCAACAATATCCAAATGGGAGAATTGATAATATACCCGCATCGGAAGAAAACGTTGGCGCGGGCATTCCAGTCTTTTCACGTGGCTTGAACGGGAAAAACAACTGGATATTATTATAATAATAAAAACGGGGTATTTTACCAAGGATCAAACTAAGGGAAGCGTAAAAAATAATTACATCGGGAATGAGGGTATATTCTTGAAACACATCTAAATGGAGGGTATATTATCAATTCCCCCTATCCAAATATGGTGATGCCAAATAGCACAAGAGGATAGGATAGGCTGGTGTCGCTCTTGATTTAGTAATAACCACCATGTTGCCTGTTGGTGCTACTATATCAGATATTTCTGATTTCTGAAAGTTTATCTGCAACACTGATCATTTAAAAATTCGTCTTACTGTGTAAAAAAAGTTTTCGTTGTGTAACTACCATCAACAAGTGATACAGGCAATGAACTTTGTTTTGCTACAAAAGATATTTTTACTTCGTTAAAATCGAACACATGGAAATAAGAGATACAGAGGGATCCCCTCAACCGATGATATTTCATTTCTTCATTGCATATACAATGTTGAATTTCAATGTTTCTGTATAAATCCTTAAAATAAATATTTCTGTAGAAGGCAAAAAGGGAGAGAATGAGAGAATACAGGAGAGCAAGACATTCATATCTCAGAGATTCCAAAATTACAAAAATCTCGCCATGTCTTCATTATATATCTTCTCCAGAAAGATTTCATATTTCAAACTTAAACCATGTACACCTTTCCCATTTACAATTCGGTCATTATTTAATATTGTTTCTAAAGAATGCAAGTCAAGTATCATTGAGCATACTACAGATGGTCTCAAATAACAAGATTGACAGCAAAATGAGAAGTTTAGCCTTCCATACTCAAGTTAAGATGGTAATCCTGGTGAGACAAAATGGATGACAGAAAAAAGCGCAAGAGGCTTTATTGCCTAACCTGAAAATGAAAAAGGGGGGAAAACTCAATGATCAAAGATGAAGAAACAGCAAAGAAATGAATATGTAATGAAATTACCTATGTTATGTTCCCAGGTATTCCATTAAATCATCATCATGCAGCAGCAAATCATCAATATCTGGTATCGGACTACTGATACTGATATAATCCAAAGGCAATCCCTCAAAGGAACTGCCAACAAACTTATCTTGCTCACCATAGAAAGGATAATCTATGAGCTGCTGCATATCTCCAGGAACAGAAACTGAATTTCCACTACCAATTACATGATCACCATAAGAACTGTTGTCAGCTGGTGCTCTAATACCCATGGGAACCACATGATGATCCATCATAGATAGCGGTAGTGATTGTTTCAGAGGCAAAGTCTGGTAACTACTGGGCAAATTATTAAAAGCAGAATCAGCATCCAGTGGAAAGGTATTTCCAGACTTTGACCTGGCATTATCGCTACTTTGATAGGGTACAGGCTGGCCTCCCATGTATATGCTTACAGGAGTAGCATTCGCAGCTTGGGCACTATCAAAGTTATTACCCCCAGCACCAGGAAGATGGACCTGTCCTTGAGCATCTCCTCTGTGTTGTAAAGCTTCACTTGTATTGCCTCCCTGACTGAAGCTGGTAATCTGGTTAGCCATGCCTGGAATTTCAACTTGGTCCAGTCGGTTCATATCAGGAATCAAATTTCTTGAATTTTCTCGTGCGTCTTCGGTTCTTTGTACATCATGCTCAATAACAGTGGAACTGTGACGTGCTCTTTTTCTCTTTGGTGGCTCTTTTGTTCCTGCCTTAATAGGAACAACCTGATTACGGCGTTTAGTGTTAGCCCTTTCTTTCCCTCTTCTTGGGGCATACTCCTCACTGGACTGTGCAACTGGAGACAGACCTTGTTCATCATCTTTAGATGATGTAGAAAGAGGAGCCTCTTCAAAACCATCAATATCATACTCATTACTGCTGCTGTGTGTGTTCCCATTTCTGTCCTCTGGAGCACTGTGGTGAGTAATCTCCGATACACCATTGTCAATGCTGTGAACAAGCCTTTCCTCTCTCTGTAGGACTCCCAACCAAATCAGGCTCTCTTTTGCAGTCATTTTATCCTGCAAGCATTTTGATTTGCGTACATGGTTTCTGATCTTATCGAAGTTGGGGGACATGTGCTTGATCACTCCTGTAAGCACACCAACTTTCCAAACTTTCTTAAGACCATGTGGTTTTTTGTAAGGAGGGATTTGTCCCCTTGGAAGGCCCAAGGCGATCCACCATTCCTCGTTTCCTGAAGGCCACCACGGGGGATGAGTGCCCTTCTCCAATGGGTACTTGCGCTGCGGCGGATTGCAGTGCTGCATCAATGATGAAAGCAGTGAACCCAGAGTGGCATCTTGGAGATCCATCAAGCTGTGCTGGTTCTTGACACTGCTACTCTGGGCATTAGCAGCCACCAAGTTGTCAGCCTCGTACTTGGCGATTGCCACTGGCCCGTTCTTATCAAACCTCACCTTCTCCTTCCACCAAGCTCTCATATTATCCGAAGCGCCACTGACAGGCTTCCCTTTGTCAGGGATGATCCCGTAAACAAACCCACGAGCATTGCACACCTCAATCAACTTGAGCATGTACTTGAGGATCCCGTCCTGCGCCCTTGACATCTTCTTGCGCAGGGCCTGGTCGGATATCGGCTTCGGCCTCGACTTCTCCAACTCAGCCTGCTGCAAGGCAAGCTTGTGCTGCCTCTCCTTGATCCTCCTGAGCCTGACCCTGTCCTTCCACATTCGCCGGGCCAGCTCCTCGGCTCGATCTCCTCGTCACTGACATCATTCTCAGTGAGGTTCTGGATGTCGTCGACCTCGAAGTCCGATGAGTCACCCAGCTCCGTCGCAAGGATAGCAAAATGCTCCATAAGAACTATACTACTGCTTTGGCAACCCGATCACATCCACTCCACTCAACCTCTCCTGGTGGATAGCTGCCTAGCGCGATCGAGCAAACCATCACAGCAGCCGGCCGACCCAAATTGGGATCCTAGCAAGCTAAAAAAAATCAATCACTGCGAGAACAAATTTGACGGAAACGTGAATAATCAAACTCTAATTCTATCCACTCTACTGCTTATATTTGCTAATTTTGCGTCACCTAACGGGGAAACTGGGAATCCATACCTTCCGCAATGATCTGCGTGTCAATTGGGGAGGCAATACCAATCCGAATCCCAGCACAAAAGGATTAAGCACAAAACCCACCCCGCCGCTGATCCGCGGGCACAAGGAGGACTAAGAACAAAGAACCCTAATCAGAACATTGATCAGACGAATTAGCGCGTACCTAGCAGCGGACGGGAGGGGCGGCGCGACGCGAAGGCCGGAGAATTCGCTCGTTGACTTGATCTGCGCGGGCGGAAGGTGATTTTCTCCGGGAGGTGGAAAAGATTTTTTTTTTATTCGAGGATGGAAAGGGAGAAAAAGAAGAGGACACAGGAGGGAAGGCCAGCGCGGAGGAAGAAACAGGAAAGGGTAGAAGGCCAACACGAGACCTCCGCTCGTGTATTTTCGCGGATCTTCTGCTCCGGCTCCCTATGTCAACCGCCTTGTGGGGTGGTGGGGTTGGCCACGGCTTCTCGTCGGCTCATCCTCACGCGAAGTATGCCCGTGGTAATACAGCTTAGAATGTGATCTTGTAAAACACTATTAAAATTTTGATGTAATACTACAGTAGTTTACTATGAAATATGTTAAGATTGTTGTTTGAACATATCAGAATGGTAGACTTACTTTAAAGTAGCTTGTTGGTCTTTTTAATAGTGTTGTGTACTAGTACTTATCATTATTGGAGCATATACACTACTCTATTATTGTCATTTTAGGTAGGATTATTTATATACATATCAGTGTAAAGTTACCACTGTTGACATATGCTACTGCAAAATTCATTCTTCAAAATATGACATTGAAGAGTGCACAATATTTGATAAACCTTTTTAAGACCATAATGCCCTCATTTATCTCCCCCCTTTCTCCACCACCTACCATGGGCGAGCCTTCTCTATGGACAACTCCGCCGACATCAGCAAGGTCCTAATATCCTCATCTGCGGCTTCTCCCACCAATCTTTTGCACCAGTTAGCCTCATCGTGTCTCATCAACACGTCATCATTCTGCTCGAGCTGCTGTCTAGGAAGGAGGAGGTGTTCATCGTGGTTTGCTCCCCCCCCTAAGCTCCTACCACCGCTCACCACGAGTTGCCACCTCCCCGAGCTCCAATTGTTGCCGCTGCCATGGCCCACTTCCTTCCCGAGATCCAATAGTTGTCTGCTTGCTATGGTCGCTACTCACCGCCGTTGTTGGTCATGGCCTACTCCTCCTCAAGCTTCGGTCGGCGCTGCTCACCTTGGCCTACCTCCTTCCCGAGATCCAATAGCGACTTGTTTGCGATGGACGTTGCTCGTCCCTGTTGTTGGACACAGTCCTCTTCCTCCCCAAGCTTCAACCATTGCTACTGGCCATAGCCGCTGCTTGCCATCGTTGTCCATTCCTCAACTCTGACGAACCAAAAACTTGCCTGATCTCTTCATCCGCTGATGAGGAAGGGGATGGGAGGAGAGGAGGTGGCGGGAGAGGTCGCAAAGGAGGGTGTGAGCGAGAGTGGTGGTGCGGTGGCCATGAGAGGCAATGGAGGAGGTGGGGAGTGGAAGGTGGTGGACGAGAAAGGAAAATGACAAGGATTCCTCGTTCCTGAAGGCCACCACGGGGATGAGTGCCCTTCTCCAATGGGTACTTGCGCTGCGGGGATTGCAGTGCTGCATCAATGATGAAAGCAGTGAACCCAGAGTGGCATCTTGGAGATCCATCAAGCTGTGCTGGTTCTTGACACTGCTACTCTGGGCATTAGCAGCCACCAAGTTGTCAGCCTCGACTGGCGATTGCCACTGGCCCGTTCTTATCAAACCTCACCTTCTCCTTCCACCAAGCTCTCATATTATCCGGCGCCACTGACAGGCTTCCCTTTGTCAGGGATGATCCCGTAAACAAACCCACGAGCATTGCACACCTCAATCAACTTGAGCATGTACTTGAGGATCCCGCCCGCCCTTGACATCTTCTTGCGCGGGCCTGGTCGGATATCGGCTCGCCTCGACTTCTCCAACTCAGCCTGCTGCAAGGCAAGCTTGTGCTGCCTCTCCTTGATCCTCCTGAGCCTGACCCTGTCCTTCCACATTCGCCGGGCCAGCTCCTCGGCTCGATCTCCTCGTCACTGACATCATTCTCAGTGAGGTTCTGGATGTCGTCGACCTCGAAGTCCGATGAGTCACCCAGCTCCGTCGCAAGGATAGCAAAATGCTCCATAAGAACTATACTACTGCTTTGGCAACCCGATCACATCCACTCCACTCAACCTCTCCTGGTGGATAGCTGCCTAGCGCGATCGAGCAAACCATCACAGCAGCCGGCCGACCCAAATTGGGATCCTAGCAAGCTAAAAAAAATCAATCACTGCGAGAACAAATTTGACGGAAACGTGAATAATCAAACTCTAATTCTATCCACTCTACTGCTTATATTTGCTAATTTTGCGTCACCTAACGGGGAAACTGGGAATCCATACCTTCCGCAATGATCTGCGTGTCAATTGGGGAGGCAATACCAATCCGAATCCCAGCACAAAAGGATTAAGCACAAAACCCACCCCGCCGCTGATCCGCGGGCACAAGGAGGACTAAGAACAAAGAACCCTAATCAGAACATTGATCAGACGAATTAGCGCGTACCTAGCAGCGGACGGGAGGGGCGGCGCGACGCGAAGGCCGGAGAATTCGCTCGTTGACTTGATCTGCGCGGGCGGAAGGTGATTTTCTCCGGGAGGTGGAAAAGATTTTTTTTTTATTCGAGGATGGAAAGGGAGAAAAAGAAGAGGACACAGGAGGGAAGGCCAGCGCGGAGGAAGAAACAGGAAAGGGTAGAAGGCCAACACGAGACCTCCGCTCGTGTATTTTCGCGGATCTTCTGCTCCGGCTCCCTATGTCAACCGCCTTGTGGGGTGGTGGGGTTGGCCACGGCTTCTCGTCGGCTCATCCTCACGCGAAGTATGCCCGTGGTAATACAGCTTAGAATGTGATCTTGTAAAACACTATTAAAATTTTGATGTAATACTACAGTAGTTTACTATGAAATATGTTAAGATTGTTGTTTGAACATATCAGAATGGTAGACTTACTTTAAAGTAGCTTGTTGGTCTTTTTAATAGTGTTGTGTACTAGTACTTATCATTATTGGAGCATATACACTACTCTATTATTGTCATTTTAGGTAGGATTATTTATATACATATCAGTGTAAAGTTACCACTGTTGACATATGCTACTGCAAAATTCATTCTTCAAAATATGACATTGAAGAGTGCACAATATTTGATAAACCTTTTTAAGACCATAATGCCCTCATTTATCTCCCCCCTTTCTCCACCACCTACCATGGGCGAGCCTTCTATGGACAACTCCGCCGACATCAGCAAGGTCCTAATATCCTCATCTGCGGCTTCTCCCACCAATCTTTTGCACCAGTTAGCCTCATCGTGTCTCATCAACACGTCATCATTCTGCTCGAGCTGCTGTCTAGGAAGGAGGAGGTGTTCATCGTGGTTTGCTCCCCCCCCTAAGCTCCTACCACCGCCACCACGAGTTGCCACCTCCCGAGCTCCAATTGTTGCGCTGCCATGGCCCACTTCCTTCCCGAGATCCAATAGTTGTCCTTGCTATGGTCGCTACTCACCGCCGTTGTTGGTCATGGCCTACTCCTCCTCAAGCTTGCTGGCCTCGCCACCTTGGCCTACCTCCTTCCCGAGATCCAATAGCGGCTTGTTTGCGATGGGACGTTGCTCGTCCTCGTTGTTGGACACATCCTCTTCCTCCCAAGCTTCAACCATTGCATCGCCATAGCCGCTGCCATCGTTGTCCATTCCTCAACTCGACGAACCAAAAACTTGCCGATCTCTTCATCCGTTGAGTGAGGAAGGGGATGGGGAGAGAGGAGGTGGCGGGAGAGGTCGCAAAGGAGGGTGTGAGCGTAGAGTGGTGGTGCGGTGGCCATGAGAGGCAATGGAGGAGGGGGGAGTGGAAGGTGGTGGACGAGAAAGGAAAATGACAAGGGTATTTTGGTCCAAAATGTCATATCTCCAATTTCGTTGACTTAAGAGTAATATATCTCAAAGAATAAACTTTGTAGTGGTATATCTCGAAAGTGTGGCTCTTTTGTTCCTGCCTTAATAGGAACAACCTGATTACGGCGCTTAGTGTTAGCCCTTTCTTTCCCTCTTCTTGGGGCATACTCCTCACTGGACTGTGCAACTGGAGACAGACCTTGTTCATCATCTTTAGATGATGTAGAAAGAGGAGCCTCTTCAAAACCATCAATATCATACTCATTACTGCTGCTGTGTGTGTTCCCATTTCTGTCCTCTGGAGCACTGTGGTGAGTAATCTCCGATACACCATTGTCAATGCTGTGAACAAGCCTTTCCTCTCTCTGTAGGACTCCCAACCAAATCAGGCTCTCTTTTGCAGTCATTTTATCCTGCAAGCATTTTGATTTGCGTACATGGTTTCTGATCTTATCGAAGTTGGGGGACATGTGCTTGATCACTCCTGTAAGCACACCAACTTTCCAAACTTTCTTAAGACCATGTGGTTTTTTGTAAGGAGGGATTTGTCCCCTTGGAAGGCCCAAGGCGATCCACCATTCCTCGTTTCCTGAAGGCCACCACGGGGGATGAGTGCCCTTCTCCAATGGGTACTTGCGCTGCGGCGGATTGCAGTGCTGCATCAATGATGAAAGCAGTGAACCCAGAGTGGCATCTTGGAGATCCATCAAGCTGTGCTGGTTCTTGACACTGCTACTCTGGGCATTAGCAGCCACCAAGTTGTCAGCCTCGTACTTGGCGATTGCCACTGGCCCGTTCTTATCAAACCTCACCTTCTCCTTCCACCAAGCTCTCATATTATCCGAAGCGCCACTGACAGGCTTCCCTTTGTCAGGGATGATCCCGTAAACAAACCCACGAGCATTGCACACCTCAATCAACTTGAGCATGTACTTGAGGATCCCGTCCTGCGCCCTTGACATCTTCTTGCGCAGGGCCTGGTCGGATATCGGCTTCGGCCTCGACTTCTCCAACTCAGCCTGCTGCAAGGCAAGCTTGTGCTGCCTCTCCTTGATCCTCCTGAGCCTGACCCTGTCCTTCCACATTCGCCGGGCCAGCTCCTCGGGCTCGATCTCCTCGTCACTGACATCATTCTCAGTGAGGTTCTGGATGTCGTCGACCTCGAAGTCCGATGAGTCACCCAGCTCCGTCGCAAGGATAGCAAAATGCTCCATAAGAACTATACTACTGCTTTGGCAACCCGATCACATCCACTCCACTCAACCTCTCCTGGTGGATAGCTGCCTAGCGCGATCGAGCAAACCATCACAGCAGCCGGCCGACCCAAATTGGGATCCTAGCAAGCTAAAAAAAATCAATCACTGCGAGAACAAATTTGACGGAAACGTGAATAATCAAACTCTAATTCTATCCACTCTACTGCTTATATTTGCTAATTTTGCGTCACCTAACGGGGAAACTGGGAATCCATACCTTCCGCAATGATCTGCGTGTCAATTGGGGAGGCAATACCAATCCGAATCCCAGCACAAAAGGATTAAGCACAAAAACCCACCCCCCGCCGCTGATCCGCGGGCACAAGGAGGACTAAGAACAAAGAACCCTAATCAGAACATTGATCAGACGAATTAGCGCGTACCTAGCAGCGGACGGGAGGGGCGGCGCGACGCGAAGGCCGGAGAATTCGCTCGTTGACTTGATCTGCGCGGGCGGAAGGTGATTTTCTCCGGGAGGTGGAAAAGATTTTTTTTTTATTCGAGGATGGAAAGGGAGAAAAAGAAGAGGACACAGGAGGGAAGGCCAGCGCGGAGGAAGAAACAGGAAAGGGTAGAAGGCCAACACGAGACCTCCGCTCGTGTATTTTCGCGGATCTTCTGCTCCGGCTCCCTATGTCAACCGCCTTGTGGGGTGGTGGGGTTGGCCACGGCTTCTCGTCGGCTCATCCTCACGCGAAGTATGCCCGTGGTAATACAGCTTAGAATGTGATCTTGTAAAACACTATTAAAATTTTGATGTAATACTACAGTAGTTTACTATGAAATATGTTAAGATTGTTGTTTGAACATATCAGAATGGTAGACTTACTTTAAAGTAGCTTGTTGGTCTTTTTAATAGTGTTGTGTAGTAGTACTTATCATTATTGGAGCATATACACTACTCTATTATTGTCATTTTAGGTAGGATTATTTATATACATATCAGTGTAAAGTTACCACTGTTGACATATGCTACTGCAAAATTCATTCTTCAAAATATGA
Organism: Hsuehochloa calcarea; assembly: GCA_036346395.1. Lineage (NCBI taxonomy): Eukaryota > Viridiplantae > Streptophyta > Magnoliopsida > Poales > Poaceae > Hsuehochloa > Hsuehochloa calcarea. The sequence continues at coordinate 23,262,604 of CM070609.1, read as the reverse complement.
CATTGAAGAGTGCACAATATTTGATAAACCTTTTTAAGACCATAATGCCCTCATTTATCTCCCCCCTTTCTCCACCACCTACCATGGGCGAGCCTTCTCTATGGACAACTCCGCCGACATCAGCAAGGTCCTAATATCCTCATCTGCGGCTTCTCCCACCAATCTTTTGCACCAGTTAGCCTCATCGTGTCTCATCAACACGTCATCATTCTGCTCGAGCTGCTGTCTAGGAAGGAGGAGGTGTTCATCGTGGTTTGCTCCCCCCCCTAAGCTCCTACCACCGCTCACCACGAGTTGCCACCTCCCCGAGCTCCAATTGTTGCTGCTTGCCATGGCCCACTTCCTTCCCGAGATCCAATAGTTGTCTGCTTGCTATGGTCGCTACTCACCGCCGTTGTTGGTCATGGCCTACTCCCTCCTCAAGCTTCGGTCGGCGCTGCTCACCTTGGCCTACCTCCTTCCTGAGATCCAATAGCAGCTTGTTTGCGATGGACGTTGCTCGTCCCTGTTGTTGGACACAGTCCTCTTCCTCCCCAAGCTTCAACCATTGCTACTGGCCATAGCCGCTGCTTGCCATCGTTGTCCATTCCTCAACTCTGACGAACCAAAAACTTGCCTGATCTCTTCATCCGTTGAGTGAGGAAGGGGGATGGGGGAGGAGAGGAGGTGGCGGGGAGAGGTCGCAAAGGAGGGTGTGAGCGGTAGAGTGGTGGTGCGGTGGCCATGAGAGGCAATGGAGGAGGTGGGGGAGTGGAAGGTGGTGGACGAGAAAGGAAAATGACAAGGGTATTTTGGTCCAAAATGTCATATCTCCAATTTCGTTGACTTAAGAGTAATATATCTCAAAGAATAAACTTTGTAGTGGTATATCTCGAAAGTAGGAACTTTATCGTGGTATCTATCTAAATAACCCTTTTAGATAAGCATACACCCATGTCAACGAGCATCATAATGGTTTACATATTGTTAGCAAATCCAATAATAATATAGTTGTTTCCGCAAAGATGGTTCGTAATTTCAATTATAGTCTTAAGAGTGTGAAAAAACAAGATAATAGCAAGCTATATACAATGTGTGCACTCTTCCCCAACAATTACATGCATTAAACCAATATGCATGTTATCATTGCTGTGATTGAATTTCCAAAGCATTTGCTTGCGGGGCCATGAAAATCACAGCTTCCATCTCCCCACAGAAAGATCCCATTCACGGGACGAGTCAGAGATGATACATTAATGTTCACTTAGAGCATCTCTAATTGTATATTTATTGTCGTCTTTGAGGTATATAACGTCAACAAAATCCTATGTGAAGGAGAGAAAGGGAGGAGAGAGAGCACATATCGTTTCTTCCTAAAGAGACTGCCGTGCACACGAAATAGGATATGATAACACGAAGATATGATATATTAATCTACTCTACTGTTGATGATAACACGAAACAATATATAGTCTCTATCCTAAAGAGACTGCTCGTTTCAAAAAAAAATTATAAAATATAAATATTGAAGAGTGTGCTAGAGACTATATATTAAAAATAATGTATCATATATTAAAAATAAAATTATCTCTAACTATTGAAGATACGTTTAACACAATTGGATTGCCACTTAACCTGTAAACCTTCGATTCACCATCCTACGATTTCCTTTCCATCTTACGGCGGCGCGAAGCGCTACGCAGCGGCAAGACAACGTGGCCAGGGACATGTCATCAGATAGGTTCAAGAAGAACAGTAGTAGTGCTAGTGCTACAACTAGAGCACGAGAAGTTTTGAGTGTGTTAAGCTGCTAAACTGACCGGGCCAAACTTGTGGCGAAAAGACAGTGAATCAGGCTGTGGATGGATAAAGGCGACGCTGATTATAGTATTCGTTCGTGCATGGCATGTACGGTGGGTGGTCGGCCAGGTTCCCTGAACGGGCAGATTCATTGAACGTGGACCTGGCGTCAAAGAAGCCGTCCACATTCAAGGTACCGTTCCTTAAAAAAAATCAAGGTGCCGTGCACGGTGCACCATTCTTCGCTTGGGCCGAGATGGGATTAGGTCGGTATGGTTGTGGGCCATAAACTCGTAGAAAAAAGAAGAAGATTAAAACGAAGCCAGTATGGGCCTTTTCGTAATCTAGAATGGTGAAAAATCGAATCCTACGTCCGTGAACGTCGCAACACGTAGCCCGTAATTTAGCGGTTTTAGTGGATTGGTCTGGGTACTATTTTGAGGAGAAGGCCCATCCCATCGTCGTGTCCTCGAATGCTATCCCTCAGATCAAAATGGACGGCCCAGACGAGGACAACCAAAACTCGTGCAAGGAATTTGCTCAAGGGCTCTTGTGTTGTGCCCTTCTTTTTTTTTTTTTTTCTTTCTTCGACATTTGCCCTCGTCGTAGAATCATGAATTAAAGATTGGTCGATCTAAGTGTTTGGATGTACTGCGCTCGATGGTTGGCACTTGGTTATGTACGTAGCACGATTTATTTTTGCTTGAGAGAACATGATGGGTTGACAAATAGCTCGGGATCGAGCGTTATTAACTCCTTCCCCGGCCACTCGACGGGGACCCAACGGGAGTACACCGCAAATCACTCTGAAATTGCCTGATCGGTTGAGACGAAGGTCGGTCAGTAGTATCTCCTTAGGAAATTGGCGATACAGTAGCTGGACTCCTTGCGGTAGCGCTTGAGCGTGCCGCGGTCGATGTAGATGAGGCCGAAGCGGTCCTTGTAGCCGTCGCCCCACTCGAAGCAGTCCATGAACGTCCACGTGAAATACCCCTTCACATTCACGTTGTTCCTGGCAAAATAGGGCGAGTAGTAATGAGATAGATACATTTAGACGTATATAGCCAATGAATGTGCGCACGCGCGTACTTGATGGCGTGTTTCACGAACTGGAGGTGCTTGGAGTGGAACGAGACCCTGTGGCCGTCCTTGAGCGCCTCCGAGATCGGCAGGCTGCTGTTGTTTCCCTCGTCGATGCCTGCATATTTTGCGTATGCATATCATAAACAGTTGCAGATTGTGACGCTCTGACGAATGCAGTGATAGTCACTTGAGTGATTATACCGTTCTCCGTGACGTAGATGACCGGGTTGTTGTACCTCCTCTTGGTGTAGAGCAGGAGCTCGCGGAGGCCAGCCGGGTAATTGAAGAAGATCGGCGTGAATTCCTGGTCAGGCCAAGCACAGTCAATATACTTCTCTTCAGAGAGAGAGACACACACACACACAGAGAATATGTCGAAACACTCAGGGTGCCACGAGCCCACGATGATAACTTAATTTGCCGGGGTCTGAAATTTTAGAAAATCTCAGTCACTTTTTTTAGCACTTGGATCATGATCCAACCATTATCATCTCCCTCCTCACCTCATATATAATTCCTCAAATCCTAACTCACTATACAAGCCCCAACCCACCCCGTCGCCGCCTCTCCCACCGGCGTTACCCTCCCGTCGCTCCTACCTCTGCCCAACGCGGTTGTCGGCTCCATCGATCCATCTCCTTCTCCGCTCTCCTTTACCTTCCCACCGCCGCCCTACCTTCTTCCCCATCTCCTGCGACTCACCGCAGCTGGATCTGACACCCCCATTGCCTCCCTCCGCTGGATCCGTCGACCAAGTTGAGAAACCGCCCACCGCTCGCCTCTGTCCCGTAGCCGAGGCGGCGCCACCGCCGCCTCGCCGGCTCTACTGCCCACAGCCGACCGCCGTGCCCCGTCCCTCTAAAGTTTAGGATTCCGGTAAATCCTAACCCTAACTCGCTGTCGTCGCTGGCTCGAGGAGTAGAAGACGACCTCCCAAACACGAATATCCAAGTCGAAGGTGAGAAAATGGACTGACAATTTAGTTAAATTTCAGTTGCCTAATAATTTAGCAATCCCGTAATTTGTCATGGCTACCTGTGGACCGATGGGTTTGCCTTTCCGGAATCCCGTGGTGTTGGCCCTGATGTCGGCGTTGTAGGACAGCTCGAGCGCGTTGGGCGGGGGAGGCTGATGGCGTAGTAGGCGGTGTAGTAGTTGACGCCGATGAAGTCGTAGGAGCCCTTCACCATCGCCGTCTGCTCCTGTCAGACCCGGATTTTCTAATCCGAATCCTCTGCGAATAACTGTGCTATTCCTTGGATCAGTAGATAGCACTCACAGATACATCACTGAATCATTTTATACAATGGCGTAAAACCATACCATTCATTAATTTAACACATCAGAGTTACATAGACCGCATCGGGTCAAGTTTTACAATAAAGGCCGAACAGGTCAAATGATTACATCACAAAGTAGCGGAAGCGACAACGGAAGCAAAATGGGTGAGAGCACATCTCTCCACAGCAAGTGATCGGGAACTCAGTACATCCGATATTACCAAAACTCGGATAATATAGGACGCACCTAGGTACCAATGAGTCGCCTAGATCAAGCGAGATTAGAACAACTAAGAACTAAACTATGCTTCAAGAACTCCTGGGTCTTCAGACATCGGGTTCCTTGTAGTAGTCGAACTCTCCAAAATTTCCTGCTTCTGAGGGTTTGGGGGAAAGAGCGAGAATGAGCACAACTACCGTGCTCGCGAGCCAACACACACAATGCAATAATATACATGCAAGGCTTAACAAGGATGGCTCAGGTTCTTTTATTTGCGTAAAGCGGCAATTATAAATACAGATATTAGAAGATCCTATCACTTAGCATTTTAACACAAACATGATTTTGTAGATAGAATACTTGTGCAATATTACTAACAGCAGAGGCTACCTCCACCTTATGCTTATCTTTGGTTGGGGCTACCCCCATATTTTAACAATGCTGGATACGATGATCCAGGAAAAACTTAAAACCTCAGGCTAGGTGAGCCGACCTGGTTTTCATTTCCACCCAACAAAGATTTTTGAAATAGAACTAACTCAAGTTAAGTTCCCATGTCTGCCTTTGACCGAAGGCGCGGTTGTTTAAACAGTTTAGACTCTGCAGAGGTTGTACACTGTACCCACAAGAGATAATCATACTCGTTTCTCCACATGATTCCTTAGTCATGTAGTTGAGCGATCGTCACAGTAACGTTTCGAACTATCTTGCCCCTTCCGTTATCTCACCTATATGGGGTTACGCCCATACGTTGTGCGAGATGTTCACCTCAGCGACTAGAGTAGTTGAGTGCGGAGTCAACCTACCCCTCAGCGACTGGCAAACTTCACCGTGTTCGGTGTCCCATTCAAGCCAGCGTACGTCCTGCCGCTTGCACATTCCCTCTTTCCACCATGCGAGACGACATTCAAGGTTTAAAAGTTTTACTAAGCCAAGTTGCACTTTGCAGACTTGCGGTTGTACTTGTTTTACACGAGAGGTCATGACAAGATTAAGTTCTTAATTCACCTGGACGGTTCATACCACATACCAACCATTCTCGTGCTACGTTCGCACCCACCATTCTTTTCATCCGTCCAGATGGGGTACTAGCAAGTTGTTTAGGGTTTTGGGAAGGAAAACCAATTAACGCAACACACCAGTCATCTACATCCCATGACTGCCCAAAACCATTTTTCATGTTTAAAGGATGATGATCGGGACATTTATTGTCCCGGTACTTAAGCAAGACTAGCATGTCGGTTAAGTACAACCTATACTAGTATTACCATATAATTACTAGGGTGACAAGGAATACTGGATTCAATTATCAAAGGATGGCTTAATAAGTAATTAATCAACAAATGGGTATTTAACTACCTTAAGCTTTAACATATCATTGTTTACAAAATTAAAGCATGCAACTTTGCTATTTTAAATAAACATAGTTTGCATAAAATGTAGGTTCGGAATGATCAAAGTATTGACTCGCCTGGGTCAGATTATCGCGGCCTTGATCTTACTCAGGGCCTTCTCTGCCAGGGGTTTTGGAATGCCGGATCGGCGTCTTTATCCAAATCTTGATCCTGCTTGAGTCGCTGCTTCTTCTGGACTCCGACTCCTAATTACACGATACAAGCAAGAACAACAAATAAATCCAAAGAACTTCCAGAAGACCAAATATAAACAAAGCACTTTAAATAAGTTTTACGATGAACGAGCTGAAGAGACGAGATTCAGCGAGGCGGGAATGTTTGACAAGGTCAAACGATTAGCTGAGTACACGAGACAAAGGCGGTGATACTCTGCCGAGGGAAAACAAGGGGAAACAAAGTCGAATGAACTATCGCAGGGATACTTCACTTTGGATACCGCTGATCGGCCAAGATTAGAATATACGATAAATTGGACGAACTTCAAAACGACGGTAACACATTTTTAAATGAAGACGACTTTTGAACGGGAATAAAAAGAGATAAACAATATTTAGACCGACGAATACTGGAAAGGATTACAAGATTAAAATACCGGTTTTCAAAGTAAGCTGTCGAGATTAACAGGTTAATCTCGAATAGCCTTCCAAAATATTTTGAGAAAATGCAAGTTTATTTTAAAGCATTTTACACAACGCGGAAAATTTGAATAAATAAGTTTTAACTAAAATAGACACGATTGCAGAGACGATTACGAAGGTCATTTGCATAACCTCGATTTCCCGAGATTGTGCAAATTTCGCTCTTAATCGATAGCTCTTAACTAAAATCGAAAATGATAGTTCTACTAGTACTTGGCAATCGGCGAGTTAACCACTAACAACGGTTAATCGATTCATCGCAAGTCGTAGCAAAAATCATCGAGAACAATTGCTTTGAAAACGTTTTCGCCAAAATGGAAAACTACTAGCCGACCGATTAATACAAAACGATACAAACACAAATCGCCATACAAACATAAACATTATACAACACTTTCAACACACGACTTCAATACACAAAACAATCTTTCCAAAAACTAAACCACTGCTCCACGACTACCTGCACACATACACAACATATTCGCAAAATCGACATACAAATCTCCATACACAAAATATGCGCAATACAAAAGCAATACACACATTTTTCAAATGCCAACTTCGCGACGATTCACTGCATACACAATTTCTATCATACATATAAGAGAGAGAGAGAGAGAGAGCAGAGAGAGAGAGAGCAGAGAGAGAGAGAGCAGAGAGAGAGAGTCGGAATGAGGCCTGCCTCGACCGGGCGGAGGCGGCTGGACCGGGGGGTAAGAAGAAGGAAGAGCACGGGCGGCGCGGTCGCTGCCGGAGGAGTCATGGGAGGCGACGACGTCGCCGAGACGGCACCGGAGGAAAGAGACGATAAGCGGCGCGCGGCGCAGAGTAGAACCGGGGAGGAGGAAGAGAGAAGGGCGCACGGGGGGGGGCTCACCGAGAGGGCGGCAGCGGTCGCGGTGGAGGCGCGCCGGGAGGAGGCGCAGAGGAGCTCTGGGCGACGACGGCGCAGACGGGCGAGCCGAGGGCGGCTTCGAGCGCCGCCACGCGCTCCAAGCCGGCGACGGAGCGGGAGGCGTCGAGTCTCGGCAGAGCCGAGCGAGGAGGCGCTTCGGGAAGCGGCGCGACACCGAGAAAAGGGGCGAAGAGAAGAAGAGAGGCGGGAGCTCTCTCGCTTTATAGCCGGGAGAGAGAGAGAGGAGAAAGCGCGCGGCGGGCGCACGGGGGGGGGGAAGAAAGCGTCAAGCAAGCGCGTGAAAGACCGGCGAGACGCGGTGACGGCAAAGGAAAAGCAGCGCTTGGAAGACCGGATCCGGAGGAGGCGGGGACGAAGCGAAGCGGCGGCGCAGGGGCGCGGATTGGGCCCCAAGAGAGAGGCGAGAGAGGGAGAGAGAGAGAGGAGCACACACTGTCTCGGAAGAAAAGGAAAGGGGAGAAGCGCGTGCAAGTGAGAAAGGAAAGGGGTAGGGGAGAGAGAGAGAAGAGAGGCTGGGCGTGGGCCTACTGGGAAAATGGTTTGCCATTGGCCGACTGGGCGGAAGAGAGAAAGAATGGTAGGAGAAACCGGCCCAAAGAGAAAAAGGAAGAAGAAAAATAAATAAATAATTAAATGGGTTTTGAATTTGAAAAGTAGATTCAAAGCAAAATTTGAAAATCAGAAATTTGAATGAATATTTGAAACACAAACCCGAGCTTAATTGAAGCTAGGAGTTTTTGAATTTAAACCAAAATTTAAAAATTCGAGTGAAAATCCGAAACCAAGTTAAATAAATTTTCAATACTGAAAATGGGATGTTACAGCTCCGCGGTGAACTTGGGCAGCCGGTTGCCGAGCCACCCCCTCATCGTGCCCGGGTAGTCGCCGTGCACGATCGGGTCGAGGAACCACCCGTACATGAAGTCCAGGCTGCGCTGCACGGCGCCCCTGTCGGCTGCGGCGTCGCTGTACGGCACGAACCAGTGGGACACCACCGTGATGCCGATCTGCCCCTTCTGCGCGGCTTGGTACTTGTGGCGGTACAGGCGCACGGCCTCGGCGTGGGCGAGGAGGACGTGGTGTGCCGCAATGTAGGGCTCGCGGCTGGAGTCGCCGCCGCCGCAGGACTTGGACACGTAAGGAGAACACCGGCCCGGAGCGTGGACCCCGGTGCCGTAGCCCTGGGAGCAGTAGGTCCATGGCTCGTTGAAGGTGGTCCAGTGCTTCACCCGGTCGCCGAACTCCCTGAAGCAGACCTCGGCGTAGTCCACGAAGTCCTTTCTGCGTACATACGTGACCGTGCAAGTAGTTAAGTCTCTCGTGTAACTATTAAGGCTTAGTTTGGCATTAAGGGCTTGTTTGGATACACTGTGAGCTGACTCAATCAAAAGGGATTGACTTAGAATTTAAACTAAAATCCCTTTCAACCCTCGTAATTCATACAAGCCTGAAGGAGTTTTATAATCCTAGTTTCATTTTACTTTTTTTGGAATCTTAGTTTCATTATGTTATTAACTACGTAGACTGTGTTTGGTTCGGGTTTAGTAAACAAGGAGTACTAGCAAGTATATAACTTACACAATGTTTTCACTTAGGAAGCCTCCATATTTGCTCTCCAGGACCTGGGGTGTGTCCCAGTGGAAGATTGTGACAAACGGCTTCATCCCTGTCACGAAAAATATTGTCGAAAATCACAATCGCTAGTTAACAGCTGGTAGGTGAAATATACTTCAGGAATGCACAGGATAAAACTGAAAAAGGTACCAATTACCTTTGGCTATGATCTCATTGATCAGGTTGTTATAGAAAGCTACTCCTTCCTTGTTCACTCCTCCACTCAAGGTGCCATCTGCATGCAGGAAGCAGTGACACGAGATAAGCTCAATAAGTTACTGAATGTGCTGATCAAGATCTTCAAGTAATGGGGAATTGGGGATGGTAACAATTAATTTGATATGTAGGATATGCACATCGAATTAACTTCACTCACTTGGCAGGATCCTGCTCCATGCAATGGAGAATCGGAAGGCGTCCATGTTCATGTCTTTCAGAAGGTTCACATCCTCCTGAAATTTAAAATTCATCACGATGCGCGGCTCAATTCAGATAAGTCAATTTACTGCACGCTATAACTCTTAATAATTCATTGAATTAGAAGGCTACGTACCTTGTAGCGATGATAAAAGTCATCTGCTACATCGCCGGTATCACCATTTAAAATTTTACCTGAAGGCACGAAATGGTTTCTACCTCTCAGATAATTGGAACTAGTAACAGAAATCTAGCTAGCTACAAGTTCTTTGACTGTAATTCACTGTACTTCATCTGGCAGAGACAGGGAGAGAGAAATTGGTGATACATAGATCCAGACCTGGGATGTGAGAGAAGGTGTCCCATACACTAGGACCCCTGCCGCCTTCCTTAACGGCTCCCTCGTACTGCAAATGAGCAATGCAAAGATACATACTAAATTTGTTCAGCAGCTAAGAACCATATGCATTGTTCAGATAATCAAACAAGATAACAAAAATCCATTACTGAATACTGATGCACAATTAGGATTTAGGACCAATGTATGTGCAGTGCAGTGCAATTGTGCAAAATGATCACCTGATACGCTGCAGAGCCGGTGCCGAAGATGAAATCCTTTGGGAAGCTGGACCTGTTGAACGCTGCATAAGCGCCATTGCACACTAGAGCAAGGAAAACAAGAACAGGAAGAAAATGCCTTCCCATTCTAATTCTGAGACCCATTTCAGTTCTGGAATTAATCGGCCGGATTGGTTCCTTTCAGGCTAGCCAGTGGCTGAGCTGAATTGCACACTTGCATGCAGCACTTTCAGAAGGGTATTTAAAGAGGGAGCGACAGAGGCCGACAGGTGGGCCGGGTCTCGATGCGAGAACCCATTGGTTGTTTGTACCCATGCGGACACTGGTATCTTTCGTGATTATTAGGAACTCGCTATTCCGATCTCGAAGACTTTGTGCGATGAGGCTATATATTCAAATCATTGGATTACGAAGCTCAAGATGGAAATTTCGATTTGTTTACTTCAGCATGAGGGGCACGCTGGCATTAATCTTGTATGCACGCAAACTCGAAATTATAAAACTGTTCGTCTCTTCCTCGCTGTTCTGAAGAGTGAAGACTACGCGACACCTAATTTGATGTGTCTGTCGAGATGAACTGTTCTGAGGTACGAACAACGAAGTTGTGATCCTGAATTGCATGTGGACGATATTATGTTGTCTGTGGGCCTGTCAGACCGTCAGCTGGGATTTAGCCATTTTTCTCTCTGGAAAACTGAAACCTACTGGAAATTTCAAACCAATAGAACTTTTGACTGGAGACTCTAAAAATTATGGGACCAAGTGCAATAGAATCTCCTCTCTTGCCTGCTACCTCTATTTTTGGCTCAGCTCAATCCAACACTTTCTGACATTGCCGGTCTGACCACCGCTAGGGCCGGTCAGACCGATCTTGGACCGGTCTGACCGCCGCCCTGGCTGGTCAGACCGACTGAGACCTAACAGTCCTGAAACTTTGCCGAAAACACGTGAAACGACAAACCGTTAACGCCATTGCCAATTATCACATCATCCTATGATCTGGAGCATATCCCCATGATATCCACAGTTAAAAATAAGGATTGGAAGAGGATCAAGGACAAATTTGAGCAGAAACTAAGATGTTGGCAGGGAAACTTTTATCAATAGGAGGGAGGTTGGTGTTAGTGAATTCTTCTCTTAGCAGTGTACCTTTATACATGATGTCCGTGTACAAGATTCCGGTGGGGATCAGGAAAAGAATGAACCTTTTTAGATCCAGGTTTTTATGGAACTCCGATGGAGGCAGGAAAAAATACCATTTGGTTGGTTGGCCAATGATATATATGCCTAAAGATCAGGGTGGATCGGCTATCCTAGACCTGGGAACTATGAATTCAACATTGCTAGGTAAATAGTTGTGGAGGTTGGAGAATGAGGATGGTCAATAGCAAGAGATGCTCAGGAGGAAATATCTTAGTAATAACACTTTGGCTCAGGTGGTGCCTAAGGTGGGGGATTCATGGTTTTGGAAAGGTGTTCTAGGGACAAGAGATATATTCTTGTCTTGTTGTAAGAGAAAACTTAGGAGATGTCGCTAGAACCAGATTTTGAGAGGATCTGTGGCTTGGGGATGTGCCTTTGTCAGTAAAGTATGCAAGACTCTATAGTATTACCGCTTCCAAAAATATCTCTATAGCAAAGACTGTCCAGCAGGAGTTTATAAATATCAAATTTAGAAGGTCATTGTGTGGGGAGGGGGAGGAAGGACTTGTTCTATGGAACAGGCTCCTAGCAGATTGCAATGGTGTGCTCTTGAAGGAGGAACATGATAGGTTGGTATGGCAGTGGTCACCTTTGGGGATCTTGTGAGGACCCTGGTTTATTAAGCTTGTAATGCTTAGTCATCAATTGACCCTAGCATCACAAACAAAATAACATGTGTCTTCGAGATATGTATACTTCCCAGAAATCCAGTATACACACCCCTTTACAAAATTCATGCATCAATTCCATTCAAGACATAGAACCAAAGCAACACATAACAAATCAAAAGACATACATAGTAGAGTTATTACAAAAGGGAGGCCGACCGACCAAAAGACATACAAATAACTAATTAGACAGCGGAAGCGAAATGCCATAAGATGGCGATAAACAAAAGAGCCAATTAGTGTGCCTTTACCCACAAAGCAACCAACCGGACCGCCAAGCTAGTCGTCAAACCCGCAGCACATCTCACAAAAGTGAGGCCCTTGGGGCTCACCTTCCTGCTCTGCAACAAATAGTTAAGCAAAGCAAATGAGTACAAAATTTGTACTCCGCAAGACTTACGTGCAGGGTAACAGGCCTATACATATGCTACATGCAAGCTTATTTAAGTGGATCAGGCACTAGACTTATTTTCAGCATAAAGCAAGTTTTCATTTGCAATAATTTAATAGATTGAAAGCAATTTTATAATCTAATTTTATTTGATAAAAACAGCGATAAATAAGTAACAATAATACCAAGATATCCTGGAAGTAGCTAACCCAATAGCCACCACAACAATAGCATGAATTCCCCATTCATACCACCCATATCAAGCTTTATTTAAAAGGTTGCAGTCTAGTTCTTGCACGACCTTACCAAGCATATCCATAACCTAGGACGAGGCTATTCGAATAGATTTAACCCTGCAGGGGTGTACCAATGTACCCACATGTCAGACCGCCTTTTCGCCACATGATTTAGCACACTTCCTTTGGTATGCCGGCACAGCTAAGTCCTACGAGACCTTTTCAATATTATGCATTAACTACGAATCGCCCGTATGGGTTTCTTGTGTCGGAGTCATCGAAAGCCTCGGTCAACTATCCCTCACGGGCAAAGCCTTGGACAACTGCGATGCCCCTCGAGGTGGAGAACCTACCCGGAACTCCACCACCGCACACCCAACACAATAACACAGATCCTTTTTCACACAACACACACAACCCACCTTCTGCGACTCGGAGCTAACACACGCCAAAGTACTAAGTCAAGAGAGGTCACATATCCCTCTCGTGTGGTTAGCACGTAAAAGCACTTGGCTTAGTGACACAAGTAACTCGGTCCTTGGGGGACTTAGACACTATTCCATTCACACCCAACAGATCACACCAACATCCATTGTGCCCAAGTCGAAACAGTTTTATTTTCAGTTTTTGAGTTTACAAATTAACTAAGCACAAAGTGCTGGACATAAAGGAGTAATAATTAGATTTGTGTGATCAAGATCATCGACTAAGTCGACGATCGCCTAATACTACCGATAGCTAAGCAATTCTAAGCATTACCCGAAAAGATAATAAAAGAGCATAAATAAATCACCGGGCTCTAATTCACTAGCGATATTAATAGCTTATGTTTTGTGGCAGGGGATAATGATTTAAGGGCAACCATGCAATAGGAATAGCCACCTCTAATCGGAAAAAATACTTTGACACAAAAGTATGCATACATACAATTTGTAAACAAAGTATTAGACTTGAAAGTAATAGGACATTTATGATCAAACTGCTTGCCTTTATTTGCTGGAAAATCTGGACATTCATACGAACTTCTCAATTGCACTTTGAATCGTCGTCGTCTAATGGTAAGAACTGACAAAGTGAAAACACCGAATAAACACCAAGAATTCCAAGAGTCTCCAAAAATTATGAAATTAATACAGAAGATAGAAAATAATTTTAGATGCATTTAGGTGATATATATTTTTTTGTTCAATTGGAGTTGATTTCAATTAATTAGGAATTTGTGAAGATTAATCAAAATTCTTGCTCAATAAAAGTGTTGTTTTCCTTAACAGGACACCCAGTACTCACGAGACTCTCTAGGTATTCTATGTATACACCCACGATGATCATACAGTCAAAATCAATTCTCTTATATTTTTGAATTAACTATCTGAATTCCTGCATAATTGTACAATTAACAGGCTTCTATTATGCGCGATCAACTACAACTAGTTAAATCAAGGAATTGACTAACTGTGATGCCATTATTCATTTCTACTAATCCTCTTCTGATTTGACTCACTATTACTACTATTTGTGCTGCTAGTTAGATAAGGTTCAATGGCTTAACGAGTCAAGGACATTTTCACCTACTAGTATTAGCAAGGTTATTAGTATAATTACAAATATAGTCATCATCATATTGTCTTTACTGTTCATCCGACAGACAATACTTAGTATTGCTGCAAGGGAATGCTAGTATCTAACTTCTCTCAACTACAAATTGATTAAATCATTTGAGTGATTAACTAATCACAACACTTAGCTAAAGTGCTAACTGGATTAGACGCTTTCTCATTACTTGAATTAGAATGACACTTAGCTTGATGACAACCAAAAGACTAAATGAACCAAGACCAGCTGTAAATACTTGGCTTAGACATTCTATTAGCCTACTGACAAAATGAATCACAAACACTTCTAACTACTAGAATTAGTCAGGTTATTAGTCCTTTGTCAATTCGGAAATTTGTCATATTACAGTTCACATATTTGACAACAACCCAACCATCTGAACTAAAGTTCTACTTCAATCAGACTTCAACCAACAGATTAGCTGAGTCAAATGTGTGACCTACTTCCATATCATAGCATTAGCTATTGTAAAGACAACTCAATTGGTCTAACAAGAGGATTCCTGACATTTTGAACTCTCCACATAACACCTTCTCATCTCTGCTCATACAGACTTTAACCAGGAACTAACCTGAGATGCAGAGCTGAGAACTCTAACTCCTCACAAATTCACAGTTCAATTTTTGGTTAACTCACTCAATTACTCAACGAACATTTCTAATTCTTTGTTAACTCCACTGAGTAGTTCAAATGGCATACACATAATTTGTAATCGAAAGAGGGTGGGTTTTACAATTGATTTCCATTTTCAGTGAGTGAGGGAAAATATAGAGGGCCCAAAGACTAAATGAATTATTAACCAACTTAACCACTACAATAACCATGCAATAGTCTAATGACAGAACCAAGCAGCTTCAGGAACATGATCTGATCAATACTTCATCACATGATTTCACTGATTCGCCAACACACTCCTCTTTAATCCAATTTCAAATTGATAATTGCAATTTTGAGAGCTCTAAGCAGTTCATCACCAAATTCAATTGACAGCTAACTCAAGTGGTCCTACCGTTCCTTGACAGAGAAAAACACAGAGGGGAAAACTCTCAGACCGAATTGTGGCGGTGGTCATCGCCGGCGACAGGGAGGTTGGCGGCGGCGACCAGTAGCAAAAATGGACCTGCGGCAGCCTGGTGGTTCTAGTGGTGGTGGAAGCACGACTCAAGGAGGACGGTGGCAACCGGACAGGGTGAGCGGCGGCCGAACCTAGAGGAGAACAGAGGCGGCGGCGCACCGGTGAGAGAGGAGAGAAACCCAGGGTATTTTGAGCATGAGGAGGTCCCGGGGAACTCACCAGAGTCAATGGTGGAGGCGGAGGAGGTCTGTGCCGAGCTGGCGACGCGGCCGACGGCGGTGGCGCTTCGAGCCGGAGATGGAGAAGGCAGAGCCGTTGATGAGCGCCTTAGTAGCAACCAAAGCTAGGCATTTCCCCCACCCTCAGTGGCAAACCGAGCCCGCATCCACCACCTCCAATTAGTATCCACGAGCATGCATGCATAAATCACGATCTAACATTAGTACCAGAACCAGCCAGATCCACTAAACATCAACATAGCTGAAATCAAAATAGAACGGGGAACCAATCTGGTGGTAGGCCGAGCCGGGAGTGGGCTCAGGACCCAGGGGAGAGAACCGAGTGCAGTAGACCGAGGCAGGGCTGGGCCGGATCTGGGAAGACAAGGCGGCCGGCAGTGGGGGTGGCAAGGGGAGAAGGAAGAGGAGGCGGCACCTGGGACACATCTGCGCCGGGAGGAAACACAGCAGCGCCGGCGGTCGTAGGCCGAGCCGGCCTGGCCACAGGAACCACCAGGGAAGAGAACCCAGAGCGGGAGGCCGAGCGAGGGCCGGATCTGGAGGAGCCGAGGCGGTGGAGTTGGCGCCGGGCTGCGCTGGAGGCTGGAGGGTCGACAGAGCGGCTGGATCTGGGCCGGCGCGAGGAGCGGAGGTAGCGTAGGAGCCGGAGGGCGCGCGTGAGACGGAGGAGGCGCCAGGAGGCGACAGGGCGGCTTGGCTGCTTGCCTGTCAGTGGAAAAGAGGGGGAAATGGAAAAATGATTCGTCTATAGGGAGTAAATGGGCAGCTCGGGCGTTCGGCTTGGGCGAGTTGGAGGTGTGGCGCTGCGGGCGAAGGCAACGGGCGAGCAGCGTGGAGAAGAAGGGGGAAGGAGGAGAGTGGACGCAGGAAGAGGAAGTTTGGTTGGGAGGAAGAGAGAGGTAGGGGGAGGTGCTTCGACTGCACTTAGAGGGAGGCGGAGAAACCATGGGCGGCAGAGCACGAAGGCGCGTGGGCGAAGCTGGGAGTCGTGGCGCTCATGCGCGATGGATGGCAGGGAGACGCGGCCGCGTTGCCAAGGAGCTGGCGAGCGCAGACACGGCTCGGTTATGCTTGGGTTCGGTGGGAACATGGTAGAACCAGGGGAACAGTATGGAAGAAAGGATTTTCCAGATTTTGTAAAACTCGGCTGAGAGCTTTCGTGATTTAATAGGCATAGATTATGAGCTCCTAGAACCCCAAAATTTTTACTGAAGGTTCTTGACACTGCCTAGTTTATTCGATGATTTTTCTAGGTGTTTCATGTAATGTCTTGTTCCCCTAAAATTATTGGAAGTTCCTGTTTTAGATATTTGACCTTTAATTTACCAGTTTGGCTGGTCACTTAAAAATAACAATATAACTCAAAAATTTGTGAAATTTTTATGGTGAGTCTATAATATGTTACAGAACCTAGAAAAATATTTCCAGGAACTGTCCTCTTGATTTGTTTGAAATTTTAGATTCAAATTCAATTTAAGTATGCAGATAAAATGGAAACCGAATAAACTCCAATAAATTCCAGGAAGTCCAAATAAACATATCAAAGAATATAGATTTCAACTGAAATATTCCCACAGTTGAAACCCTTTTAGTTTTTCTCTGACTTCAAATTGAGTTTTTGAAAGGGAGACGATGTATTGGATTACTAGGTTTTAAATATTAGTCTTCAATTATCACAGGATTCTCAATATATGGGTTACACAAAAAGTTTTAAAAAGTTTAAAATTTCACAAATGCACATTAGATGCTTAACTAATCCAACTTAGGGATTTTGTGCTGTTACGGATCTTTTCGGTTAAATCTTTCTACAATGTGCTGAGGATGCAAAGTATTAATTTCCCACATAACTTCATTTGGGCTGTTAAACTACCCCTGAAACTTAAAGTCTTTCTCTGGTTAGTGTTGAATCAAAGCATTTTGACCAATGACAATCTTATTCGCAGAGGTTGGGTGGGGGACAAAGAATGTATGTTTTGTGGGGCTGAAGGAAGTATTAGTCATTTGTTCTTGCTGTGTCCTTTGTCAAGATATATTTGGAATACCATGAGTTGTACTTTTGGCCTGCCTAGCCCTCTAGCAGATACTACCCAACTATTCTCTAGCTGGGTAGGGAAGTTTGCTAGGAAGCCTAGGAAGCTGGTGGTGGTTAGTGTAATAGCCATTTTGTGGAGCATTTGGAAAATGCGCAACTTAGCGTGTTTTAATAAAAAATGGCATAATGAACCTATTTCAGTTATCCATATCATTTGTCATTGGATTGAACTATGGTCCCATTTACAAAAGGAGGAAGAACGAGAACTGCTCCTCAAGGGCGCTAGAGCAATTGGAAAGGTTGCTTTTGAAGTTTTTAGAGCTAGAAGTAGATAGACGCCATGGACAAGCAAATTGGGTGATGTAAGTTGCTAATATTTTAGTTTGGTTTGGGGCCTTCTGAGCTCCATCTCTAAAACCTGTTAGTCTTCTTAGGCTCAAGGTTGGTTGTTAAAATGCATATGAACTTTTGGGTGTAATCCGAACTTGTAATCTTGATTAGTTTTTGAACTATGTGACTATGTTTCCTTTAGTAGAAATGAGGTGCAAACCTGTTGTCAAAAAAAAAGAATGGGTAGAAAGAAAGCTATTCTTGTACGAGAAACATGCCTGGTGCAACATATGACGTGTTCTCGACCGCGTCGTCGAAAAATGCAGTCAACCACTAGTGTCGGAGCGTGTGCGTGTCTAGAGTGCAATAGGAACAGATACGGACATGATATTGGACAATAGGAGTGCAATAAGAGCGAACACGGAGAGATTAATCGTTGAGATATTAAAGAAAAACACTTAATAACCACTGCCTACATAGATGCAATAACCACCTATTTGTTATCTTGTTTCTTAATGAAATCATAACAGATTTTTCTCATACCACTTAACATACAGATATGTACAGACGGATGTCATTTATCATATTTCATATTTTTTCCTTCTCAAAATCGGAATCGATTGATTAGGAATTATCCAGTCTCTTTTTGCACCGGCCCTACGCGTGTCGTCCAGGACCTGAAGCCGACTGATC
Source organism: Hsuehochloa calcarea (assembly GCA_036346395.1). Taxonomy (NCBI): domain Eukaryota; kingdom Viridiplantae; phylum Streptophyta; class Magnoliopsida; order Poales; family Poaceae; genus Hsuehochloa; species Hsuehochloa calcarea. The sequence goes on along the minus strand of CM070609.1, from coordinate 23,244,182 downwards.
GGCGCGTCTCCCACGAGCGGACGGCGACACTAACGGATGGGCCGGGCCAGCTCGACCCGCCGTGCCGTCCGCTCGCCGCACAAGTCTCTGCCCGACCCGCGTTTCCAGGTCCCCGAGCCTCCACGCGCGCGGACCCAACTCACTCGGCACGCGAAACGCAGCACCATGTATATACGTGCCGGTTGCGCGAGGGCGTGGTTACATAGACACGCACGACTTGTTTATGTTGCGACCTAAATCAAGACTTAACAAGTCAGTACGCTCGATATACGGTTGTTATATTCTTCGTTCGATTTGGCCTACTCTAACCTGGCATGTTCCACATAAACAAGTTTTGAGAGGCCAAGGATAAGAATCTCTCAGACCCGAATTTTTTAATCCCGATCCTCTGTGAATATTACTATGCTACTTCCTGGATCAGTAGGTAGCACTCACAGACTCATTGCGGAATCATATCATACAAGGCGCGAATTAAGATATTTAACTATAACAAACATCAGAGTGACATAGACCACGCCGGGTCAAGTTTTACATAAGGGCCACCAGGCCAAATTGATTACAATAAGCAAAAGCATAAAGCTGCAGCGGAAACAAACGGGAGGATGGAGCTCATCTCTCCACAGGCAAGCGACTGGGGTGACCGACGTACGACCGATATTATCCAAGGTTTGGGTAATATAGGTTGTACGCAAGTACCAAAGAGTCCACGAGACTGAGGCGAGACCTACACTACAGAATCTACGCTACTCTTCAGGGTTCCCGTGGCCATCGTCCTTAGGTTCCTCGTAGTACGCGTAGTCTCCTTGCTCCGCATCATCTGGAGGGTTTGGGGAAAGAGCGAGAGTGAGCACAACTACCGTGCTCGCGAGCCAACACACAGTATGCAATAGTATACAAGCAAGGCTTAACAAGGATGGCTCATGTTCTTTTATTTGCTAAAGCATCATTTTAAATTATCATAATTACAAAGTCCTATGACTTAGCATTTTAAACGATTGCATTTTTATTAAAGAGAGTAAGTGCAATATTAAATTAACAGCGAAGGTTACCTCCACCTTATGCTTAATTTTGATAACGATTACGTCCATCGATTATCAACACTGGGTAAGGCTACCCAGGAAAATCCAAAACCAGGGCTGGATGAGCCCAACACGTTTTCATTCCACCCACAAAGATTTTTGAAATAGAACTAACTCAGGTTAAGTTCCTATATCTGCCTTTGACCGTAGGCGCGGCTGTTTAAACAGTTTAGACTCTACAGAGGTTGTACACTGTACCCACAAGAGATAATCATACTCGTTACTAAACATGATTCCTTAGTCATGTAGTTGAGCGATCCTCACAGTAACGTTTCAAACTACCTTGCCCCTTCCGTCATCTCACCCCTATGGCCAATTCCATAAGTTGTGCGGGATGTTTACCACAACGACTAGCGCAGCTGGCCCCGGCCACAACGACTAGCGCAGCTAGCAACTTCACCCTCCCCGGTGTCCCTTTCAAGCTGGCATACGTCCTGCCGCTTGCACACTTCTAACACCAGTTGTGGGATGACTTTCAGGGTTCAATAATTTTACTAAGCCAAGTTGCACTTTGCAGACTTGCGGTTGTACTGGTTTTGCACAGGAGATCATGACAAGATTAAGTGCTTAATTCATCTGGACGGTTCATACCACATACCAGCCATGCTCGTGCTACATCCGCATACACCACTCTTTTCATCCGTCCAGATTGGGTACTAGCAAGTTGTTTAGAGTTTTGGGAAGGAAAAACTAATTAACGCAACACACCAGTCATCTACATCCAATGACTGCCCAAAACTATTTTTCATGTTTAAAGGATGATGATCGGGACATTTATTATCCCGGTACTTAAGCAAGACTAGCATGTCGCTTAAGTACAACCTAGTCTAGTATTTACCATATATTTACTAGGGTGACAAAGAATACTGGATTCAATTAACAAGGGATGGCTTAAAGTAATTAATCAGCAAATGAGTATTTAACTACCTTAAGATTTAACATACATTTGATTACAGAAGTAAAGCATGCAACTTTGATATTTTAAATAAACATAGTTTGCATAAAATGTAGGCTCAGAATGATCAAAGTATTGACTCGCCTTGGTTAAAGGCAGAGGGTCCCGTATTCTTGAGCTTGGTCGGTGGGAGGTCTCCTCGTCGTCGAATCCTAATCAGTCGAAAGTACCGAAAAAAGACACAACAGCAGAGAGAGCAAATAAATATCAAACTCATAACTAATGAACTCCAAAATGAACAAGACCAGTACCATAAGCAAGATCTTGATTTTAGAAAAATTTTGAAATTGGTTTTACAATTTTTGGAGTTATACAGAAAAAGATATGAATTTTGGAAGCTTTTAAATGATTTTTCAATTAAACAGAAAATCAGAAAAGCCTGGAGCTGACACGTGGCAGCGCTGTGCTCGGTCCACAGGCACTATGCTCGTGGACCGAGCCCACGCGCACCGTCGCACGGCCACAGTGGCCGGGCCCGCCTGTCAGCGGCACCCACGAGCGGGCCCACTGCCGGCGGCGCGGCGCGAGGAGGGCTCCTGTCGGCCGGCGGGCGATAAAACGCGCGACATCGCGCTCAGCGCGACGCTGCGCCGCTTCGCCGAGAACGAGAGGGGGGGGAAACGAGGCGGCGAGAGGAGCGGCGGGCGCACGACGGCGGTGGCGATGGGAGAAAGACGGCGCGCCGGAGCGGAGCCGAGGCGGAAGAAGGGCGCGGCAGACGAGAGAGGAGGAAGAAGGAGGCGCGACGGCGGCTCGGGCGTGGGAGCCGCTCGGCAACGACGGTGAGCGGAGGGAGAAGGGAAAAAGAGAAGGAGGTCGGGCGCGCTTAAATAGCCGAGGCGAGGAGGGGGGAGAAAGCCGGCGCGGGAAGAAGGAGCGGAGGAGGCGCCGCGCGGGCGCGGAGGAGGAGAGAAAGGGGTCCGGCGGCGTGGGCGTGGGGCGGAGAGGCCGAGGCGGCGGAGGCGGTGTCGACGCAAGGCGCGGGATGTGAGTCGGCAGGCGCGCGAGCGGAACCGAGGCGGGCGGCGCGGGCGCGAAGCGGAGCGCGGAAGCGCCGAAGAACCGGCCGGCCCAACCGGGGTGAGGGTTAGGGTTTTATTTTTTGAAATTAAAATTTCAAAATTTGATTTTTGAAATCAAATGCAAAACAGGATGTTACAGAATCCCAGGATTACATCTTCCCATTTATTGAGTCACCTTCAGACAAATGATATCTCGACGCTGGACAGAGAGCTTTATTATTTCTTATGGGATTATCTATTTGTAAGGTGATTGATTTTTTAAATATAAATTATATTTTTATTTATTTATTGGATTAACATCTAATCATATGGTACATCAATCTCTATATAAATCCAATAGTCACAAAAATTAACTTAAATTTTAAAAACCATGACTTAGAAATGGCAAATCATATTTCTTATTTGGCTCAACATGGAGCAAACATCAAGTACGCACGTGCAACAATCAGACAACAATCACTCGGCAGAGGAGAAAATAATAGAGCTTGACACCCTCGATCACCACAGCAGTACAAACCAGCTAAGGGCTAATTAAGATGGGTGATCGATCGAGATGGAGGTCAGTATCTCTTGAGGAAATTGGCGATCCAGTAGCTGGACTCCTTGCGGTAGCGCTTGAGCGTGTTGCGGTCGATGTAGATGAGGCCGAAGCGGTCTTTGTAGCCGTCGCCCCACTCGAAACAGTCCATGAATGTCCACACGAAGTACCCCTTCACGTTCACGTTGTCCCTGATTGACAGATCGATTCACAATTATTTGCTTGCAAAACAGCAAGATGCGCGCATATGTATTGCGGACAAAATAGAGTTTGCAATAGACATATATAACTGGTAAATTAATATATGTACTTACTTGATGGCGTGCTTCACGAACTGGAGGTGCTTGGAGTGGAACGAGATCCTATGGCCGTCCTTGAGTGCCTCTGAGATCGGTAGGGTGCTGTTGTTTCCCTCGTCAATGCCTGCATATATATTTGCATGCGTGAGTGCGTATCAAAACAGTTGCACATTTATTCGTGGTGAAACGAATTAGTAAGCACCAGTGCCAACTGCAGTGACCGACAGTACTATAACGAGTGATTTTACCGTTCTCTGTGACGTAGATGACTGGACTGTTGTACCTCCTGTTGGTGTAGAGCAGGAGCTCGCGGAGGCCCTCCGGGTAGTTGAAGAAGATTGGCGTGAATTCCTGATCATGCCATGCCAAGCAGTTAATATACTTCTTTTTTCAGAGAAGTGAATCAGATAAAATACTTACTTCGCCCCCGTTTAAAACGTGAGGATTGCACGGAAATACCGTGCTGTCAAAATTTTATTGTGAAGGAATTAGATGCGATGCGATGTGTATGCGCAAACCTGTGGACCAATGGGCTTGCCGTTACGGAATCCTGTGGTGTTGGCCCGAGAGTCGACGCCGTAGGACAGCTCGAGGGAGTTGGGCGGGGGCACGCTGATGGCGTAGTAGGTGGTGTAGTAGTTGACGCCGATGAAGTCGTAGGAGCCCTTCACCAACGCCGCCTGCTCGGCGGTGAATGTCGGCAGCCGGTTGCTGAGCCACCCCTTCATCGTGCCCGGGTAGTCGCCGTGCACGATAGGGTCGAGGAACCACCCGTACATGAAGTCCAGGCTGCGCTGAACGGCGCCCCTGTCGGCCGCCGTGTCGCTGTACGGCACGAACCAGTGCGAGACCACCGTGATGCCGATCTGCCCTTTCTGCTCGGGCTCGTACTTTTCGCGGTAGAGTTTGACGGCCTCGGCGTGGGCGAGCAGGATGTGGTGCGTGACGATGTACGGCTCCCGGCTGGAGTCACCGGCGCCGCAGGACTTGGAGACGTAGGGCGAGCACCGCCCCGGGGCGAACGCGCCGAGGCCGTAGCCGTAGGCGCTGTACGTATATGGCTCGTTGAACGTGGTCCAGTGCTTCACCCGGTCGCCGAACTCCCTGAAGCAGACGTCGGCGAAGTCCACGTAGTCCTTCCTGAATATACACGCGACAGTGCAAACGCGGTTAGAGTCTCTGAGTAGGGAGGAGTTGCAACTGGCAAGTGGTACTCACACTATGTTTTCACTCAGAAAGCCTCCGTATTTGCTTTCCAGGGCCTGGGGTGTGTCCCAGTGGAAGATTGTGACAAATGGCGTTAACCCTGCGGTGATTTTTTTTTTTGGGGGTCAAAATTTGTGGTGTTTTTTTTTTTTTCATAGCTGGTAGATGGCTTTACCTTAATTGATTACCTTTAGCTATGACCTCATTGATCAGGCTGTTGTAGAAAGCTACCCCTTCTTTGTTCACTCCTCCACTCAAGGACCCATCTGCCAGAAGTACGCAGTGACACAAGGCAAAGCTAGTAAGTACTGCTAACTGTGAATATGTGATCATAAACGTGAACGGATAATTTGAGGGAGGATATGCGATCAAAACTTCAATACTCACTTGGCAGGATCCTGGTCCACGCAATGGAGAACCGGAAGGAATCCAAGTTCATGTCCTTCAGGAGGTTCACATCCTCCTGCAATTTGATCGGTTTCATCAATACATAATTCAGCCAAGTTTCAAATGCTTCAAGTTAACTCATAGTAACTCCTCAGAATGCCACCTTGTATCGATGATAGAAGTCATCTGCTACATCGCCAGTATCACCATTTAAAATTTTGCCTGCAGGCACGCAAAGGTAATTTCCACCTCTCAGATAACTGGGAGTGAAAAGCTAGCTACTCCGTAGGAGCTCTGTGACTGTACTTCACACTTAATTTACTGCAGACCATCTCGCGGAGATAGGGCGAGAGACATACTAGAAAGCAAGTAATGAGCACCTATATGTCGTAAGTTCTTCTATGACTACATATAAATCATAAGCCTTACTACGATTATTTCACAATCGTAAGTTTTTCTACGACTAGATCAGCTACGACCATCCTATGGTCGATAAAACCTACATACATGTGAGTCCAATCGATTAGGGATATTTATGCACTGTGTTTAATACACGCAGCAGTTAATATGCGCCGTTATTATTAAAGATAACTACATGTATTAAACCCCTGTCTTTGACATAACCGCAAGATGACGTGAGGGATATATCTATGACAATAACCGCCTTTAAACGTGCGCATTGTATCAAACGACAAGGCGCCCCTCGACGTGGACAACTGCCACCCCTTGATGCGCTATATAAAGAGTAAAGTCAATGGACAGAGGGGAGAGAAAACAGACATAAGATCAAGTGATCAAGCAACGAAATATACACGAGTCATTAGTTTTAGCCTTCGGTGACTTCTCTCTTGTAAACATAATCAATACAAGAATACATGATTAGGGTTGTTATTCTTTTAGGAGAATGTCTGAACCTGTATAAAACGTTCGTATCCTTTTCCTTGTAGTTTTGCTCCAGGAGAGTCCACAACATTCATTCATAAAATCGATACTAAACCATCGATTCATCTTTGATTTTGTTAGAAGAACTTTTTCGAAAAAAGAATGACAACCGTCTCTTGTAATTCTATTTATGAAAAATAGTTTCCGAAGAAACGGTGATGCTTTTGTTTCCAACGATTCACCGGAACAATTTCTAATAGAATTTTAACCGTTGAATTTTATCACAAATTGATGGCTATAAATAACCATCGGAAGGGCAGAACTAAGAAAAACTCACTTGCAATCTTTCAATCTTTCTCACTTATGTTTCTTCTTAAAATTCTATCCCTAAACTACTCAAGTTCGAGTAGATTTCTTTAGAAGAAATAGCCGGACCTAAGTTTGAATGGGAAGAATCAAGGATGGACATGAAGAAGTCAACTATCTTTGATGTTGTTAGAAGAACTTCTTCGCAACTTTTGTTAAAGTGGAAAAGAGTAGATGATGAACGGTAGTTTTTAAAAGAGAAATGTGAGATTTCCATCTTCAAAGTTTTTTATGAATGTGAACTCATATCGCATTGGTATTCTTCCATTGTGAGTAAAATCGTGGAAAAAGAAAATCCCTGGAACATGACTTTAAGGTGGTCAGAAAGTCAATTTGTTCTATGGATTGAAGTCCTTAGGAATTTGGTAAAAGAGATCCTGATAAGCAGGTGTATACTTCATTGTCTATGATGTGTAACTTCCGATCAAGTTCATATTGGAGGGAAGCAAGATACTGGACAAGCGCTCGTATCTTCTCGCTCTTTTAATGGAGATCAACTTCAACCACTTTGAATAAGAAATCCGAAGAACTGGTCGAAAAGAATAATCAGTTAAAAGAAAGGTCATAGAAGAAATGTAACTAGAATTTTTTTACTTTTGCAACATGTAATATGTATTTTTTTTGGGCTTTATGAAATAAAGCATTGTTTATTTGGTCTCGATCACATCTTTTGAAATTAATTCCTTATCTTGGTAGCAATAATAAGGGTATGATCAACACTAGAAAGTTCCTTCTAGTGGGCAAAAAGACCACGCAGATAGATGATATTTCCACTACATGATATTCCCATTTTCCGACCAGTGTAAGGATGATCAAAAGATATGAAAAGAAATATAAGAAAAATGATAGCTTTTGAGTACTTGTTTAGTAATCGTATAACTTTTTCCCTTGTTGGTTCGAAAGTGATGGAAAGATTATAACCGATTTGCTCAACCATGAAAAAGTCATGTTGCAAAGGTTAACGATCGAAAAAGAAGTATCAGAAAGATGTTATTTCTTATGATCATGAGATCAAAAAACTTAATTCTCACTTGGCATGTAAGAATTCTTTACCCATGACCTGTTTTATTTACTAGTATTTGAGAAATATTTTTCTAACTGGTCGTGCTATATTTTTAGAGCAAGCAGTCGAAATAAAACGACTTCAGAAAGCTTCGACCCGTAGTCAGGAGGAAATGAAGGCTACAAAGATCAATATACAAGGCAATATTTCTCTCCTAAACAATATGCTCGGTGGACTTGGTGCTGAGAAAGTTACTCCTTTTGAAGATACCGTGGTTGGGCATACGAGGTCCATTGGGCAATAGGTCGGGACAGTACATGAGTTGATAACACTACTACAAAATATGACATATTGTACGCCTCATCACAGACGGTTCTTTTAGAACTGTCTGTGTTGTACTATGGCTAGAACCGTCTATGAATCATCACAGACGGGTTTAAATACAAACGGTCTGTGATGTCTTCGAATATCACAGAGGGTTTGTATTTAAAACTGTATGTGAATCATCACAGATGATTTTTATCACGAACTCTACAAAATCGTCTTTGATTTTGTTTTATTGGGCGGGGAAACAAAAATTTAGACTTAATGGGCGGGCTATCGAAACTCGCTTTGTATTAACCGAGTGTCGCCGCCTCGCCCTGACCTTGCACCCCGGCCTCCCCCGAGTTCATCGTTCGCGGCCTCCTCCACCTCGCCCCGACCTCGTAGCTCACGGGCTCCCCCGACATCGTCGCCCCCGACCCCCTCCACTTAGTCTCCCGGCCTCCCACGACCTCGTCACCCCGGCCTCCTCCACCTCGCCCTAGCCTCGTCGCCGCCCCCAGCCTCCCTCAACATTGTCGCCCCGGCCTCCACCTCAGATTGCACACTGTCCGGTAAAACAACCATAACTTTTACATACAAACTTGGATTGTGATGTTTTTTGGCTCGTTGAAAAGCTAACGAAAAGTTCAATCCAAAAATCCATACGTCCAAATCAAACTCATTCGCGAGGCTCAGGAGACCCCGGACAAAGTGAAACCCCCCCAAAAGGTCGTTTAGGGCCTCAAAACTGCATTCAAGTTTCAAAACCCATTTTTGCCGTTCGTGTTTGAGTTTTCTTTCATTCCAGATTGTGTAATCAACCATATGCAGATACTCGGGTCCAACTATCCAGCAATTGATTGGTTTGACTCAAAAATCGATTTTTTGTAATAGAAAATACTATCACGGACGATTATTGTTTAGAACTGTTTGTGATGACCTCATATCATCACAGACACATAAATTCAAACGATTCAAAAACCGTCTATGATGATGGTTTGGAGTTGTTTGTGATGACCCTCTTCTAGTAGTGTAACTACTTTAAAAACCAATCAAGCTGATTCGATAAGACAAGTGGTCAAAGGCACGATAAGTTTTGCTCTTGCAAAACTTAAGGATCATAATCGGAATCTTAGCCTCCAACCAGTTGAAGTCGACTTCGACTACCCTGAAGCAGAGGCGACACGACTGATCGAAGAAGTGCAGCTAGTCGGCAAGAAGGTCACGAGGAGATGCAGATCGGGTCTCCTTCATCAGAGTAGTTTGTAATAGAATTTCCTTTAGAAAAATAATTTCTTGTTTATGTATATAAAACTTCATTTCCTGCAATATGTCTTTTCGAGTAGTTAGTAACTCATAAGACAAAATAAAAAATGAGGATTGAAACTATAAGGCTAAGAATTGAATTCATAATTATAACTTTATTTAGTCTCCGACTATTTTCTTAGTTTAATTAGATAAACTAAGTAAATAGTGAAAAAGAGCCTGCTTAAAAAATTCGTTCGAGCTTTACTTTTGATCTCGATTTTCTTGTACTGGTAGCAAGAATTAGGAACATATCGACGCTAGAAAGTTCCTTTTAGTCTCCGCCATGGCCCGCTAGGTCCTCGTTGCCTCAAGTCTCCTCTGCTATCTTGTGCGTGTGGAGGTAGGAGACATCGGGAGAGATAGGGATGGGGATTGGAGGCGTGATGTGGGAGGAAATCGGGAAATGTGGGCTGTTGTTGGGCTGGGCTGTATCGAAGAAGTATCCCGGAGTATCGTAGTGATTTTTTTTAAAAAAAATAAATAATAGCCCCATACTCTTTCGATACATATTGGTATAGTATCAGCACGGTATCGGTATTGAATACGTATCCGATACCGATACCGGTACACTGACTTTGGGAAGTACCGGTGCTTCCTAGGAGACATATAGATCCAGACCTGGAATGTGCGAGAAGGTGTCCCATACACTAGGAGCTTTGCCTCCTTCATTAACGGCGCCCTCGTACTGCAAGTGATCAAAATGCAAGAAACTAACTGTTTAGCTACAAGTCACACATATGCATGCATCAGGCAACAAAATTCAACGGTGTGACAACTAAACTATTAGTACGAGACATGACCAATGTGCCGAACCTGATAAGCTGCGGAGCCAGTGCCAAAGATGAAATCCTTGGGGAAGCTGTACCTGTTGAACGCCGCATGAGCGCCATTACACAGCAGAGCAACGAAAACAAGAACAGGAAGAATCCGCCTTCCCATTCCAGTTCCGAGGCCCATTTCAGAGCTTGAATCGGAATGACTCTTGGGTCTAGCCATGTCTGATCGAGAAGAACTGAACTGCTGCATGCAGCATTTCCAGCTCCAAGGAGTATTTATAGAGGGAGCGATGCAGGACAGGACAGGAGCAGAGCACGACTCCATCAGTCGCCGACAGGTGGGCCCCTACCCGAAACTATTTTCATATACCATACGTGTACGGCATTCAGATACAGGATACCCTTCGTTATTGGGATTTCACTGTCGCGATCTAGAAGATCTTGTCGAGGATAGGCTGTTGAAATCGACTTGGGATTGTTTAATGAAGCATGAGGCGCACGCTAACGTTTTTATATGCGCCAAGTCGGATCCTTGATCTCGTCCTCGGTTTTCTGATGACTACGCGCGACCTAATTTGATGTGTTTGCAGATGTGAGGTTTTCTGAACGACGAGTGATCGATGAAGCTGAGATCCTGCATATATGTTGTAACTGTCGATCGGTAGCGTATGTTTTGCACTAATGTAAGCGTGGAAACTAAATACAATAACGTTGCCACGCAAATGGATATTTGACTCGAATATCATGGACGTCGAGCTTCAGATATGCACACCAAGATCACCTGATCTATGTATGGAAAGGACAGCAAGTTTCTTTTAAAAAGTAACTCATGAAAGTACACCCACTTGGTCATATTTGGTGATTAGTATGGAGGACTGGCCGATTTTTTTATTAATAGTATTAGATATGCCATTCAATCAGATTATAATCCCAACAAGTACCAAGGGTTGTCTATGTACAATATAATGTCAAATAGTGTTATGTAGCTGCATATACTCTTTTTCGATAGTTGTATCTCTTTTACAAAACTGTTGGTTATATGCCCTATAGGTAATCATAGAGATAATTGTACTAGGACTATGTTTATGAATTATAAAGTATATTTATAGAATGAATTATCATTTATAAAGATTAACAAATATATGACTTATTGGTGAAGCTCTTTGGTAGATATATGATGCCATTCTAAAAGTATCATTGGTTGGACGCTAATGGTCGGAATATTATTGACTTATCGACCATCACATGTATTGATTGATGACCATGTTTCTCCGGTCATAAATATAGGGATATCGAATCAATAATGTGAGCACATGTTATAGAATATGGTGTTGGATTGACCTACCTTGAGACACTATTAAGATTGTTATGATTTTATGTGTCATCAGTTGGTCTCAAGCAATGATGATGTATAATCCTTAGACCTGAGATCAACATGATTTTCTACGTGTGTAGTTGAAGGACCGAAATGGCAACAGAGGGGGGGGTGAATGGTGCCTTAAAAATTAAGATCCTCCCCTCTTAAGTGTCTACACAGCAATCCAAAAACCCTTTGATAAACCAAAAGATGTGAAGTGAATCAAATCCAAAAGGTTAAGCAAAAACTGGGTGGTTCTGTCATATATCGAAGTTCCGATTGTACCTAGCGGAACTTCCGCACTGCGGTAGTTCCGCCTTGTAGATAGCGGAAGTTCCGATTGTCCTGACCGAAGAACAGTACGTACTGGAAATTTTCAAAAATCCGAAATACTCAAAGATTGCTACTCTTCTCGGGTCAAGTGTTACAGGACATCATCCTAAACAACATCTTGACCTCATTGAGAAGGAATCGCAGACAAAGATCCATTAATCAAAGCAAAATCGGATTTCTTGAATATTTGACAAGAGAGACCAAAAACTACAATTCGCAAGATACTTAGATTCTTGGCTCATGAAACTTTGAGGATATGTTAGCAATATCAGTAAGATTCTAGATATCAAGTTTCATGCCATCTCATAAGAGAAATCAAGAGTTTCACCAAAACCCTAGGTATTCAAGCCAAGAATAGAGAGAAGAAAAGATGCATATTCAAAGAACCAAACAACAAAGATTTCATTGCTCGGAATCAAAGATTACAGAGGTAAACAAAGAGGAATGATTACAAGAAGTTCAGTTCATCCTCTCAATCTCAACAACTAAAGCTACAAAGCAAAACAACCTCTCCAAAGGCTCTTTAGAAAAAGCTAACCCTAATTTTCTCTCTCAAAAGTCACCAAAACAACCAGGGGTTCACCTCTATTTATAGCCCTTGGCTAACGGGTCTCCAACCCGTTATGCCGGCTAAATCCTAACGGATCCCGCTTCCACTTGTGCCGCCTTGCGAAATTACCCTTTCGCCCATCGCACACCTTCTGAAGGTCCCGCATTCCTTGTTGTCCACGACTCGCAACCGCCTCGAGTGCACGCCGTCTTCGACACATCTTTACCGTTCTGATCTCAACGCCGCCCGCGTCTAGTCCGGTCTCCACGTGTCTCGCCACGACTCCACCTCGATGCCCTACAACCAGCACAAACAAGAAACACATCACATAGCATTGCTCAAGATAATAGAATCATCATTTGCATTTAACTCAAATTCATTCACAACTCAAAATCAAAACTATGCACTTACTGCACAGATCTGCGCACAACCGGAAGTTCCGCATTTACCATGGCGGAAGTTCCGATTATCGGAACTTCCGCACTCCCAGGGTGGAAGTCCCGATTATCATCAAAACAGAACACACTTGTCAGGATTATCGGAAGTTCCACGTTCCCAGAGCGGAAGTTCCGCATAACACCACAACAGAACACATTCGTCAGGATAATCGGAAGTTCCGCATTCCCAGTGCGGAAGTTCCGATCCGCATTCCAGAAACGGAAGTTCCACACAGTACAGAAACACACCGGCAGCAGCGCAACGGCAATGAATCCAATTACAAACTTTTCAACACAGCGTCAAATACTCATCACTCGCAAAGGAACACTACTCACATGGTCTCTCAGTAGTAGTACACCTAGGGGTTGTCAAACACTACTCCGTAACTCGGTAGTTATAAAGGTAGATTTCGGGTATGCTATGAAACATATGGAGGGATGTGACTGGTCGGATATGAGATTTGTCCCTCCTAACATAATAGGAGAGATATCTATGACCCCCTCAGTGTAGTCGGATAAAGAAAGTGCATGGCCGTGCCACTAGTGGTTGAAGAGTCAACCACACAAAGTTATCTATCACTAGATCGAGAAAGTATTGAACAGTTCATTAATGACAAATATCTCACCTGGAGTTTAACTAGACATCGTGAGGCAAAAGGAGAATACACAAGCATGTCGTTCAGTCCGATCAGATACGAACTGGTCGTACATGATCACTAACTTGTCAGTGAATTGGTCGCAAGGTGTCACGAACTGGTTGTGATTAAATGTGAACTGGCCATGAGGGATAAGGATCTGGTCGTATATCATATTGCATAAGGTTCATCCGACATAGAATTTATGTATATTCGAGAGTCGTTATGTCTTGCTAGGAACCGCTACCAACTTATGGTCGAAAAGGAGTTTCTCAGTCACAACTGATTACGCATGAACCTACATGGTCACACACTTAACGGGCTAGAACAAACCAGTTCAGATAGAATCCGTTATGGAATCTTTATAAGGGGATGTATGTGGCTGTTGGGAAGTAAGAATTGCACAACCAAAACCCTAACTGTCATCTCCCCAAAGGCTCTACCATGCATGCTGGTGCTAGCACACCACCGTACGACGTTCCATCTCTAGACGTATGGATACCGTAGAGGCGCTACTGTGATTATTGTTGCGCTGATCGAGGACGATCCACGACTTACACAAGGAATATCATTGGTTGCTGGAGGAGACGATCAGTGTCAAGGACGCTAGATGATCGACTACAACCACTACATCGACACACGCAACATTGGATCAGGTTGCCCTAAATCTTCTTTCGCTGCACTGTGTGTCTAGTGGCAACGATCTATAATCTGTTACTTGCATGACTTCTTAGTTTGCGTGGTAGATATATTTTTGAAATTACGTGCTAGTGTAGCCTACTTGTATTCATTCAAAAACAACAATTGAGATCGCATTTAGTGAAAAGCTTTGGTAGTACATCAGTACACCCTATTCACTTTCTACATATACCCTTCTTGCAAAAGACAAATTCCAATAGGACTCTTAAAAAGAAATTCCATAAACTGTAGTAAGTACATAAGTATGAACTATTCGATGACGTTTGGATCAAAATTTTGGCCGTATTGGCATCTTTTGGACTCGTATTTACAGGAATGGCCGATCCACTTTGCAAATCTAACCACCTGCCGCACGACTATCGTGCGGCAGCCCCTCCCTGCCCGCCACATCGCCACTGCCTGCACGACCGCCGTGTGCCCACGGCCCTCCTTACCGGCCCTCCCATGGTCGGCGCGTGCCCTCCCCTCGTGCCCCCTCCGCACGGCCCTCCCTCCCCCTCCTGCCACATGTCCGGTCCGGTTCTCAGGAGGAACAAAAAATGAAAAATAACCCGTGGATTCCACCTTTCGTTTGGAGAAGTTCCGAAGTCCCTGGTTCCTCCACTAATTCCACCGCCCGTCCTCTGCTCTGGTCAATTCCATCGCATTGCTATATGTGAATTTCAATTAGCTCACACGGGGAAGGATTCCCTCTTGCAGCGGCTATAAATTGGAGAGCGAGCGACCGCGATTTCATTTCACAGTCGCTCGCTCTCTTGTCACGTTGATTATATTTTTGAGGACATTTTAGTGTTATTAATCACCGTCATTACAAGCCAATTTAGCAGGTAATTTTTATCTCTGTCATTTTTTTGTTGTTCGTAAATTCTTTATTAACTGCATACTTAAGTAGTTAGATTTGCTAGGTTTACCAATTTACCAATAAACCAATTTTTTGGCAACAGACTTACTCGTTCGTAAATTCTTTATTAACTGTGTACAAATTTTTTGTTGTCCATAAATTGTTCATTAGAAACCAATTTACCAAGAAGCTAGGTTTGCTCTCTCACTGTCAATTAAGGAATGTGCATGCATGATCAGGTAACATATATAGAGAGAGCTGGTGTTATTTCGATTAGAAGGCAACACATATATATTCTGCAATTAGTTTGTCTTAATTAATTAGTTTTAAACAATTAGTTGAAGTTCATAATTACTGTGAATAGAAAAATTAGAAAAAATAAAGTTGGTAGTTATTCATGCATGCACCTAGCCATGCATGCTTGCCATGCATGCTTGCACTGCTAGTTATTTATGTATACATGCACCATGCGATCAACACACACATATACAATTAATATTTATTTAGCAAAGGGAAAGAACAAGTACTAACGTGTATAAATATTGAGGCGACGTTAATTAGTTATGAAATAATTAGTCGTAATTAATTAATTTGTCTTAATTAATTAGTTTTGAACTATTAGTTCAAATACGTAGGATTTATGGAACAATATGTGCATGCTTATTTAATTGCCAGTACATAGCACATGTTCATTTGCAGTAATCAGTTAGCCCTAATTAATTTAGTCATCTTTAAATAGCCTTATTTAATTTTATACTACTAAATTAGTGTACATTAATTTGTAGTGTTAGTTTTATCGTAATTTTTAATTTGCAATATTTTATGGTCATTATCAATCTTCCCACTAATATTTCGTCTATTCCATATGTGGCAAGCCATGTTTCTACCGGTACTTCTGGAACACTTCTACGATGAGGACCACCGGTGCAAGTTGTGGATCACCGGTGATGCGGATGGCCCTTCGCCCCTGTTGCTACGTGCGGGGAGGGATTCTTGGGAGCTGGACGATCGCTACGTCCCAATCCTCTGAGACACGGGCTTTTGCCCCTTGCAAGGCTGATGTCCATAGGACGTCGATTCATCCTAGACAACAGTCTGCTGTGGACACTTGTCGACAGGTGGAGGCCCGAGATGCAAACCTTCCACTTTCGGTGGGGTGAGACGACGGTCACTCTTCAGGACGTCTCGTTCTTGATCGGTCTCCCGATTAGGGGTGATCCACTTGTTCTGGACCCTCCGCCGGCACAGTAGAAGGCCATGCTGGAGCAGTTGTTCGGCGTATGTCTATGATCGAGTCGCCAATCTTACGAAATAAAATAGAGAAAAATGACAAAGAGTTATTGGGAGATAATGAGACTGCTCTTTATTGCTATGAACTGGATCCTTTACAAGGGGTGCTCTTGAGTAGGCAGTGGGCTTATCCTAGTTACACTCAGTGCAGAACTTGCTATGCTAATATTTTAGATGAAATTCAATTGTATATTAGTCTTCCCAATTGGCTTCGATCCCCTTTTCTCTTTTCGCTCTCTTTCTTAAATAGTTGATGAAGTGGTGGCAGTTAATCCTGGTATAGACGCTGTTGGGATTGTCGCGATCGGTCGGAGTAAGGCGACGATTGATGAAGTATCAACCATTTGGCGGTTGTTGTCTGTGAGACGTTGAAATGCATGGTAGTTTGTTGTTAGTGTCTTAGGACCATAAAACGCCGCGTGGTATGAAACCAGTATGACATGTGCTCCATTAATCACACGGTAAAGAGTATGCTTGGAGCAAAATTCAGATGCCAGTTCATTTCTTGTACGAGCAGTTATCTGGTCGGGAACTAGGTAGAGGACCTTGTCTGACCAGGGTACCTATAAGTAACCTCTGGAGTTTTTATGACCACAGAGGTTGTTAGCCTTAGGGGTTACGACTCTTACGACCACAGGGGTCGTAAGTCTAAGGTTTATGACCACGAAGACATATGGTCCTTTAATTATGTATTAAAGTAATACATAGAGATTTTAATGCTCGTTAGTTAGCCCCCGAACTTTAAATGAATTGGGTGTGTGCATAGTTTTTCCCGACGAAGTCGTATCGGGTAGACCCTCATTTAATATCATGACATTCGAGGTGGTCTGTATTCATTTTAAAGTTGAGAAACTGCCTTGGGAACTGAAGAGTTTTTTTTTCTATCCGTTGAACTTTTGGGTAATTCGCTAAGCGCGGTTATGGAACTGCGGCTATAAAATCCCTTTGGCGCAGAGCTTTAGGGTTTTTACGCCTCCTGCTTTCATTTTTCATTTTCTGAGAGAAGGATCACCTCCGACCTCCTTTTGCCTACAACCTTTCACTACCCCATTTCTTTCTTTGATCCAATACCTAACCATGATGGACTTGATTTCCAACTGGTCAGTTTCTGTCCTGAGTGGAAAGAAGCTTGATGCCTTGGAGAAGATTGGGATGCTTCTAGAGAAGAGTCTGATTTCTTGGAGATCGGCGGCTGGAGAGCATTCTCTGAGCGGCGAAGATGGGGAAATCCCTATTTTTATCGTATATATAAAATGTGGATTCAGGCTCCCAGTTCATTCATTCCTCCCCATGATATTGGAGCATTATGGAATTGAATTGTTGAACCTTTCCCCTAATGCGATTGCTAACCTCAATATCTTCGTATACCTCTGCAAAGCGTACTTGAAAATTCTCGCAGACCTGGAGCTTTTCAAGTACTTCTATAGAATGACAAAGTCGGGGAAGACGATGGGACGCTTGGGGAATGCACCTTGCGCCTCCACGTAGGAAAAGTTGATGAGTACATCTGTATGTACTCAAAATCTTCGTGGTAGTCATGGAAGAACAGCTGGTTCTACATGACGGTTACCCAAAAGGATAGCCTCTACTATACCAGTAAGAAAGCGGTCGAGAACCCGGAATGACGCTCCTCTGTGAAGAAGGAAAGAAAGATGGGGAGATGGGTTGAAGCTATCCAACACCTTACATCTACAATGGCAGCATTGGATGCCACAGATCTGAACTGAATCGGCCATATGCAGGCGCTAGTTAGATCAAGGCCTCAGAACTCGAGATGAGACCTGTGCGCTTGACAGATCGCAATGTTGAATGTAGTCATAGTGGTAGACGATCACCGTTGATTAATAGAACGATCGATGAGCCTATGGCTCCGCTTGATCCTATCTCGCACTGAAGGGACCGGTAGCTCACTAGCAGACTGAGCTGTCGACGGCGTCAATGTGCGTATACCGATTCGGATGCCCAGATAGCTAGTCCAGTATCATGAGCCGTGATCACTGTCATGCCAGTTGCATGGTCAGATGAGCTGCACTAGGGGTAAGCAGATACATGGTACTGCTGTAACGCACGCAAGTAATGTGTATTGTCACATCATATTGCTATGCTAGTATGCAAATCCAATTACTAGTCGTCCCAAGGTCTAGGGAGAGCTTAGAATGATTGGCTAGCAACATAGTCATATACGAGTCATGATGCCTAGGCTTGTGGCACACGACTAATGTCAGTAGCGATAGCAGTGTGGCGCCTTGATCGACTTGACAGATTAGTGCGAGACATCGACGTTACTGGCACATAGCGACTGATGCTCGAAGTCTGAATCATATGAGTACTCGATGACATATCTCGTGCACCATTGGCTATCAGCTGGAGCATCTTCGCGTTCAGACGATGCTCAGTAGCGAGCTCGATCAGAGTGACAGGCAAGTGTCACATGGAGTGGTCTCGATGCTCGATATGATGCATCGATGTACTAAGTGCGGATTTGCTAGATCGCTGAGCGTGCTGTCAGTGCGAACTCTGCCTTCACCTCAATCACTCATAATTGTCCTGACACTCAATACGTTCGAGTGGCAACTAATGTCAAGCATGCATACCAACCGGCTCGATGGACAGGTCGCGTGAGCATCGTGCAGCCGAGCTGTGCTTAGTAGCTGTGAAATGACTGCGCCATGACGATAGTCGCGATACGATGTCGATCGTAACTGGATCTCCTAGACCAGTATGCAGAAGTAGTTCCGAGAGCACTTGGGCACACCATAGTCGTGGTCCAGCGGCACATGGGCACGAAGTGTGCCGCGATGGCGATAGTTGGACCTGACTCATGCATCATGCACATGTCCGTCAGCTGGTGCTCGTCGTGGGCTGAGCCTCGGCTACGTCATGTCAGCAACTAGACTGTGCAGTCGTGCGAGTCTATCACATGCGTGTCATGTATCGTGACTCGAACTACTATCATAGTGAGGCAGTGCAGACTGATACCGTATACTGCGCAATTGTATCAGGACTAAGACCCTCATAGTGTGCGTATCGGAGCGATGCGTCGATTAGGTGGGATCAGATAAGTCGCAAGAAAGGTCGTGTTAGCACTGGCTCGTCTGTGGTCGAGAAGAGACGTTGCTGTACGATGTAGGCCGAGACGGTCTGTCATGTATCGCTCATTCGCCTAACAGCCCTGTCTGGCTACTGTTCTGAAGTCATGACTTGTCGAATGCATAAGCAATACCGTGTCACTCGATCACTTGACGAGAAGGCGTGGCATGACCGGGCTGACTGTCGGCGGTCGAGAGCTCAATGCTAACTGTATAGCGTAGATGATGACATGTCTAGAGAGTCTGCCGCAACCTTCGACACAGTTGAACATGAGCTGGATGATCGATAGCTTCAGTCGATCATGATCGACCACTCACTGGACAGCATCATCGTGCTGCGCAGTACCTACGCCATTCATGGGCCAAAGGCGTAAGCATCGAGTAAGTAGTAAGGTTGAAGAATCACAATGTACATAACGGTCACCAGTAGGTACCGCTCGGTCACGGGATGCACAAGAGCTGCAACAGTCGATCGCACAACGTAAGGTTGCGCTGCCCATACAGTCGTGCACCTCAGCTCTCTGTCGGACATACACTGGCTAGAGTCTGCGCATCAGTGAGCCACTCCAAGTCCAACCTAGGCGATACCATACATGACTAATGCAGAATGGCTTAGTGTCAGACGAAGTCATCTCGGCCAGTCGCATCGATGAGCTACATGGCATTACCGTGAGACATGTCTGCACATCAGTGTAAGCATATGTAGCATCCATTACCTAAGATCATGAAATGACTATCACTGGACACATCTCGTACATTCACGTGATCATAGCAAGACTAGCACGATATGCGTCAAGCTCGCCTGCACCTTATCTGGTCACTGATGTAGCCATGATGCAGCAATTGTCACATCGACGTCACTCATAGTCATGTCTCACGACATCTTGGCACGATAGAGATTCACATAGCGATACTGTCTGATTAGTGATGCTACATACGCAACTTCAAGGGTCAACAGTCTCGCAGTTATCTACC
Organism: Hsuehochloa calcarea; assembly: GCA_036346395.1. Classification (NCBI taxonomy): domain Eukaryota; kingdom Viridiplantae; phylum Streptophyta; class Magnoliopsida; order Poales; family Poaceae; genus Hsuehochloa; species Hsuehochloa calcarea. Next base: position 23,223,849 of record CM070609.1, on the reverse strand, counting down.
ATGTCTTAGTACGATCCTACGTACTGCAAGGACTCGATATTACCTATGTGAGACGTTATCAGATTCACACTCTAGACTTCCATCTAGTTACTCAATGTGACATGATTGAGACCTACTTCGCAGAGGTCTCGAGTGTATTTGTCTTGATGAAGAAAGGTACCTCCCAGTCTGCTTGATTTGGAAGCCAAGGAAGAAGCTCAACTCGCCCATCATGCTCATTTCAAACTCCGAGCTCATGACATCGGAAACGGGAAACGAGCATGCGAGGAGCCGCCAAAGATAATGTCATCCACATAGATCCGACGAGCGTAAGATCGCCAAGACGGCGATGAACAAGGTCTTGTCAATTTTACCCATCTCAAAACCATGGCTCAAATAGATAGGACTTAAGCCTTTCATACCAAGCTCGGGAGCGCTTGAGTCCATACAAAGCTTTGGAAAGCTCAGAGACATGGTTAGGGTATTTGGGGTTCTCGAAACAGTGAGGTCAGCTCGACATAGACTTCTTCCTCAATAAGGCCATTGAGGAAGGCACTCTTGACATCCATCTCGTAAAGCTTGAAACCCTTAGAAGTCGCAAAGGCAAGCGTGATTCTAATGGCTTCAAGTCTAGCTACAGGGCAAAGGTCTCTTCAAATCTAGACCTCAACTTGAGAGTACCCCGAGCTACCACCTAGCCTTGTTTCAATGACTAACCCATCTTCACTTTGCTTGTTCTTGAACACCCATTTGGTCCCAATGATATTGTGACCTTGAGGGGCTCAACAAGGACCGCACCTTGTTTCTTTCAAAGTTTTCCAACTCCTCATGCATAGCGTTTGTCCAAGACTCGCGATAGAGCATGACAAACGCCTTTGGGCTCAAAAGAGGCGACGAAGGCGTAATGGAGATGTAAGAGAGACAAGCCGCCTTTGGAACGTGTGACACGCTCAAGAGGTCTCCAATTATCTCTCTCAAGGATGGTCCTTTGAATGTGTCTTGAGGTCCAGGTGAGATGAAGAAGTGGCCTCTACCTCATTAGCAGATGAGATAGGAACAGAGCCACTAGCTTCGTAAGATGCGTATGGTACGATCTCCTCGAGGTGCAAAGGAAGAAGGCACCTCAAGAGGAGGAGGAAGAACTTGATCGTAGACAACCTTCATCTCCGCTCTTCCTCTTCGCCCACAAAGATGGACTCAGATCGCTCTAAAGAACTCGAGATATTAGGCCTAGTCCCTGACCGCCTCATCAAGGTCACTTCACGTGTTTCTACCATTTTACTAGACTCAGCCTGCACTCTATAGGCACGAGAAGAAGTCGAGTAACCCGTAAAGATCCCATCACAAGATCGTGACTCAACTTATCTAGGTTCCCAAACTTCGTAATAAAACACTTGCATCCAAACACACGAAAATACGAGACGCCGGGTTTTCAAGAGTAATTGCGGATCGATGACCTTCAACGCCATTTTGTTGGGGGACGAGAAATTGAGATAAAGAAATAATACAACCTCATGATTGCCTCTCGGATCTTGTTCGGCAAAATATTTCTAATTGCAACAGGAAGCATTTGTGTCACCAGTATTTGACAATCATGACACTTCATACCAATTATTTTTAAATCTTCTATAGAAACAAGTTTCTTCATACTGGCGGAGTAACCGGACGAAACTTTCACACCAAGCAAGCTTTGGCACAGTTCATTTCTCTCGGCCTTGGACAGAGTGTAGCAAGCTGGAGGAAGGTACATTCGGCCTTTCTCGATCTCTTTCGGTACCAACTCGGTCCTTATGGTCATATCAATCAAGTCACGTCGTGTGTTAATACCATCCTTTGTTTTATCACAAATGTTCAGTAAGAGACCAATCAAGCAATCACATACATTCTTCTCCACGTGCATGACGTCGATGTAGTGGTGAACTTCTAAGTGCTCCCAATAAGGTAAGTCCCAAAAAATTGATCGCTTCTTCCAGATATTCTTCTGACGGGTCCTCAATTTACGTCTCTTTCCAAGCACAACATCGATATCCTTAACCATATCGTAGACCTCTTTTTCTCTAAAAGCCATTGGAGCTGAACCGTCCTCCTTATTTCTGTCGAATTGTTTCTTAATCTTGCAGTACATGTGATACTTGGGAAGGAACATACGGTGACGGATGTACATAGTTTTACACAAGTTATTCGCCACACACTCTTGGTATCATGTAAGCAGTGCGGACAAGCTTTGGCTCCTTTTGTACTAAATCTCGTCAGGTTACCAAGGGCAGGAAAATCATTGATAGTACAGAACAACATGGCGTGTAAAGTAAAATTCTCCGATTTGTACGCTTCCTATACATGTACCCCTTCATTCCACAGTGTCAAAAGACCTTCCAGCAATGGTGCTAGGTACATATCAATATTGTTCCCAGGGTTCTTCGGCCCTTGGATAAGTAGTGATATCAAAATGTACTTCCGCTTCATACACAACCAAGGAGGAAGGTTGTACATACATAGATTCACATGCCAGGTGCTATGTCGGCTGCTTATGTTACCGAAAGGATTCATTCCGTCTGTACTCAACTCAAACCTTATATTCCTCGATTCCGCACCAAAGTCTTTGAAGCTTCTATGAAAGTTTCTCTACTGGGCAGAATCAGCAGAGTGTCTTAGCTTTTCGCCTTTCTTACGCTCCTCTGAGTGCCAACACAACAATCTTGTCTAGGGATGGCAATTGTGCCCGATTACTCACATGCCCGCGGGTGAATACCCTAATGGAGGCGGGTATGTGCGTCTTTTTTGCCCACGGGCATGAAAATGGGCATAATTCCTTGCCCATCGGGTAAACGGGCGTGGGCATGGGTAAGCTCCACCCGTACCCGCTTCGCCTGATTACCCGTAACCTACCCGCATGTGTAAGAAACTATGTCAATTTATATTTATATTTTATTTGTTAAACTTGATTAGTTGTCTTGTTGAACATGATATGTGAATTGTGATGAACTTTATTAGTTGTTGAATGTGTGATGCACCATTGATGTGTGAATTATGATGAACTTGATGTATGCATTGCTCGCAGGTAACGAGCATGTCCGTGGGCGATGGGTACCCACGGGCGGCGATGCATTATTCACGGGTAAACGGGCATGCCCGCAGGCGACGGGTACCCGCGAGAAACAGGTATGGGCTAGGTTTTTCGCCCATCGTCCTTTGCGAGTATGCCCGTGGGGAGAATTCGGGGTCGCGGGCATGGATATGGGCGAGTACTACCCGTACCCGCCACGCTCGATTGCCATCCCTAATCTTGCCTCCTTTCGGTTCGCAAATAAATGCTTCAAATGGGGAATTACAGACAGATACCACAACACCTTAGCAGGAGGTCCTTACTTCACCTCGATGCCCTCGTCGTCATCAAGTAATTCTTATGCTTGTATCGGAATGCTTTGCACACCGGATATGCATGCATGTATGCATACTATTTACTGTAGATGATACAATCGTTTGAACATGCATGTATTCTTTCTACTTCCATTCCCAATGGACAAAGAACCTTCTTGACTTGGTAGGTGGTTCTGGGCAACACGTTTCCCTCCGGAAGGATGTTCGCTAGGAGACCTAACAACGCCGTGAAACTCTTGTTGGACCAACCATTGTTTGCCTTCAATTTCAGGAGTTCAAGAATAGATGACAACCTTGTGTATTCCAACTTGCAGCTCAGGAACAAAGGTTTCCCCGAGTCCTCTTTTAAGCCCTCGAATTTACTAAACTCTTTCTCAATATAGTTCCCTTCTGCATCGCGTAGCATTTGATCCAGACTGTTATCGTGCGACCTATCCTCATCAAAAGCACAGTACACATTTGGCATATCGTTGTCTCCCTCAACGATGTTACTACCTTCTAGTATAATTTGCTCTTCACCGTGACTGGTCCAACATGTATACTCCTCTTTGAAGCCCCTTCGAATTAAGTGTCCTTCGATCTACACTGGGTTGGTAAACATCTTCAGATTATCGTAATCAATGCATTAACAGTACATAAATTTTATCACCTTCTTCAATATATCCTGCCCGGCAGCTTTTCTAAAAGCAGACACACCATCAATGTACTCTTCACTCACATAGTTCTCAACGTACACCCAGCTTCGGTCCATCTACACTGTGCACATAGCAAATTAGTGTTAAATTAGACTAATGCTCCTAAAGTAGCTAGCTACGAAATATTCATGAGGCTATATATATATATATATATATAGAAGTAGACAAGGACTAGCGAGACACATTCTTAAATTTCAACAAACTCATGCTAGATCTAAATCTTAGTTCAGCAAACTACCAGGTTAAATTTCAGCAAACTATCAATTAGTGAGACCCAATGCATATAATTAGAAGCAAATACTAACCTTAGATCACCAAGAACAAATAGATCTACAAGCACCCTTGCAAATCTGCGGTAATCTTTCACCAAACGCCCCAAAGCCACCCGCCTCCTTCAAAGCACCCGCATATCACAGACAGATCTCACTACAGACAGATCTATCGAGACGACCATGTATTTAATGACGCATATTACAGACGGTTCTTAACATCTGCGATACATAATTACCACAGATAGATCGGATTTAAAACTGTCTGTGATAATTATGTATCACAGACGGTTCTATTTGAGAACCGTCTGTGATAATTATATATCACATACGGTGATTGTTAAGATATGTCTATGGTATATATCATAAACAGTTTATTTCAATAAACCGCATGTGATAGTTCCTAGGATAGTAAACCTTAGCTATATGTAAACATGCGTTTTATAGATGAGTAAAACTGATGGGGAATCGTCTGTGATGAGACGTTCAGTATAGACCTTTTTGACCGTCTGTGATGAGACGTCCAGTATAGACCTTTTTGTAGTAGTGGCATCTGATCCCACGATAACACAACAACAAATGGAAGTAGTGCAAAATGGCCGATGTAGTCACAACTCTCAATCATTGATCGTCAAAATGGCCGATGTAGTCACAACTCTCAATCATTGATCGTCTTCAAAGGATATTGCAACCCAATCGGCCGCCGCCGTGGGATGGTAGCCGCTGCTACCGCCAATGGCAAAGATGATGCACGACCGTCGTGCTCCCGATCGGCCGTCGGTGGCGGCCGCTATATATCGGAGGTAGTCACCACTCAAATTGGCTGTCATGTGCGATACAAGTTTTGGATGGATGTTAATTGATTGAATTGGAGGCCGTGGGAGGGAGAAAACGAACTGATGTGGTGCTCCTGTGTACTTTATTTTGCATTCAGCTTCAGAGATTAAAGATACGAAAGGGATGGGAACGAGGGTGCTCACCCGAGCTCGGTCCTTGGCATGGACGCGACGTCTCTTATTTACGTTGAGTGAAAAAAACGTGTACCTACATTCCGCAATTCTCCAGGGCATCTGTAAAATTTCTATCTAACGTAGTGGTCGGAGATGAGTGGATATGCATATGCAATGTGCGTTTTCCATGTACTCCGTATAAGCTTGGGCCGGGAGAGACACGCACGTCTCCTAGGCTCCGCACCACCGCACCGCGCGGACCCACCTTGCTGGGCACGTGAAAGCGAATCAAGCCTTGGTGCATGCTCGATATATTCCGCGCCAGATTTCGGTCTACTCTAATCTGCCGGCCCTCTAGGCATCTTCCGCATGATCAAACGAAAGGGTGAAGGATACGATCGAATTCCAGAGTCAGATCATGCATCCCATAAAATCAGAAGCCAAGTGTATAATTGACAAATGATAGCTCGACAGGTGGCTTTATTTTCTTCGTTGGCTCAACATGGAGCAAACACCTAGTACAGCAATCACTCGACAGGAGGAAATAATAGAGCTGGTCGCATCGTCAGCACAACACAGACCAACCAATGCAGCCAAAACTAACTTAGAGGCCGGAAATCGAGCTTGCTCATGGATGATATCATTTCTTGAGGAAATTCGCTAACCAGTAGCTGGACTTCTTGCGGTAGCGCTTGAGCGTGTTGCGGTCCACGAAGATGAGGCCGAACCGGTCCTTGTAGCCGTCTCCCCACTCGAAGCAGTCCATGAACGTCCACAAGAAGTAGCCCTTGATGTTCACCTTCTCCCTGACAGACAATTTTACAAATTAAGATTGCATGCATGCGATCGTTAGAAACAGTCCTGTATTTCGTATACATTTCGGAGCTGTAAGATTTGATATGCATGGTCCAAATGAGCAGCACGCACTTGATGGCGAGGTTCAGGAACATGAGGTGCTTGTAGTGGTAGTCCACCCTGGCGTCGTCCTTCAGAGCCTCTGAGATCGGCAGGGTGCTGTTGTTCCCCTCGTCAACACCTGCATGCGTTCGACAGAAACAACATACAGCATCTGCCCTTCAGATCGATGCACTCACGGTGTAGCAGTCTGTTAACTGTTAACTAGCACTGACAAGTGACAAGTGCAATGGCAAATTGATAGCGTTGAATCAACTAGCTTGATCTTTTACCGTTCTCCATGACATAGATGGTTGGGTTGTTGTACTTCCTCTTGGTGTACAGCAGGAGCTCGCGGATGCCCGGCGGGTAAATGAAAAGTATGGGAGTGTAAGCCTGAGATATGTACATGCAAGCTAGCATCAATCGGTTAACAGCTAGACATGGACTAGTTTGTTGACGTGCACGCGTGTGGCTATCTATATACGTACGTACCTGTGGACCGATGGGCTTGCCGTCACGGAATCCCGTGTAGTTGGCGCGGTTGTCGCCCTCGTAGGACATCTCGAGCGCGTTGGGCGGGGGCACGCTGATGGCGTAGTAGGTAGTGTAGTAGTTGACGCCGATGAAGTCGTAGGACCCCTTGAGCGTCGCCGACTGCTCCTTGGTGAACGCCGGCAGCCGGTTGCTGAGCCACCCCTTCATCTCCGCCGGATAGTCGCCGAACACGATCGGGTCCATGTACCACCCGTACATGAAGTCGACCCTGCGCTGCGCGGCGGCCCTGTCGGCCGCCGTGTCGCTGTAGGGGATGTACCAATGGCACACCAGGGTGATGCCGATCTTGCCCTTCTGCGCCGCCTGGTACTTTTGGCGGTACAGGCTGACGGCGCCGGCGTGGGCGAGCAGGATGTGGTGCGTGACTATGTACGGCTCCCGGCTGGAGTCACCGGCGCCGCAGGACTTGGACACGTGAGGCGAGCACCGGCCCGGCGCGAACACGCCGCTGCCGTAGCCGTAGGTGCTGTACGTCCACGGCTCGTTGAACGTGGTCCAGAACTTCACCCGGTCGCCGAACTCCCTGAAGCAGACGCCGGCGAAGTCCACGTAGTCCTTCCTGCATTCACGCGTTTAGTTTAGGGATCGAGTCGATTAACTGTGCTTTAGGTACTGCTGATCTTCACGTTACGCTCACAAGCAAATTAACAAATAACAATGTTATCTGTAAGTTCATCGTAAATTCAGCAGAAATTTGAACTGAATGGTATGAATTGACGAGACCCTTGTACGGTGGAAGATCGATTTGTTTCAAGGAGAAATACGGTACGAATAATTAATGGAGTATGATCACTGATCAGTACTCCTGTATCAATAATGCAACCGGATTTGACATCTGAGAGGCCCGATCGGGAATAAACGTTTGGTCCAAAATATTGAATGAATTAATGGGAGCAAAGGATGAATCATTAAACCTTTTTCTAAGGGAAAAGGAGATACTGTAATTTGACTAACTTACACAATGTTTTCACCCAGGAACCCTCCGTATTTACCCTCTAGGGCCAGGGGTGTGTCCCAGTGGAAAATTGTGACATGTGGCGTCAACCCTACCAAGTTGAAGAAATAGCTATCTTTAGTGAAAAGATGCTGTGTATATATGCCCTAAAATGCTTTGAAGAAAAAAAAAAGGAGCAAAAACAAGACCTTTAGCTATAACCTCATTGATGAGGTTATTGTAAAAAGCAACCCCTTCTTTATTCACTCCTCCACACAAGGAACCATCTGCAAGTAGTAATTAATCTCACAAAACTCAGCTACATGTCCTCACCAGCAAAGAGAAGATGGATGATGTAATGGCTGCACTTTGAACAATTTTGCCTCGCTTTTGTACATGTGTTCAGATTTTAACTCTTACTTGGCAGGATCCTGCTCCACGCAATGGAGAACCGGAAGGCATCCATGTTCATGTCTGTTACGAAGTTCAAGTCCTCCTGTAATTCCGGATTTAACTCGGTTCAAAGATTTTTAAATGCTCTACATTTTCACACGAACATGATAGTTCAGTATATAAGAAAATTCACCTTGTACCGATGGTAAAAGTCTAGTGCTACATCTCCGTTGCCACCATCTGCAATCTTACCTGCAGGGCATATAGTTTTTAGTTTTGACCTTGTCAGCTAGTTACTGTTACCCAATAAAAACTGCATTTCCTCTGTGTACGTGGGCATATAGTTACTGTTACCTAATAAAAACTAAATTATTTCTTCGCGTTGAAGACTGCAATATTTTCACCGGTTAAAATTTATAGCAGAATGAGATATGTGACAAGACCGAACTTTTTTCAAAGCCTCGATCAAACAGAGTTAACAAAGATCGCTCTCTATTTGAGCATTAGCACCGTAGTACCGGGCTACTGGTGGCAATTGAGGTGTCTCCGTCATTTCCATCGTCAGACACCTTGCAATTAGCGTACGACTTCATTTCGAAAGGACAAATCGACGTGTCACACTAACTAGTGTCGCTCACGTGGTCCGTGTAGAACTGTCAGAAATAAGTGCAATCAAGGACTATGGCGATGACACCAAGGACCACGAGATGCAGAAAATAGTATATAACATTCAGAGACGCGTACTACTGTACGTCCTTGACACTTCGCACACTTTACTCTGAAACTTTAGAATGGAAAGATGAAGATTTAATGATTTGATGTACTACTACTTCGCAGTGCAAGTATGGGGGGGAGAGAGAGGTGTAGATCGATCGGGACCTGGAGTATGGGCGAACTTGTCCCATACCGTCGGGCCTCGGCCACCTTCCTTAGCGGCGCCTTCATACTGCAAGTGAAGTGAGCAATGCAACGTTAATCCAACCGATTAAAACTATCAGTACTCACAGTCGCATACACATACAGCAGGGAACATCTAGTGCAGGTACCCGTCGCAGTGCCAACATGCAAACTCTGTTTCGAGCCTTGCAATCAGCGTGGGGGAAATAATTATTACCGTCCATCAATCATGGAACGCTAACAGATTGAACTGTTCATCCTCAGCTCAGAGAACAGCTCGCCTGACAGTAACACTCAATTAGGGGTTTCAGGTTTGCACTAGTTATTTCTGTTTCCCCTGTGTACAGCAATGCAAGTACTCCTTCGACAAGCCATTACTGTTGGGTGATGATGCGCAGAGGTTTGAGTGCACGAACCTGATAGGCTGCGGAGCCGGTGCCGAAGACGAAGCCCTCTGGGAAACTGTGCCTGTTGAACGCTGCATGGGCGCCATTGCACGTGGCCAGAGCTAAGAACAGGAGAGTAGAGAGAATCTGCTTACCCATTCCTACTCCAACACCTGTGTTACTGGCCAATGGCTTCGCTGCTTGCTGCACTTTAGCTTCGCTTCCATGGACACATTTATAGAGGAAACGATGTAGAGCTAGCTTGGATGTGATGAGAAGCGGGCAGGCCGGTCCCTCTGTGATGAGGTGACTGATAGTGGCACGTGAGCAGCTGGACTGTCACGATGCTGGATTAATGGTGGTCAATTGGATCCATCTACCCGTTGCTACTTTTAAGCAGTGAAGTTGGATCTAGTCTGAACATTGCTAAAGGGTTAAAATACTTCCGTCGGATTAGTTTAATTTGGCATGAGATGCATGTGAGCATGTCGAGAATTTTTTTTAAAAAAGTATTATTTAAAAAATAATTACAAAAATAAATAATCGATACAAAAATAACAAAACCAGATCTATATCGTCATTTGAACTAATCCTGTTGACTCCCTGTCGCCGATTCAAATCCCTGTCGCCTGTTGAATCGGCGACAGGGACTCTCCCCCTATTAAATACCCTTAAAAGCCTAAAATTCGACACAAGACTCATTTTTATTCCAAAAAAAGAGAAAGAGGGAAGAGAGAGGGGCAGAGGGGAGGAGTGAAGCTAACGAAGCGCTGCTCGTCCGGTTGCTCACCTGTCAGGTAATTTTTTTTAACCGAATGGAATACATAGTTTTAGATGTAAGATTACGCAGTGCAGTATGTTGTACATAATACTTTTCGGTGGGTAGTGTAGTTTTAGATATGTGGTTAATCATGAAAATATTCTTTATGGTGTAGTACATCAAATATGTCGGACATCACCAATTTTAAAATTTATTACGGTCAGAAAACTATTTTGAAGGGTCCCGAGGGGATTGATTTGCGTTATTTTCAATCGAAAACCGTGCCCCTATCGAGAGCAGAGGGGCTTACATGGGGCGCAGTGATGCGGTGGTTGTTTCACACATTTCAAGTAGACCATGATGTGTATGATCTGAGATTGAGTTGTCTTGCCCCCCCAAGAAGCACAACCCACATATTGGGAGTTGGTGCAGCTGAAGGGAACAAGGTCATGGCAGTCATATGTACGCATGGCGAGAGAGGGAGGGTGGGATTTGGTCCTTCTGGCCTAGGCATATGCCAAGCCTACTCCTACATCCACGGCTGAATAAGAAGGGGTGGTGATGCCAAAGAAGAAGTCGGGGACTCCAGCTCAGCATGGCGCACACAATGACCGAAGGTCCGGGAGTAGTTGGTCCTACCAATGAAGACCCTGTGGAAGGTGCTCCTTCAGTCAAGCAAGCTAGTGGGCTTGCTGACGAGGGTGAGGAGGTGGAAACCGAAGTGCAAAGGATGGATTTTGAAGACCGGAACTACATGTCATTGTCAAAAAATGAAGGATCCGATGACAAGGATGATGTGGGCCAGCAGGCGGTTCCATCCGAGTGAAAACACATACCAATTCGATAACCTCGTCATCCACGATGGCTCCCCTCTGCCGTGTGAGTACGACCAGAGCAAGGTCAGGCAAGGAGCTATGTACAAATGCAAAGAGGCCATGTAGCAGGAGGTCAAGTTCTGGGCCTTGTCGGTGCGGCGTACATTCACAGTCGTCAAGTCTAACCCAAGATTTTATGACATAAAGTGTAACATAGATGGATGCCCTTGGCGAGTGCACGTATTTCATCCTAAATGGGACACCTACTCGAAGTGCTCTATAGTGCTCCATCACATATGTGTCGTCACTGAGTCAGTGCAGTCCCATAGGAACCTGCCATCAGGCTTAATCGCTAACCTTATGTACGGTGAGATCGTGGATAATATTGATTTTGAGCCACGATCCATCATTCGGGCGATTGAGGCGGTTCCAGTCCATAGTCAGCTATGCCAAGGCGTGGAGGTTCGGTACTTTCGAGGACTCCTACCATAACCTCCCTGGGCTACTCCGAGTCATACAAGACAGGAATCCCAACACTCATATCGATATTCAAGATTCCACGCATCCGAAGTGGACCAATAAGAGGGTACTGCAGCGATTATTCTTCATCTTTGGTCCATGGATCAATGCATTCTGGCACTGCCGTCCAATCTTGTGCGTGGATGGCACATTCCTGACCGAAAAGTACAAGGGCCAGATACTGACTGCAATAGCGACGGACATGAATAATCAAGTTCTTCGTGTGGCATTCGCTTTCGTTGAAAGCGAGAACACGGATAACTGGTTGTGGTTCCTGAAGAATGTGAGAAATTTTGTTGTACAGAGCCGTCCAAATGTATGCGTAATTCAAGATCGGCACGTGGGCCTACTAAGTGAAATAACTCGGCTACAACAAGAAGAGAATGAGCCACTTGCATGAGCGAATCTACAGAGCAAGTGGTGCATGAGGCATTTGGGTACGAACTTCTACAAGCAGTTTCGTAACAAGGACTTGATGAACCCGTTCAAGCGGCTGTGCAACCCAAACTAGCAGGGGAAGATTGAAGCTCTCTAGAAGACTCTAGATGCGCGGACCCGGATGCACAAAGGAGAGGTAGTGAAAAGGGCCACCCCAAGCTCTGACTAAGCCCCCAAAGCACCTCCACAGCTACCCATAGATGGTCCCAGTGTCACAAAGAAGACGAGAGCACACGTCAAATGCTTCTCAGACTGGATCGAGCACGAGTTTAAGGAGAAGTGGTCGTTGCTACATGACAGGGTGGTGCACGATATGGTGTCATGATAACCAATCTAGTCGAGGTGTACAACTGGGTTATACGCGGCGCAAGGTGCCCCCTTTGGTTGGTATTGTGAAGGCAATTCTCTATGGTACCATAAACTACTTTATTTATAGAAGCAACAACGCGTCACTCGTCATGACAAATGACATAGTTCTCTACTCCGCCATGATCACCAAGTACATGGAGGAGAAGAGCAAGAAGGGTGAGATACACTGAGCATTCAAGATGGGCACAAGGGAGCTTCGCTTCGAGATAATGTGCAGGGATAATGGATGTTATGGCCGCGAGAGGATCACCCATGAGTGCACGCTACGTCGTGCTGGTCGCGTATGCACTTGCAACTAGCACCTTCTTCTGCATAGACCTTACTGTCATGTCATGGTCGCATGTTCGATGGTGGCGCAACATCCCGGCCAGTACCTCTCTGACTACTTCAACAAGGAGAAGGTAATGCAAACCTGGAGTACATAGATGTATGGTTACACTGTGGTTGGCCATTTCACTAGCTATCCGACATGGGAGCCTCAGATATTGATAGGTTGAAGGGAAAGGTTGGACGGTGACAGGTATGACGCATCAGGAACGATATGGACGAAGCAGAAATCGGGCGTCATACGAAGAGGTGCTCCATTTGCAGGGAGTTTGAGCACACCTTCAAAAAATACCCTACGAGAAATCCACATCACGAAGGAGACATCGGCACTCCAGATATCGCCGCGGGGACCTTGTCGGACCGGCCCACTCGAGATGGTTCACATGGCAGACGTTGAGGTCGCGGCCACGGGACAAGTTCACTAAATTGAAATATGTGGTGAATGCTTGCTAATATCACTTTGTTTGTAATATGCCCAATGCTGATTGTTATGTTTTTAAACGTTGGTAACACGTTGAAGTGCCGATTTTTTTTTGGTAATATCACTTTGTTTGTAATACGGCCTCTCTGTTATGTGCCCAATGCTTCGCGAACTCTGTGCATAAATCTTTTTGTATCATTCATTTTCACATCGTTACGTTTGGATCGGTAATATACCTCCATTTTGCTAACTGTGGTGACTTGGTTGGTCCGTTTATGATTTCGTAGATTCTCAAGGGTACGAAATCTGTTAGATTCGTAATAACATTTTATGATCGTCGTATGTTGTATTGTGTTAAATTTTTGAAGAATTTTGTGTGAACGATTGAGGTAGCAATGATTCGTAAGCGCGAAGGTAAGTGATATTGCGATGCACCTTGAAATTCATACACGGTGGAGAACTTTCAAGAAATGGCACAATGACAACAATACGATAGTTGATCTGACAAGGGGGTTACATGGCACACAGGCTAACGAACCAAGGACGATAGACGCATGCCTTTAGGGAATTAAAAATACATAGGCCATATGGACGAAGAGGGTCGAGCTACTGCGTGGAACTTGACCATTTGCCCATGCGACCCGGCTCGTTGTGGTACTCCTCACCTTGCTCCTTAGCTTTCGCTGCGATGACCCTCTTCAGCGCCCTATCAGCCTTGCACTGCCTGCTCCTCTATCTCAGCCTGTAGCTCTTCGAGACGCCTTTCATGGTCCTCATAGATCTCTCTTCCATGTCAGCAGCATCCACATGTCGTACGGGTGGATCTTGTCATTGATCCACTGGCTGAAGTTGCATAGGCACGATGGAGACTGCGGTGGTAAGAGAGACATGGTTACGGCGTAACGGGAAGCAAAATAGTGGTGTGCACTAAAATACGATTTCATTACCGGCTGCCTGTGGCTCGTCATGTCAAACCAGCAGTCGGGTAGTCGGCGTAGAAGTTTGGGCAGCACAAATATTGCTACCCAATGGTCCACTCATCGGTTGATTTGACACACTTGCAGGCGTGCCAACACCAGAAAAGGGGTGGTGCCACCCCCGTCGAGGACCCTTCTGGAGGGCATTCAGCGGGAATAGGTGGGGGTGCAGCTCGACCCAGAATCGTTGGGAGTACTGTGAGGCAACCTCCTTAGATCGACGAGCTCCGGAGGTGGGTATTGAGTGTAAGACTACTGACTAAATACCCTGTGGCGAGCACCGGTCTGTTAGGGAGCCTCCCAATCCTTCAAAAGCTCATGGATGTGCTCCCATTCCTTTTCCTTATCCATGTTTTCTAGGTAGTGTCGTTAGTGTGGAGTTCCTGGCTGAGTAGCGTTGTATTTATAGTGGGAGCGGACGCAGCTGTGTTTCACGTTCGTGCGATGTGCCCTTCAAAGCAGACTCGTCACATCAATGCGCAAAGCAGCCTCATTGGGTCACGTCGCTACGTAAAGCTGCCTCGTTGGGTCACGTCGCTGCGCAAAGCTGCCTCGTTGGGCCACGTCGCTGCGTAAAGCTGTTACCATACAAGCGTGTGTCTCATCACAGTGTGTTGCAGTATCGGTCTATAAAGGGGCGTGGGGGAGTCAAGGTGTAGAAAGAGGGTGGTGTGGGGTGCCCCGATGCAGACTCCCTTACGTGGTCGCGTTGTGCATGCAAGAAAGAGATACCGAAACACGATACTAGCACAGTAATAGTTATTTAGAAATTAATATTTACATGGCATAACTGACATTTAGAGGAACAAATATTTACTGATGGTCCCACTTGGGGTGTACCCAGCGTGTCGCCCCTGGCCTCGCCCGGGGTAGCTGTCGAAGCTGGTGCAAGTACGTTAGAGGCTCAGGCTGTCGTGGTACCCGATCGACGCGAGTAGCTGGAGGTAGTGTCACAAGGGGGGTGGGGTCCTGCGTCGGTTGGGTCGGCCCCGACGTACCGTGCAGCTGTGAAGCCCCTGCGGAGATCTTGGTGCCACACTGGTCCAAGTAGTAGTCCCCAGAGCATGCCTCGTCGTGCGACAAGTCTACCTTGTTCCAAAGCGGGTTACGACCTATGAAACATTACGTTACACATGCAATCATGGCAAATACCATGAAATAGGATGTTACGCAAGCAAGCAAGGTAGTCATACCTGGTGGCATGAAGGCAACCACCGACGACTCCGCGCACTCCTGCCCCGTGTATTGGTGGAACTGAGGACCTACAAGATAAGATTGCTGCTAGTAACTAGTGGGCTTCGAAATAAAGAAGCGGAAGTGAATGTCACATGCTTACCTGCAAACTGTCCTGAGGTGCTCCAACCACGGTGCTACGAGGACCTGCCCGCCACGTCTAGGGGACGAGCCCATAGCCATGAACCACCATGGCTGGCCCCTCGTCCACACACTAGTGGGTCCATTGGGTCTCTCGACGTGCGACAAGTCGCGATCTGGATCCCTCGCCTCGCCTTCTCCGCGATCCACTGTAGGATCCCTCTGACGTCCCCGAGCATCATCTGTTGCGCGGAGGATGTCAACTCGAGAACCTCCCAGTGTAGATCCACCTGTACAACAAATCAACAAGTTGAAAACGTAAATATTGCAAATTAAATATGAAGTATGGACTGTTCAATATGTTCCACGCGGTGGAATGTGGAAACCGGTCGGTTGGGTGGGGTACGTGTCAGACGTCGCAGCCTCGTGCCGTGGTGGGTCGTCCATGACCTAGACGCATCGAAGCCTCATCCGACTGGTGTACCACTCCATGTACTCCGCGTACTTCTCGGGGTCGTAGAGAGCATCCTCGTAGACGACGTCACTGAAGGCGCTGAGCCAGCTCTCAACCCAATCGAACATCTTATCTGCCCAGGAGGTAGTAGGAGGTACTCCCTTTCTAGTGTACCTGTGGATGGTAAGACAATTATTTGGTTGGCATGCAACTCATATTATACGAAAGAAGTAAAGCGTGAACTTATCCAAGCACATGCGCCCGACACCCGCTACCCCCAGGGGGTGGGATCTGCTGTTGCAAACTGACTTGGCACAGGATCCGCTGCACTTGGTACTCCTCCACGAAGACCTCGTGCACCAAGGCCCTTCGCGTGTACCAGTACATGTAGTCTTGTGTGCACAGGCTAGATAGTCCTTCAGGCAGACGCGGACGTACACCCTCTCCTGAGTGTACGGTCTCCAAATGATGCGGTCATCCGTTAGCTGATCAAACAACGCCACGTAGTCCGGGTGCGACCCCCGCATAGTGATCGGCGTGTGGGTCACCTGTGGAATAAACCAACAGAAACTTTGCACACAAAATTATGATTACATTACGAAAAATAAAAAATATTCAAGAAACTAACCCATCGATGGCACCATACCATGCCCATGGTCGGTCAGTCCACGTCATCGTCCTTGGCGTACAAGCTGACCGTGTACGCTCCCAAGTCCACCTGTGGTCGTCTAATCTGGAAGCGCTCGAAAGACCATAGTTGCAAAAGTAGTGGGCATCCAGAGAGGATGGAACTATCCTAGGCCCAGTGGCACGCGTCGCACAGTGTGTGGTACGTCACACATAGTACGGCTGGACCCCAGGCATAGGGTTGGATCTCGTCCACCGGCCAGTCCGTCAGCTCACGTGCGTACCGCACGTAGTACTTGTTGTCGCTGTCGCCGTGGGACCCTAGGAACATAACCCACCCGAACAACCACAACAAGTAGGCCTCGAAGTGCCTCCTCACCGTCTCCTCGAGTGCGTTCTCCGCCATATACTTGGGCTACAAGAAGACATATACCTGACATCAAAGTTCGCAAATGAATTGATGTTAGAGGACAATATGTAGCAACTCTGATTTTTTTTTACAATTTTAAAATGTTTCATGCTATTTTTCTTGTTTAAAATTATTTTCTGGTATTAACAATATATTTACCGCACACAAATGGGAATCTAAATAAAGCTAGGGTTATTTTGATTACGCTCTACCCACTCTACTTAGCTACTCCGAATTTTCTTTACAATTTTGAAATGTATCATGATATTTTTCTAGTTTAAAATTAATTTTTGGCATTAATAATATATTTACCACGCACAAATGGGAATATAAATAAAGCGAGGATTATTTTAATTACGCTCTACCCACCCTACTTAGCTACTCCATATTTTCTTTACAATTTTAAAATGTGTTATGCTATTTTTTAGTTTAAAATTAATTTTCTAGATTAACAATATATTTATCACAAGACAAATGGGAAGCTAAATAATCTGAGATTATTTTGATTACGCTCTACCCAC
The DNA here is from genome assembly GCA_036346395.1 of Hsuehochloa calcarea. Taxonomy (NCBI): domain Eukaryota; kingdom Viridiplantae; phylum Streptophyta; class Magnoliopsida; order Poales; family Poaceae; genus Hsuehochloa; species Hsuehochloa calcarea. The sequence continues at coordinate 23,206,565 of CM070609.1, read as the reverse complement.
CCTACTTACGTACATCGATTTTCTTTACAATTTTAAAATATGTCATGCTATTTTTCTAGTTTAAAATTAATTTTGGTATTAACAATATATTTATCACAAGCACAAATGGAAAGCTAAATAAAGCTATGATTATTTTGATTACGCCTACCCACCCTACTTAGCTACTCCAGATTTTCTTTACAATTTTAAAATATGTCATGTTGTTTTTCTAGTTTAAAATTAATTTTTGGCATTAACAATATATTTACCGCGCACAACTTCCTATTTCTGCAGATTTATCATAAATCTTTCGAGTCCTGAAACATTCATAACATGTGCACAATGAACTAGACTATACACAGCTCAACTGAATTACTACATAATTTAACTACATTTATCTAATCTACTTAATTCTATGTCGTTTTATTTGTTTGCTAACTGACAAGGTTTTGACATAATGTACAAAACTGGTAAAAAATGTACTTGCAAGATGACCGACCGGATATGATGCTTCGTCTCTCTCTTCTTCTCAACGAATTTGCAGAGCTCCGCTACCTTTTTCTCCCCCTCTCCTCCTCTTTTTTGTTTTTTTTAAATTAAAATGAGTTTCGGACTGATTTTTTGGAGTTTTTATAGATGGACTCCTATCGTCGGTTCAACTAGAGACAGGTGCACTGTTCACTTCCTGTCGTCAGTTGAATTAGCGATAGGGAGTCACATGTTCCCTGTCACCTATTCAAAAGTCTATCACCAGTTCAAACGGTGATATGGATCTGATTTTGTTATTTTTTGGGCTGATTATTTATTTTTATAATTATTTTTTAAAAAATATTATCTTTTGAAAAATCGAGCATGTCGACATACTTGTACTCGAACACTACATATGGACCTGGAGATTCAGACGGCAACGTGGTTCAGGACCTCAGGCACTTCACCGATACGTATAAGTCGCTCACCATTTAACGACCAGTACGAAGATCATGTTCTGCAATTAATTCACCGATCGACACGATTACCCATAGTGTATCTTGAGGACTAATCCAATTCGTGACACAATACGTAGTAGTACAATGCTTTTGTGCAAACAGGCACTTGCCTCGAGACTCGAGTCCTACTACATATATCAATCCATGGACGTACGTGGAGACCAGACGACCACGAGTTATAATTTATCAGTCACCATTCAACACTGAAGTTCAAGAAAGTCTTTTGTACTAGTCTGAAATTGCGATGCATAGCAGATTAATTGGCTGTTCAAGAAAGAGTTGAAACACACCGGACCCTTCGTCACCCCACAAAACAATGGTCCTTCCATGCATTGTTTTCATAAGGACCACACACGCAGCGATCTCACTTGTCCTTCATTGGACAGACATACGTTAGATCAGCTGATGTACAGTGGGTATCGTTGGAATTGGTTTTATACGTGTAAAGACTTGTTTGTTTCTGAAATTTTAAAGCATGTAAAGTTTTAGATCATAAATCTTAGACTTGGGTGGTCAAAAATTTAGACCAGTGTGTCAGAAGGCATAGACCAGTGTAGTCGAGGATATAGACCAGTATGATCGTAATAATGTGGTCAAATGCATACACTAGTGTGGTCAAAGCCTTATACTATTGTGGTCGAAGACATAGACCAGTGTGGTCGTAATAATATGGTCGAAGACATAGACAGCGTGGTCGAAGCCTTAGACCAGTGTGACCGAAGACATAGACCAGTGTGGTCATAATAATGTGGTCGAAAGCGTAGACCAGTATGGTTGAACACATAAACTAGTATAGTCGAAACAATGTGGCCGAAGCCATAGACCAATGTGGTCGAAAAATAGTTATCGGATCCTTAGACCAACGTGGTCATAATACACTGTCGAAACTGTAGAGCAGTAGTCAAAACTGTAAACCAATGTACAATCAGGATCAATAAACATTACTTAATGACCATTAATTGATTTTGAATTAGTAGTTACTAGTGGTTTAAGTTTGCAGTTACTAGAGAGTAATTATCTCGACCTTAAAATCGTCTGGAGATGTCCAGACATGTGATTTTGATCAGTTCACTTCCATTGTTCATAAACCTTCCTCTTTGTTCTTCTAGCTGGAGGGTTGTATTGTTTGAACCAAGTCGTCCCTTCTCCTCGGCGTGCACCGGGAAGGAGGGTGAACGGGTATCTCCAAACCATTATCGCAGAGTTCACCTACACAGGCGTTAATTAGGTTTCGGCAGCGTATTCGCTCGACCGCTCGCGCTACCGCATCATTTAAGATCTACATCGCTCACCAACGCCGAGTCTGCGCTACATCATCTACGATCTACACTGCTTCGAGTCTGCGCTGCTACCTATTCTTCATTAAGCACGACTGTAAGTCTGTCGTACGACCAATTTTTTTGTTATAATAATATTGTTGAGTATGTTTAGAAGTGCAATGAGTTGTCTGCTATTAATATCGTTTTATGCATCTCTAGTTATTTGTGATATATTTAGAAGTGCAATGAGTTGTCTGCTATTGATATCGCTTTATGTATCTCTAGTTATTTGTGATCTTTGCCTCATAATCAAATATGGAATTAAAATATTGTCTACATTTCCAATAAGTATATTGTCAATGAGCTTCGTACACCATACAATTCGTCCAAAAGTTTAAGGTGTTTCGAAAAGAAAGACAATATACTCCAATATCTACACCCTAAAGACCATACATACTACTTACAGGCGATGTTGCGGGTAGCGGTGCATCAACATTGTAAAACAAACGTACTGATATGTATCCCTAATTTGTTGTTACCTGCACGTGGCATATCTCGCGGACAACTAACGTGAGGTCGACATGTGGAGCCCCGAAACATCCAACGAGTGACACATGGAGGGACGGGAGCGCCCAGACTATGTCCGCTATTTGCTACCCCATTCGCCCGCTCTCCCTTGCTACTTGTCCGATCCCTTCTCCCCATCGCTCACTACTTGCTCTGCCTCCTCCGAACCATTTTTGGCCTAAATGGCACTATTGGGATCGGTATTAGCAAAAACGGCACTCTCGCAGCAGTAATGCCAAAAATGGCACGATAGTCACACCGACCGTTGACATGTGTCTGCGTCCGTGCCCCAATCCTGCAGAGGTGATCTACACCGTTCCTTGGTGGCCCAGACACTTCCCGTGCTGCCACGTCGCCATGTTCGCGCCACCCTAGCTCGGACTCCCCCTGTCCGTGCCACCCTAGCCCGAATGCCGCCTTGTCCACAGCACCCTGGCTGGAATGCACCATCTAGCGCTTGTCTGCAACTCCATGGCCCGGACTAGACTCGGTCGTAGCTCCATGGCCCAGACAAGCATCGGTCGTCCACCTGGCGTGCAGACATCCTCCGCTTCCGGCTCGCCCACACCAGGACGCACCACGCGGGCAACACCGCACTACCCTAGCCCGGACGTGTCGGGTGCCTTGTCTCCCATCCGTCAATTTATTCCCTGACTCTTGTCCATCAATCGTGCCTCCTGTCCTTCAATCGTATTCATGTTGCCCGCGCGCGTGAGGGAATATGATTCCCTCCTGTTGCTCGCTCTCTCATTCTCGCTATAAATTTCAAGTAGCGAGCGAGACTCTTGCTCACTCTCATCCTCGCTCGCTCGCTCGTAGTCTCGGTCAATTTCGTTTTCGCAGACGATTAGAGATTATTTAGAGCCGTCATTAGCGATCATATTAACAGGTAAATTTTATCTTGTATGTATTGTCTCTATTAACTATGTAGTTAGTTAATTAGTTGTAATTAATTAGTCATAGTTTTTAGGCGTAATTAACTTAGTCATTATCATTTAGGTGTAATTAAATTTGTGTTATTTAATTAGTTGCAACAAATTAGGTCATAATTAATTAGTCATAGTTAAATTATTCTTACGTATTTACACGTGGCCTAGTTAATTAGTTACGAATTAATTAGTTGTAACTAGTTAGGGTCAGTTGACTCAGCTGAACGACATTGACGTTGAACAAACTCTTAGCTGGGCCAGAGTCAGCTTACTGGTGAGCCTTAGCCCACTCAACGGTCTCCATACCCCCTCCGAACCAATACACGCTCTCCAGACCGGTTAACGTATCCCACGGGATATGCTCAACGCAAAACCGGGACGCACACGTAGACACAGACACAGCGAGCAGAGAATGGCTCATACGAGCGAGCCATATTGTATGTCGTGTGTAATGGCGCTACATAGAAGTTTTGCGATTTTGTTGCGCTATATTTGTATGCATATTTTGTATGTTATGTGCGTATTGTAGAAGTTGATTGGTTGCGGATTCACATGAAATCAGAAAACTTTGAGTGTCGACATTTCGAGTGGAGTTACAATCTAAAATTTGATAAATAAAGTTGACCACATTTCGGAATGCACATTTTGATTTGCGAATTACATGTCGTGCGCGGTTTGGTTACATGCATTACAAACGACACCATGCACAACTGAACAAACTGTAAAATATCTAAGATACACGCGTGAATTTTTTGGAATCGGGAGAAAGGAGTATCGAAACTAGTATTCATGGCGCAATAGCCCCTTCCCCTTGTCTCGGGACTGCCCACGGTGGCGGCGAGTGTTGAAGTCATCCATGTCCTGCGATTCCATGATGTAAGTACGTTGTACGACCAAATACATAACTACGATGCAAATTGTACATAATTCACCTCCTTCGATATGGAGTAGGCCCGGGCGACTGGAAATGCTACACCGACCGCCGGCCTTAGTCGCAGCAGCCCTCCCCTTGTCTTGGGACTGCCCACATCGGTGGCGTGTGTCGAAGTCTTCCATGTTCTGCGAGACGGGCTGGACGATTGCATGATGTTAGAAGAACGATAGGCCAAATAGATAATAAGGATGCAAATTATACATAACTCGCATTTTCGATATGGGGTGCGCCCGGGCAACAGGAGAAGATACGATGGCCGACGGTCTCAGTAGCAGGAGCCTTCCCCTTGTCCGTCGCGTGTTGTGCCCTATCATAATTAGCTTCCTGTTTAGGGGTCCTCCTCCACCACCCGGCTGTCCTAGGCTCCTCCGGAGGGTCTGGTACGTAAGGTTTTCATCATTGGAAGGTCCCGGCTCGTATCGCGTAGTTCAACATGTACTTCTGCTTGATGACGCCCTATCGTACATCTCTGGGCCGTCGATCTATTGGAAGAAGTTGCAACGCATCTCAGGCTACCATTACACACGAATGAAGTTATAAATTTGTGGAATTCAACTTAGGGTGTGAAAAATTGATGTGTGCGTAAGATTCTCTTACGAGGACGTTCCCGCACGTGTAGTACGCTCAGGCAGCGGTGCAGGGTGTGTCGACTGAATGATCTTCACCGGTTGTTCGCACACACATTGCGGGCATAGAAACTCTGGACGTACCAGCGCATCCTTCATTGAAAAATTTGGGTAGGGTTTAGCCCTCGTCGCAAGCCACTTGCTCTTTTGCAATATCTTTGCATAAAAGTTTGCCGACGAGTTGGACATATTCTAGGCCGACATAATATTTTGCTGATGCGCACAAAACAATGGCGAGTCAGTTTGGAACAAATATAACGTCGAGATACGTACGCGTTAAGAAATAGTGACGTAAAGATATGCACAAATATGAGCATACTACCCATTTACATGACATGACGGTCCTCGTACAAGCAGATAATACAATAAATTTTGACACTGAATGACGACTAGACGAGCTCAGTCTATTCGGGGCAATCCTTTATGGAGTGCCCAAGGGTCTTGCATATCCTGCACTTTATTGTGCAGCTCAGGCCCCCACACTAGCTGCCATCTATGTTGTTCCGGAAGCACTGTGTCTGCCGTTGTCCCTTCCCAGTTGACTTCAAGGCCTTGTTCGGACCCCATTGCACCATGTCTCGCCAAAGATCCCTATAGTTCATATCCAATCCATACGAGTGAAACTCTGCACTCCATGTACCAAAAAAGGTGTTGCATGCCATAATACTTGGAGATATACAACGTAGACATTTGCCTCATTTGTGCTGATGCCTTGTACACATACAAGCATAGTTTTTTGTAGGAACTTCAACTTATTACTGGTGCATGTAGCCACAACACCCAGGGTGCATGCATGTTTCGTTTCCCCCTGGCATGACTGTTGATATATTTTTGCCACAGCCTGATATTGTACTTCCTCCTGAGGCCATCGATCACCCAAATGTCGTGATTTCAGGCCTTCTACATCTTCTAGTCCTTATACCCACTGCTTCCTTTCTTCCAGCTGCTGCCTCGCTACGATGGCTCTATTGATGAAGTAACCGACTGTGCGAGTCCATATCTCCTCAACGATCGTGGTGATAGAGAGACACCGCACACCTTTGAGCACTTTGTTGCACATCTCGGACATGTTGGTCATCATAATTCTGTACTTCGCACCATCTGTGTCAAAGGGCAAGGACCATTTCTCCAACTCATGAGCGTGGAGATTAATATTCTACGTGAAACTTATGGTGTTCCTGGATTGCCCGGTCGTGGTCTGTTGTCCCTATTGTGCCTCTGGAGGGGTTTCCCTTGTATGCCTCGTTGCCCGATGTTCGAGATCTTTCCAGATGGACTCAAACTTCCACCTCTGGTTCTACAGGCACAACGCCTTAAACGACTTCATAAGTTCCTGGCTGCGGAACCACGTGAAGATGTTCGATACAAGATGCCACATGCACCATCGGATTTCCACGTCGTTCTACTGGTGAGGCGGTTACATCCAATTCTTCATGGTGTTCAAAGCCTACAATAACCTATCATTGTGGTCTGTGATAAGGCATATGTTAGGCCGGTCTCCCACAACCGCCCGCATCACATTCATCATGAACTACAACCAACTGGATGTGTTCTCATTCTCTATAATTGAAAAAGCAACCGAGAGAAGCTGGTCATTCGCGTCGGCCGCCACTGCTGTGAGAATGGTGCCCTTATACCCCTCATGAGGAAAGTGTCTTCCATCGTGAGCACAGCGTGATAGAACTTTAAGCCCTCTATGGCCTGGGCGAAAGCCCAGAACACCCTATTTAGTATGAAGGGGCCTCCATCAGCATCATGACTTTCGAGCTTATTTATGTATGTGCCGAGGCTTTACTTCAGCATTCTGGTGAAGCATTCTCGACACCAGGTTGTACGCCTCTTCTATGTCCCGTACATGGACTCGATAACCTTCTGCTTAGCTCGTTGGACCTTGCTATAGCTGACTGGATAACCAACCAGATTGGTGACTTCTGACAGCAACATCTTGGGGGAGAGGGACACATCCTCCGCAACTAGGTGGCTGATGGGGCTTGCCACATATGCAGACATCACATTCCGATGTTGCTGCTATGGCTCACTAAGCTCGCAAGTGTAGTCGGTCACCGCCTTGACCGTGAAGACCGAGCCAAAGAACTTTGCTCGCCGAGTGCTGACCTTACCAGGTGTAAGATCGAGGTGGCCGACTAGAGGGGGGTGAATAGGCGTTTTTTTTAAAAAAAATTCTTTCGCGCTAAACCAATATGTAAATGCGGAAGCTAATAGCGAATTGGTTTTGCTCAATTAAAACCTAAATCAACTAGGCTCAACTAAGTGCACCGACAATATGAACACAATACAATATGAGCAATCATACAAGATATATAAGCAATTGAAGCAAGAATGTAAATTGCTCAAAGTAAAGCACAAGTAAAAACAAGATGACATGATTATGTTTTACCGTGGTGTTCGGAGACTTGCCGGTCTCCCCTAATCCACGTTGAGGTTAGCCCAAACGAATTGGACCGGCTCCACTAATTAAGCCAATACCTCCGAGGTAAGTCCAAACACTTGGACCGGTTCCTAACCGAACCAACACCTCACTCAACTATGGTTGCTCTTCCTCCACTCCGGAGATGGTGAGCACCAAACCACTCACAAACCGCCGGGTCTTCTCACAAGCTTCTTGAGAAGATCACCGCGCAGACGACGCTCCACGCCGCCTAGGTGCCTGCAAACACCAAGAGTAACAACCAACTTTCACTTGAACTAATCAAGTGTCAACGCCACGTGGATACACAATCCACTACCTAAGGCAACACATGCACTTAGGGTTTACTCTCTAATCTCACCAAGTGCAACACATGCACAAAAGAGAATAGAGGCTTGCTCTTAGCTCAAAGAATGAGTATATCACTTAACAATGGCACCAGCAACTTCTCCCAATCGGCCAAGGTGGCTATATATAGCCCACACACAAAAACTAGCCGCTGGGAGAAGATTCCATCAAAAACGTTCCAGTGGCCGGTCGGCCGCCAACCAATGGCCGGCCGGATCGCCCATGCGCCAATGGCTAGAAAAATAGCCGTTGGGCCTTCACGGCTCGACCGCCATGCACCGGCCGGTCGGACCGCCGCAGAATCGGTCCGACCGCCGTCTTGGGCTTGGTCCGACCGCCGTCGCGAGTCGGCTAAGTCCCAAAAGGAGCTCGAAAAAAGCGATCCGCTGATCTCGGAACTTCCTCACAGCCGAAGTTCCGATTTTACAATCGCGGAACTTCCGCACAAAGAAATCGGATCAAGTGAAACCGGTCGACCGCTCGTAGCACACCGGTCGGACCGATTTGCCACCGGTCCGATCCATTGACTACTCGCCGGTCCGACCTACACTCACCTGAGCCAAATCCAATTGCTCCATTTCAAACGGCAAAACACATTCGCTCATTTGAATGCAATTTTCGACAAGGTTTCAAAGATGATATTCTCAGTAGGTTACAAAACACATTTGCTAACCCTTAGAATACTCATCACAAGGAATAAGGTACATGGACTTACACCATTTACAAAACACATTTGCAAACTTAAGTCACATGCTACAAGGGTTATGCATGAGCCTCGATTATTTGCAAAACACATTCGCAAATAAATAGCATCATGTCTAGATGAGCTAGAGCAAACATAATGAGCTATCAACACATGACTAACTCAAACTACTAGTTAAGATCCCTCTTAATAGTACGGCAACCTATACTAGCAATCCGGTCTTCCAACCAAACACCAAGACCGGTAAAAGACTAGGAACACATCCTTAGCCCTAGCTAGTCATACCTTTGCATTGCATCTTCTTGAAGCTTGATGACGCACATCAACACTTCAAGTCCGGGTCTTTGACTTTGACAATCATTAACACATGATGATTTCTTCACTTCGGGATCTTGTCTTGAACATCATCAACACATGATGATTTCTCCCTCCCGATTCTTCACATGCATCAACGCATGATGCATTCCTTCACTTGACCTCCATCAACACATGATGGGTCTTCTCTTGTCTTGATGATCAACTCATGATCATCTCTTCTTGATAAGCATCAACTCATGATGCATCATTTACACCAAGCTCTTGACTTGATGATCAACTCATGATCATCCCAAGTCTTCATCATCCTGAAACATAACTTATATATCCAACTCATGGAAAATGTTAGTTCCACAATGTGATTATCATTAATTACCACACCATACCATTAACTCATAATGGCGGGACAAGATACCTCAATCTTTCCCTCTTTGGTAATTGATGATAACCACTTAAATTCTCATAAATTTAATGATGATAAATGAGAGAACAAATGAGTATATATAAACTACACAAGTTATATATACTCTAACATGAGTATACAAGAACTACACAAGTTCTATATACTCATAACATGAGTATATACGAACTACACAAGTTTTGTATACTCAAAGGTTTTGTTTCAACGTAAAGATCCTTAGTATATGTGGAAAATGGAATATGGATCAATACTAATGAAACCATAAAGTATAGGATAAAACTCCCCCTAAATGTGTGCATACACAAATGTGTAATAAGGTCATATGCACATATTCAAGTTTAACTTAAGGTTGAGTTCAATCCTATATTTTGGATCCGAGAAATGCAACAATATATAAGATTGAGATGTCGATTGCATACCTCGTTGTGTTTCACCTTTATATCCAAATAAGACTACACAAGGATAATAATTGATAAAAGAGTTAGTCTCATATTTGGATTTGTCATTAATCACCAAAACACTCCATTAACTCATAATGACGGGTCTAGATCTTTCACCAGTGCAGCCTTCCACTATATACTTCACTTCATAATGCCCTGGGTTAGACTGGTGCACCCGGTACACATGGCTGATGGAAAAGGTGTATCATGCTATAGCTTGCTGCACGGCCGCCTTGCTAGGGAAGTGTTGCCCAACTAAGAGGGTATCAGCATCAAACCCCAACTGGGACCCTTCTTCTTGCGGTAGTACGAGCGATCGCACTATGATATCATCAAGTCTGGATGCCACGTACGGCACCTCTGAAGACACAATTCTGCCAGCAAGATTAGCACCCTAGGGTGCATCCTCCTCCATACCATCTGAGCCTGGGTCGGCATCCTCCTCAAAATCCAATACGAGAGGTTGGTCCGGTAGATACTCGTGGTAGTCAATGTGGGCCGACCGCCATAGTCCCGCCCCCTTATTTTGCACAAAATTATGTGCAACTCTTCTCTCATGGATTTCCTCCAAAATAGCACATTCTGTGCTATCGTATTCAAGCTCCGCCTGTGGTTGCCCGCTTCCCAAGGCAACAACATCATCAAGATTTCTCGACGATCTGTGTACGAAATTCACATACACCATCGGCTTCCCGTATATTGCCGCCTTGAGCTAGGAAGCAATCTACATGTACCGCCCCCATGCTATGCTTTCGTTCACTGTGACTAGCTCCCATATGCCCTGCCTTCCCCAACTCGTGCATGTGATCGCCTCGATGACAAGTCTCTTCATCGTTGGCTCCGTGTCGAACTCCCTCCGGATGTAGCTCCTAAACTCGTGAATATTCATCGCTTCGAATCCCTCCACCTGGACCACCTTGTACTTGCATCTCGACAGGTCCAACCCATCAGAGTTGGCCCATACGAAACCGTCGCCATAAAACACAACCAAGTCTTGCATGTTTAAAATTATCTAAAGCGGCAACAACCCGATTTATGGTACACAATATAACAAACATGATATGTAATTAGCACTAATTAATTTACTGTTCACAACTATTTACATGAGATTATTTCTTCAGTCACCACTAATTACATAGGACTAAACTAAAAAGTACTAATTAATTACGAGTAATTCATTTTTCACTAATTACCCATGACACGGATAATTACAACATATTACATGCAAGTAAGCAATTAAATACGACTGATAGAATACTAATAATTAATTAATTAGCAAAAATTGATTAGTTATCAATAAATTACTTATGTGCAATTGATTACATCTAAGTAATTCCCCATTGAATTAATTACGATTAATTTCTTAAGACTAATTAACTACACATAATTAATTATTCATATTTAATTATATATATATAATTACGACTAATTAACTACGAGTCATTACATACCAAAAAATTAATTATGACTACGTAAATTCATCCACTTAATTTGCACTAATGTAATTACCACTAATAAACCACGCAAAATTTAATTACAATATATTAATTATGCCTAATTAATTAATACTTCATTTTCACTAAATAATTACTACTAATTAATTACAACTAATTAACTACGAGTATTTAATTACAACTAGTTTAATTACCACTTATAAACTACGTATAAATTACCACAAACTAACTACGACTAATAAATTTCCACTAATTAACTGTGGCTAAAATAATTAAAACTAAAGCAAAGGAAATAATTTTACCTGGATGTCGACTTCACGGTACTTATACGGTCGTAATCTGAATAAAGTGTCAGTTCAATTCTCTATGTTCTCAGCGACGAGCGCAAAAATGAGAATGAATTCAGGAATGAGAGCGAGAGCGAGCATGATGACGGTTTTTATAGGCGCACATAGGCATTTCGCACTGACATGGTAGCGTGATTAGGCATGCATACGGACGGAGGCAGCGAGGTATGGATAGGGTGGAGGAAAGGATGAGGGCGGTGCTTACGGCGGAACGGGCCCACGTGCCCTGCGCTTGTCGTAGGGTGGTGCGTTGTCAAAGTTAAAAAGGTGCTGAAATGAGGCCTAGGGGACAAAGGAAGCGCCAAAAGTAACAGAGGGGAGAAAGTGATGGGCAAAAGCAGAGGAAAAAGACGGGGCTCAGGGCTAAGCAGGCACAGACCAGGCGCGAGATGCCCGAAAATGCAGCCACGTGGAAAGGCATAAGCCGTTCGGGCGACCAATCAATGACGCAGGAAGGTCCAGACCAGGGGGCACAGAGGACCCGACGACCGTGCGCGGGTGCGTAGCAGCGGCCATGTGGTGCGCGCGCGAATGTTCGGGCCGGGGGCACGGAGAAGCTGGGTTGTCGAATTCTTCTACACTAGACATGTTTTGATATTACTCTTCCTGAGTTCTATCGGGGCTCAAAAATGCAATTCTATTCTGCACTAGTCCATGATAACGCTAGTGCACACAACGTCAACATAGATGAATATCGACCCACACAAGACGAATAATAGCATACACGATTAGATTTGAATAACAAATAAGGGTTTTGATCTTATGGTCGAGTTTACAATTATTAAGCTACGCAGGGCTGATAGGAAATAAACAGCAGCAGCGGAATAGATAAACTCCAATGGAATCCCATCAATTCACCACATGCAACCAATTGGGATCAAGACCAAACGATCAACACCTTCGTAGAACTCTTACTCAAAGGCGGGTGAATATTTCTCCACTTCTGTTGATTGGTTATAGCAAGCATGAGTACACAATCGTACTCACAAGTTATGCCGCAGAATGAAATTAATAGATGATGGCTTATTCCAAAGGAATGACTTCTGTGGTTATTTTGCATAAAGCATCATTTGCAATTGAATACATATAATAGATTGAAAACACATTTAAAACAAATAAACAGTAGTAGTTTAACAGTTATTTTCACAAAAACACAAACCTAATCAAATTATTTCACATAGTCATATGACTTAGATCACACAGCTCCCTTCCCAAATGTTTTATGAAAATCTAACCCTCGTGTGAAGTCTCCGAGCATGTCCATGACCGCAGACGCGGCTATTCGAATAGATTATTTAACACTCTACAGAGATTGTACACTTTACCCACACGATACAATCAGTGTAGTTAGCACTAATCATAACAAAATCTTTCGGAAACTTCATCTCAATCATTAACACTCCCGGTATGCTTTCCCGTCGTCCAACCCTTACACAGTGCTTTGGTACGACACACACCGGTGGACAGGGAAGCGGCGAACCGTCCCGCGATGTGATCTACCTGGTAGTCCACACCTCTACCCATCACTGAAGTCCTAACTTACAACCTGAGTTGTCAATGTCAAGAATCCATAAATGACTAAGTTAGGCCCGTCCCATCAAGCATGTGGTTGTATGGAAGGCCCAATTCAATGACACACAAAGTTAAGTCCTTAATTGACCGAGAAAATACTTTTAATTTCTAACTATACCACAAAGACTATCATTCCTTTTCACAATGCTCCACCATATCACTTAGTATCCACCACGTTCCTCAGTCCAAATCATTTCACACTCTGTTGGTTAAGTGCAATACATGCTATCACAAACTAATATCACATAGCATACAGTTTCATACAAAGTTCCATAGCCACTTAGTCAAATTTATAATTGCAACTCAAATAATATATGTGAGTGATAGCATGGCTAAGCAATACTATTCGTCTAACAAACCCACGTTGGTGATATGATAATACCAACTAAATAATGAACCAACCTAGGGTGATAAAAGATCATGACATTACTGTGAGACCCCGGTTTATCCGGCTTGTAATGCTTAACCAACCGCTTGGCCCTAGCATCACAAAACAGATAATCCGAGACTCGAGACATGTATACTTCCTAAATGCAAGATACACACCTCCTTACAAAGTTCATGCATCAATTCCATTCATTCACATAGAACCGAAGCAAAACAGAACAGGAATAACATTAATAAAGGATAGTTATTACAAAAGAGAGGCCAACTGGCCAACAATAAAAGAGACAACAATAATTAAACAGCGGAAGCAAAAGTGCCATAAGATGGCGATAAACAAAAGAGCCAATCAGTGTGCCTTTAACCCACAAGGCAACCGACCGGACCGCCAAAGCTAGTCGTCGAATCCACAAAGACAACTCATAAAAGTGAGGCCCTTGGGGCTCACCTTCTTCCTCTCAAACAAAAGCAAATTTCAAAGAAAAGTGGGTGAGTACTTTGAATGTACTGCAAGATATATAGGAATGATAACAAATCTATGCAATAACTACATGCAAGCTTATTTAAGTGAGCAAAGTTAGACTCAAATTTTTAAGCATAAAGCAAGCTTTATTTGCAATAATGTAATAGATTGAAAGCAATTTTGCAATCTGATTTTATTTGATAAAAGCAGAGTAATCAAGTATCAACAACAAGAAAACAGTCTGGAAGTGACTAAACCATTAGTCACCACAACAATAGCATGAATTACCCATTCATGCCAACCATGTCAAGTTTTAATTTTAAAACAAAAACAGCTTGTTGAAGTCTAGATCTTGCGTGAAATCACCAAGCGTGTCCATAACCTAGGGCGAGGCTATTCGAATAGTTTTATCCTGCGCAGGTGTACCAACTTACCCACATGCCGACCGCCTTTTGCCACCGGTTAAGCACACTTCCTTAGGTATGCAACACGGCTAAGTCCTACGAGACGCTTCCAATATTGTGAATTATTCACGAGCCGCCTGTATGGATAGAAACCCATACGTTGTGTCGAGTCATCGTAAAGCCTCGGTCAACTACCCTTCCCGTAAAGCCTTGGACAACTACGACGCCCTCGAGGTGGAGAGCCTACCCGAATCTCCACCACCGCACACCCAACACAAGAACACCGAGAACACATATCATGTTTCACACAACACACACAACCCCTCCTGCGACTCGGAGATAACCCACGCCAAAGTACTAGGTCAAGAGGGGTCCCATATAACCCTCATGTGGTTAGTACGCAAAAGTACTTGGATCAGTGGCGCAAGCAACATTTTCGGTCCTTAGGGACCTGGGCACCTTTCCTTGTCACACCCAACAATCACACCAACATGCCATTGTGTTTGTCAAATCATTTTGTTTCATTTTCGGTTTTACAAAACAAAAGCATAAGGTGCTGAACCAAAAATAAACAAAATGATTTGTGTGATCAAGGTCATCGACTAAGTCGATAACCGCCCAATTCTACCGGTAGCTAAGCATTTCTAAGCATGACATCGCAAAGACAGAAAAAGAGCATAATTAAATCACCGGGCTCTAATTCACCAGCGATATTAATAACTTATGGTTGTGGCAGGGGATGACATTTTAATGGCAACAATGCATTAGGAGTAGCTACCTCTAAACAGACAAAAATACTTGGACACAAAAGCAATGCATACATATAATTTGTAAACAAGATATTAGACTTTGAAAGTAATGGGACATTTATGATCAAATATCTTGCCTGCTTGTTTGAGGGTCAGGGTGCTGCTGTGGATCAACAATATTATCAACGTGCTCTTCGGATCCTATCGAAAGAACCAAAAGAACCAATAAGGCAAAAAGAAACCGAGGAGATCCAACAGTCAACTTCAACAAAAAGCTCTCAAATTTTTACAGTAGAAAGAACATAATTTTTATGAACTAATGCAACAAGAACCAATTGATTTGGATTCTTAATGCAAAAGTTATGGCCAAAACATTTTCAATGGGCGAAAAAATGAAAAACAGCACTATTCACCTAAGCAATGATTTTAGTGAAATTTTCTAGAAGGATACGGCTACTGAAATTTTTACAGAAAAACAAGCACCTCATAAGATGAACAACCCCACTGGATTCATCTCATTTGGAGCTTTCCACAATTAGTTATGAATTTTCCAAGTTAAATCCATTTTTCACTTGTACGATAATCGTTTAATGCTTTCTTTCAAAATCTAAAATTTCGGCTGCAGAAACATGGTTGGAACCTATTTTAGAATAAGGTTCATTAGAAATGAAAAATAACAAAAGTGGTTTGACCGATTTTGGAGTTAAAATGATCTACTTAAGCATTTTCAAAGATAAAACTATTTTTCAGTTGATAACTAAATCCTTTCGGGAAAGTCAGACTTTTGAAAAGACGTGGCCGAACGAGGAGCGTCGACCTTGGATCCGACGGTCCGCGTTCCACTGGATAACGCGCGCTGGATTCATTAAACCCTAAACGCCACCGTTGGATCCGGATCCAGCGGTTCCGCGGATCGGGGCGTTGGACGGTCCGAACGTTCATTCCGACCGCACCGCTGGTCTTGGATCCAACGGTCCACACGGATCGAACCTTTCGGACGGTCCGAACGTTCGCTCAAATCGGGACCGTTGATCTTGGATCCAACGGTCCACAATGACCTACGCTCAAACGTCCGCCCTGTTCTCGTCCGACAACAATGGCGGGAAAGAACGGCTCGCCGCGGCGCGGCTCTGCCACGGCGGTGCGAGCAAAGGCCCAAAATGGGTTGCTAACAAACTCGCGCACCCAAAGGAACCAACAATTTCAGCATGGGCGTTTAGAACGCCGCAAGCCGAGATGATGAGATGACCGAAAACGGTCAAAAACGAAAATAGCAATTGAGCTCTGCTGCGGTCCAAGCAAGCGGGTGCCAAACAACTAGGGACTAATAAGGGGGTACCTGAGCCCAAAGAAGGCACCGAGGAGAGTCGAGTGGCGCGGCGAAGAAGAATAGCGCTTCGGCCGATTTGGGGAAACCGAATTGATTCGCTTCTTCACAAAAGCAAAATTGACAGAGGGTTAATACTCGATGATATGCTAAATGGCGAGGAAGCAAGGGTTTAGAAGGAGAATGTCCTAACACCACTTTCACCGGCACCAAGCTCCAACAATGGCGCATCGAGAGCAAATTTGAAATGGAGCTCGAGCAATGCACTAACAGCAGGTCTTTGGAGCTCAAGAGTGTTCAAAGGATGCTAAGGAAGCCACTTTGGGGAGTTTTATAGCCGAAGGAGCAAGGAGGAAGCAACGGAAGAAAAATGGTGGGGCTCGCGTTGAGGTCGATCGAGGCGATGGGAGCAAGTGCACTCGAGGAGGACGAGGACTTGAGCGGCGGACGGGAGCAATAAATGCCGAGAGTCGCTGGCGAAAGAGAAGACCCGACGCCGACACGCTCGCCATTTTCACCCACTCTGCTTGACCATGGCGGCGCCAAGCGCAGCGAGGAAGACGAAGGCGACGGCCGTTGGATTTAATCGGACGGTGAAAAGAACGGGTCGAGAATAACGATTCAAACGCTCACTCAATCTCGACCGCTGATTTGGATCCTACGGTTCACGCTGCGCGAGCCGCTCGGACGGTCCCAACGTTCACGCGATCGTGGGCCGCTCGATGTCGATCCAACGACTCACAACCTCGCGCCCGAACGATCCGAGCCGGTGCGCTTAGTTGATCGAACCAAATCAAGTGGCTCGAGCCCGAGCCCGTCCGAATCCGAGAACAGTGAAAACCAGCTTAGGGTTTGAATTTGAATGACTGATTTTGAGGAATTATTTGAGGTAGCAAACAAACTCCAAAATTTATGAAATTTTAACTAGAGATTGTCGACAGCAGAGGAACCTTATATAAAATTTTCAGAGACTTTTATGCAATGCATTTTCTCTAAAAATTCCGAAGGCTAATTTAGGAGTTTGACTAATGTTTGACTTGCCTCAAAAATTATCAAATAATTTCTGAAAATTATGAAATAATTCTGAGGTGTTAAACATCACTCCTAGGTTCAATGAAAATTATTTTCAGGGGTTGGGCACAAGATTTTCATGAAGGAGATTTGTGTTGGTGTCCAAATGGCAATTTGATTTTTGATTTCACATAATTCTTTTACAAAAATTATGGAACTGATTACAAAAATCAAGATGAGGGAAAAAGTTTTAATTTCTCCTCATTTTTATTACATTTGAAACACAAACCAAGTTTGGGATGTTACAAAACCTCCCCCCCTTACAAAAATCTCGTCCCGAGATTTGGCTCACTCGGTAAAGAAAGATGGATAGTCCGCGCGAGGCGATCTTCCCTTTCCCAAGTAGCCTCATCCTCGAATGGTTCGACCACCGAACTTTGAGGAATTTGATGGTTTTATTCCTCGCTCTTCGCTCAACCTCATCGAGTATGCGAACAGGATGCTCGCGTAGGTCAAATCTTCTTGACATCGAGAGTTTCCAACGGAGCTTCCTCAGTTGGAACACGGAGGCACTTCTTTAATTGGGACACATGGAAAACATCATGTACCCCTTCAAGTGCAGCTGGCAATTCCAACTTATAGGCAACAGCCCCTTTCTTCTCGATAACACGGTAAGGACCGACATATCGAGGAGCTAACTTGCCCTTGACAATCAAACGCCGATGACCCTTCAAAGGAGAGACTTTGAGATACACAAAGTCATCAGGCTCAAAGCTCAACTCACGACGACGGCGATCCGCATAGCTCTTCTGCCTGGATTGAGCGGTGCGCAAACGATCACGAATAAGCTGGACTTGACTCTCGGCCTCATTGATCGAGTCCGGGCCAAAGAAAGGTCTTTCGCCCGTCTCCGACCAATTCAACGGGGTTCTGCACTTCCTCCCGTATAAGGCCTCGAAAGGTGCCATGCCGAGACTGGCCTGAAAACCGTTGTTGTAGGAAAACTCGGCAAATGGCAAGCATTTCTCCCAATTCTTTCCATAGGAGAGGACACAAGCACGAAGCATGTCTTCCAACACTTGGTTGACCCTTTCGGTCGACCATCGCTTTAGGGTGATATGTCAGTGCTAAAGGTAAGACGGGTTCCCATAGCCTCTTGCAAACTATGCCAAAATCGAGAAGTGAACAGGGAACCACGATCAGAAATGATCGTCTTCGGGATCCCATGCAAACTCACAATTCTGGCGATATAGAGCTCGGCTAAGAGCCCCACGCGCAGCTGAGTCTTGACAGGAATGAAATGAGCCACTTTCGTCAAGCGATCGATGACGACCCAGATGGCATCATTTCCCTTAGGCGACCTGGGTAGACCGGTGATAAAATCCATCCCGATCGAATCCCACTTCCACTCCGGAATAGGCAAAGGCTGAAGCAGTCCTGCTGGACGCTGATGCTCGGCCTTGACACGACGACACACGTCGCACTTGGCAACGAACTTCGCAATCTCCCTCTTCATTCGGGTCCACCAAAATCTCTGACGGAGATCTTGATACATCTTTGTGGCCCCGGGATGAATAGACAAAGGCGAATCATGGGCTTCATGGAGAATCAAATTCGCAATTCCATGTCCTTTATTCGGTCAGCCATCTGGCTCATCTCCCACCGAGTGCCTTGTCGCAACCGACTTGCCACGTATTCGCATCCAGCCGGTCCTCTCCTCGCGACTCGTCCCATCAGCGATGCCGCGGATCCATCATCGCTCTCCAGCGTCAGCTCACATGGCAGTGTGTCAGCGAGGCAAATGATCCTGCCATCTAGTCAGCTCTAGCCGTCATTCGCAATTAGTGCCATGCGACTGCACATGTACCGTGCCGCGCATATGTCCCTGTCCTCACGTGCACATCATTCCGCCAGTGTTAGCCATCATGATTACTTATATTCAGTATGCTGCATACACCATGTTCAGACTATGACTCTTGTGCTATCGGCCTCTCATTCTATGATTATGATTATTTGAGACCTTAGTACTACAATACCGCAGTAATCATATCTATGTATTATTGCTTGATTATCATATCCGATATGGTCAGTAGTTTGCTAACTTATTAGCTCATTAACTTAGTGAATTACTTAGTCTAGTTCAATTAGCTCTGAAAATTGCATTGTAAATTCTCAGTCGCATTACGATTCATTGATCCTATCGTATTATTGCTCTTACTTAACGCTTGTACCGCATTGTCCCACATATTGCGTACGAATCTACGATAATCGACGTGCTCAGCTGACCAGACATCGCTATCAGAACTGGTACGTCAACTCAACTCTACGATCTTCAGTGCCACGTGTACGTATGCAGCATAGTCGATGTGCTCGCACTGTATAGCGCAGCTATCTCGTACATGCATTGTAAGTATCGGGATTGCTCAGTCATGGTGCAAGATCGACTTGATGAATCATGTAGTGATGTCAATTTTATGCGTGATCGATGCATATCAGTTAATTTGTATGCAATTTTGCATGATTGACATTTAATGTATATGACTTTGGTCACACATTTGATACTTGCATCATAAATTAAAATAACTAAGTACATCGTAATTTTGAAGCAGAATAATGTGATCGATAGAGTCATGCACATCAGTCGCTACCCGTTACCTTGTGGCTGCGAGTGTTCAGGTATACCATAGTCCATGCAGATTGCACTGTACTATGAACTTAATCGACTATGTACAATATCACTCATCAGCACATGTGATATTAGCCTCTGCGTGGCGAGTTGAGCCCGCATTGATCATGTACTGATAACACGGACTTGTACTCATGGCATTCCGTTGCCCGATCTTGCATGTAGAGCGAGGCAGTACTAGAGAGTATGCTATCGAGCTCGATATGTCGATGTGAACCACATGCTAGCATCGTAGTAGTCTTCATCGTCGACGGTTGACTCGATTCATGATGTAGAGCGTCCAGTACAGAGATACATACCGATCGATCAGCATGGTATCAGCATTCTTGGGGATCGTCGCAGATTGCCAAGGTCATCATTGACTCGCAGCTCAGTGGCCGTCATCCTAGCCTGTATTACGTCTTTGCCTCTCTAACGACCACGGCCTGTCCTGATCAGGCTAGTTCAGTTATGGAGCTCGGTGTATAGCAGTGAAGTATGGCGATTGAGCTTCATATTGCTACTTGAAGATCGTTTGAACAGCATGTTGCTACCGTACAACGGTAATTGTGCATATCTGATTGACACGAATCATGTGTATAAATGTATCTGTTACGAACTGAGTTGAGTGCAGCACATTTCTAATGTGCGTTCAAGGTGTCGCCATCTGATGCATTTCGGCATTGCAATCTTCATGTGTTGAAATTGGGTTAGCCTGAACTTACATATACAGTCCTATGCTAAAGATGTATAAATTCACTACGAAGCACTACTCCTTTTACATGATCTGATAAAAATGCAAATTGGACATATACTAGCAGTATCATATCGAATGCAGCCAAGTACAATATGTTGGAACAACCTAATGCACGATGAGTCGGCAAGATCCGACGTTATCCATGCATTCATGCCATCTAGCACCTTTAAGACCAATGACATATCTTGCTTCATTGATAGCATTCGTGCATCGCTCCACTATGTGTAGTCCATCCATAGTCCGAAGTCACCAACAGCATGCTCTATTTGCAAATCTGTGTCCTTGCCACATCTAAGCTCAGTTGTTTGACCAGTCTTCATACTGCAAGGTCCATGTGCATTCCAGCAATACTTGATGATCAACTATAGATCTTGACTCATGATAATAGGCCTTACACTATGCATAGCTTGTCAATTCATCGAGCATGTCTGTCACCGAGTCTTGATTCGTCTCCTGACATTCTCTAGTTTGAGTCTAGTTCTCCTATGGATCTGATCCTCAGCTGTGTTGCTCACATCTCTATCGTACCTCCTGATTGGTCTATCTATATCTCTGCGACTGATCGTAGCATCAGCAACATGCTCACGATGGCTGGACATACCCTGAACAGTGTTCTGCATTGACTTGCATTGCCTATTGTTCAGCATGCACGCGTGTTCCACTATGCAGCATTTCGATGATCGTGATCAATTCCTCTAAGACTGGTGATCTAGGGACTGTGAGCTTTGATCATCATCTGACAGTGTGATGCTAATTGGATTCGCTCTCGATAAGATGCTAATTCTGGACTCACTTGCCACGTTCAGAGTACAATGCATTAGCGCTCAAATTCTCGGTTCGACTCACTAAGGTGTACCTATCATAAGCTGTAGGGATCAGATGTCACAAGGTCACTACCGTCGATTATCATGTTACAACTGTGCGTTGTCATCTCACCTAAGTTGAACCACTAGCATTGCGAAGTATGTGCTGGTCCCACCTTGAAATTGCATATCACCACGGAGGCTCTTCTCTTAATTGAACAAACACCATTTGGATTGGGTCCCAAAACCTTTGGGTGAATGCGGTATAATTAACCGGAGTTTGAATCCCATCTGGGTATGGCCAAATAAGATGATTTCGTGATGTCCTTTTATTGAATGGAACTTTCCCGGGAAACTTCAGGGCACAGGTCAACTATCGACTTTCCTTCCCCCTTAAGTTGTGGACACGGGGACTTATTGGCGGGAAACCTCAAACGTGATGGTCTCGCTAAGGCTTAATATAGTCCATGGCATAAGGTACATCTCCAAAATGAAAAAACTTACAAAACCTTTTGGACTGACAGCAAAAGGGAAAAGGTTTTAAAATTGCAAACAAATGTAAATTCAATTAAATTTTCATACAAACAGAAATTTGTCCAATAGGAAATTCCAACATTGGCGTCACACTAAGTTTAAAGCTTAACAACCTGTAAAGCCAAAAAAAAAACATACTATTTTTTTTTGGGTTTAAGCCCACATCCCATTACAACTTACAATCAAACCAAGAACCACCGTTACGGCAAACACCAAACAACAATTTTTACCGGAGCTCAGTCCAACCCAAGCCGGCATTCCCAAAATACCCGGCCCCACGCCGGGGAAGTTCAATAAAACAATATTACTAACAATGGCCCCCCAATCCCTAAGGCCAACACAATTTACAAGTTACACATACCAGGAATGAGGCGCAAGATGGGCACAAGGGAGCTTAGCCGAGATAATGTCGGGGATAATGGATGTTATGGCGCGAGAGGATCACCCATGAGTGCAGCTACGTCGTCTTTGGTCGCGTATGCACTTGCAACTAGCACCTTCTTCTGCATAGACCTTACTGTCATGTCATGGTCGCATGTTCGACGGTGGCGCAACATCCCGGCCAGTACCTCTCTGACTACTTCAACAAGGAGAAGGTAATGCAAACCTGAAGTACATAGATGTATGGTTACCTTGGTTGGCCATTTCACTAGCTATCAGGCACAGGAGCCTCGGATATTGATAGGTTGAAGGAAAAGTTGGGCGGTGGCGGTATGGCGATCGAGAGCGATATGGACGAAGCAGAAATCGGGCGTCATACGAAGAGGTGCTCCATTTGCAGGGAGTTTGAGCACACCTTCAAAAAATACCCTACGAGAAATCCACATCACGAAGGAGACATCGGCACTCCAGATATCACCGCGGGGACCTTGTCGGACCGGCCCACTCGAGATGGTCCACATGGCAGACGTTGAGGTCGCGGCCACGGGACAAGTTCACTAAATTGAAATATGTGGTGAATGCTTGCTAATATCACTTTGTTTGTAATATGCCCAATGCTGATTGTTATGTTTTTAAACGTTGGTAACACGTTGAAGTGCCGATTTTTTTTTGTAATATCACTTTGTTTATAATACGGCCTCTCTGTTATGTGCCCATTGCTTTGCGAACTCTGTGCATAAATCTTTTTGTATCATTCATTTTCACATCGTTACGTTTGGATCGGTAATATACCTCCATTTTGCTAACTGTGGTGACTTGGTTGGTCCGTTTATGATTTCGTAGATTCTCAAGGGTACGAAATCTGTTAGATTCGTAATAACATTTTATGATCGTCGTATGTTGTATTGAGTTAAATTTTTGAAGAATTTTGTGTGAACGATTGAGGTAGCAATGATTCGTAAGCGCGAAGGTAAGTGATATTGCGATGCACCTTGAAATTCATACACGGTGGAGAACTTTCAAGAAATGGCACAATGACAACAATACGATAGTTGATCTGACAAGGGGGTTACATGGCACACAGGCTAACGAACCAAGGACGATAGACGCATGCCTTTAGGGAATTTAAAATACATAGGGCATATGGACGAAGAGGGTCGAGCTACTGCGTGGAACTTGACCATTTGCCCATGCGACCCAGCTCGTTGTGGTACTCCTCACCTTGCTCCTTAGCTTTCGCTGCGATGACCCTCTTCAGCGCCCTATCAGCCTTGCATTGCCTGCTCCTCTATCTCAGCCTGTAGCTCTTCGAGACACCTTTCATGGTCCTCACAGATCTCTCTTCCATGTCAGCAGCATCCACATGTCGTACGGGTGGATCTTGTCATTGATCCACTGGCTGAAGTTGCATAGGCACGATGGAGACTGCGGTGGTAAGAGAGACATGGTTACGGCGTAACGGGAAGCAAAATAGTGGTGTGCACTAAAATACGATTTCATTACCGGCTGCCTGTGGCTCGTCATGTCAAACCAGCAGTCGGGTAGTCGGCGTAGAAGTTTGGGCAGCACAAATATTGCTACCCAATGGTCCACTCATCGGTTGATTTGACACACTTGCAGGCGTGCCAACACCAGAAAAGGGGTGGTGCCACCCCCGTCGAGGACCCTTCTGGAGGGCATTCAGCGGGAATAGGTGGGGGTGCAGCTCGACCCAGAATCGTTGGGAGTACTGTGAGGCAACCTCCTTAGATCGGCGAGCTCGGAGGTGGGTATTGAGTGTAAGACTCATGACTAAATACCATGGCGAGCACCGATGCATTAGGAGCCTCCCAATCCTTCAAAGCTCATGGATGTGCTCCCATTCCTTTTCCTTATCCATGTTTTCTAGGTAGTGTCGTTAGTGTGGAGTTCCTGGCTGAGTAGCGTTGTATTTATAGTGGGAGCGGACGCAGCTGTGTTTCACGTTCGTGCGATGTGCCCTTCAAAGCAGACTCGTCACATCAATGCGCAAAGCAGCCTCATTGGGTCACGTCGCTACGTAAAGCTGCCTCGTTGGATCACGTCGCTGCGCAAAGCTGCCTCGTTGGGTCACGTCGCTGCGCAAAGCTGTTACCATACAAGCGTGTGTCTCATCACAGTGTGTTGCAGTATCGGTCTATAAAGGTGGCGTGGGGGAGTCAAGGCGTAGAAAGAGGGTGGTGTGGGGTGCCCCGATGCAGACTCCCTTACGTGGTCGCGTTGTGCATGCAAGAAAGAGATACCGAAACACGATACTAGCACAGTAATAGTTATTTAGAAATTAATATTTACATGGCATAACTGACATTTAGAGGAACAAATATTTACTGATGGTCCCACTTGGGGTGTACCCAGCGTGTCGCCCCTGGCCTCGCCCGGGGTAGCTGTCGGAGCTGGTGCAAGTACGTTAGAGGCTCAGGCTGTCGTGGTACCCGATCGACGCGAGTAGCTGGAGGTAGTGTCACAAGGGGGGTGGGGTCCTGCGTCGGTTGGGTCGGCCCCGACGTACCGTGCAGCTGTGAAGGCCCCGCGGAGATCTTGGTGCCACACTGGTCCAAGTAGTAGTCCCCAGAGCATGCCTCGTCGTGCGACAAGTCTACCTTGTTCCAAAGCGGGTTACGACCTATGAAACATTACGTTACACATGCAATCATGGCAAATACCATGAAATAGGATGTTACGCAAGCAAGCAAGGTAGTCATACCTGGTGGCATGAAGGCAACCACCGACGACTCCGCGCACTCCTGCCCCGTGTATTGGTGGGCGAGGACCTACAAGATAAGATTGCTGCTAGTAACTAGTGGGCTTCGAAATAAAGAAGCGGAAGTGAATGTCACATGCTTACCTGCAAACTGTCCTGAGGTGCTCCAACCACGGTGCTACGAGGACCTGCCAGCCACGTCTGGGGGACGAGCCCATAGCCATGAACCACCATGGCTGGCCCCTCGTCCACACACTAGTGGGTCCATTGGGTCTCTCGACGTGCGACAAGTCACGATCTGGATCCCTCGCCTCGCCTTCTCCGCGATCCACTGTAGGATCCCTCTGACGTCCCCGAGCATCATCTGTTGCGCGGAGGATGTCAACTCGAGAACCTCCCAGTGTAGATCCACCTGTACAACAAATCAACAAGTTGAAAACGTAAATATTGCAAATTAAATATGAAGTACGAACTGTTCAATATGTTCCACGCGGTGGAATGTGGAAACCGGCCGGTTGGGTGGGGTACGTGTCAGACGTCGCAGCCTCGTGCCGTGGTGGGTCGTCCATGACCTAGACGCATCGAAGCCTCATCCGACTGGTGTACCACTCCATGTACTCCGCGTACTTCTCGGGGTCGTAGAGAGCATCCTCGTGACGACGCCATCAAAATGCCGAGCCGACTCTCAACCAATCGAACATCTTATCTGCCCAGGAGGTAGTAGCAGGTACTCCCTTTCTAGTGTACCTGTGGATGGTAAGACAATTATTTGGTTGGCATGCAACTCATATTATCTGAAAGAAGTAAAGCGTGAACTTATCCAAGCACATGCGCCGACACACTACCCCGAGGTGGGATCTCTTGCTACAAGCGACTGGCAGAGATCCGCCGCACTTGGTACTCCTCCACGAAGACCTCGTGCACCAAGGCCCTTCGCGTGTACCAGTACATGTAGTCTTGTGTGCACAGGCTAGATAGTCCTTCAGTCAGACGCGGACGTACACCCTCTCCTGAGTGTACGGTCTCCAAATGATGCGGTCATCCGTTAGCTGATCAAACAACGCCACGTAGTCCGGGTGCGACCCCCGCATAGTGATCGGCGTGTGGGTGGCCTGTGGAATAAACCAACAGAAACTTTGCACACAAAATTATGATTACATTACGAAAAATAAAAAATATTCAAGAAACTAACCCATCGATGGCACCATACCATGCCCATGGTCGGTCAGTCCACGTCATCGTCCTTGGCGTACAAGCTGACCGTGTACGCTCCCAAGTCCACCTGTGGTCGTCCAATCTGGAAGCGCTCGAAAGACCATAGTTGCAAAAGTACTGGGCATCGAGAGAGGATGGAACTATCCTAGGCCCGATGGCGCGCGTCGCCGCATGTGTGATACGTCACACATAATGCTACCGACCCGGGCATAGGGTTGGATCTCGATCCACCGGCGGTCCGTCGACTCACGTCGTGCACGACGTAGTACTTGTTGTCGCTGTCGCCGTGGGACCCTAGGAACATAACCCACCCGAACAACCACAACAAGTAGGCCTCGAAGTGCCTCCTCACCGTCTCCTCGAGTGCGTTCTCCGCCATATACTTAGGCTACAAGAAGACATATACCTGACATCAAAGTTCGCAAATGAATTGATGTGAGAGGACAATATGTAGCAACTCTGATTTTTTTTTACAATTTTAAAATGTTTCATGCTATTTTTCTTGTTTAAAATTATTTTCTGGTATTAACAATATATTTACCGCACACAAATGGGAATCTAAATAAAGCTAGGGTTATTTTGATTACGCTCTACCCACTCTAGTTAGCTACTCCGGATTTTCTTTACAATTTTGAAATGTATCATGATATTTTTCTAGTTTAAAATTAATTTTTGGCATTAATAATATATTTACCACGCACAAATGGGAATATAAATAAAGCGAGGATTATTTTAATTACGCTCTACCCACCCTACTTAGCTACTCCATATTTTCTTTACAATTTTAAAATGTGTTATGCTATTTTTTTAGTTTAAAATTAATTTTCGGCATTAACAATATATTTACCGCGCACAAATGGGAAGCTAAATAATACTGAGATTATTTTGATTACGCTCTACCCACCCTACTTACGTACTACTGATTTTCTTTACAATTTTAAAATATGTCATGCTATTTTTCTAGTTTAAAATTAATTTTTGGTATTAACAATATATTTACCGCGCACAAATGGAAAGCTAAATAAAGCTATGATTATTTTGATTACGCTCTACCCACCCTACTTAGCTACTCCAGATTTTCTTTACAATTTTAAAATATGTCATGTTGTTTTTCTAGTTTAAAATTAATTTTTGGCATTAACAATATATTTACCGCGCACAACTTCCTATTTCTGCAGATTTATCATAAATCTTTCGAGTCCTGAAACATTCATAACATGTGCACAATGAACTAGACTATACACAGCTCAACTGAATTACTACATAATTTAACTACATTTATCTAATCTACTTAATTCTATGTCGTTTTATTTGTTTGCTAACTGACAAGGTTTTGACATAATGTACAAAACTGGTAAAAAATGTACTTGCAAGATGACCGACCGGATATGATGCTTCGTCTCTCTCTTCTTCTCAACGAATTTGCAGAGCTCCGCTACCTTTTTCTCTCCCTCTCCTCCTCTTTTTTGTTTTTTTAAATTAAAATGAGTTTCGGACTGATTTTTTGGAGTTTTTATAGATGGACTCCTATCGTCGGTTCATCGTCGGTTCAACTAGAGACAGACAGGTGCACTGTTCACTTCCTGTCGTCAGTTGAATTAGCGATAGGGAGTCACATGTTCCCTGTCACCTATTCAAAAGTCTATCACCAGTTCAAACGGTGATATGGATCTGATTTTGTTATTTTTTGGGCTGATTATTTATTTTTATAATTATTTTTAAAAAAATATTATCTTTTGAAAAATCGAGCATGTCGACATACTTGTACTCGAACACTACATATGGACCTGGAGATTCAGACGGCAACGTGGTTCAGGACCTCAGGCACTTCACCGATACGTATAAGTCGCTCACCATTTAACGACGAGTACGAAGATCATGTTCTGCAATTAATTCACCGATCGACACGATTACCCATAGTGTATCTTGAGGACTAATCCAATTCGTGACACAATACGTAGTAGTACAATGCTTTTGTGCAAACAGGCACTTGCCTCAAGACTCGAGTCCTACTACATATATCAATCCATGGACGTACGTGGAGACCAGACGACCACGAGTTATAATTTATCAGTCACCATTCAACACTGAAGTTCAGATCAACGGGGTAAAATAAACAAAAGTCTTTTGTACTAGTCTGAAATTGCGATGCATAGCAGATTAATTGGCTGTTCAAGAAAGAGTTGAAACACACCGGACCCATCGTCACCCCACAAAACAATGGTCCTTCCATGCATTGTTTTCATAGGGACCACACACGCAGCTATCTCACTTGTCCTTCATTGGAGAGACATATGTTAGATCAGCTGATGTACGGTGGGTATCGTTGGAATTGGTTTTATACGTATAAAAACTTGTTTGTTTCTAAAATTTTAAAGTATGTAAAGTCTTAGACCACAAATCTTATATCTGGGTGGTCGAAAACTTAGATCAGTGTGTCAAAAAGCATAGACTAATGTGGTCGAAGACATAGACCAGTATGATCGTAATAATGTGGTCAAAGGTATAGACTAGTGTGGTCAAAGCCTTATACTATTGTGGTCGAAGACATAGACCAGTGTGGTCGTAATAATGTGGTCGAAGCCTTAGACCAGTGTGGTCGAAAACATAGACCGGTGTGGTCATAATAATGTGGTCGAAGGCGTAGACTAGTATGGTTGAACGCATAAACTAGTATGATCGAAACAATGTGGCCGAAGCCATAGATCAATGTGGTCGAAAAATTGTTGTCGGATCCTTAGACCAACGTGATCATAATACACTGTCGAAACTGTAGAGCAGTAGTCGAAACTGTAGACCAATGTACAATCAGGATCAATAAATATTACTTAATGACCATTAATTGATTTTGAATTAGTAGTTACTAGTGGTTTAAGTTTGCAGTTACTAGAGAGTAATTATTTCGACCTTAAAATCATATGGAGATGTCCAGACATGTGATTTTGATCAATTCACTTCCATTATTCATAAATCTTCCTCTCTGTTCTTCTAGCTGGAGGGTTGTGTTGTTTGAACCAAGTCGTCCCTTCTACTCGGTGTGCACCGAGAAGGAGGGTGAGCGGGTATCTCCGAACCATTGTCGCAGAGTTCACCTACACATGGCAGCAATTAGGTTTGAGGCGCAGAGCGCGGCCGAGCTCGTTCTTATTGCATCATTTACGATCTACACTGCTTCGACCACTGCTTCGAGTCTGCGCTACATCATCTACGATCTACACTGCTTTGAGTCTGCGCTGCTACCTATTCTTCATTAAGCACGACTGTAAGTCTGTCGTACGACCAATTTTTTTTGTTATAATAATATTGTTGAGTATGTTTAGAAGTGCAATGAGTTGTCTGCTATTGGTATCGCTTTATGCATCTCTAGTTATTTGTGATCTTTGCCTCATAATCAAATATGGAATTAAAATATTGTCTACATTTCCAATAAGTATATTGTCAGTGAGCTTCGTACACCATACAATTCGTCCAAAAGTTTAAGGTGTTTCGAAAAGAAAGACAATATACTCCAACATCTACACCCTAAAGACCATACATACTACTTACAGGCGATGTTGCGGGTAGCGGTGCATCAACATTGTAAAACAAACGTACTGATATGTATCCCTAATTTGTTGTTACCTGCACGTGGCTTATCTCGCGGACAACTAATGTAAGGTCGACATGTGGAGCCCCGAAACATCCAACGAGTGACACATGGAGGGACAGGAGCACCTAGACTATGTCCGCTATTTGCTACCTCGTTCGCCCGCTCTCCCTTGCTACTTCTCCGATCCCTTCTCCCCATCGCTCACTACTTGCTCTGCCTCCTCCAAACCGTTTTTGGCCTAAATGGCACTATTGGGATCGGTATTAGCAAAAACGGCACTCTCGCAGCAGTAATGCCAAAAATGGCACGATAGTCACACCGACCGTCGACATGTGTCCGCGTCCGTGCCCCAATCCTGCAGAGGTGATCTACACCGTTCCTTGGTGGCCCAGACACTTCCCGTGCTGCCAAGTCGCCATGTTCGCACCACCCTAGCTCGGACTCCCCCTGTCCGTGCCACCCTAGCCCGGATGTTGCCTTGTCCACAGCACCCTGGCCGGAATGCACCATCTAGCGCTTGTTTGCAACTCCATGGCACGGACTAGCCTCGGTCGTAGCTCCATGGCCCAGACAAGCATCGGTCGTCCACCTGGCGCGCAGACATCCTCCGCTTCCGGCTCGCCCACACCAGGACGCACCACGCGGGAAACACCGCACTACCCTAGCCTGGACATGTCGGGTGCCTTGTCTCCCATCCATCAATTTATTCCCTGACTCTTGTCCATCAATCGTGCCTCCTGTCCTTCAATCGTATTCATGCTGCCCGTGCGCGTGAGGGAATCTGATTCCCTTTGCTCGCTCTGTCATTCTCGCTATAAATTTCGAGTAGCGAGTGAGACTCTTGCTCACTCTCATCCTCGCTCGCTCGCAGTCTCGGTCAATTTCGTTTTCGCAGACGATTAGAGATTATTTAGAGCCGTCATTAGCGATCATATTAATCGGTAAATTTTATCTTGTATGTATTGTCTCTATTAACTATGTAGTTAGTTAATTATTTGTAATTAATTAGTCATAGTTTTTTAGGCGTAATTAACTTAGTCATTATCATTTAGGTGTAATTAAATTTGTGTTATTTAATTAGTTGCAACAAATTAGGTCATAATTAATTAGTCATAGTTAAATTATTCTTACGTATTTACACGTGGCCTAGTTAATTAGTTACGAATTAATTAGTTGTAACTAGTTAGGGTTAGCTGACTCAGCTGAACGACATTGACGTTGAACAAACTCTTAGCTGGGCCAGAGTCAGCTTACTGGTGAGCCTCAGCCCACTCAACGGTCTCCGTACCCCCTCCGAACCAATACACGCTCTCCGGACCGGTTAACGTATCCCACGGGATATGCTCAACGCAAAACCAGGACGCACACGTGAACACGAACCAAATGAAGAGAGAATGGCTCATACGAGTGAGCCATATTGTATGTCGTGTGTAATGGCGCTGCATAGAAGTTTTGCGATTTTGTTGCGCTATATTTGTATGCATATTTTGTATGTTATGTGCGTATTGTCGAAGTTGATTGGTTGCGGATTCACATGAAATCAGAAAACTTTGAGTGTCGACATTTCGAGTGGAGTTACAATCTAAAATTTGATAAATAAAGTTGACGACATTTGAGAATGCACATTTTGATTTGCGAATTACATGTCGTGCGCGGTTTGGTTACATGCATTACAAACGACAGCATGCATAACTGAACAAACTGTAAAATACCTAAGATACACGCGTGACTTTTTTGGAATCGGGAGAAAGGAGGATCGAAACTAGTATTCGCGGCGCAATAGCCCCTTCCCGTTGTCTCGGGACTGCCCACGGTGGCGGCGAGTGTTGGAAGTCATCCATGTCCTGCGATTCCATGATGTAAGTACGCCATACGACCAAATACATAACTACGATGCAAATTGTACATAATTCACCTCCTTCGATATGGAGTAGGCCCGGCGATCGAAATGCTACCGTGGCCGGCCTCGATGTGAGAGCCCTCCCTTGTCTTGGGACTGCCCACATCGGTGGCGTGTGTCGAAGTCCTCCATGTTCTGCGAGACGGGCTGGACGATTGCATGATGTTAGAAGAACGATAGGCCAAATAGATAATAAGGATGCAAATTATACATAACTCGCATCTTCGATATGGGATGCGCCCGGGCATCAGGAGAAGATACGATGGCCGACGGTCTCTGTAGCAGGAGCCTTCCCCTTGTCAGTCGCGTGTTGTGCCCTATCATACTTAGCTTCCTGTTTAGGGGTCCTTCACCACCACCCGGCTGTCCTAGGCTCCTCCGGAGGGTCTGGTACGTAAGGTTTCCATCATTGGAAGGTCCCGACTCGTATCGCGTAGTTCAATATGTACTTCTGCTTGATGACGCCCTATCGTACATCTCTGGGCCGTCGATCCATTGGAAGAAGTTGCAACGTATCTCAGGCTACCATTACACACGAATGAAGTTAGAAATTTGTGGAATTCAACTTAGGGTGTGAAAAATTGATGTGTGCGTAAGATTCTCTTACGAGGACGTTCCCGCACGTGTAGTACGCTTAGGCGGCGGTGCAGGGTGTGTCGACTGAATGATCTTCACCGGTTGTTCGCACACACATTGCGGGCATAGAAACTCTGGACGTACCAGCGCATCCTTCATTGAAAAATTTGGGTAGGGTTTAGCTCTCGTCGCAAGCCACTTGCTCTTTTGCAATATCTTTGCATAAAAGTTCGCCGACGAGTCGGACATATTCTAGCCCGACATAATATTTTGCTGATGCGCACAAAACAATGGCGAGTCAGTTTGGAACAAATATAACATCGAGATACGTACGCGTTAAGAAATAATGACGTAAAGATATGCACAAATATGAGCATACTACCCATTTACATGACATGACGGTCCTCGTACGAGCAGATAATACAATAAATTTTGACACTGAATGACGACTAGACGAGCTCAGTCTATTCAGGGCAATCCTTTATGGAGTGCCCAAGGGTCTTGCATATCCTGCACTTTATTGTGCAGCTCAGGTCCCCACGCTGGCTGCCATCTATGTCGTTCCGGAAGCACTGTGTATGCCGTTGTCCCTTCCCAGTTGACTTCAAGTCCTTGTTTGGACCCCATTGCACCATGTCTAGCCAAAGATCCCTATAGTTCATATCCAATCCATACGAGTGAAACTCTGCACTCCATGTACCAAAAAAGGTGTTGCATGCCATAATACTTGGAGATATACAACGTAGACATCTGCCTCATTTGTGCAGACACCTTGTACACATACAAGCATAGTTTTTTGTAGGAACTTCGACTTATTACTGGTGCATGTAGCCACAACACCTAGGGTGCATGCATGTTTCGTTTCCCCCTGGCATGACTGTTATATTTTTGCCGCAGCCTGATATTGTACTTCCTCCTGAGGCCATCGATCACCCAAATGTCGTGATTTCAGGCCTTCTACATCTTCTGGTCCTTATACCCACTGCTTCCTTTCTTCCAGCTGCTGCCTCGCTACGATGGCTCTATTGATGAAGTAATCGACTGTGCGAGTCCATATCTCCTCAACGATCGTGGTGATAGAGAGACACCACACACCTTTGAGCACTTTGTTGTACATCTCGGACATGTTGGTCATCATAATTCTGTACTTCGCACCATCTGTGTCAAAGGGCAAGGACCATTTCTCCAACTCATGAGTGTGGAGATTAATATTCTACGTGAGACTTATGGTGTTCCTGGATTGCCCGGTCGTGGTCTGTTGTCCCTATTGTGCCTCCGGAGGGAATTCCCTTGTATGCCTCGTTGTCCGATGTTCGAGATCTTTCCATATGGACTCAAACTTCCACCTCTGGTTCTGCAAGCACAACGCCTTAAACGACTTCATAAGTTCCTGGCTGCGGAACCACGTGAAGATGTTCGATACAAGATGCCTCATGCACCATCGGATTTCCACGTCGTTCTACTGGTGAGGCGGTTACATCCAATTCTTCATGGTGTTCAGAGCCTACAATAACCCATCATTGTGGTCTGTGATAAGGCATATGTTGGGCCGGTCTCCCACAACCGCCCACATCACATTCATCATGAACTACAACCAACTGGATGCGTTCTCATTCTCTATAATTGAAAAAGCAACCGAGAGAAGTTGGTCATTCGCGTCGGCCGCCACTGCTGTGAGAATGGTGCCCTTATACCTCCTCATGAGGAAAGTGTCTTCCATCGTGAGCACAACGCGATAGAACTTTAAGCCCTCTATGGCCTGGGCGAAAGCCCAGAACACCCTATTTAGTATGAAGGGGCCTCCATCAGCATCATGACTTTCGAGCTTATTTATGTATTTGCCGAGGCTTTACTTCAGCATTCTGGTGAAGCATTCTCGACACCAGGTTGTACGCCTCTTCTATGTCCCGTACATGGACTCGATAACCTTCTGCTTAGCTCGTTGGACCTTGCTATAGCTGACTGGATAACCAACCAGATTGGTGACTTCTGACAGCAACATCTTGGGGGAGAGGGACACATCCTCCGCAAATAGGTGGCTTATGGGGCTTGCCACATATGCAGACATCACATTCCGATGTTGCTGCTATGGCTCACTAAGCTCGCAAGTATAGTCGATCACCGCCTTGACCGTGAAGACCGAGCCAAAGAACTTTGCTCGCCGAGTGCTGACCTTACCAGGGCAGCCTTCCACTATATACTTCACTTCATAATGCCCTGGGTTAGACTGGTGCACCCGGTACACACGACTGATGGACAAGGTGTATCATGCTATAGCTTGCTGCACGACCGCCTTGCTAGGGAAGTGTTGCCCAACTAAGAGGGTATCAGCATCAAACCCCAACTGGGACCCTTCTTCTTGAGGTAGTACGAGCGATCGCACTATGATATCATCAAGTCTGGATGCCACGTACGACACCTCTGAAGACACAATTCTGCCAGCAAGACTAGCACCCTAGGGTGCATCCTCCTCCATACCATCCGAGCCTGGGTCGGCATCCTCCTCAAAATCCAATACAAGAGGTTGGTCCGGTAGATACTCGTGGTAGTCAATGAGGGCCGACCGCCATAGTCCCGCCCCCTTATTTTGCACAAAATTATGTGCAACTCTTCTCTCATGGATTTCCTAAAAAATAGCACATTCTGTGCTATCGTATTCAAGCTCCGCTTGTGGTTGCCCGCTTCCCGAGGCAACAACATCATCAAGATTTCTCGACGATCTGTGTATGAAATTCACATACACCATCGGCTTCCCGTATATTGCCGCCTTAAGCTAGGAAGCAATCTACATGTACTGCCCCCATGCTATGCTTTCGTTCACTGTGACTAGCTCCCATATGCCCTGCCTTCCCCAACTCGTGCATGTGATCGCCTCGATGACAAGTCTCTTCATCGTTGGCTCCGTGTCGAACTCCCTCCGGATGTAGCTCCTAAACTCGTGAATATTCATCGCTTCGAATCCCTCCACCTGGACCACCTTGTACTGGCATCTCGACAGGTCCAACCCATAAGAGTTGGTCCATACGAAACCGTCGTCATAAAACACAACCAAGTCTTGCATGTTTGAAATTACCTAAAGCGACAACAACCCGATTTATGGTACACAATATAACAAACATGATATGTAATTAGCACTAATTAATTTACTGTACACGACTATTTACATGAGATTATTTCTTCAGTCACCACTAATTACATAGGAATAAACTAAAAGGTACTAATTAATTATGAGTAATTCATTTGTCACTAATTACCCATGACACGGAGAATTACAACATATTACATACAAGTAAGCAATTAAATGCGACTGATAGAATACTAATAATTAATTAATTAGCAAAAATTGATTAGTTATCAATAAATTACTTATGTGCAATTGATTACATCTAAGTAATTCCCCATTGAATTAATTACGATTAATTTCTTAAGACTAATTAACTACACATAATTAATTATTCATATTTAATTATATATATATAATTACGACTAATTAACTACGAGTCATTACATACCAACAAATTAATTATGACCACGTAAATTCATCCACTTAATTTGCACTAATGTAATTACCACTAATAAACCATGCGAAATTTAATTACAATATATTAATTATGCCTAATTAATTAATACTTCATTTCCACTAAATAATTACTACTAATTAATTACAACTAATTAACTATGAGTATTTAATTACAACTAGTTTAATTACCACTTATAAACTACGTATAAATTACCACAAACTAACTACGACTAATAAATTTCCACTAATTAGCTGTGGCTAAAATAATTACAACTAAAGCAAAGGAAATAATTTTACCTGGATGTCGACTTCACGGTACTTATACGGTCGTAATCTGAATAAAGTTTTAGTTCAATTCTCTTTGTTCTCAGCGACGAGCGCAAAAATGAGAATAAATTCCGGAATGAGAGCGAGAGCGAGCATGATGACGGTTTTTATAGGCGCACGGAGGCATTTTGCACTGACATGGTAGCGTGATTAGGCATGCATACAGACGGAGGCAGTGAGGTATGGATGGGGTGGAGGAAAGGATGAGGGCGGTGCTTACGGCGGAACGGGCCCGCGTGCCCTGCCCTTGTCGTAGGGTGGTGCGTTGTCAAAGTTAAAAAGGTGCTGAAATGAGGCCTAGGGGACAAAGGAAGCGCCAAAAGTAACAGAGGGGAGAAAGTGATGGGCAAAAGCAGAGGAAAAAGACGGGGCTCAGGGCTAAGCGGGCACGGACCAGGCGCGAGATGCCCGGAAATGCGGCCACGTGGAAAGGCATAAGCCGTTCAGGCGACCAATCAACGACGCAGGAAGGTCCAGACCAGGGGGCACAGAGGACCCGACGACCGTGCGCGGGTGCGTAGCAGCGGCCATGTGGTGCGCGCGCGAATGTTCGGGCCGGGGGCACGGAGAAGCTGGGTTGTCGAATTCTTCTACACTAGACATGTTTTGATATTACTCTTCCTGAGTTCTATCGGGGCTCAAAAATGCAATTCTATTCTGCACTAGTCCATGATAACGCTAGTGCACACAACGTCAATATAGATGAATATCGACTCACACAAGACGAATAATAGCATACACGATTATATTTGAATAACAAATAAGGGTTTTAACCTTATGGTCGAGTTTACAATTATTAAGCTACGCATGGCTGATAGGAAATAAACAGCAGCAGCGGAATAGATAAACTCCAGTGGAATCCCATCAATTCACCACATGCAACCAACTGGGATCAAGACCAAACGATCAATACCTTCGTAGAACTCTTCCTCAAAGGCGGGTGAATATTTCTCCACTTCTGTTGATTGGTTATAGCAAGCATGAGTACACAATCATACTCACAAGTTATACCACAGAATAAAATTAATAGATGATGGCTTATTCCAAAGGAATGACTTTTGTGGTTATTTTGCATAAAGCATCATTTGCAATTGAATACATATAATAGATTGAAAACACATTTAAAATAAATAAACAGTAGTAGTTTAACAGTTATTTTCACAAAGACACAAACCTAATCATATTTTTTCACATAGTCATATGACTTAGATCACACAGCTCCCTTCCCAAATGTTTTATAAAAATCTAACCCTCGTGTGAAGTCTCAGAGCATGTCCATGACCACAGACGCGGCTATTCGAATAGATTATTTAACACTCTACAGAGATTGTACACTTTACCCACACGATACAATCAGTGTAGCTAGCACTAATTATAACAAAACCTTTCGGAAACTTCATCTCAATCATTAACACTCCCGGTATGCTTTCCTGTCGTCCAACCCTTACACAGCGCTTTGGTACGACACACACCGGTGGACAGGGAAGCGGTGAACCGTCCCGCGATGTGATCTACCTGGTAGTCCACGCCTCTACCCATCACTGAACTCCTAACCTACAACCTGAGTTGTCAATGTCAAGAATTCATAAATTACTAAGTTAGACCCGTCCCATCAAGCATGTGGTTGTATGAAAGGCCCAATTCAATGACACACAAAGTTAAGTCCTTAATTGACCAAGGAAATACTTTTAATTTCTAACTATGCCACAAAGATTATCATTCCTTTTCACAATGCTCCACCATTTCACTTAGTACCACCACGTTCCTCAGTCCAAATCATTTCACACTCTGTTGGTTAAGTGCAATACATGCTATCACAAAGTAATATCACATAGCATACAGTTTCATACAAAGTTCCATAGTCACTTAGTCAAATTTATAATTGCAACTCAAATAATATATGTGAGTGATAGCATGGCTAAGCAATACTATTCGTCTAATAAACCCACGTTGGTGATATGATAATACCAACTAAATAATGAACCAACCTAGGTTGATAAAAGATCATAACATTACCATAACCAAGGTGGATATAACAATTAGAATTAATAACTACACCCAAAAGCATTTAAATAAATACTTAAAGTGAAATGCAGTACTTTGAATCAAAGTAGTTTTGAAAACTGGGTTCAACATGATCAAAGGTATAACTTGTATTGAAATAAATTCTTATACTGATCTTGGTCTTGGTGAACTCCTTCTTCTTCAAAATCCCCCGAAGAATCAACGTCTACTCGCAACGAAGCAAATAAAATAAATAAATAAAACTAGAGAGGAAAACTAACTCAAAAAATTAAATAAAAATATCAGAAAGATAGAGCTCGAATTTAGATGAATTTAGAAATTTGAATGAGCTCAAACATAGTTCGAATGAAGAAGATATGATATTTGAAAGTTCTAAATCTAATGAAAATACTCAAAATAGAATTCGAGTACTGTTCATTGAGCACTGCACATCGAGTACTGTTCATCGCTTTTGACTGCGCGTTCTCGGAAGGAGTTTCGACCACATGTTCGTAAGGTCGACGGAGTTGGTCGGAATCGGTGACGAAGCAGCGGAGCAGGTGCGGCTGTTGTCGGCGACGAACACCAGTGACGTCTCGTGGTCGTAAAGGGGTGCTGGAGATAGCTCTGGTGACAGCGATTGACAATTGAATAAATAGATTTGTGCATGTAGATATTGAATATGCTAGCTGTGGTTCATCTAATAGGTATTCTACTCTTTGGATATATAAGACAACTATTTAGTCCTGTCAGGTACTTACCTCTGCCTTATGCAAATGTAATATAAGACAATTATTTAGCCCTGTACTAAGACTACTTCAATCATCTGGTCAGTAAAATGGCGGGATAATCAGCTGCACTCACAACTTAGTGATGAGATTAGATATTCATTTACTGAAGAGCACCCTAGAAATTTATGGGCCATCCTGAAACAACCAGCAGTACTAGAGAGAGGTGGATACTAATTTATTCTATGTGACTCTGCATTGCAAATCTCTTTGCAGGTGGATACTAAAGTCCCTGCAATGATTCCCTGTTGCTTTTGAAGTGCATGGATGCTTGGTATGGGAAGCGGCAAAGCTATAGAACAGTTGGGTACCTTTGATGTGTGTTTCTAGGTTCAAATGCAAAACTACGCGTCCTATCTGTTTGTGTGTGTTTCCAGGTTCGAGTGCAAAGCAAGCTGTGAGGGGCAAGTGTTTGTGACTAAGATACTAGGTTGGGTGGGTATCCTTTACACTTGTTATTTTGTGTTCCCAGCTTGTTAAATGATCTGTAGATGTGTTGTAATGTAACATGACATTTGGAATTTTATCTTGTGTGATATTTGGTTGATGAGTTAAATTATCTCTAATGGTACTTTGCTAATATTTTTTTCAATGTTTAATCACAGATCATGTATCCTGATTCATTGTATATCACATCAATATACTGTAGCAATTTACACAATTAAAAAAACTGATACAGTTCTTGTTGACAGTGTGTCTGTCGGGGATAAATAAATTAGGGGTCAAACAGTGTATCGGCAATAGTAATATCTGCCGAAAATAATATGTCGGTAATGAATTATTTGCCAGGGGAAATCGGGTCAACGGGGACTTATCGTTGTCGGAAAATAGATGTATATTAGTAAAGACTTTTGCACACGCTATCAGCAAAGTCTGTCGGTAATAGTCTTTCCCCGACAGACGGCTAGCCCCTGTAGATCACTTTCCCTAGCAAAATGAGTGCCCTCGACGCTGTGTCGTGTTGTGGTGATTGTCGTTACTTGTCGTTAATAGCTGTCATTTGCCTCAGGAGCATTTAAAACATTTTCTAAGTCAGAAGCTCCAGATAAACGGCTAAACATCAAATTTATTCAGGTCAACTGTTCAGCTCAATTGGAAACTGTTTTTTTATTTAGGTCAACCGTTCAACCCAATTGGAAACTGTTTTTTTTTATTAAAAAAACAGCAGTCATCCCAAACATGCCTTTTGTGCTCAGTAGGCGGCGGGGTTGTAGCTTCTTTTTGCATCTTGGAACCGTGCATGACGAAGCGGCTTGCATATTGTCAATTAATTTGCACGAGTGTCTAGTGTGGTAATGAATCTTGTAAACGATGTTGCCTGTGATGTGCATGTGACATCACATGTGAATGGTCATAATTTTGTGCTCGATTGCTAGCAGGATTATAGCTTCTTTTTGCACCCTAGAACCATACGTAATGGCGTGGCTTGCATATAGTCAACTAATTTGCACGAGTGTCTAGTGTGCTAATGAATCTACGTAAACGATGCTGATGTAAGCAATTGGTTGATGTTGGTGTGCTTACCAGTCACAAGGATGCAACAAAGGTAAAATTGATCTGTACGCTCGCCGCACTCGAAAGGAAATATCAAGAGGACCGCGCCAACAATCTGATAATTGAAGTTCAAGTACCCAGGATTGCAACCTCATTCATTTCTCTAGCAACCAATTAATACTTCGTGACCACATTGTTGAACTTTCATGCATATAATGCGTGACGTGCACGGATCGACGGACTCACATGGGGGCGTATATGCATATGACGTGCACGGATCGACGGACACACATGGGGGCGGACCCGCCATCCTGGATCAGTGAAAACTTTGCTGGTTGAAATTTTTTTTTGGAGGGTACTGGTAACACCAGTAACCGAAAATTTCAATATTTTTTTGGCCGAATTTTTTTTTAAAAAAAAACTCAATTTTTGGGTTTTTAAATAAAAAAAAATCAAATTTGAATAAAATTCAAGCAAATTTGATTTTTTTAAATAAAATTCATCAAAATCAAAAATTTCGGAGCTAGTTTGAATTTAACACCAGTTACCGGCGGCGATAGCCGGCGAAATCTCGTCGAAAAGTTTTTCACTATTCTGGATAGCTCTAGCGATCCGCCGAGCACCCAAGACCTCAGGCTGACGCGGGAGAAGACGATCGCGACGCTACGTCTCTGAAGTTTGAATTGAAGATCGTAGCTTCGTGGGCCATTTCAACCGAAGGAGGGCTTTGCCGCTAAGGAAGGCCCATGGCCACAAAGGCCCAAGCGCTAATAGTAGTTGCCCAGACCAGACAGCCAGATCGTGAGCTTTTGCTGGACAACTAGGGTGCGGGGCGACGGCGAACCCTAGCATGGGCACGGGCAAGGGCAGGGTGATCAATGGAGTAGGCGCGCAGGACGTAGAGCGTAGGCGGGTGGTGCTGGTGTCGAGCAGGGGGCGTGGCCGCGTGGGCGCATGGCGGCGCTGCTCTCAAGACTCAAGAGGTTGAGGAGAGGGCTAGGAGCCGATGGGGCCAAGGGGCAAGCCGGCAGTAGGGGGTGGCGCCCGATGTAGGCCGTGGGCGGCAGCGCGGCAGTAGCAATGTCAAAATATAAGGCTAGTAAGTACTCTATGCTTTCAAATCTTAATTCTATTTCCACATGGCGGTCCCAAATGGATTTCAAAGTCGAACTTTCATTCGAATTTTGGCCCCAGTAGTTTGGACATCAAATTTCATTTGTATTGGTCTTTATAACGTATCGATTTAAATTAAGTTCTTGTTTCGTTAGTTATTTTACTGAAATTCAAAATTGACAAAAGCTAAAATATACTAAGATAAATTTGAACAGCAGCAAGATGCACAAAAGTTCTTAAAAATTCCACACTTTCATGCCTAGGAGTTTGATTACAAAAACTGGGATTTTACATGGCGGTTGGGGGCTCTAGGCATGGGTGGCGGCGCAGCACGCCAACGTCGGTGGCTGGGACAGTACCTGCGGCGGTAGTCAGGGCCTAGGGGTGTCAAGGCATGAGCTACTACACGTAGGCGCTCAGCAACAAGGAAGCCGCAAACATTGGTCCAAGTCTAATTCTAACAGTAAGGTCTCTCAATTCTAATTTATAGTTATCTCAAATAGAATAATGGATGATGAATTGTGATTTTTGCTTCAAGATTTTGAATGGTTGATTATTTGATTTGCTAGAAATGGTTGAAGAGATATTTTAGCACTGTTTTGAGGCAATACCGGTGCTAGTAGAACCGCTGCACAAAGCACAAGCTGTTGAATGTAGTTTCAAATGTTTGCATACGGATTATAGTTGTTGATTCCATTCAATATTATATACTCTTATTAGTGTTACAATATAGTTTGTGTATGAATTACTTTCCTTGTATA
This sequence comes from Hsuehochloa calcarea, assembly GCA_036346395.1. Classification (NCBI taxonomy): domain Eukaryota; kingdom Viridiplantae; phylum Streptophyta; class Magnoliopsida; order Poales; family Poaceae; genus Hsuehochloa; species Hsuehochloa calcarea. The sequence goes on along the minus strand of CM070609.1, from coordinate 23,163,773 downwards.
TAATACTTGTGGTCCACGAGAATAATTTCACCATAGCTAAAATTTAGTGATGGGCGCGCTAGATAGTTTCAGGAGAAACCACTCCCGTGAGCTCGGATTTGTGAACTATAGCTAGCAAGCACCTATGGGTCATGATTTTTTTAAAAAATTATAAAAATAACTAGTTGGCCCAAAAAATAACGAAAAATGAGTTCTTGTCACCGGTTGAAATAACGACAGGAGCTCTCGCCAGATGATAGTTCAACCAGCGACAGGAACACTATTCCCTCACTGTCGCCGGTCCAACTCCCTGTCGCTAGTTGAACTGGTGATAGGGACTATTCCCTATAAAAGCTCCATGAAATATTAAAATTCGGCAAATGACTCATTTGTGTTAGAAAAAAGGAAGGAGGGATGGAAAAGGAGTAGAGGGGAGGAGAGAAGTTAGCGAAGCGCTGCTCGTCTGATTGCCCACCTGTGAGGTAATTTTTTAACCGAATGGATTACATAGTTTTGGATATACGGTTCTGTAGTGCAGTATGTTGTACATAACTCTTTTCGGTGGGTAGTCTTGTTTTAGATATATTGTTAATCATGGAAATATTCTTCATGGTTCAGTGCGACAATTATGTCGGGCGTCACCAATTTTAAAATTTACTACGATATAGAGACTATTCTGGAGGGTCCTGAGGGGATTGATCTGCGTTATGTCTAATCGACGACTGTGCCCCTGCCAAGAGCAGAGGGGCGTACCTGAGGCGCTGTGATGCGGTGGTTATTTCACATATTTCAAGTAGAACGTGATATGTATGACCTGAGATTGAGTTGCCTTGCCACCCGAACAACACAACCCAATATTGGGAGTTAGTGCAATTGAAGGGAACAAGTTCATGCCAATCATATATAGGCGTGGTAAGGGAGGGATGGTGGGATTTGGTCCTTCTGGCCCAGGCACATGCCAAGCCCACTCCTGCATCTACGGCTGAACAAGAAGGGGGTGGTGATGCCGAAGAAAAAGTCAGCGACTCCAGCCACAGCGCGGTGCACACAGTGCCCAAAGTTTTCAGAGTTACTGATGTTGTCGATGAAGACCCTGGAGAAGTAGCTCCTTCAGTCAGGCAGGCCAGTGGGCAAGCTAGCGAGGGTGAGGAGCTAGGAGCCATAGTGCAAATGATGGATCAGAAATCCTGATACTACAATGCATTGTGAGAAGATAAAGGATCCGATGACGAGAAAGATGTGGACCAGCTGGCGGTTCCATTCGAGTGGAACACATACTAGTTAAACAGCCTCGTTGTCGACAAAGGCTCCTATTTTCCGTGGTAGTACGACCAGAGCGAGGTCAGCCAAGGAGTTGTGTACAAATGCAAGGATGTTGTGCGAGGCGGTCAAATTCTGGGCTTGTTGGTGCGGCACACTTTCATAGTCATCAAGTCTAACCCAAGATGCTACGACGTGAAGTGCGAAATAGAGGGATGCCCTTGGCGAGTGACGAGGATTAAGACCCCTATGTATTACTTTAATACATAAAGAGAGACCATACGTCTTCGTGGTCGTAACCCCTAAGGCTAACGACCTCACTGATCGTAAGGATTCCAGAGGTTACATAATAAATTCCCTCGTCGGATAAGGTCCCGTACCTAGTACTCAACCAATTAACTACTTGTAAAGCTATGAACTGATATCTGGATCCAAATCCAGGTATATCCTTTATCGTGTGATGAATGAAACACGTGTTGTATACTCCATACCACGCGGCGTTACATAATACTAAGACACTGACTAATGGTTGAATGTCTCACCGATATTTAACCGCACAACAGTTGATACTTTAATCAACTACGATACTTTAATCAACTACCACCTCCCTCCGACCAGACGCAACGCTTCGCACATGTGTCTTCTCCAGAAACAACTGCCACCTCTTCGGAAGCTATTTAAAGACAGAGCATGGAAGGATCAAGGGCGGCAAGAAACAAGAGGCTATTGGCATTAGATTCATACTTTTGATCTATATCAGTAGCATAGTCAATATCATACTCAGTGTAATTAGTATTAGTCCTTTGCCTGATGGTAGGCATTCCTTGTAAACAGCCAGTTCATAGTAATAAAGAGCAACCCCATTCCCTCCAGGAGATACGCATCATTTTCCTCTATTTCTATATTTTCATAAGATCGGTGATTTGATCATCGACAGCTGGCGCCGTCCGTGGGGAAGAAGTTGTAAATTTCCTGAAGAAATTCTTCGCTCATCAAATCCTCACCCGTTCCTTATAATCGCCCATGCAACTATAGCAGGGAGTTGGGACGAGAAGAACGGGTTCAACTTGGATGACTACTCCAACCTCGACATGGAAGGATGCATCCGTGCCATGGATGAGAACGGGATGTCGCCATCATCCTCCTCCGTAGATTCGCATGTCGCAGACATCAGCGAAATCGAACAGATGGAGGAAGATGTACCACGCAACAAGTGGTGCTTCCAGAGGGACATGTCATTCCGACCAGTTTGGAATGTCCAAAGATCTCTCCAAGCCCGGTCCTTCCGACCGGCGAAAAAGGTGATAAAACTTCAATCCCGCAATCCGAGAATCAGTATACTCCCGATACAATCATGGCTGACAGGTATTCACCAACAGCTTCTGAAAATTCTAGGAGCCAACCGACATCCGGTAATGGTGTCGATGAAACCCCCACAGGCTATAGGCCAAGTGAGGATGATAAGACTCAGCATACAATCAGCGATTCACAGGATCAGGTTGAGTCCACCCCAAAGGCCTTAGGAGGTGCTAATTCTCGACCGGTCTCCATCGTGGAAACTTCTAGTAGAGGCACTGGAGGGCTCTCCATTGGTTACAGTGGAAGCTCTTCGGAAGATCGCTGCTGGAAGCATGAGGTCAATGCGATCAGAAATACGGATTAAAATGCCATGTACGGTCCTGCATACACTACCTTGTCACCACATATTGATGGAAAATGGCACGGGCAATCAAGCACCAAATGCCAGAGGCAACAGAGCTGATAGACATCCATCAGTTAATTCGTCTGGTTCTGCCCCACCTAGAATAATGGGTCGACGGGAGCAAACACAAGGTCGGGAAAGGTTTAGATCTACGAACACCTACAACTATTATGAATCCTCCAAAACCTTCAGTAACGGTACAGAACCTGCAGCGTGTTCAAAGTATTTTAAATAACACTTACTCTGCTCTAGCAGATGCTCCATGTTGTGTCCAACTTATAGGTCAGGTATCAGAGATCCTCCAGCAAATCATGCAGTGTACGGAAGCGTATGGGAACAATGGAGCTTACAAAGTCAAACTATGACTTCATCCCAACGTTCCTCCCTCAGTAGAGGGCAACATGATCGGGTTGGGGATCAGTCGATACCAAGACTTCTCAACATTCCGACCAAGGAGTCACGAGGGAAGAAGACTATTTCAAACAGCCAGTCCTTCTCCTCATCGAGAGGATCAATCGCTTGGCCCTGATGATCTCCGACATCGTCTAGGCCAAGCAGGTGGTCGGAGGCGTCGTACTAACATCCACGACCGAGTCGGAACACTGGAGCCCCGGTATTCTAATTTGAGAAACCGGTCTCCGACCGATTACAATCCAGAATCCTTCCAAAGAAGGCGCCATGAATCAATCACAAGCTGTCGAGCTTTCTCTGCAGGGTTCCAGGCTGTGCGTTGGCCCAACAGGTTTCGACCAGCCAACATGGACAAGTTCAATGGGACCCAGAACCCGTTAGAATTTCTCCAAATCTATACTACTGCCATCAGAGCTGCTGGTGGTGACGAAAATGTGATGGCAAATATCTACCTACCATACTTGAAGGGTCTGCCCGGTCATGGTTGCTCAACCAACCGGTCGGGTCAATCTATACTTGGGAGAAACTTTGCGACCTCCTGATTGTAAATTTCCAGGGTACATACAATCGCCCTGGAAAGGAGGATGACCTTAATCGAATCCGGCAAGAAAGACAAGTCTAAGGAATCGACGGTTTACGGAAGACATCGCTATGAATCTTCTAGAAATAACTGTCGAACTTATTGACATGGGCGACAAATACGCAGCCGCTAGCGAATCGGTTGAGTGGAGAGAGGCTATTGATCATAGGGATAAAACCCCTCGACCTTGCTTGGAAAAGTCAGAAAAGAAACACAAGAAGGCTCTCAAGAAGAAAAAAACACCGCAAACCTGATGATAAAGAAGTCCTTGCGGTTCCTGACAAGTTTACCAAAAGTAAGAAAGATTACATCGGTCGAGGTAAAGAAAAAATTCCGATCAATGGATACAAAAAGAACAATAAAGTGGTGTCCACTTCACCAGCAGGCAGGACATAACTTGCGAACCTGTCGAGTCTGGTAAAAGAAACTGGAGCATTACAATGCAGGTAAAGGCCCACCCCCCTCAATACGAGAACTCAGAGAAGCAAGTTGCAAGAAGGACAAGGATGGCAACGACGAGATGGAATACCAGGAGCCTCGACATACGATCGACATGATTTTCGGAGGATCCTCCTCGTATGATTCACGACGTCACTTGAAGACCGTGGAGCGAGAGGTCAACCTTGCAGAGTCTCCGATCGCAATCAAGCCACCAAGGTGGTCGGAAACAGTAATCTCCTTCAGCAAAGAAGACTGCCCCATCCCGTCGGCTCGACCAGGTAGGTTCCCTTTTATAGTTGAATCTACTATTAACAATTACAAATTTAATTGAGTCTTAATAGATAGAGGTAGTTCCTTAAATATTTTATTTGCGGGAGAATTAGAGGAAATGCAAGTTCTCAGATCTAAGGTAAAACCAGTGAAGTATGTTTTCCACGGTATAGTCCCTGGTTCTACCGCAAAATCGATAGGGCTGGTGTCCTTGTCGGTTACATTCAGAAAGCCTGACAACTTCCAAACAGAGAAGGTTTCGTTTGATGTGGTCGATTTCGAAACCGCGCACAAATCGGGAGCTAAATAAAGCTGTGATTATTTCGATTAGGGTCTACCTACCCTAATTAACTGCTACCGATTTTTCTTTCAATTTTAAAACGTGTTATGCTATTTTTCTAGTTAAAATTAATTTCTGGTATTAAAAATATAATTACCACATACAAATGGGGAGCTAAATAAAACTGGTATTATTTAGATTACACTCTACCTACCTCATACACAGCTCAAATGATGTACTACATTTATCTAATCTACTAAATTCTATGTCACTATATTTGTTTACTAACCGACAATGTTTTAACAAAATGTACAAAGTTCCAAAAATATATACCTGCAAGATGGCCATTCGGATTCAATGCTTTGTCCATCTCTCCTCTGCAATGAACTAGCAAAGCTTCTCTACCTTTCTTCTCTCCCTCTCCTCCTCTATTTCTATTAATTTCTGGAATTAAAATGAGCTTTGGAGTGAATTTTTGGGGGTTTTATATGTAACAGTCCAAATTTCTTTTCCCGGTTGAAAATAAAATACTAATTATTTTCTGGTGTTTTTTGAGAATTTTTAAAAGCTTTTCCCTAATTATTTTAATGCCAAAATGAATTGTGTGCAAAAATTAATTATCAATTATGAGCTGAAAATATTTTATTTAAGCCCAATTTGACATAGGAGAATTCTGTTTATTTTTTCATGTTTGGTGGACTTTATTTGTTATTTTTTAAAGCCTATTTGAATTATATGAATTAATTAAATCAGTAAACCTCTCAAAAAACTGAAATAGTGTTTGGGCCGAATTCCTTCCTAGTCCACGGACCATCTTACTTCAGCACCGACCCGATCGACCAGCCTTCTCTCTCTCTCAGTCTTAACCGTCCGACCCCACCTATCATCGCCTTCGTTTCCCTTCATCTTCCTTCGGCCGAAAACAGAGTGCGCGGTTTCCAGTCGTAAAGAGCTTTGATTCAACCGTTTCCACTCGAGATCATGTCCATTGATTGCCATGATCATCTTTCACTCCTGGCTGCACTCAATCGACCATTTCTCTTTCTTAACTCGCTTTACTTGTCACCGACGCATCCGCCTTTATCAGTCATGCACGACCCCGTTGTTCGGCAACTCCTAGCCCTATAAAAGGGGGGGGTGATGCCTTCGCATTTCTCCTCACAAACTAGTTCCCTCACACACGACCACACTGCACATTTCTATTACCGGAATTGAAGCCCGAAGCTCTTCTGCTGCCAGTCGAAGCGCCGCCGATTGCCCCACCGTCCGTAGAGCTCTGGTGTCGTCGTCCACACTAGGAGCTTCACCCTGTCGTGTTCTACCTCAAGCGTACCCCTTCTTTGCCGATGGATCATCGGAACACTGACGCCTCCAGAACCCGTACTACGCCGCTGTCAAACCACCTCGCCATCAACCACTCCGTTGAGCTCTGCCTTCGTAAGGTACCCCATAAGGTTCAGCATCTCCTCCTCTTTGTTTCGCGCACCTTCACGTAGCTCGCCATTGCGCGTAACACCGGCAAACCGTAGTCTACTATCGTCGTTGCTGTATTAGATGGTCGTAGATTTTTTTGACCAGATAGTCGTAGTTTCCTTCGACCAGGTAGTTGTAGCTTTTTCGACCAGATAGTTGCAGTTTCCTTCGACCAGGTAGTCGTAACTTTTTTTCGACCAGATAATCCTAGTTTTCTTCGACCAGGTAGTCGTAGCTTTCTTCGACCAAGAAGTCGTAGCTTTCTTTGACCAGATAGTCGTAGTTTCATTCGACCAGGTAGTCGTAGCTTTCTTCGACCAAATAGTCGTAGCTTCTGCAGACTAGGTAGTCGTAGCCTCTCTTTCGACCAGTGTTGTCAAAATCTCATTCGACCTGTGCAGTCAAAATATCTTTCAACCAGTGCACTCGAAACCTTTCTTGCGACCGGCGTTCTCAAAATCCCTTTTGACCAGTGTTATCGTAACTCCTTCTAACCACTCGAAGATGAACAGTACCCGAAGATAACCAGTACTCGGAAGTTAACAGTATTTGAGGATGAACAGTACTCGAAGTGAACAATATTTGAGGATGAGCAGTACTCGAGGATGAACAGTACTCGAAGATGAACGGAATTCAAAGATGGATAGTTCTCGGAATTCTATCTGTTCTTGTGATATCCAAACTTCTACATGTTCGTTCTTCTTCATACGAACTCCAAATCAGTTGATTCTTATTCCTAAATTCTTATAAATTCAATATCTACCATCTACAACTAAAATTATTTAATTTGGAGCTTATTTGTATTTTATTGGAATTTATTTGTATTTATTTGTTCTTGTTGTATTTTCGCGTATAGATTTCGACGAGTCCGCGAAAATTGAATTAGAAGAAGAGTCATTCGAGCAAGGCAAGTTAAACCTTTGATCATGTTGACCCTAATATTTTACATTATTTAAATTATTATTGCATGCATATTTCTAACCAGTTATTTTAAATTCATATCTTAAAGTTGTAGTTACACTATTATCATTTGTACGACCAATCTTGATTTTTGAACAAGTCATTCCCTTGTCACCATGGTTAAAATGAATTTTGAAAATGATATGCATAGACCAAAATTTTGAATTTGGGGAGTTTAGCCAAAACTATTCAAATTGAGTCTATGGTATTGTCTGACCAAAGAATTTTTAGAAAATGTTTTTACTTGCAAAATATATTAAAATGGTTTAGACTTGAGCAAAATGGATATTTGGTATGGTGCAAGTCAATGCACAGGGTCGATCTATTTTCATGATCGAGTCTAGGGTTGTGGTATGTTGCCCAAGTTGGTTAAGGACCGCTCTTTGAGCCGCATCTTGCTAAACTCCACCGTACTACCACATGTCCTGTATGAACCGAACTAGGCTAGATAATTTACAATATTTCATTGTTAGTTGTGCCATGTTGATGTGTGAATGTCGGTTAGACAGTATTCCCACTTGGCGCAAGAGGGGGGCTTCTGGCGGGTGGTTAGCCCAATGGAAGTGGAACCTTAGGCATGCAAGAGGGGACTTATGGCGGTTGGTTAGTCCAAAGTAAGTAAAACCTTAGCGGGCATGACTACTTTGGATGACGCATTGTAAAGACCTTGTGATAATCACTTAGTCGCACACCTTCGGAAGTGTGTCAAACATACAATAAAAGTGAATTATCTCTTGTGGGTAAAGTTGTACAACATCCGCAGAGTGTAAAACTATTCGAATAGTTGTGTCTACGGTCATGGACATGCTGAGCAAAGTCACTCCAAGTTAGAATTTGATTTTGTTTTAAAAATGTTTTAAACAAAGATTTGAGATGGTTAATCCTTGTTATAAATTCTGGGCGGTTAGCCATGTGATAAGAGGGTATCCTTCAATATTATTGACTCGAGGTTATCCACTATAAAATCTCAATTTTAAAAATCTGAGTTTAGTTATGAATTAAAGAATTGTCTTGAACTTAATAAAAGTATTTAAACATAAAAATACAGTTTTGTGCAAAAGAACCATACACTTTTTTCCTTCGACATTATCCAGCATGCATTATATTCTGTTAATTGGGTGTACCTTGCGAGCATAGAAGTTGTGCTCACTCTTGCTGAATAAAATTTATTCAGGTGAAGATTTCTACCAAGTTGGTGAGGACAACTAGGCTACACCCCCAGATGATTGCCTGTGGCGAATAGTGTGGCCTATCTATCTACTTTTCTTCCGCTGTGTTCTTTATTTTTGGCCTTGTGCTGAAATTTTTGTAATAAAACTCTGATTAATAATAAATAAACGCGTGATATGATTTTGTTATTACTTTTGTTTGGATGTGTACACTAGCTGTTTCTGGACTAGTGTATGAAACACAGAGAATCAGGGATCCTCCGTTCCCACGTTCGACATTATAGCTGGATTTCTGTCGCCAGTTGAACTAGCGACAAGAGCACTATTCAACTTCATGTCGCCAGTTCAACTAGCGACAGGAAGTTGGACCGACGACACAGGGGGGACAGTGTACCTATCGCTAGTTGAATTGACGACATAATTTTTTAGACCGACTATTTATTTTTGTAATTATCTTTTAAAATAAATATTATTAAAAAAATCTATGGGTCATAGCTAGTAGTAGTAGCAGCCTATGTTGCTCACGTTCTTTCGTCTCTCGCAACAGTACGTATTACCAACACCAAACATTAGTAATACTAGCCATCAACCAATGCATCCGCAGAGACATGACACTTTTTAAATATTATTTTTAAGGCTAAGAATTTTTGTAACTTTTAGCTCCTAACTAATATGAATTTTACATGTATTTTTTAGTTTGAAATTATCTCTCAAAATTCTAAAAGTTTTAAATGTATACAATTTAAAATTATATTTTTATATTAAGTGACAAATCTACATATTTTCGCTTTCGATTTTTGGTGAGTCCATATTATAACGCTATATATTTAACGTTAACCTTAAGTTCTCATGTAGAAATCTGACCATATTAATTTCACACGTGTTCGAGTGTCTTTATTTAGTAAGTATCCACATTCTACATGGTTATTTAGTGAAGCTATATGCGTTTAAAACGAAAACGCCATGTACGTTTGGATATTGGAGTATCAGAGTCCAACTCTAATTAGTAAATGCAACGTAGGTTAATCAGCATGCGAAAACGCCATGTACGTTTGGATATTGGAGTATCAGAGTCCAACTCTAATTAGTAAATGCAACGTAGGTTAATCAACATGCCTACACGTGGGCTAAAAAAATAAATCCAAGTTGCAGGTTGTACCACATGATAACTTGGATGGTTATGATTTTCCCTTTTTCTCTCTGATTAATGTGGGAATTTCTACCTTTTTTACCTCCTATGATTAATATAAGGGTTTCTAGAAGAGCCTCCAATTAGTATAGATATAGACATATAGATAAATAGATTCTAGCATTTTTATTTTTCTCTAATTAATATGGGAATTTCTACCTTTTTACATCTTAGGATTAATACGATGGTTTCTAGTAGAGCCTCCAATTAGTATAGATATAGATAGATAGATAGATAGATAGATAGATGATGGGCTTGGTTTGCTACGAAAGGAGCACTCGGGATTGCCGCCGCTAGGGGTGGATATCGAATCAGTTAATCCTTTTTATCGAGTTTTTTTTAAAAAAAAGTTAACATAGTTTAATTTAATATTATTTTATTTATAGTTTAGAAATATATTTAGAGGCGAGCTAATGAGTCGAGCTGAGCCATAATAATATAATATAATATAATTTCAGTCAAAATTAACTTATTTAAATATATTAACTAAATAATGAGTCTAATTATAGTAATTTAAAACCGAGCCGAAAGATGTTTTTTTCCCCCAACCCCTGCCCGCCACCCGCGCGGTGAAGTACTGAAGTTGCGTGTAATGAGTCGGAACGCGACACGGGCGAGCCAGCTCGAGTTTTTGGTTGGTTCCAAACTTCCAAATTAAACGTTTCACGTGCGTGTCTACTGGCCGCAGCGCCGTGAATGGGCCGGGCCTACACATCACGCGCCCTGAGTGACCGGTGACGGTGAGGCGTCGTGCTTAACGTGGTGGTCGCTAGTCTCTCCACCGCGTCGCTGGCACGCCCACGTTTCATGGCCCCAGGAGACGGAGCGGAGAGTTTGCTCAACGAAGAGGAAAGGACCAACTAGCTGGGCCGATGATGGGCGGTACAGCACCGCCCATTATAAAGCGCACTTAAATCCCAACTGCCCTGGTCGATGGCAATCTGGCCCAATCAATCACAAATTTACGAAACGACCATGTGCGGCCCGAGATCTAGCTGTTTGGTGTACCATCTTGGGAGATATCAAGTGATAATTACACCTTTCGTGAAAATAGTGCAAATTCTATTAAAACTAAATGTGTAAGTTAAAAAAAATCAAAAAATTATCAGAGTACATAATCTATATCTATGCAAAATTTCAAGAACAAAATCAAACCTGTTTGTGAGATAAAAAAAGAGACAAATACGACGTACAATAGTAGGTAACACTGGTGAGCACTTATTAACTCTATTAATCTTAACCCTAAACCTAACTCTCCTCCCCTGCCCCAATCGTCGCCGCCCCCAAGCTCCTCCTTGCGCTGCCTCCCACGGCCTCGCATGCGCTGCCTCCCACGGCCTCGCATGCGCCGCCACCGGCGAGGCCCGCCAACCAGCTCTTCCCTCCTGCCACTCCCCTCTTTATGTCCCAACCACCTCCCGTACCACTTGTATTCCCCCTCTCCGGCGAGCTGCCCTCACACCATCCACTTCCTCCTTTCCAACGAGATTCCCCCACATCGCCCTCCATCCTCATCTCCCGCCCGCCGCCGGATCTGCCATCTCCGCCCGCCACCTCCTTCTAATGCTCTCGTCCTAGTTGTCCCTGCCGACCACCACTGCCCTCCTCCTCCTACCCATGGTGCCACTGTGCTTCCGCTGCCACCCTCCTCCCTCTAAGCTCGGGCTGTAGCGAATTCAAACCATAACCGGTGAACCTGAGCTCTAATCCGTTGGCGGCGGTAGACGACGGTGACGGAGATAAGGAAGACGAGCTCGCTGGAGCATCAATCTCAATGCAAGATCTAAATGTTAGAAAATCAACGGAAAGTTAAGGGATTTTCATGTGTATTGCCAAATCCGTACTAATAACACACCTGTTACTGTTAGTGACGCTTACGGATTCGAACTCGAACATGGTAAGGATTCTTGTCATCTTCGGAGTTCGTATTCGATCACTTCTCGAACAATCCCGAGTTCTATATAAACTTACTGCGGGTAGCCAACGAAATCTCCACGTAGAACGTATACTGTCTCTGCCTAATCAGTTTTAGTTTCGGCAAGTTAATCTCCGCATTGGTTGATTTGCCCATGGCCACTGACGATCTGTACACGATGATGTCTGGCTGCTGCAACAGAACGGCCAGCAATGGCCCCGGCGGCGGCAGCAGAACCGTCGTCGATGACTACTTCAGTGTAGAAGGGCTCCTGTCCGCGCCGCCGGCGGGCAGGTGCTTTGGGCACGGGCAGGTGGGCGCGGTGCCGTTCCGGGAGGTACTGGACGCGCTGACCTCCGGGGTGCGCGGCAGCGGCATGTGCCCGCAAAGCGGGTGCAACTTCTGCGGGCACAGCGGGTGCAACTTCTGCGTCGTGCCCGTGGTGTGGACGAACACCCCGGACGGGTGGGTTGCGGTGTGCGGCTACTGCAGCCGGCTTCCCGCCAGGGAGCACACGCACGAGCCCGCACCGGCCGCGAACGGGGAGCAGCAGCTGGAGGAGAGGTGGAAAGGATGGCTGCCGTGGTAGGCAGCAAGGGTTCAACGCCGCGTGCATACAAGTTACATGAGTACCAGTCGAGTAGTACTATCATTTTTTTTTTCATGCATTGTATTTTTGGGGTTTTCCTCCACAACTTTTGCACCACCTGTAACGAAGGATAGTAGAGGAGATATCGGGTGAAAATCACACTTTTGTGATACTAGTTCAATACATGTGCTTTGCTACGGATTAAAAAAATTATATATCGCCAATCGTCGTCGTGCTCAACCTACAATGCAAGTGATCCGCTGGTAAACCGTTCTTGGAAAGATCGATGGAATCTTTGGGCTTCTTACGCACCAGTTTGGACAATTGGGATGTGGGAGGAGTGGATGTGAGGCTATGGGTGGCGGCCGTATGTACAGGAGGAACCGAGAAAGAACGAGATCCAACGGCTCACATCTCACGAAGAAAGATAGATCTAACAGCTCACATCGTATGAGGAAGGACGGACCGCCACCCATTCCTTCTTCTAAGTAGTAGAGAGATAATTTAAATTTATCTAAAAGCGCTCCCGTAAATTTTCTAAAATTCTCAAAAAATTATCAGTATATATATAGTCCAAAAATTGACTGAAAGTTAAATAACTATGCAATAGATGGCCCTTAATAAGTATGGAGGTTTCCGAGTTGATGATCGATCACTCCCTTTAATCCCAATAGCAATTTGACGAAATTCTGAACGGTTGCTTCGATACATGCATTAGCCCATGCATTTATCTTGCTTGGATCAGGCCCATTTGTGCGCGGATGAATGGGTGATCATCATATGGGCCCTAAGTTTGGATTTTACCCATCTCTAGAACATTAGGCCCACCCCGCTCAATAACTTTTGTTCGCTAGCCGGTGCCTCCTTGTTTTGTGAACGCCCTTCCGATGCATATTGCAGAGGAATTTTCTTAGAATAATATTTTTTAAAAAAGAAAATTATAAAAATAAATAGTTGGTCCAAAAAATAGGGTTGATGTTGAACTGACGACTGTAAATGAACAGTCACCTGTCGTCGGTTGAACTGGCAACATGAATCCAGCTATAAAAACCCCGAAAAATCATCTCAAACTCATTTTAATTCCAGAAAAAAAACATAAAGAAAGGACGAGAAGGAGAGAAGAAAGGTAGCGAAGCTCTGCCAGTTCGTCGCGGATGAGAGATAGATGGAGCATCGGATCCGATCAGCCATCTTGCAGGTATAATTTTTTCAAACTTTGTACATTATGTCAAAACATTGTCAGTTACTAAACAAAAATAGCGATATATAATTTATTAGAATAGATAAATGTAGTCCACTTATGTTGTACATCTTTTGAGCTATGTATGAGGTCGGTAGAGGGTAATGTATGTAATACCAGTTTTATTTAGCCCCCTACTTGTGGGTAGGGATGAAAACGGATCAGATAGTTTCCGACCGATCCGGACGGAAACGGATTCGGATTGTCTCGGATCGGATTTTTCTCGGATAATTTTTTGGATCGGAAACGGATTCAGATTTTTTTGTCGGAAACGGAAACGAATACGGTAGCCATGCTATCCGGCGGATACGGATACGGATTATCCGGATAAGACCAAGTTCGGATACCCGGATTTCAGCCCAAAAGAAGAGGATTTCGGCCCAAAAGAGAAAATAAGATTTTAATTGATTTTCGAATTTCAGAAAATGCAACAAATCAAATAGCCTTTTAGAAAATAGCAAATAGAGTTAAAAAATTCTATAAAAATTATAAAAATTCCTTAAATTATTTTGAACTTAATAAAATTAACTCCAAGTTAAAGTTGGTTTTTATTTTTACACATAAATTATTTTAAATCCTGAAAAATAGAAAAAAAAAACCTTTTAAAAATCCAAAAAAATCAAGAAATTAATTATTTTTTCATTTTCACTTTAAATCCAATAAAATCCCAGAAATATTAATAAATTTTATTTTTGACATTGAAAACTAGGAAATTAAATAATTGACTTTATTTTATTTTTTTCTTTTTCACCAAGAAAACTCTTTTAAATCTCCGAAAATCCAATAAAATAATAACTTTATTAATTTTATTTTTGGTAACATACTTTGGGATGTTACAGTCATTTGTGTATAGATTAATTATCTAGCCTGATCAATGTTAGTATGAACTAAGTTTTATGTATGTGATGAACTAAGTGTGAATGTGTAATGACTTGTGACTTTGTGAGTTATGACTTATTAGCTAAATATGGTAAACTAAGTGTTATATTTGTGATGAACTAGTTAATACAACTTTCTAGTGCTAATATTATGTGTGGTTGCTGAAAATATGATCAATTCATGAATGTTTGCATCAAATAAACTAGTTATATGTTTTCATTAATTTCTGGTATACAATTTAAGGGGTTTTCATGTTCCGAAAAATATCCGTGATCGTATTCGTTTTAATTCGTATTCGCTCCATATTCGTATTCGATATTATTCGTATCTGGAGTATTCATATTTGGATCCGAAAAAAATATGAAAACAAATATGACAGAGCCATTATTCATCCGTATCTGATCCGTTTTCACCCCTACTTGTGGGCGGTAATTATATTGTTAATACTAGAAATTATTTTTAAGTAGGAAACTAGCATGACACGTTTTAAAATTGAAAGAAAAATTTTAGCAGCTAATTAGGGTAGGTAGAGCCTAATCGAATTAATCGCAACTTTATAGCTCCCCATTTGTGCGTGATTATATTGTTAATGTCAGGAATTAATTTTTAACCGGGAAAATAGCATGACACATTTTAAAATTACAAAGAAAATCCAGAATAGCTAATTAGTGTAGGTAGAGCCTAAACGAAAAAAAAATCACAGCTTTATTTAGCTTCGTAGGTAGGTAAAGCGTAATCACAACTTTATTACTTGTCACATAAATTTAATTTCTATTTACAATATATGTATTGAATTTTCAGGTATGGAGGACCCAGACCACGCTGCCGAGTGGTCGTACGGTTGCTTGACCTAGTGATTGACCTACATCACTGTAGCTGCCTTAGTACCATCCTCCCCAAAGAGGGCGAGACGCCAATCGAGCTTGGCGCATTGCGGCTGTGCACGTCCATCAGGGTCTGGAGGTTGCACCCCAACTGGGTGCCGAGGTACGTGCCATTGTGATCTATGTGTACTTATTTGTGGCCTGACTACTATGTGTGGACTAACGTTCGTTCGTAACCTGACCCGATGGAGGTTGAGAGCGGTAGGCCTCCTTCCGCTGGCACGAATGGTGGAGGTGGCGTGGGAGGAGGACCAGGACCGGCCCTGGTCGTACATCCAGGCGTTTTCCATACGACCGGGCTCTATTGATAGCGTTGGTCGACCGCTGGAGGCCGGAGACACACACGTTTCACCTCCTGTGCGGGAAGATGACGCTGACGGTGCAGGACGTAAGCTTCCTGACCGGGTTGCCCTAGGCAGGCTTCCCCATAGCGGCGTATGAGATCCCACCCACGTGACGCACGGAGTTCCTAGCGAGGTTCCGGATGTTTTTCCGTTGGGCAGCGATTACCACAAATTCAACAGCCCGCATGGGCTGGCGCTGAGGTGGATCTGCCGGTTCTACATAAGTCTTTGTAACTATTGTCCTCTCGCGTGAATTCATTTGTGAACATTGAGCAAAACGTCATAACACTTAGTTTTTTTACAAAAAGAAAGTTATATTTGAGAACATTGACAATCACATATTACAACTTTCCGTGATTTTCCGTGGCAGTGGCTTCTCTTCTCCCCTCTACTCCTCTCCCTTCCCTCCTGTTTTTTCTGAACACAAATAAATCATGTGCCGAATTTTAAGGTTTCATCGAGCTTTTATAGAGGTGGAACAAGTCGGACTGACGACAGAATGGGGTAGGGTACCTGTCGCTAGTTCAACCTGCGACAGGAACCCATTTTGCTATTTTTTGGGGCTACTAATTATTTTTGTAATTTTTTTAAAAAATATTTTTTTTTTTAGAAAATTCTATTGCAGAGCGTCTAAAAATCGCTGCAAAGTGCCAAGTACGATAAAAAGAGATGAACGCACACTTTCCTAGATCACTCGCCCGGAAATGATCTGTCCGGATAACAGGATAAGGTCATGGTACAATCTGAAAAAACGAAATCCATTGCAGGATTAAGCTACCATTAGTGACTAGGACCTTTTACGCTTGTCAGCTGACAGCCACAGCCACGTAACCTACGAATAACCAACCTGACAAGACACTCACTGATGGAGTTAGTCAACAACAATAACCCTGAAATAAACACATAAGTCAAACAATGAACAGACACAAGGACGGCGAGATTAATAGGTCAAGTAAATGTCCTTGACAGCATATTCATACTTCAAGTCATGCAGTTTTACATATATAAGGATCAGATGTTGAGTTCATGGACACATTGGGCTCCTCGGGAGGAAATTCCTGGTCTATCAGTTAAAAATTTCCTCTCCATCCTGAAAACCAAAACGGCAAGGTAAGGCGCACAAAATCAGGCCTCCCAATGTTCCATGTCTCTTGGCGTGACAACGAGAGACGGTGTGCACGAACTGGTCCCTACAGAGACCAGTTCATGGCATTGCTGGAGTGGCTGAAGGCGCTGCCGGACCCATGCTCGACTTGTGGCTGGTTCGGCGGGCCGCTTCCCTGCAGCGCGAGCTCGAGCTCGCCGGAGAACTGATCGTGATGAACTGAGCCTGGATGGACCTCGTGCAGCGCAGCCTCATGCGGCAGGTGATGCTGTTGCACGTTCCTGGAGCCCTCATGGCCCCGGGAGCTAGTCCAGGAGCTGCTTGCCGCCAGGTAGTTGCTCGCCATGACCGAGGGCACCACTGGGTTGTTGCCTTCGAAGGTGCTGGTCGTCGACATTGCTGGGGACCGGTTGTGGCTGGCACTGTGGGTACTATCCCATGGCTGAGTTGACAGAAGAGAGAGAGCACAGCTGGATTCGGTGTCAACTCCTGCAAGACATCCGCCTGCGGGGAGCTCAAAGGCCGGGAGCATTGGTGTCCCTGCCGCTGAGCCGCCCTGGCCGTTGTATGCATGGTCGCCATATCCCGCAACTGCACCGCGGTGAGGATGAAGTTCATGGTTCATTTGCCACTGGATAGTACTAGACATGCGGTCGCCGGGCTGAATAGCTGGCAACGCATCCCTCACGCTGCTTGGAACCCTTGGGTACGAGAAATCCAGTAGAAAGCTTCTGAACCTGCCGGGCTCTTCTGGACCAAAAGTTGCAAGAACAGAGCGTTAACACATTCAATTGAATTGCAAGTGTATGGATACGTAAAAAGAGAGGCACTTGTTACCATGGAAGGATGCACCAAGTCGACCATAGCGTGAAGAGAGAGGTCCAGGTGGTGGCTTCCTCCGGCGCTCATTGTGACCTGCGAGGCGTCTGCGGCAACTGCGTTTTCCTTGGTCAAATTCAGGCAACTGGTGGAACCTGTCATTTACGTGGATAAAGGAATTACATATGGTCCAAAACTTCACAAATGATTTTACTAGTGCAAAGTCACAAGAGAATAGGCAGCATCTAAAACTCTGACGAGTTACACTAATGAAGAATACCAAATTCCTAGAAACAGTATACTGAAAATGGTAACAACAATCAACTTCACGCAACAAAAACAGAGTGAAGAATATTCATGGGTCAATTGCATATAACAGAGATTCTTACTGAAAAAAACTGCATGCACATGAAAAGAGGGGAAATGCTAACTCTGTAATCAAGAATCAGCTACTTGCTTATCTTAATACTAAGCATGAATCAGATAACTAAACAAAGCAAACCACATAACATGTGAAAAGCTGCCTCGATGCAAGCAAAACATTTGTTCTTTTATAATCCTAAACTAATTCGCATTTGTTCGAAGCAGCAACGCCAACCAAAGACACGCCTTTCATGATTAGATCCATACACCAGGGCCGGGAAAACAAAAGGTTACCATGTGGAAAGAGCACCTGTAAATCTGTAATCATTCCAAGATAGTGGACACGCGCGAAGGCTTATACCAGTACAGTAATAGTCGTAAGTGTTGTATCTTTCAAACAGCAGCGAGAACCTTCTCTTTTCTGATGATTCATAAGGCCACAGGACAACGTGAAATGGTATGACACAATATTTTTTCTCCAAAAAGTTCACCAATGTGCAATATATAGCAGATGCTTTTACTTCAGTTTGGCATTTAGGATGGTGGTGTACGCTTGTACTCTCTAAATAAAAAAATACTCTAAATAATAAATGATAAAAGGTTCTCTAGAAATAATCAAAGGCTACCAAACCAATCTCGAAACAAGAACTACATGTGATCACAGATGAACTAAATAAGAATTACTATTGGTATTTGATTACTGCTGCCTTAGTTCGTTATAATGGTTATTTGAAGATTAGCACTACTAGTAATTATTTGCTATTCTGTTCTATTTGTTCCAGCCCAATATCTCCCCTATCCAACTTCTATATCATTAGGGCATACATTAAACAGTGTAGTAGTAATAGTACCAGTGTACCGCCCATTCATATCCTACCACACAGTAGAATAAGAAAAAAGAAAATCTAGAGTTACTATATATGCTGCTTAGACAAGATATTCAGGATGTACACTTTTATGTCCTTTACTATTCCGGTCAGATTCCACATGTCCAAATTTCACATTAATTGCTATCCAGCAAATGCACACCACCAGTACACCCATGCATCACCATATGAACCTCACCATGAACACAGCACCTGAATTTCTGAATCTGTTTACGAGAAGAAGTAGCTGAACTGAATCTTACTACTACAAGATGCATATGAATGGCCGGCCAATTCCAGTACTGGTTTCCTTGTCCTGAGAGGAGCGAATTGCAGAGCTTGAACACATTAATTGCTAGTAAGAGCCACAAGCTGCGACTCACCAAATTAACTCTGACAACCAGTCTGTGGATCAGTTCTGAATTTTACCGGCATCCACCCACAACTATACTAATCACTATAGCTAGCTAGCTTCTGAGGTAGGAGTAGGAGTATCTCTAGTGGAACAGTATAGGAAAGTAGCAGCAGCAACTCTAGAAGAAACAAAATGGAGTAATTGGAGGCGCAACGGAGCCAATTGCTGGAGCCCAAATTGCGAGCCCACCGTCCACCGGGCCGGACACCGCATCTAATGCGGCAATAAACACTTGACCAAACAAACCAATGAAACCACCAACTCCATGGGAGGGAGCAGGGGAAAAAATTTACTGCAGTAGTAGCAAGTGTTTTACTATTACCTGCTGCACTGTTGGCAGAAGCGCTGCTCGAGGCCGGCGACGACGACGCGCGGCGCCTTGGAGTGCATGGCGCACACCTTGTGCCGGCAGTAGTACGCCTTCGCGCCGCTCAGATCCACGCCGCAGCCCTCCACCTGGCACCTCGGCGGCGGCGCGGGGGCGGCGGCGGCGGCTCCACCCGCCCCCGCGCCGCCGCTCGCCGCGCCCTTACCCTTCTTGCCAACCGCCGCCGCAGCCGCAGCCGCGCTCCCGCTCCCGCCAGCCGCGTCCTGCTCGAAGTAGATCTTCTTGCCGAACTTGAGCCCGTGGACGTCGTCTCCCCCGCCCCCGCCGCCGCTGCTGCCGGTCTCCATTGCGGCCGGCGGTGCCCCGTTCCCTTCCCTCCCCTGCTGAGGTTTAACCGCGCGGAGGGAACCAAGCAGCGGTGGCTTTCTTTTCTTGCCCCCTCTCTTCCCCCTCTTCTCTGGCTAGAGAGAGGAAAGAGAGGGAGGGAGGGAGGAAGCGAGAGGAGAGAGTAGGGAGGAGAGAGTAGGGAGGAGAGAGAGAGAGAAAAGAGAGCGCAGAGGGTAGGCAGGGAGGGAGGGAGGGAGGGAGGAGGCGACAACAGTGGTGGCACCGCCCTTAAAATAAAGCTTTTTTTTTGTGTGGTGCAGTGTGTGCGCGTGTGCGCTTGTGTTCTCCCCCACTTCACGCGCTCCCACTATTCCACACGAACACACTTCATAGTCCCAGCTACTGCCGCTGCTACCACGCTCTTTTTCTAGCGTTGCTGCTGGGCTACTACTTTCTCGGCTAGTACCACCCGACGGTCCCGACCCACCCGGCGATCAAATCACGCGCACTGGAGACGGGAAAGGGGGGGGGGGGGAGGGGACGGGCCGGGCGAGAGCAACAGGAGGCCACGAGGGGAGTGGCATGAACAGCAGGCGCCACTGTGCGCGCGCTGCACTGCACCGCACCTGCTGGACGCTGGCCACAGTGGTGGATGACTGATCGATGTAGCCGCGCTTGCCTGCGCCTGCGCCTGCGCCCGCCCGCCTCCCGCCTCGGGACGGTAAGGGCCCGGCCGGCTCCTCCTCCACGCCTCGCTACGTCCACACACCGCACGCACTGCAGCAGCTGCAGTCGTATACTCGTAGCTGCTGATCCAACGAAGGCTCTGCCAGGCTAAGCAGTAAGGCTAAGATAGCTGCTAGCTAGGCTAGTCATGCAGGCTCGTGCATGCATGGCCATTGGCTAACTTACCACTGACATGTGGGTCCGCGGTAGTGAAGCACTATTGATGGTGGGTGGTGGCTCAGGCCCGGTGATTGGTGAACGGTGGTTCCTATTACTGAGGAGAGCAGCTGCTCCAGGGGTTCTCTAAAAGGAAGGAGGGAAGGTGTAACTTCGAGAGTAGCATTTTTTATTTCAAAGGCTCCAGGGGCTTTTTAGATGGTTTCTAGTCAGACGTGGCTACTTGCAGTGTGTTCTAAAATAGTGGTGTTGCCTCACTTTTTATTTAGACCAGGTGAGTATCATTTTACATCTTTTGAATGCATAGTATATTCAATTGTTACGAGTACACAATATTAGCTTACTATATATATATATATATATATATATATATATATATATATATATATATAATATACCACTAGTAAATAAATATATTATATTCACTCTATCTTTTTTTTGCACCAAGTCATCTAGGACTCAAATACAATTATAAGATACTCCAATGCGACTTGATTGAAAAACATTTCATTGGCCCCTTGCTTTTTGTTATATACACTTTTCATATATAAAAGAAGTATATACACAAATTTAGCTATAAAAGGTGGACTTTAATGATTTTTTTATAGAACTCACTTTGGGGTATCTTATAATCATTATTTAAAATGCTCAAATAGATAAAGATGTATCATCATGTCGTTTTAAAAAGTATATGATGTACGCATTTACTTCCCCTTGGTTTAACGTGATCGGTGCGTCCGGCATATACAATATATATATATATTATATATATTTATTTGTCTTCTGCATGTCTATCTTCCTATTTTTGCACCAAGTCATCTAGGACTCATATGAATGTTATATATACACATGTTGTGACATTTACTGGCCATTCTATTATAATTACTATACTTCATTGGTATGATACAGAGTTGTTTACTGTACATATCTATGCAATTTACTTTTAATCCATATTCCGCTTAGCCCCTCCCGCCGAGATCGTGCAAAAGGCGCTACTACTACAAAAGGCAATAAACATGGCTCGACGGTTGACAAAACCATCGCTTCCCATACAATCACGCTCGGTTTTGGTTTAGCGTCCGCCGATGTTTGGTAGTAAAAACTATCTATGAATAAGTAATATCACGATGGTTGATGGTTAAAACCTAACAATGTGCAAATGACGGTGAAGATTTGTTAGTAATATGATCGCGCTCGTGTCGTTTAAAAAAAAGGTTTACGAGATGCCATGATGGGCCAAATTTATTTTTAAAGGGCCATGAATTGATTTCCCAAACTAACGTGATATGTAATCGGCACCTTGTTCCGTATCATGTGTGACTTTATTTCTTAACGTGTTGTTGGGATACAATGCATGTAGATAATTACTTCATATTGTTTATTTGTCTTCTGCATGTCGTATACAATGCACCTTGACCTTCTTTACTACCACACATGTAGATAATTACTTCATGTTGTTTATGTGTCTATTGTCTCATGTTGTGAAATTTACTGGCCATTCTATTATAATCTTTTTCTTATAGATCCATTTGCACTCAATGATTCTAACATCATCAAGAGGCTCTATTAGGGTTTCGGAGTTCTTCCAAACATCCTCATTGACACTCATGGAGTCTATCTAGGCACTTCATGGCTCCAAACCATTTCTTAGAGTGGCCTATACGGGATCCATCATCCTTGCCCTTTAAGTTATAAGTGTTAGGCTCACCATTATTCAAACTCTTTTCCGATCATAGTCGTCATGCCCATACTTTCCCAAAGGCAATAGAATAAATAGGACGAACCTTTTGTAATCTGATCTATGATCGTGATGTCTCTTCTTACGACCGAGTTCAACAACACTTTGTTTGTTCACGACTATCAGAACTCCTTACGAGGTTTCTTACCATTCAGGATTACGTTGAAACACTTTCTAGCATGTTTCCATAACTTTTCGAGTTGCATCTTTCTGCATTCTCCTTTGCCTCATGATGTCTTTGAACTCCGGTGAGAATCCATGGACTCAATTCTTTCTCGATCGAGTGTCGGATAACATCATGTGGTCGACACTTCGACCACTAGTGGCATGGCCATGCACTTTCTTTATCCGATCACCACAAGGGGCCCAGAGACATCTCTCATGTTATGTTAGGAGGGGCAAATCCCATCTCGACCAGTCACATTCCTCCGCATGTTTCATAGCATACCCGAAGGCTACCTTTATAACTACCCGGTTACAGAGTAGCGTTTGGCAACCCCTAAGAGTGCTATTACATATGTAGGAAACCATGCTGATCTCAGGTCTAAGGATTATACGTCATCATTACTTGAGACAACTAATGACACAAAGATTCATAACAATCTCAATAGTGTCTCAATGATGGGTCTATCCAACACCATGTTCTCCAATATGTGCTTCACATTATTGATTCAATATCCCTATATCTATGACCGGTGAAACCAGGTCATCAATCAATACTTGTGCTAGTCACAGAGTCACTGGTGTTCCAACCAGGGATACATTTAGAATGACATCATATAAGTTAAAGAGTTCCACCAACAAGTCACAAACTTATTGATCTATAATAAATAATTCATTCAATGAACATGATAACATATTATCAAAAACATGAACATAATGAAATATCATCATCTCTATGATTGCCACTAGGGCATATTTCCAACACGTGTAACTTCCGATCAACCGAAGAATGCAGAAGTACTTCACATGATCGATCGATCGAAAGTTACACATCATAGACAGTGAAGTGCTCACCTGATCGTAGGGATATGATCTTCTATCAATTTCTTAAAGACTTCAAATACATAGACCAAATTGACTTTTCGACCACCTAAATTGAAGTAGTCGATAGATCAACCATGGATCTTGTTTTTTCCATGCACGGTGGCCAGGGAAGTCAATTTGTTCCGTGAATTTTGTCTAATTACTAGCTAACTAGAAGGGTAGGGGTCAAGATGAGAACTTTAAGAAGAAATAGAAGTAAGAAAAGGTGGGAAGTTTGCGAGTGATTTTTTCTTAGTTTTGCACGCGCCTTCTGATGGTTATTTATAGGCTTAACAACTCATGTCAAGATTAAATTAACGAATAAAGATGGAAGTCCGACAGATAGGATTTATTAGAATCTACTCTTAATAAATTATTGGTAACCAAAGCATCACCATCTTTTCAAGAATTATTTTTCATAAATACGATTGACGCTCATTTTCCTAAGTTTACAACTGAAGCTAGAGAGCTCATCACATACGATTCTTAATACTAGCCATCTGTGATTACAAACTTCATAGACGGTATTTAAATATAACCGTTTGTGATAATTCAATCTTTCGGCTCCTGCGCGACGCGTCTCTTCGTCTTACACACCGACGTTACGATGCGTCTATTCGACATTTTAGAATAATGATAATCGCGCGCCATGGTGAGCACGCATTGTCAAGTTCTATGGTTGGTTGCTGATACATGATGCTACTTCCCAATCGGAGTACCTGCGTGTCCATACCATTTTCTGAACATAGCGACGTCCAATTGCCTGTCGACGATATCTAGGTAATTGGATGTCCACGTGCTCTCCTGACAGCCATGCTTCTTGAAGTTGCCCGTGGTTGTTGTCTCATCCTCATCGTGCTACGTGGACGACCCCCGAAAGTGGCTAGGTGACTACGAAAGCCATCATAGACGGTTTTATCTACAAACCATCTGTGATACATCAGCCATCACAGACGGTTTGTAGATAAAACTATCTATGATACATAAGCTATCACATACGATTTCATCTATAAACCGTCTGTGATAGTCAACTATCACAGACGGTTCTGAATCAATAATGGTATGTCAGTCTACATCACAGACGGTTCGAAAACTATCTGTGGTGACCTCATGTCATTACTAACCTATAAACTCAGACGGCTCACGAAACCATCTGTGATGACGTTTTTGAACCATTTGTGAATACCTTTTCTGTAGTAGTGCGTTCACCCACTTGCAGGTCGAGAGTATCCCCAGCTGCTATGTGCTCTATAGGTACACGAGGAATGCAAGGGTGGATGTGTCGTATGACATACACAATCTCATGCAGGTCGAACCCGACGGGACGACTGAGATATATCGGCACTCTACCTTATTGATAGAGGCTATGGGCGTGGTGAGGTCGTGGTGCAGATCGAGTCTTGCGAACCATAGAGCCATGGAGGTCCTCAAGGCGCTACTGATGCAGCTTGATACCATACCCAACGATGGCCCGATGGCTAACAAGATAGCTGAGCCTGATGAAGCAGACGACACGAGGATCAATCCATCTGCGCCTCCTCTGTCTCAGCTTAAGGGTCGCAAACGAGCCAATGATGAACCAGAGCATAGTGTTGCGCCGGTAGGGAAGAAGATGACGAGGGCGTGCAACATATGCGGCCTGAAAATGGATTCCAATTGTACCACCTTCCCAACACAACCCAAAAACTACTCTTCCAGAGGAAGAAGGAGGGGCAGTGGCAGATGCAGGGGAGGGGAGGGGGAGAGGGAGAGGGAGGGAGAGAGAGATGAAGGTCTGGTACATGACACCAGCTGATTCATGATGATGAACTGGAAGAGGATGACACTAAAGACAATCTCACCGGTGGGTTGGATGACAGTGATACATGCTGAATAGCCATGTTTTTACTTCCCAATTGTAACACATTTACTGCCTTGTCTTTCTATGTGCTACCATGTGATATCTGCCAAGTGGAACAGGGTCCATTCTTCGGCTTGTGTTGCATGTTTTACTATTTTATACGATCCTCTTACTATGAATATCACGTGATATAATTTCTTGGTTTAATGGGACTACTATGACTGTGGTTTACTGCTTATAAGAATCACCCTTACTATGCATGATTTTACGGTGTTGACCGTAGTCTTTTGCCTAGCGATAACTATTTTTTTTGGTTAGAGAAAAAAATGCAACAATCAGTGGCATCGTTTCATCTACTAATATGTGGTAGCTCTTGTACTATATGATGATAATAACATTACTAACGTTTGTTTTGTTTGGAATTACTATGTGTGTAAAAGACTTTGCTGTGGTGAGGTTTAGCATTTATTGTACTATTATCCGCACTATTTTGTTTTTATATATTTGCTTGTGAAAAATATAAACGATGCCATATCAACCGTTTTGCTCCTTTTAAAATGTACCACTACCACTTCGGCTCCCGATGCGTCTCCTCGTCTCCCCCCGACGACTTAGAAAGATGAACATTAGGTTGCGAAAGTTGAATTCACACAAGCCCCCATACCCCCACTAAAAAACTCCAAAACACACACCGAAAATGCCTTCAAACTCTTCTTCCGCTCCCCTACCACAAGTGGTTCTAGCCTACTTAGCCCTGATATACAAGCACATCTCTAGGGGGACTGGGCCAGGTTGCAAATCATGATTATGTCCGCAACCTCCTCCATACTCTTCCCTTGTGTCTACTGGAGATTGTAGCTGCGATCATCCGCACGGTGCGCCTCCTACTTAGTCGTACCAATGTAGTAGTCTTCGATGTTCGGTGGGCCAACCCCATTGTCCATATCGTACTCTCAAACTACGTTGAGCATGTCAAAGCATTGATCCAGAGGCTCGATGACTACATTGCCAATCAAAGCAAGATAGTCGGCCTCACCGAGAACAAGGAGGAGGCTGACAACCTCCTTTGACATATAGACAACATGTATCCTAGGTAAAAAAGACCCCAAGAGCGACTCGACGCCGCGAAGAAGCAGGTGCATGAGTTTCTCCATATCTTTGCTGATCCGGCCCCCGCCAAAGTCCACAGTAGGCCTACGAATGCTTGAGAACTGTTGTAGGGTCCTACCTTGGCCACTAGGGCTTCTATCTTTTACCTTTCCCCCTTATTTTCTTATTATCATGCAATGTAAAGAAAAGTGATCGGATACGCTATTTGGCCCAACCCCCAAAAAATATTTAAGAAGTTCTATCTTTTGTTGTTTACTGATATATACATAAGAATTTACTGCATTGTTTTCTTTATTTTACTACCTACACAAAGAAAAATATACAGTATCTTTAAAGATGCATATTTACTACTTCATTCTATCCATTTTACCACTTTGTGTTTGAGTGTTTACTGTCATACTAACTTTTTCAATACTACCCGTTGAGCATTACTCGTGTAGAACGATTCTCTGGTTTAAAATAGTAAGCGTTCGTATACGTACAAGTAAAAGTAAAAGTAGATATCAGATGCAGTAAAATCATATGATGAGTTTGGTGGTCATTAGCAGTGGGTTTATTATCACAAAAAATGCATGTGGAACATTTTGTTGCTGTCAGGCGTGACGTCTCACATCACGAGTGGGGGGAGATCGTGGGTCCTTGCCCCGATATACACACAATGTCTGTTGTTACATGATGATAATGCTAGAAATATTTTTAGCATAATTACTGTAATATGTGTTGCAAGTTACTACCGGATGGGACATCGTGCATCGAGAGGAGATAGTGGGAATGTGTCCAGATAAAACAAATACAAATATGTGTGATTTGGCGGTAAAAACATCACACAATTATTGTACTAGCCATTATGTTTTATTGTGAAACGTATGCGCTTCGTGTAATCGTATTTTGAAAAATTGCCAGTAAACTTTATACACGAATTACTGTCACACACTCTGTAACTTACCGTCGAATCAAGTTCCCACACAGGAGCGGACGTTGCCGGCCCATCGACTGTAGTTAATTGGCCGGCCGTATGAGGATTGTGTACGCACGCATCCCATGCACTATTCTACACCTAAGTGTAGAATAGCTTGTTCTACGCTCCACCACCACCTGTGGCTCAAAACCCACTTCCCACCTTGGTCAAAGGTTGGTGAAAGAAAACCCACCACCCCCATAGTTTCCAAACTCAGACGATACAGTAATTGACTGACTTAGATATAGTAATTTTGAACACTTAGTGCAGTAATTGTTCTTTACAGCGTTAAAACATATTCATCATGGATCTCTTTTTGTTAAGCATTTTTTCCACCAAAACGCTTCAAACATATTGTAATTAGGATAAATGGTTTAGAAGATATTGTCATTCAAACTTATCAATCTACCCACGTTTTTCTCTCCGCCCCTCTGCGCTCAACGTGACAGTAAATATCTATAGTGTTGTAGTAAAAGGCACAACGAGGTCGCGATAAAGCTCTTATAGTGCTACAGTAAATCTCTTGTAGTGCTGCAATAAAAGGTATAATGAGGTCGCAGTAAATCTCTTGTAGTGTTGTGGTAAAAAGCACAATAAGATCTTAGCAAATCTTTTGTAGTGTGAAAGTATAAGCACAAGGATGTTACAATAAAAATCATAATGTGGGATGGTGGATTGAGGGGCGCATGCAGATTTTTATAATTGGTTGCATGGGGCGTGCGCAGTTTTACGGTCGGTTGAGTTGGGCGCTGCAGTAAAACTACAAGGGTGTTGCAGTAAAAGCATAAGGAGGTTGCAGTAAAAGGCACAATGATGTCATATTTAATCTCTTGTAGTGCTACAGTAAAAGACAAATGAGGTCATAGTAAATATCTTGTAATGCGACAGTAAAAGCGTAAGCAGGTTGCAATAAACGACACAATGTGGGGTGGTGGATTGAGGGACACATGCAGTTTTACGGCGGTTGCGTGGACGCTTGTGGTTTTACAGTCGGTTGCCTGGGGTACGCACGACTTTTACTATCGGTTGCCTTAGACGATGCAGTAATTAATTGACTTAGGTATAATAAATCTAAACATTCGGTGCAGTAATTGCTATTTACAACGTTAAAACAAACTTATCATGTATATCTTTTTGTTAAGCATATTTTTTCCAATAAAACTCTTCAAACAGATTGTAAATAGGATAAATAGTTTAGGAGATATTGTCGTTCAAATTTTACAATTAACTCACACTTCTCTCTCCACTCGCCTCTATACGCTCAGTCTGGCAGTAAATCTCTTTTAGTGTTATAGTAAAAAGCATAACGAGGTTGTGTGGGGTGCACGTGATTTTACTATCGGTTGTGTGGGGCGTGTGCGGTGTTACGGTCAGTTGCACAATGGATGACTAGAGCGTAGAATAAACTATTCTATGCTCAGGAGTAGAATAGCGCTACCGTGTGTGTGTGTGTATATGGAAATTACACAAGGCACTTGGGTGCATATGCCCCCACATCATGAACCGTCCGATACACATGTATGATTGATGCAAATTTTAGAGTTTGGGTACGATAATGTTTTATACCATTGGTATATTTATGGCAAGTGAGTTTTGAACTCAGTTCAAACTAGTTTGAACTACTTTTGAATTTAGTGCAACAGGAGTGATTATATACCATGAAACTAATTCAAACTAGTTAAATTGAAGATGATTTTTTTTTTCAAAGTTTGACATCTCAAATACACTTTTTATGGGTATGTGCATATACCCACATCAAACTTTGCGAATATAATAGCACATCAACGGACATTGATTTGGGTGCCTAGACACCAAGGTGCATGAAACAATTCTAAATGTGGTAGCTATGTCTTTTGTGTGATTTTATACCACACGTGTTGTTCTGCTATATATTTTTTTTATATTTAATGATTGAATATCTTGCTTTGTTTTGATAAGCATAGTATCAATTATTTATTTTTACATATTGTAACGTGGATAAAAGCTGTGATGAATCGTACCGGGTAAAAGGAGGCCAATAGGGAGGCTTTCCAGGGTGGCCACGTAGGCGGAATTCCTTGTGTCGTCCGATGTGCGAAAGCCTTTTTCTCGTCCGTTCGATCGTCCTTCCGTGTGAGCCGTTGGATGCGTAGTTCGTTTTGTTGGTCATCGCATCTGCATCCCTGGTTATGCCTACGGTTGAGAGCTATCCAATCACCTTTTCCTTTCTCTCGCGCGTTGGATGGTTCTGGAGGTGCGCTCACACGCCATGCCTTCCTCCCTCCACGCGCCCCCAGTTCCTTAGTTCTTGTGCGCCTGCTGCGGCTTTGGTCGCTTCGTGTCTTCTGGGTTCTTCCTCATGTGTGTCGCTACCACTCCTGTTCACTTTCATTGCACCTCTTCTTCTTCGCCTTTGTCGCCTAGTTGCCTGCCCAGCCTTGGTTGCCGCCGCCCATCGTCCGTCTGGTTCCTTTCTTCGTGGGCCGGTGTAGATGTGGCATGACACATGTGCTCACGAGTATACGTGGCAGGACACATCGACAAGACGACGGCGAGGCTCGGGTTAAACCGGCAACAGCGAATAGCGGTGCTTCGCCGGTGGCGGATGCGCACACTGGGTAGAACAGGCTATTGTGCACATACCGATACTGGTATTGACACGGAATTGGTGACGAAGCGGCAGAGCAGATGCGGCTGTTGTCGGCAACAAACACTGGTGGCGTCTTGTGGTCGTGAAGGGGTGTTGGAGATGGCTCTGGTGAAGATGAAGACGACGAGGCGATGAAGATGACGGCGCAATATGAAGAAACGAGCAACGGCGGCGGAAACCCTAAAACTTCCAATGCGACAACACTAAAGCTTGAGAGGTGCAGTGGTTTGGGTTTTGGGGTCAAGGTGAGAAGGCGATCCCAGGGGTCAGATTTATAGGCCTCGGGCGTACCATATTTAGAAATCCCCAAATCGAGTCCGAAACGAACACGATGCAATCACGGGGACAGCGAGGGATACGGGATACGATTTTGACTGAAACGGGTGCGAGAGATATAGTGATAAGATCCTACGCGTTTTCTAGATAGGGTTTAGCTGGAGATTCAAATTTGTCGTTACGAACTAGAAGCTCCGACAATGGCGGATGCGGGCGAGACGCGGCGCGAGGAAGATGACGGAAAGGGGCAACGACCACCTAACAGGCGGGGCCTACCAGGCAGAGGGATAAGGGAGCGGCGCACAGCGCATGAGCGGCATAGCACGAGAGAGACAAGGGACCGGTGCACGGCGCATGAGCGGCCTGGCGCGGGAGAAACGGCCGGGAAGGAACGAGCTTCAGCCCGACACACGCGAGCAAGATGCGGTTTGGAGGATTTTTTGGTTTTGATATTCATACAGTTCCTTCTGAAGAACGTCTTGTTGTGCATTTGACTAACATGAATAATTTTAGATTGCATCCCAACGCACACCTGACACGTATTGTTTCAAACGATTTCCTTAGAAGGAAAAAAAAAAAACGTGTCCTGAGGCTCGCTCTTTGACCAACTGTGATTTTCCCACTAGATGGTGCTGGGATGACAACACTAAATCTTAGAGAGAAAAAAGATATAGCGGGAAAAAGATAGGGCATGTACATTTTTTTCATCTTTCTGATGGCGAGCGATACTTCCCTAGAATGCATCTTATGGTGGTTAAGGATGCGCAAAAGTACGAGGATGTTCAGACATTTGTTCGTAACCATGTTACATTTCTGCGATATTAACGATGAACGTGCTTTCTCTGAGAAGGTGTGGTTGCATCTAGCGGATGATTTCCAATATCGATTCGGCCGATCTATCAGCAATCCATCTTGCGCTATGCCTGCTTTAGATCTTAGAGATCATTTGTTAGTTGAGTTATCTACTTTGTTTGCAAAAAATGGAGCTCGGGTGGCTGACTTCAATTTACCCCCAAAAAGTAGACATACAAGGCCCATTTTTTTTTTGTCAATACAATGATAAATGATGAGCTTGCATACAACATTGACCATCTTGTTAGCAAGTCAGAAAGCTTGTGTGCGAGACTACTTTGACCATAGTCACGTGTTGTCAGCAAACAATCTGTTCTTTTTTTTTTTTTTTGTATCTGGGTATGGCAGTACTGGAAAACGTTCCTTTGAAATGCGATTACATCGTACTTAAGATCTACTAGAGTGATAGTCTTGACGGTTGCTTCTTCTGGTGTTGCCTCTTTGTTGTTGCCGTGGGGTAGAACGGCACACTCTCGCTTCAAGATTCCGCTTGATATAGACGAGACGAGTGTTTGTGGTATTAAAAGAGTCACTATGCTCGCCGAACTGATTAAGTTCGCCTCGTTTGTTATTTGGGACGAAGCTCTTATGGCTTTGTAGAAGATGTTTCGAAACATTACATAAAACTTTTCACGATATCTTGGCCGCTGATGATGTTAGTGTTTCAAGCGTGACGTTTGGCGAGAAGGTCCAGGTCCTTGGAGGCAATTTACGTCAAACATTACCAGTTATTGGAGGCGGGACCAGATCTCAGATAGTTGATGCTGCGGTTACAAACTCCTCTTTGTGGGCTTTCCTAGAGGGCTATAATGCTCTCTCTAAGTCCGTCGACGCTTCAGATGATGCTGATCTTCTTTATCCCATAGAGCTCCCGACCCCCCGGCACAAACTGGTCCTTAAAATTGGTGTCCGTGTTATGCTGCTAAGAAATATAAACCAATCTACCGGCTTGTGTAACGGAACACGTCTTGTGGTTTCGCGTCTTGCTGATTTTATAGTTGAGTCTACTAGCATGACTGGTTCTGGTGTTGGCAGAACCGTATACCCCCTAACCTTGACAAGTGCAAATGCAAAATGGCTATTTAGACTACAACGTCGTCAATTCTCGATTAAACCGTGCTACGTGATGACTATAAATAAAAGCCAGGGTCAGGTTTATATAAAGACCGCGTGACTCGGCCTCCGGCCAAATGACCGGCGGAAGAAAGAAAGAGGGGAGGAGAGGAAAGAAAGGGGAAAAGGGAGAAGAAGAAGAGGAGAGGGAGAGGGTGAAGGAGAAGAGGGAGGGAGAAGAAGGGTAGGAAAGATTCATCTGTAATGTAATTTTTTTTATCTTGTAGTGTATTTTTTTTTTGTAGTAGGTAAATAGTTTGTAGTGTTAAAATAGTAGTATAAATAGCACCCGTAGAAAATTTTAGTTAGAGAAAAAAAAAGTAGAAAATCAGAATGTTGTTAATTTATATGTAAGTAGCACCGGTAGAAACCTTTAGTTAGAGAAAAAAGTAGTCCGTGAGGGAGAAGAAGTGTTGTTTGTGAGAAGAATTGTAGTTGTGTCGGTGCATTTGTGACCGACTATTATTTGGTAAATAATTAGAAAGTTGGCCGAGTGCATGAGGAGAATGAATTATTTGTATAGACTAATTAGTACAGGTTAATTAGTATGGACTAATAGACTTAGGTAATTTGTATAGCTCTGTAGAAGACTGAAACGTCACTTGTAGCATTTCAGATTGCAAGTTAGCGTCAGAATCGAATAATGTCTAGTATGGAATAGCTCGGTTTTCAGGTTGAATCGGAATAGTGTACTGCACGTTCATTGTGGCCTTTGCCTTAGGGAATGAGTGACGTCTTGACCATGCTGTCGTGTAGTTGTTCACGATAGGCGAAGGCCATACAAATGTAAATTACAGTGTAGCAGTACTTGCATATCGTGCATTGCGATGTGACTAGTTGCAATATTGAAAATATTTGTAGGCAGACATCAGTCATACCTGTACCCACTACATTGAAAGTGCATTACGGTGATGGCACCGTTCATGACGGTTCGTACGGTGTTGATTTGACCAATTTTCCGCAAGCCACTCTGGTACACCTGGACGGTGAGAATGCACATATCGCAGATGTGATGTACTGGCTAACCCGCAACTTCTCCTTGGACCCTGAGGTGTGCGGTGTCGTCATACAAGGGCTTTGGAGCCTGTCTCCCACGAACATTAGATGGGAGTTGAGAAGACTGATGCACACGACTGTTTGGAATGCCTTTATAGAAGGCTGCGCGGCTGTGGATATGAGTGTGTACTACTTGTGCAAGCATGCCTAAAAGAAGCTGTAATGGGCCCTGCCGACGGATATCATCCGGGTGGTGGGAGGTGGGCGCCCAGCATGTTGGTGAAGAAGAGGACCCGGAGGGCGGTGTTACAAAGGGTTCGGATGATGTTGCTCGTGACGAGGCCGACGTGGTAGATGCAGGAGAGGAAGATCAGTCGCCGCATGGTGAGCCTATAGGACAGGCTGATGAAGGAGAGCATAGGGAGTACATAGTGTGTCAAATGGAGAGCGATGACCGGATGACCTTGGCTGAAGAGGAAGCTATACAAGAGGACGATGAGGACAGTTCCGATGAGGACGGAGCTCCCATCCCCTCGAATGGAACATGATTGACGCTGAGGGTGTAGCTACACATGACGAGCACGAATCACCGTGGGAGTGCCATGCCACGGAGGTTCAGTTGCACTCAATGTTTGCGGATAAGACATCCTTGCAGGATGCCATTAGCTGTGGGCTATGTCCATACAGCGGACGTTTCGGGTTGTCAAATCTAGCCAAGAGCAGCACACCATCAAGTGCGAGCAAGCCGGTTGTCCTTGGCGTGTGCACGCACATAGACCAAAGTATGAGACTCACTAGATTATCTCAAAGGTAGAGTCGCACTCCTACATGCTCAGTAGTGTTTTGCTAAGGCATCATAACCTAACATCGACCTTCAAAGCCAATTTGATGTATGGAGAGATAGTGGGGAAGAAGGACGTGGAGGCCAAGCATATCATGGTGGCTATTGAGAAGAAATTCAAGTACAAGATCAGCTACGTGAAGGCGTGGCGTGTGAAGCAGAAGGCTTTGGAAAGACGGTTCAGGTCTTTTGAGGCAGTGTACGACTACCTTCCTTGTGTGCTTCGGGTGGTGCAGGAGAGAAACCCGAACACGTACACTGCTGTGAAGGACAAGCCATCTAAAAAGCCTCGAGGTTTTGCGATATTGCATAGGGCCTTCGTAGCCTTCGGTGCCTGCATCGAGGCTTTTAGGCTTATACTGCCCATGATCTCAGTTGGCGAGACCTTTTTGACTAGGAAATACAAGGGGTAGATCCTTACGGTCATTGGCGTTAACGGGAACAATCAAATTCTGTTGTTGGCCATCGCATTCGTTGAAGGTGAGAATTACGACAGCTAGTTGTGGCTCCTTCAACATATGAGGACGGGAGTTGTTGGAGCTCGTCCTGGTGTGTGCATGATCCATGATCACCACACCGGGATGCCGCCACGCCGGGATGCTGAAGGCCATAAGAAAACTTCAACAAGACCCCGAGGAGCCGTTCGCTTGGCCGAATATGAGGAGTAGATGGTGCATTCACCACTTGGGGCCAACTTCTTCAAGAAGTTCCCGAAGCAACCGTTGGTGAAGCTATTTAAGCGGTTGGCGATGCAGAACCAGCAACGCAAATTTGACGCTTTATGGGCGCTGCTGGATGAGCACAGCAAGAAACACGTGGACAAGAGGAACCAAGGACTAGAGTCTGAACCTGCTGGTCCGAGTAGGAGTACATCGAGGAACATCGAGTGCTTCTTCCATTGGATCGAGGCCGGGCCATTTGACAAGTGGTCCTTGCTGCACGACACGGACAGGGCAAGGCACGGCATAATGAGCACTAATCTTGCGGAGGCGTACAACTGGGTTCTTAGGGCCTTCGTTCTCAGCCCCTTGTCGCCATCGTGGAAGGTGTTCTGTACAGTACAATAGGGTATTTCAGGGAAAGGTATGCAAATGCCGCACTTCATGCCGCCAACCCACAAACACCGTACTGCTCGAAGATTACGGTATACATATAGGCAAAGACAGAGAAGGGCCAGTCGCACACGGTGTACGTGATGGGCAATATAGAGCATTGTTTCGACGTGCTCCTCCGGGATAGAGCCGGATTTGGGACGACTCATTCTCTTGTCACCCATGAGGTATGCCTTGGAGGTCATGTGAACGAACCTAGTTGTACGTGCAACAAGCCGAAGCTCTTACACAAACCATGCTCTCATGTCCTAGCCGCATGTGGGATTGTTCACATGGACCCTTCGAACTTTGTGTCCGAGTACTTCTTGAAGGAGAAGGTGGCACAAGCGTGGTGTGGCGAGTTTAGGGGTTCAAGGTTGTGGGTAACTTCGCTACCTTGGATATTGCAAACAGGACCTGGATTCCAGATGTTGACATGCTGAAGGGTGGCAAGGGTCGTCAGCAGAGTCGTCGTATTACCAATGATATGGATAAAGCGCAAGACGGGGCGTTGGGTAGATGCTGCGGGCGCTGCGGCCAGGAGGGCCACACAGCCAAACAATGCAAGGCACTAGCTGAGGAGTAGGCACCAGCATGTTTTGTGGTACCACTTCTTCGAGTGTGCAAAGTGGGACCACTTGTATTGTTTATGTAACTGTTCTGCTACTACCCAATTTTTATTTCATGTACTTACTGTCGTAGCACATGTATCGTATGTTGCACGTAATGTTTATGTAAGTGTTGTAGCTCGCCGGTGCGCCAATACCCACACATGCAGCAGTTTTGTCCACCCCTCCGCCCTTCAGTCCCCGTCAGACCAGGCCTCCAGACCATCTTTCCCTCTCGGGGCCGAGGCCCCAACACCCAGCGCAAAGGAGGGGGGCCAAGCGAGGTCATACGGTAAGACGCAGAGCTGGAGTGGTCCATGGCGATGCAGGAGGGTATGCTCGGGGTGCGGTTGGGGGCCTAGTGGGGGCGTCTTCCTGCGCTGGATGTACTTTTGCTCGTTACGTGATACTTAAATTTTGCACTTAATGTGTGATGCATGTAATACTTTTGTGTTCTTATATGTACTCGTTCGTACAATGCATGTTTGTCCAATGCATATCGACGCCTTTAGCTTAATACACGGTATGTTACTGTACGACGGGGAGGCTAATAAAGCGGGTACCCACGAGTTAGCTTAATGCAGATGACAAGACCAGACAGGGCTAGCTGCTTTGCGCATAGACAAGACCAAACAGGGCAGCTTTGCGCAGTGATAAGACCAAAAGAGACAGCCTCGCGCAGTGACAAGACTAGACGCCTCACCAACTTTTCAGATCGACTTGACAACACTGAACTCGTCGGCTTTTCAGACCAAAAATAAATGACTCTGTAAAGCAGGAAGTGACAAAACTATGCAAAACAAGACGTCACAACACTCTGCCGCCAGCTTTTCAGATCAGCATAACAACACTATACCTCCTCAACTTTCCATACAGAAAAGACAGGATGCTGCAAAGCAGGACATGACAGCTCCCTGCAATATAAGACGTGACAACACTCTGCCTCGCTAGCAACTTTTTATAATGACAAGGTAACACTCTACCTCGCAGGCTACTCACATGAGATTAACCACACCATGTCAACCCTTTGGCTTATAAAAGAAGGTGGAAGAGATCTAAGAGAGAACACTACACAACCAAACCCAACACTACACCAGAGCTTGCTTCACACGCCAGGATGAACAACATGAAAAGGCAATAGGACGAGATTCGTGAACTAGCAAGGGCTGCTGGGGCCCGAAAAGAGCAAGCAAGGGCTGTTGCGGCCAGAGTCAGGCAAGAGGAGCTTGCCAGGATGGCAGCTCTCTGCAATGACGCCCCTCAAGCAGCAACCCCATACTAGAACGTTCCAACCGAGTGTTCACCGCAACATCTGCCAGAGGGGGAGACGCCACCCCTTTGTTGGTGCAGAGACCCATGCAAGTTCTTCAAGTCTAAGCAGCAGCTGAGCCTGGGCATGCGTTACTGGGGTTACGCGAACTACTCCAGTGACTATCCCGATAGATGTTGGGACATGAGTAGCTATCGGTAGCCGGTAAGGACCAGTTACAGTGTGTTCCCCTACTATTTCTCTTTCAAAGTACGCACTAACAGCCTCTCCTGTCTACCCATAGTCCCCGGATCCACTACGTGGCTACCACAAGTGGATCGACCAAGAGATCCACCCACATGACCAGTGGACTCTCGACTACGAGGAGTGGAATGTCAAAAGGGCTAGCGAGATCCGGGAGGAGGAGCGCCGCAACGACGAGCAAAACGAGCGCATACGTCGGGAGATGAAAGCTCATCTCGAGGTGTGCAGGCTCAGAGAGCGCGAGAAAAAGAGAGAAATGGCGGCCAAGGCCAAAGAGGTCGGCGAGAAGTTTAACACCGAGCTAGCAAGGAAGGGAAAATGGCCCCGGTCCACGCAGTAGGTCGAGTCATTCTGTACTAGTCCCCCGTCGAAGGTCGAATCTATTTCCATTCCAAAAAGGCGCATATGTATCGTATGAGTACTTTGGTTTGTTGTATCGTGTATGATGTTGTTTCTTATGCACGTAACCAAACCCTATGCGCCGTGTTATTACCAGCTTCATTATAAAGTCTATTTTAATTCGCAACATCAAATCTACTCATCTTTTCGCATTCAATTCTTCCGTGTTATTCCCAGCCTCATTATAAAGGCATCCAACAACATGTATCACTTCTGGAGCAAGGCCTGAAAATATTGTGCATATTCTTGTTTGTGAATGATATATACGCTGAAGTGTCAAAGGTTATCAGTCCACAAAAATATTTTCAGTTCATATATGTATGTATGCTCAATTAAAAGGATGGTCTTATATATGGTTTACCGATATATTCTCTACTTTTAAGTTATGAATAGTTCGAGAAGGATTAACTTTTAAATATTTTTAAAAAATAATTAAATAAAAAAACCAACCTCCAGCCTACTGTCGCCAAACCGATGGGCGACAGGGATGCAGTCGCCTACTGGTTGGGCGACAGAACCTATCGTTTGACGATTGGCCGATTTCGTCTCTGTCGCCTAACCGTTCAGCGACTGCATTATTGTCGCTTGGCCGTTGGGCGACTTGATCTAATCGTCCAATGTTTCGGCGACAAAGATATACTTTTGTAAAAAAAAATTACAAATATAATTTTGTAATTTTGAATAAAAAAGAGGTTATTTTTTTAAAAAAAAATTCTGAA
The DNA here is from genome assembly GCA_036346395.1 of Hsuehochloa calcarea. Lineage (NCBI taxonomy): Eukaryota > Viridiplantae > Streptophyta > Magnoliopsida > Poales > Poaceae > Hsuehochloa > Hsuehochloa calcarea. The sequence continues at coordinate 23,125,373 of CM070609.1, read as the reverse complement.
GTATCACGCCTGTGGAATATCGTGTGTTGTAGACAATGGGAGTATCCAGCATGTAGATCTTGTCATTATTGATGAGAGCAGGTAGTATGCTGTCTTTGGTGTTGCCTTTCACTCTCCTTTTTTTTTCTTCTTGCTGCAGCTGTTCAAGTACGTGTAGTTATTCAGTTTGTCGCTGTAGGGTACTGCTACGTATGACGAGATACCTGGAGAGCATGTGGAACCAAAGAAACCTCAGTTGCAGGAAGGGTGCGTCTATGTCCTTACCCGTTTTTTGGTGAGTGCTAACAAGGAAAATTACCGCTCGGTTGATCACCAGTACATGTTTTAGCTAACTTATTACACTAAGATAGAGGAGACTAGATCGTTCCTTGGTGCGTCCCTTTACAACATGCATGTTTTCGTTCTTAACCTCAACTACCATTACACCATAGCATATTATTAAAGGCAATGAAACTGTCGCAAAAAACTACTTTGCGCGGCAACTTATCTGCTGGCAATATCTTTCCCCGGCACTTGTTGCTCGTCAGTAATCTTTGCAGGAAAAATATTTCCTACAGATATTTGTATTCTTGCAGCTTAATCGCCTAGAAAAATTATTTTTGCAAGCAGTTAGGTTTTTCCCAATAGCTTGGAGTTTTTCCTAGATTATATGTATTGTCGCGCTTAAGCTGTCGTCGATTATCTGCTTCCCGGCAGCTTAATCGCCTCAATTGTTTGTTTTCTCCGGCAGTTAGATGTATTGCCGACAGTTAACTGCTCTCGATTGTCTTTTGCACCATTTAACCATAATTTAGAAAACATATAATTTTGGTAATCATACAACTAAAAAACATGTCATATCAACAATTAAAGACATTTGCAATACGTAGATCAAATTCAGATTTTGCAAAAATACATAAACATGAAATATGAAAGTTCTAATAAGCACAACAATACATCTGCAGTCCGTACAGAGTGCATACAATTTCAGAATTATGAGCATTCAAATATAACCACGATCTATCCTTGGCATGTACAAAACATCCACACAAAAGAAGTCGACAATACTAGTTTATCCTTAGCACATGTAAATACTACTCGATAATATTGAAGGGTAGTCCAATAGGGGTAGAAAACATCACCCTGGTAGCCTCATCCTTGACATTGAAAGTCCTTAGCAATGCAAGGATTAAAGAGTAACCATGTAGAGCCAAAGCTGAAGAGTAGTCCAATTTATCAGTCAAGTCAACATCCCTACCGAATGAATAATGATGAGTCAGATATCATAGACTATGGCAAAAAAGAAATCAAGTCTTTTAAGGTAATTCTTAATTGGAAAAGAATATAGACATACTCGTGCAAAACTAAAGTTGACAGTATTGAACTGAGTTGGAACTGCTTGAGGTTTCAGTTTCACAAGATAGAAAATACCAGCAAACAATGGTTTCCAATATGACAAGTCGGCATTTGGCAACATAAATAAGCTAAAATAGCCATGTGTTAAAAACGTTTGGTGACAAGTCAGCAAAACAACAAGCAATGCACGCCCAAATAAGAGGAAACTAAGCAAGAAAATAATTCTTTTTTTCTATAATTTGAGGTGTCAGGTCCTCCAAGAATTGCAACAATCATATACTCCATTTTAAGCAAGTACGATACTATATGTTAAGCAAGCACGATATAACAAAAGAATCTATTTTCATCTTTAAAAAGCTATTTTCGTTCATCTGCTTTTGCTATAGAAGTATTAGCCTACAAAGAAAGATACAAGTGGACCAAACAAGTTATATGCAACTATTTCACCACAAGGTTTTAAGTTGTAAAGTGTAAGTACTACCATATTTGACTATCTCTACATCGCAAATAGTTTCAATTCAAAATCAAATGGTGTAAATTTCAATACCTATTCAGGAGCACCTTTGCTAACCCTGTGCATTTTATCCCCAACATCTAAGTATGTGAGAGCTGTCCACTTGTCAGTTGGGTTAAATGGATGGAAATGGATTTCTTGAATGCCAGCATGTGCCTAACAGCAGAAGTAATTAATGAAACATTTCAGTCAACCAAAGCATGTAGTTCAGTTTTGAAACTCGGACGTTAGAAGTAATTAATCAGTAATATAGCTCTCATGCTAGATTGTAAATGTGAAAGCCAATCCAATGCCAACTAAACCTAAGAAAAGAAGTATTCCACTCAAGTATCAGCAATCAAAGTGAACAATCATTCAAGATTCCAATATTAAAAGATGTGGACAAAATATTTCTTGTCTTGTGTTCCCAAGCAATCAAGTTCAATTTGCTTCGTCCAGTTTATCTGATTTAGTCCCTCCCACCAGAAGTCAGTAGTTCCCCAATCAAAATGAAGTGACGTCATTTGCTAGCTTACAGTCTTTTTTTCCATTTAGCAGTAGTACACATACGCTAAGGCCTACTAGTTGGGATTTGTTGTTGAGAACTTGAGATAACTTGAGGTTAGAATGCAGATAAGACAACCAACAGACAGATCAAAAACATTATAACTGGGAAGGTTTTGATACTAGTTCCTATAAGAATGTTGAGAGCACACTGCCACACAGCATACATAACCCGTGAAAACAGCACTAAAACCAACCTATGCCAGTTATATTTCTAACATAAAAAAATTACTAAATTGCAATGCTTTTGATATCATGGGAGTAAAGTGTGACAAATGATTAAAAATAAAGAATAACCTGGGTGTAAAAGCACATAAAGATCTTCTACCAATAGAATTTCCATGTTCCAGACACGAGAATACTGTAATAAAAAATAAAGGTGGTCCATTTGTGGATGGAAAACTATTGTGAAGCAATTCATTCATTTCACACTCAATGTGCCATTTTTTAATGCTACCATGTTGTATTCAATTTCAAATTAACTATTTTACACAGGAGCAACCATTGATAGATGAATAAGCAGAATAAACTTTAAACCAAAGCAGCTATTGCAGATTGACAACAAGCATTAATCCAACTTTCACAAAGATTTACAGCGCACATACACAAAGAATATGTAAACAAACACAAGAACTGCATATTTACAGTATTACCTGGATAAGAGATAAAAAGTATGAATTAGTATCAAACTACAAAAAAACTGTATTTGGAAGAAGTTAAAAGACAATTGTTGATTTGTATGACAGTAAACCTTCCAAATAACCAGATTTATATATTATTCTACCAGTAACCACTGGTGAAGGATCTTCAATCGGGCCACTCATGTTTATCAATTTCTGCATTAGCAATTATCAGCATAAACTAACTGCTAACCCGCCTCACTTCCAAGGAGGATGATAGAATGTACATACAACTGTATGGAAATGGTATTTGCCTATAAAGGGAAAATATAGAAACCTACCAACATTTCGGCAAGTATATCTCTACCATGACTACTAACAAGTGAACAACCTATTAGTAATAAAACACATATAACCATGACTATGAACAAGTGAACAACCTATTAGTAATAAAACATATATAATTGAGCTCTTGACATATTTTATACCAATCCATTGCAATGGCAAGTTTGATTCATTATCAAGTGGACAGCAAAGGGAACAACCAGTTAGAACAATAACAACTGGGCAAAAATTCACATGTAACACAAACCAGATTCCAATTTGCAGTCAACGAACAAATCAAGAGTCCAGATAGTATTTAGCAAAACAGAAGGCACTGGTATAGGTTAGAGTGTAAATAGTCTACCGTCAGTTCCCAGAAGCTCAATAGAATGTCCATATCAACATAGGTCAGCCGGTCCCTTGACCACCGAAGTACCCTGACCAATCGCCATTGATCAGGCCCTTGGCAATTAATGTATCAAGGCCGACTTAGATTAATAGAAATCTTCTACTTCCGTGGGTATCATCATCCGACATCTTAGAACCCAACACCCACATTTTATCGACTTAGGAAGCCAGGGAACCAGGAAGAAAAGGAGAGCACCAGCGAGGCCAGCACTGCCACCCTCTTCTCCCAACCCAGATCCCATCAAGAGGTAACCTCAGTTACACCTCAGTATACACTACACAAATGCATGCATCATTCGCACATATCACCAAATCTCAGTAGCATCAACAGGTAGCTCTCAGTTCAATATCATCACAGAGCTTAAGCTGAACCCACTGTCAGTAGCATCATCCAAGCATCACAGAGCCAGGGGAGGGGTCAGGGAGTAGAGAGGAAGGTGGGTATTACCTCAGTGTAACCCACGGCCAACCAAAGACCCTCACCTTCCATGTGCATCAACCCAACCCATGTCCACTAGTAGCAAGCCCACCTCCAACCTCATACTCATGCATCACCCAATAAGCAACATCAAAAAGCAACACAAATCAAAACATTAATGAAGTAAAAATGAAGGGGAACCGAGAGCAGAGAGGGAGGAGAGACCGGGCCGAAGGAACTGAGGCGCGCAGGTCGGCCGAACTAGGACCAAAGGGGCCGAGCGCCGGCCGCGGAGGCCGGGCTGGTAGGAGGCGGTGGCGAGCCCGAGCGAACTGGAAGGGCGGGCCAAGAAATGGCGCGACGCGGGGCGAGGAGGAGCCGGAGTAGGGCGAGCCGAGGTGGGAGAGCCATAGACGGCGGCGGCGCTAAGCGCCGAGCCGGCCGTCGGGAGGAGCAGGAGCAGGGGGAGGGGAGGCCCGGGAGGGGGCGGCCGGGGAGGAGGGGAGGTGTCGGGAGGATGGGGAGGCTAGGGAGGAAGGGGCGGCAAGGGAGGTGGGGCGGCAAGGGAGGAAGAGCCGGCCGTCGGGAGGAGCAGGAGCGGGGAGGAGGGGAGGCGCGGGGAGGGGGGCGGCTGGGAGGAGGGGAGGCGCTGGGAGGATGCGGAGGCCGGGAGGAAGGGGCACAAGGGAGGTGGGGCGGCAAGGGAGGAAGAGAGGGGGCACTGGGGAGGAGGGGAGGCGCCGGAGGATGGGGAGGCCAGGAGGAAGGGGCGGCAAGGGAGGTGGGGCGGCAAGGGAGGAAGAGCTCGTCGGAGGAGCAGGAGCGGGGAGGAGGGAGGCGCGGGGAGGGACGGCCGGGGACGAGGGGAGGCGCCGGGAGGATGGGGAGGCCAGGGAGGAAGGGGCGGCAAGGGAGGTGGGGCGACAAGGGAGGAAGAGCCGGGCGTCGGGAGGAGCAGGAGCGGGGAGGAGGGGAGGCGTGGGGAGGGGGCGGCCGGGGAGGAGGGGAAGCGCCGGGAGGATGGGGAGGCCAGGGAGGAAGGGCAGCAAGGGAGGTGGGGCGGCCAGGGGAGGAAGGGGCTGTAGGGAGGACGGGCTAGGAGGGAGGAGGCGCGGGGAGGAAGGGGAAAGGATAGGCGACGCGGGGAGGAAGGGGAGGAAGGGGCGGTAGGGAGGAGCAGTCGCGGGAGGGGATATGGGGAATAGGGTTCGCGCGAGGGAATCAGTCGATCGAATTTTTTCGTTGCGCGCCAAAGGATCTTTGTTTTTCCCGGTAGTTATGTTGACCTGGTTGACTTTTTCTAGGGCAGATGTATTGTAGCTAATATAAAAATATTGCCGGCAGTTAAGTTGTTCTAGACAATAATTATTACCGGCAGATAACAGGACCCGTAATCTCTTGGACATTATCAGCACATGTTTTGCCACTCATCCCATTTTTTTCCGGCAGTTAATTGCCTTTAATTCTATGTCATGGTGTAATGTATTTTCCTGCTCTGGTTCCTTATATAGCAGGCTCTGTTGTTTTTTTTTGTATTGCAAATGTTGTTGGTGTCATTACTAGCGTTTCAAATGTTGCTTCCGTTCAGGGTGCAAACCAAAGTGTTCATACAATGAAGACGATTGTTGTCTTAAGAGATGCTAGGTGTGTACCCCAAATTTTTATTCTATTTTTAGTGTATCTTCCATGCATCTATCCTTTCCTTATAATGTGGTCATATTTTCTTGTCATATATCCTGATTCACTATGTGCAGTAACTATGAAGTTAGACTCACTAACGATGAGGGTAATATTTTAATTACAGATTTTAATAGAAGATAGATATTACAAAAGACTAATGATACACAAAACAGTACTAATAGTAGACAACTCATTGTACTTCACAATATAAGCAAAAACAGATTGTAAACAAGTCAACCAGTCACATGAAATACTTACAGATGAGTTCGATGAAGAACAGGAAGCAGCGCAGACACAGACTCGCTGCAGTGCAAAAACGTAGATGAATCAGCGAAACGAGCGGTCGCCCAGATGTACGCTGCCTAGAAACCTTATTACCCCCCTTCCCCCGTGCAGGTCTTTACCGTATCTGCTATCCCATTGATACCCCTCCCCTTCTTCAAGGTGCACGCCGAGAAAAAAGAGTCGACGAGGTTCAGACGGCGCAATACAACAACACAGTTTTGGAGAAGGAAGAAAAGATAGAATGGAGGCAGTAAACGCCATGCATGCTCCAACCTCCAACAGTCAAGATCCAGATACAACGGTCAAGATTGATATTAGCACCTTAGCATTGAATCACCCATTAGCACTAGATATGTTCCCATATATACACACACACACACAAAACGTGAACTGACTGATTAAATAGTCATTTACCCACTGGTAACTGACGCACTTAACCAGCCATTTACGCACTGGTAACTAACTGCCTGTCATCATCACCCAATAAAGCCTCAAATTCAAACATTTGAATCTAATTCAAACACACACACACACACACACACACACACACAGAGAGAGATGCATGGTTCAGTAAAAAATAAGGTGGACTTGGTCTGTCAAGTAGCGCGCCACGCCACGTCACGGTCGCGCGTCACAAGTCATGCGATTTTCACGCAAAAATACGCAAATGCGCGCATGTGTGTTTAGCCAAAACCCTTCTCATGACATCCTCATCCATATGCCATATGTTTCAAATAGTGGCAAGAACTCCACCTTATATGTTGGTCACCTCCACCTTGCCTTATCAATATGGTACTAAACTATACATGCTTCGGGATTATAGAAAATGGATCTCACTCGTATGGTGGGCCAATTTCCAACAATATTGTGGTCATATTTTCTTGTGATATATCCTGGATCACTATGTGCAGTAACTATGAAGTTAGACTCACTCACTCTCTGGGGCCAGCGCGCAAACGATTTTGATGCTGATCATGTGTATGAGCTTGGCCAGAAAAAGGCTGTTATAGCCCTTATTGTTGGTGTGCTTATGAAGAGATATGAACGTGAGAGTTCTCTCTTCTTATCCATGTTACCTTGTTGTTCACGTCATATTTGTCGATGCTTTGATCACTATGTGAAGTAACTATGAAGTTAGACTCTCTACATTTTTTGTGTTCGGTCATAGTTTCGTTTGTTTTTCGTTTGCATAGCAGCCTTTCTGAATAGTATTTCGTATTGATACGGCATTCTACCCTTCCCCATGCACCTAGTTGATCGATCTGTGTTGTGGGAGTTCGGTGCGCATCTTTATGATCCTTCTGTTGTAATTTTCGTATGTGCTGTACCATGTGCTAGCTGTTCATACGCCTACCTTATTTTTGCTTTGTGCCTTTCAGTATCCAAGCACAATTTGAACCAGTGTCTCGCATGATCTTGCGTGATCAAATCCCACGGAATGATGTTCTTTCGGCGCAGGATGAGGACATGACACTTAAAAAGAGATCCTTGAGATCAATCCTTACTATTTCCGAGCTTAGATTTTATGTCCAATTGTCTACATCTTGTTTTCTATTGCCCTTGCTTAAAAATAGTATCTAGATATGTTGCTTATGCCTCTGTACAGCGTCCTGGTCTCAGGTGTACTGATACTATTGCTAGATTGAGTCCGGGTCAAAACTGGTGGTTCTCTTCCTGCAATAAATGCAGCAGAAAATCAATGTCCCATGGCGGACCATTCAAGTGTTTATCTTGTCCGTGCCGAGACGCGAAACCGAGGTACTTTCCATACCTCTCATTGTCTTCTCTAACTTATGGGTGTACCGACGGGATAGCGGATACGTAGTTTGTGCTTTTTGGGGATGTTCGTCGTCAGGTAGTTGGCAAACATGCATGCGGGTTGGTATGGTGCTCAGATCGAACCGCGAAGGAGACGACCTATTGACGGATATAGTTCAGATTCTATGTAAGAACACTACTACACACAGGGACGTTATCACCCTTCCTTGACAGTCCTGTTTTCTTGAAAACTACAGTTATCTCCTTCGTTTTATTGTTGCTCTTGCGTACTGCTAAAATCATCATGCTACCTGCTTTTTCCTTCTGTTTCTACTCACTGTCACCAACCTGCTAACACACCGATCTGTTACACTAACTAAATTTGCTTATAGCTCTTCGTACAGATGCGTTTTTCGCAGCACATCCACTCCTGGCCCCGTGGAAAAGATCTGCCTGCATAAGAAAACAAAAAACTAGACAATGGAGTGCACTTACATCCAATCCAAAACGAATAGTCTCGATCAGATGCTACAGTATTAAAGAGTACAATAAAATTAACACAATATGCTTTGTACAGTATCCATTAACGGATTACTATATTACTACCGAGTATTGTTCACACAATTTAAAACACTTTACTTTTTGACCAACGATTCTCACACAATTTAAAACACTTTTAAGGCAGCAATTATTTGCGCAACAACAAAGTATCCGGATCCCGCTAGGGACGTGGTTGGCCTCTGGCCTTCTACTTTTTTGAGCTCGACAAGACAGCTCTTGCCTTATTTTAACCATTGGTCTAGCCTGGGACTGAGTTATGCTTTGGCCTGTTCGGATTGGTGGAGAATCTTTTTTTTTACTGAGTGAGCTCTTTTAACGCTGAAATGTTGTTTTTTACACGCTTCTTGCCACGTTACCTCTCTACTCCCATTTGTCCACGGTAAGCTGAAGCGTGGCCGAATCGATCATGGACTACACTCCAAAAACAACGGGACGTGCAACAACAAAGTAGGAGCTAGTACGCGGAAACTACTCCAAAATTAAGGCGAGAACTAGGAAAAAGGAATCTGATCTGAGAGAGAACACAAATAATCGATAAGCAAAGTAATTCAGGCTGCATGTGTTAAAAGTCCCAAAGCAACCGTCTTGCCATAGCCTCTTTTTCCAAAAAAAAATAAAAATGATAAGCCAGTGTTTCGTTTGAAGACAGCATTGACCAACAAAAGTTCGGTTGTTTCATTTTTTTTTAACGAGGTTATGTTCATAAAGAGTTCCTACTTCCTAATAAATGGGCATCTAGTGGTTTTCATCTCAGTGGATACCATGCCCTCCACCCTTTCCTGCTGCTCGAACTGTGTCGAGAACATCGTGGCCCCTCTGGCCCTCTGACTCGCCATCCGCTCTAAAAACTTTCGAATCTAAAGAGTTTGAAACTTTCAATTCAAGAAGGAAAACCTTTAACACGAATTTCATCTTTCAACTCAGACAAATCGAAGAAATTAATACTCAGCACTCGATTTCAAATTTCAACTTTCAGCTCAATAATCGATCCCCGACACGTCGGAATAAATGTTAGAAGAGGTGGCCCTCGCCGACGAGGCAGCAGGCGCGTGACAGTTCGTGGGCGGCGCACGTGGATGGAGGAGATGACGAGAAAGCGCCAGAGGCCCTCTCATCGGCAGCAGAGGTGAGCCGGCAAGCAAGTGCGACTGTAGTGAGCAGGACAACTGTGTAGATTTTTGTCCATGAGAGAGAGAGAGAGAGAGAGAGAGAGAGAGAGTGGACAACTGATGGGTAGGAAGGACCGAAGGAGGCATATCCAACGCTAGCTCCTTGTCTACTTAGGTGCTGATCAGATGGCTTGAACGGTGCATTTTTATTGTAAAAAAATCGGTAGTTTTGATCCCAAGTTATTTAGTCATATATAGGGAATTAATTGTTCCATCAAATTAACTAAGAACCATATATCATACGAGTGTTATTTATAGATTTTGTAAGATTTAATCGACGTCTTAGTTACGTGTAGTAAGTTTTAAGATGCAGCTATTAGCAGATGCATGCCATGCATGCATGCACACAAGCACACGCAGAATATATAAATGTTTGACAGGACCACACACCAGAGAAAGCGAGACTAATCTAAAGATGGAAGGTAGTACGTACCAACGAAGAGACATAACGGTGGTCGTCCTTGTTTAGCTGGTGCAATCTGGGGGGCTCTTTGAGCCATGCCTTGTACTAGGTTCCTTCCGGAAGGGATCTGCACAAGCGCATCTACATTAGTTTACAAACAAAAAAAAAGTACGAAAAGAAGTATACACAACACAGATAAATCATGTATGCACTTGTAACCAAACCTTTCAGGTGGCCATGTGCGCAAGGTTCTCGTAATCGCGATCGTGAATCGGATTCGAGGATTTTCAAAAGGATCATGACTTGTGATCGTGAATTGTAGGATTTAAGATTCTAAATTGTATTTTGGTATTTCTATATTTTTTAAATTATGCTATTAGAACTTTTGTTTACCAAAATGTAGTACAAAAGAAAGACGATTCGTTATTTATGCAAATTATAATGTACTAGTCATCAACCCGTGCATCCGCACCGACATGATACTTTTTAAATATTATTTTCAGGGCTAAGAATTTTTGTAACTTTTAGTTCCTAACTAATATGAATTTTACATATATTTTTTAGTTTGAAATTATCTCTCAAAATTCTAAAATTTTAAATTTATACAATTTTAAATTTTGTTTTTATATTAAGTGACAAATATATATATTTTTCGCCGTCGATTTTTGGTGAGTCCACATTATAACGCTATAGATTTAACGTTAACCTTAAGATCTCATGTAGAAATCTGGCCATATTAATTTCTCACGTGTTCGGATGTTATTATTTAGTAAGTATCTGCATCCTACACGGTTATTTGGTGAAGCTATATGCATTCAAATTGGATGGTTAGGATGTCATTATTTAGTAAGTATCTGCATTCTACACGGTTATTTGGTGAAGTTATATGCGTTCAAACCGGATGGTTATGATTTTTCCTTTTTTTCTCTGATTAATGTGGAATTTTTAGCCCTTTTTTCTTCTTCTTTTTCTATGATTAATGTGGGAATTTCTACCTTTTTATAAATTGGATGGTTAGAATTTTTTCCATTTTCTCTAATTTATATGGGATTTTCTAGCTTTTTTACATTCTAGGATTAATATAGAGGTTTATAGGAGACCCTCCAATTAGTATAGATATAGATATGAAGAAATAAAAAGTAAAAAATTTAAAATGAAAGAGACATATGCAATTAATTATTTATAATAAATCACTAGAATCAGGTAGAATGTATGAAAATTTTGATCACAATCCTACAAATGTTTTTGTTAGAATCGTAAATAACATTAAGATTATATCAAACTAGGAATATATTATAGGATCGGATCGATCCGGTTAATCTAAGTAGCAGAAACGTAAAATCGTATAATTAAAATCGATATTCTGACAGACGTCTTACGATGAATTGATGATGGAGTAAACCAAAACACTGGCATCCGTGGCGTCTTTTCAAAACACTATAGTAAGAACAGAAAGAAAAGAAAAAAACAGGTTTTCTAGCAGTCCTGCCCTTTCTTTCGTCCTTCAAGTTGTCTGTTTCCGGCATGGGCTGGTTTCCCATAGCTGGATCATATTTACAGGGAGCAGCCTCACACTTTCACAGTACTCTAATCAGTAAGTCCGTTTGGAGGACTCGCGCGCGATCGCCTGAAGGCTAAAGTTAACGTTGATTGTACGTAGAGCTGGGACTTGGGCCGTGCTTTTGGCCACCAAGACGGTCGGCACGCACGATCTAAGACGACGGCAAGACGACGCATTGGGCCAAGACGCACGAACAACGGTCGGTGGGCTCGAGAATGCGCCGTTGCGGCGCACGCATCAAGACGATCGGGCGGTTGCTTGTTAGACGCACGAATAGCCCAACCTTTCCGTTCAGCCAATCCTCCTCACCTAGTCCAATCACTCCACACCGCCTAGCCTCCGTTCAGCCTCCTCCCTTAGCCTAGTCCAATCACTCCCACACCGCCAAATTTAACCAATCATCCCTTCCGCCACCGACCAACCACAAGTGTCTTTGTCTTCCGGAGCGCGGGCGGCGTATCGCCTTCGCGCCTATAGTTACTTAGGCGCCTGGTCAAGACGCACGATCCCGACGACGCTTTGGGCCGTGCTTGGGCTTAACTAGAGGCGATACGCCGCACGACGCACGGAATGACGCCGAGCGCACGACGCGACGCGGCTGGGCGGCGGCCGGCGGCACGGCACGGCCCAATGCCCACCTCTAATTGTACGCATGCAATTAATGCCGAGCGAGTGCATTGATCAGCAATTCCTCCGTGCATGTCATGCGTAAAACCCACAGCCACAAGGCGGCGGTTAATCAACTAACTGGCCCAGCAGCTTTGAATTTTCTTTTCCTCGTTGGCGCGCGAACCCATCCACACGTACAGATCACCGTCGTCTACAGTCGTGCGCCATGTTGCCTTCAGTCGCGGGTGACGTCGTCTACACCGCCGGGACAGCGGCATGCACCCGGAACCGAATCTTTAGCCGGATCGCCGTTGGCATCGGCAGGCAGCGCCAGCGCGCGACGCTCTCGCAGCTACAGGCGCGATGGGTGGCGAGGGCGACGGGGGTAGCAGGTAGCGGCAGCGCCGTGTCACGCTGGAAAGGCGACTACACGAGAGAGGGAGGGGGCGCTGCGGGCCTGCCAGTGCCACTGGCGCTGGCGCTGGCGCCGGAACTGTTGCTGATGCTACCGGTGACTGTGCGCTGGTGCGTGGGTGCTGGCCTGGCGCACGCGGGCCTCCGCGCGCGCGCGGCGAAGGAGAGGGCAGGCTGGGGCCGCGCGGCTCTCGTGTTAGGGGCGTTACTGTGTGCCTGTGACTGTGCGTGCTGTGCTGGGCCGGGGCAGGGATGGATGTGGATGTGGTTTGGTTTGGTTTTGGAATCTGATAAGACCGAAAGTTTGTCACAGACAAACATACGGCGCGGTTATAGTCTAGAACCAAACAGTACTGTAGCACATTGACAGCCGAAATTTCACTGTACAGGAGATTGCTGTGGCTAGCTGAATCTCGTTGGCTGACCAAAAGTTTGATGTAGCAGCAAAGATGGCTACTAGTTAACCAAAGATGGGGTTACCCTACCCAGTATATATTCACTCTGAAAACAACGCTAACCAACAAACCAAAGATGGGGTTAGGTTACCCAGTATTCACTCATCTTGCCAACATGTGGGCTCGGTACTCCAAACGCGGCACGACTCGTGACACACACACATTGACACATACCCCACTTTCTCGCGACCTGTCTCTAACGATGATTTCGTAAGGCCTGTTTCACGCACCCATCACGTAAGCTTCGCGCGCGTTCGTTTTCCGCACTGTGCGGTGTGCCCGTCTAGCCATGTACCCGATACACACACAGTGACACGGTCACAAGCGCAAACTCCTGCAGCTGAGCCCGACCTGGCCGGCGACGCGAGGTGGACACGTCAAGTCCGGGACGCCGAGCGATCCCCATCGGACGGCCGCACCGGGCGTCCGCGCCCTGTTTGCGAGATACGGCGGATGCGGGGAGGGTACATGGCTAGACGGGCGCACTGTGCGCGGCTGTGACCGCCGGTGCGCGCAAAAGTCGCTTTTTTCTCGGATGCCCGGCCCCCGCGCGGCGAAGGATCGGTTAGCTGGGCTCTCTCCTCCGTCCCCTGATGGGCCAGCGGTGGAGTAGGCCGTGAAGGGCACTGAGGCCCCTCTCCTCTCCCGCGCCGTCTGTCGTACGTCAAATATGCAACAAGCGTCCGCTCCTCCTGTCTGACTACGCGAGTGAGGGAGACGGTGCCGGATTGGACGGCACGGGCGTACGTGGAACGAAAAGAAAAGGGAAGGGATGCCTTTCTGGTTCGGTCTTTGGGGTACTTTCTGGCTGCGTGTTTTCTTGTCCATCTCCATCTGGTTCTGTCTGTCTGTGTGCGTGTATTGGGTAAGTACACACGTGGAGTATAGTACCGGAGTACCACCATGCAGCGTTGTGATTTGAGACAGCGGAAGGACGCAGAATTGTGGGGGCCCGGATGGGAGTGTTAATGGCAGTGGCAGGTTTCATCACCATGGTTCAGGTCCTTTGAGGATCAGTCTCTTTTTGCGCACTCGACTGGCAAAGGCTGGGCGTTAGAGGGGGATGCAGGCGAACTTCCTTTCTTCTCATGGGACCTTTTTTAATGGCCAATTTTAAGCTTCCTGTGAGAACCGAGTAGTGCTCGGTTGACAGGGCGTGGCGTCCATCACCCTGGATACTTCATCTTTCAGTGAACGCTAGGGTAGCCCTTTTTTTTTAAAAAGCTCTTTGCTTCCTTAAAAAAACTAGCTTGTTACTATGAGGAGGCCAGTGCTGTTAAGTCTTATTCATTCCTTGGAGCTTTCGTAATAGAATTTATTCCGGTCACAGGTCACAGCTACTCATGTTGTCATTGCTGAACAGGTCTTCCATTAGATATGTCGTTGTAGGAGTTAGCCGGTTAGGAGTATGGTTACAAGTCACTGAGTTTGTGGCAACATGATGCATGCTTTATCTCGTTAATTTGGCTCCAAGCCTCCAAGACAATTCAAAAGTCAGTGTTGAATATATTATTTTAGGCTTTTAGCTTGCATGAGCTGTCCACTAAAGCCACAATATTTCACTTTGTAAGCTCACCGAAATCTACTGATCGACCAGTTACAACTGTGCTTTCACCGAAGAATAATCAATAATCCGATGCTGATAAGTATCACATGCGTTGTTCATGATGGGGCCATCAAAGGCGTCGAGGGTGGACGGTTTCATTGCTAGTTTTTAATCCAAGACGTTGGGATATTTTGAAGTCAGATATTACAGCAGCAGTCCTTGGTTTTCTCATCGGCGGCCAGATGCCGATAGAGGTGAATAAGACGGTAATTGTGTTAATTCCCAAAGTCAGAAATCCCCAAGAACTCGAACAATACCGGCCTACTTCTCTTTGTAATGTGCTGTATAAGTTGTGCTCCAAAGTTCTTGCCAACAGGTTGCGTCTTATTTTGGATGATATAATATCCGAAGAGCAATCTGCCTTTGTGTCCTGCAGATTAATTTCTGATGATGTCCTCACGGCGTACGAATGTATCCATTATCTGCAATGAAAGAAGGGCAAAATTACCGAAGCTTGTGCTATTAAGCTTGATATGGCCAAGGCCTTGAAATTGGATTGAACTTATCATGAGATGTGTTACCACGGTACCTTTCTCGGTGCAAGTTAATGGGGTTATTTGGATTTCTTTACTCCTACCAGGGCCATTCGTCAAGGAGATCCAATTTCACCGTACTTATTTGTGCAGAAGGGTTATCTATCCTATATGCTTAACAATTTGGGTCCCCATTTTCTGTCAAAAGGAGTTCGGGTCAGTATTCATGCACCTTGGATTTCCCATTTACTTTTTGTTGATGACTGCTTAATATTCTCACAAGCGTCAGCGAGGGTAGCGGGCAGAATTCAAGGGGTGTTGGATAGATATGCAAGAGGCTCAGGTCAGCATGTAAACACGCACAAATCTGCTGTTTTTTTTAGTACAAATACTTAGGAGGATGCAAAGAATGAGATACACCTGAAGCTCGGTATTGATAGGACTCCACACTGCGGTGGGTCGATCTTCTTCAAAGCTTTTGAAAATATTGCAGAAAAAGTAAAGGGACTCGTGACGGGGTGGAGTGAAAAAATGGCTAAGTTGCGCTGGCAAAGAAGTTCTTCTCAAGTCGGTGGCAAGGTCTCTACAGTTGGTTTAAAAATATCACCACAGACGGTTTCGTGAGTCGTCTGGGTTTATAGATCAGTAATGACATAAGGTCATCACAGTCGGATTTCGAACCGTCTGTGATAGTCTGTAACTCAAAACCGTCCATAATAGTTGACTATAACAGACGGTTTGTAGATGAAACCGTCTGTGAGAGCTGATGTATCACAAACTATTTGTCCTAAAGAACTATCTATGATATTATTTTGTATTGCTAAATCTATTTCTGTTTATTGGCTAGCCTCAGGAAATACTAGGCATGCACTCTGAAACAAGCTGAAACACAACAAGTACATGTATACATCCAATTCACATTTATTTTAGAAACAAACACATCCAATTCACATTCATTTCATAAACAAGCGCATCCAATTCAGAAATTAATTAACTAAAATTAACCATTTATGTACATTTACACACATGTACCATTAAGTTCAATCTACAATGTGGAACTTCAATTTGGATTTATGACCTCATGGTTAAAGAGTGATGCAAACTGTCCTCGAATGTTTATGGATTGGCCCTGTTCTAACGTAGTTGTATCAGTGCTCGCAACCTGTCGCTAGAAAGATTAAATTTGTGCATATATAAATTGATAAGTATGAAATAATCACTACTACAGAAAAGCTCATCACAGACGGATCGTAACAGTCATCACAGACGGTTTTTGAACTGTCTAAAATTTTATGTCTGTGATAACAGGTGGTTTTCACAGACGGTTGAAAAATCGTCTGTGATAACTCTTATCACAGACGGTTCCAACCACGAACCGTCTGTGATTCGATTCTGTAGTATCACAGACTGTTCGTGGTTGGAACCGTCTGTGATAAATCTTTAGACCTAATTAATTTTTATCGTATTTTCAGCTAGCCTCAGGAATTGCTAGCCATGCCCTCTGAAAACTAGCAAGCAGAAACATATCATAGATAATTATTGACAACTCAAAGTGATCATTTAACTCAAAATCAATTACAAAAGAATGTTTCAAGTATATATTGTCGCTAGAGTTACAAATTGAATTACAACCTGTCAAAGTGAACTACAATATTGAATCAATTGTTTCGAGATCGTTCATCGGTGTCGACGGCGTAAAACTCTCCGGTGGTGTTAACTATGTCTGCCTTGATGAAGACGCAGAGCTCCCCTCGAACGTGCGTAACCTGGTCCATCTCGAGTGCATTTAACTCTATGTTCAAGCCCTGTCGCTAGCAGGAGTAAAGTAGTAAGCATATATATTTAAATTTATAATTAGGAAATAATTATTACGAGATTGACAAACATGGGGATCGTCGTCCTAGAAGCAATCAATAGCTGCATATGATGGCATACGTAGAATGCGCATAGGTGATCTTGTTTTTGCTGGCGGCACTGCAAAAATAGAATTACATATATATGTACAGTCAGTTCGAGACGCAATATTACGGAGTATGGTATATGATTATTGTGTTGTAGCGCGTACCGGAAATCGCATCCTGTGAGTCAGTGTGGCGCTCGTTCCCTTGTATAAACCTCCCTCGGCAACATAGCCGATGAACGCCCTACATGATTCAAAAAAGTTATTCTTGTCCATTTCAAACGAAGGAAGACTACAATAGAGTTATGTGCGGAGGAAATGAACATACATGTCGAGTATTCCTTTAAGAAGGGTGAAGTCGTGATTTTTGTTGAGTAGAGAATCAAAGTACAATACCATGTTCCTCTTTGGCACAAGAATTAGAAGAATCCAGTGGAAGCTACTCATGCATGTCGCTATAGTCATAAACTTATGTTGAAACGTAATTTATATAGCAAATATTGAAGCACTTACTTTTGGTTGTAGGGCACCATTATGTAGTCCTTGTCGTCCAGAGCAAGCAATCCTATTTTTATGTAATTCTCGACGTAGGATGCATCTTGGTTGATTGTTTGCTCAAAGACCACGTGTGGGTCGAGGAAATCCACCGGTTCTTTGATTCGACGGGCACATTTCATAATGTATCTGTACATAAGCAATGAGTTATGATATTTATCGGTATCACGTGAGAGTAGAAATTGATTGTACACACTTACAGTGTCCAGCATCGTAGAAGTGAGGCGTCGAGGGTAGTTAGGTTGTATAGGTCAAATAAGTCTTCGAAGCCCACGACGAAGTGGCCAGGCTCGTGGAGAAAATGCTCCCTCCCATATCTGACGGTGATTCTAGTATGGGCCCCCTCCTCTCGGGTCTTGCGCAAGTACCAATCATGCAAAGCTTAACAAGCTAGTCCTGAGCTCTTTATTTCTGCGCCGGAGACCAACGGACTTCCGAGGGAGTATTTCACGGGTTTGGGAGGTGCCTTAATGTTCTTCGATTTCGATTTCTCCTTAACAAGGCGGCTGAGGGACGTCTTCCTGTGAGACACCTCAGGGACCGATATGGTGACACGCTTTTCTTGTCCCTTCGCCGTCTTCTCGACGGGAAGCGATGTGGCGACCTTCTGAAGCTGCTGCTAGATACCGTAGATGTGGTGCTAGCACACTCCGTACCGCGTTCTACCTCTGAATGTGTGCATACCGTAGAGGCGTGGCTGCGATCGCTGTTACGCTGATCGAGAACGGTCCGTGAAGTACATAGGGAACTGGATGCGATCGTCGTTGGGTGATCGGCCACTTCCACTACATCGACACGCGCAATGTTGGACAGGATCAGACTACTCCAACTCTTCTTCCGTTGCACTACACGTTTAGTGGTAATGATCTATGATCTCTTCCTCACATGATTTATTAGTTTACACGGTGGAATTTTCAACTATGTACTAGTATAACATACCCGTGTCCCAACATTACATTACCATCCAAATCACACACACCGCCCACCTGTTATCCTAATGTTTACAAGAGCCACAAGATAGCCAAGTTATATTCCACTTGTACATGACAGAGATGGGTAGAGATAGAAACCAACAGGAGCTCTGTTTCTTTCTTTCTAAAAGGATTAAAAAAATGATTTCACGCTAGTATCTTATCAACTAATAATACATTTTTTCTACTTTCTAGTAGCTCCAAACAATTGCAAGTGGTGAAGTGAACTGATACCCGTCTACCAAAGTACACACAGCTGGGGAAAAGCAAACCAGATTCGCTTGCTTGAAACTGACCGAATGACTGTCGTCTCCATAAATTTGCTTACAAAGAAGATATAGCTAGACATGTCTGATTACATCATGGAACAAAAGCAATCTATTTTGACTATTAAACCACACTACATTTGCCGACGATGTATGCAAATCAAACAGTTCATTACTTTTAAGAAATGAATACAGAGCACAGTGCAAAACACGAAGGTGAGTTAATATGTCAAACTAACCAATGATGTATGCGAGTGCTGAAGTTTCCAAAGACGATGTGCTCTGCACTCCAGAATCAGCATCTGAGGCTAAAAATACTTGGGAAGACTAACTGCACAAGTGAAAAAGAGAACTAGAACTTCCCGTAGAATAACAAACAAATGAAGAAGAAACTTATTAAAGCAATTACTTGCAACTACCTACCTTTCTGGGGGCAGGTCAGCACAAATGAGTACAGTACATGACATATTAGTTTGTCATGCTCTATCTGTTGGGAAGCTGATATCAATCTCCAGTTAATGTAAAAAAGGCGAGACATTTTCCTTGGTACTTAACAATTTTCTTATGTCCATTCGGGCTAACCATGTTCAACCTTTTTTGCATGCCAAATTTCCAATCTAATCTTAGCTGAATCAGGATCAAGAGTTCAAGACACCAACTTAAGGAATGAGATTCGGAGATACGAATGCTCAGTGGTAAGAAAATCCAACATATGCTAGATTTTAGTGCAGATTTTCAACATCACCGATGGCGTTCACATCAATTTATTTCATCCATTCAAAAACAGGTAGAAGATGGTATATCTGTCAAGTAAAGCCACCATTTCTTGATGCTGCAGACACACATTCAGACAGGTATTTAAATATGACTGATAGCTAAGATGGGGAACAAAGAAATGGAGAAACCAAAGATGCAAAAGTTGTAGAAGACAACCAAAATAATGTCCCTGATGCCTCATCGGATTTCTCCAAAGAGATAACGTGGTATATAGAATGTTCATAAGAGCACTACTATTTTTCAAATTTAGGAAGATATCTTGAAAAGTGTTGGACCGAAACATTGACCGGGGATAGGAGCACTACACTTTTTCAACCTCGATGGATTTCAACTTCTTCTTCTTCTCAATAGCTATGGAAGCTATGAAGATCAGAAAATGCAAGCACAACGGAAGTTTTGCGTTGAAACTGATGAACTTTGCGACACAAAGATAAAAAACACCAAAAACTCGTAGAGATGGTGCAGGGCCTGTTTGACCGCCCATATGGGAGGCGCTCAGGGCTATGGCCTGGGAGTAGCCCGAGGTGATCACAAAAAGACTTAACTTCTACTCTGGTGATTCAAATCCTCTGAAACTTCAACCATAAATCATCAAGAAGGTCATGAACATATTCCAATCGACGATCGGAGAGATCGAGGCCAAGGTTCCATGAATTTCAAAGATGAGGTCAAGATGGCACAAGAACTGAGGAAATTCAAATTTTGATCCATAAACTTACTCGTGGGTGATTGGTGATCAAGATAATCTTAAATGTATTCACACATATCCTAGTAAGCTGATCATAACATGGACACCAAGAGAACCAAAGGAACAAGCAAAATCTCAAAAGGCATCAAAGTGAGAGGAAGAATAAGAGAAAAGTCATCTTAAGGAAATCTTACTTGGATTGATTTGAGATTGTTGTTTTACAACCACTCCACCATGGAGGACAAAAACTCAATACTTGAGCACTCAATCAATACATCTCTCACAAACCCTAACCTCCTCTACTCCACTTTCTCCAAATCACAAATTATGGTTTATGCTTGGAAAGGTTTGAGAGGCACAAATCCTGCATCTCCCCTTTTTATAGTAGATGTACGTTTAGAGATAAAATCTTATCGGACACCCGTTAAGCCCACACACAAACAAGTCTACACTCACACACATTTCTCAAAGTGACTGACGAAAATCGGGCTTCCCGAATCCGTCTCTTCGTAATCTTCATCTTCTATTGACCTAAAATATTTCTCATTGAGCCATCTTGCGCCGCGGTTTTTTCAAAGGTCACCAAGGCGGTATTTTGGTGAAATTACCAAAATACCCCTTCTCGATCATTCTCCAAAGACCGAGTACAATTGTCGTGAAGTAATCCCATGCTTCGTCACGTATAGTTTGATCAACGACTCTCTTTATACCAGCAAGTTTCTCCCATCCGACTCCCACCATAACCACCATGACACTTGCATCGACCCTGCACTACTTGATCCAACTCGTCATATCGAACTTCTCATTCGGTCATCCTTGTCCATCTTACGTTATACTTGAGTCCAATGACTTCACTTCACATCTTTGATAGTTCCGGACCTAAACTCTCCTAGTCTAGTCCTGATCATCCTCGTTGTTGACAAAAAAATCAATTCTGGGCACAAGTTCTTCGCAACTTGACCAACGTCAGTGAGAACATGCATCATACAACACATATGCACTTAAAACAATGAATTTAACCTAACCCACGATCATCGCCGCCTCATCGACACATGATCACTGCCTGACAGGTCTGGCCACTGCCTTGGCTAGTTAGACCACCACCAGTTTGACCGTCAACCATTGGGCGGTCAGACCGCTCAAGCCCTTAGCCAAATTTTCGCCCTAAAAATTTGCAACGTCTCTGGAAACGCAAAACTCTATCTAGTTTTGACTCGATGTTCCAAAAATTATGAGATCAAGTGCAAATGAATCCTCTCACTTGTCTACACCCTCTATTTTAGCCGATTTAAAAAATTCACATCTTTACTCTGACCACCACCCTAGCTGGTCTGGTTGACATCCATTCGGTCAGACTGCCACCCAGGCCGATCTGACCTCTTGACGACCGACAAAAGCCTGAATTTGCCGAAAACAAGCGTTTCGTCAAACGCCTTGATGCTATTGTCAATTGTTCATCACACTGAGATTAGGAGCATATACCCATGACATCCACAAAAAAAGATGCATGTCCTCCTATTGGTAGTGATTTAGTAAAGATATTGTTTTTTGGTGGCATCAAGTAAAGAATGTACCAAGGTGTTGAAAGATTTAACAGTCTACACTCCAATATGTTTCTATGTGGTGCAGTGATGGATCAGAGGAACTTTTCTTGTCTACCATGCACAACAGCACAAATGCTACATAACATATAGTATTTAGTGATTTACCAAGTTGAACAGAATAATCTAGTTAAAAGATTTTGTCACAAAAAGTATCACCACAGTATGGATGAAATGTTTGGAATAAATATGATCTTAATCTACTGTAATTGTAATTTTCATCATGCATGATCACGATTCACGAACAGGGAAGCAATTAACATTCTCTAAGTGGAGTTCCTCTCAGAAAAGTAATCAATACGCTAGTGACTTCCTCTCAGAAAATTAATCAATACGCTAGTGACTAGTACTAACTAGAGAATTAACTCACATCAACCCTTGCAGATCCGTACTGTCAATAATCTAAATACTACTAGCAGTGCATTTTATGCAAAAAAAAAAAAAAAAAACTAACAGCTATATAACTACTTACTGCAATTAGGCAACTTATCATTAGCATTCTCACAAGTGATAGCTTGTTCATGCTAATGGAGAGAAGTCACAATAGACTCCTGGATGCTCGATCCATGTAACAACGGGTAAGATTAGAAAAAGACATAATCACTTATCGGCTCACATAGCTCTTCAGAGCCTCACTTGCACTCCAGTCCTGCCTCAGCGGCTCTCCGTGGGGTGCTCTTCCGCCTGCTTGCATTTTGCCGGAAGCCATTCGGCCTCGAAGGTTCGTCCTTCTCCATCACCGAGTCGGAGCTGCGCTTCAATTGCCTCCTCTTCTCTCCTCCATTCTCAACTGAGCCCTTCGAGCCCTTGCTTGGCACAATGGTTTTTGTGCCATCACCGTCCCCCTCAATCTTGGCAATGTCCTCTTCCTCATCAATGTCATCCTTAACAAGCTTTTGAGGCCTTCCCCTCCTCTTGTAGGCTGGGATCACCTCCTCACCTCCACTGCCGGCATCCTCGTTTTTCACTGATTCGATCGATTTCCTGCCCTTTCCACCTCTAGGCCTACCCATCCAGGACCCAGGAAGCCCAACCAACAACAGGGTGGTGGCGGTGGTGGTGCGCTGGTGCCTGTCGGGCAATCACAGAACTGCAAATAGCCGAAATAAATCGAGTCAGGACTCAGGCCTTATTCTCTCTGTGTGTCTACCTCAGAAAGAAGCACACAAATAGCCGATGAGGCTAATCAAGGATATGAGGATATCACTACATATGCATCTATGCTATGTGAGGAGGGATAACAACACATGATTCTAACACCTGAAATCTACAACTACTGAACTACAAATGCCTAATATAAAGTACAGATTAAGAAGCTGTTGTTTACCTATTCGATATATCCTTAAAATGACATTAAGGTGTTGGGGATGCAAGATTTCAACCATACAGGTCTGCTCATGATCTCACCACAAATCACTCACTAGCAACTAGCAACTAGCAACAAGAACTTCAAAGAACATATTCACCTCCCAAATATTCCAGGTGGAAAAGGAAGTTTTCTACTTTTCTGGGCGAGTACCAAAGGAAAACCAACTGAAAAGCAAACTGCTGTACCATCTAATGGAACAAGAACCATGTGAACAGCCTCATATCTACTATCTAGAAATCCAAGCCACTGTCACCACAAGAAACCCCTATGTCCTAACTAGGGATTAAAGAACAGAAACACAATCAAGAACAAGGAACTGACCTGTCATGGTATCATTCAGAATCTGGCAAGCCATCAACTTCTTTGAATAAAACCCTTCTCTCCTGGATTAAGAGGTTTCAACTTGCAGAAGGGAATCTTCAAAGGTTAGCTGGTCTGGTCTATGGTTGCTCTGAGGGCTGAGGCAAGAACAAGATACAGAACAGAGGAGGTACAGGAGATGCCGTGGTAATGGATTTTGGATAGCAGATAGGGCGGTGAGCGTTTGAAGCCTTGTGGTTGTGGGCTTGTTGCTTGCGCTAGAGTTTGTGCACAGAAAACAGAAGAAGCCGAGAGGCAGGAAAAACTGGCTACACTGTTTTGTGGGGCTGGGGTTTGGGAGGCGGGGTTGCTTGACTTCGCTCTACCACTAACAAAATTGTAGTTATTGGGCGGTTCGGCTCGGCATGATTCGTTTCAACTCGGCTATTAGATGAGTTGTACTAGGGAGTTAGCCCAGACATGATCTGTTGGAGCTTCGTGCCGTGTTGTGCCTGGCCGGCACGAGCACGTTTGGCCCATCGGGCCAAGTCTAACCTGTTTGGCCCACCAGAATAAAAAAATCCAAAAAAAAAGAAAATGTGTAGAATTCAAAAGTAGACATAATTTTTTTTTAAAAAATGAGACAATCTTATTGAAAATATAATAAATAGCTTTATTAATGTGCAACTGATCGCCTCGTTAAAATCTTCGTCAAGTTAAAAATTCAAATTGAGAAAAACCTGGCGAAGGAAAAAAAAAAGTACAACCTATAGCTCTACAATTCTACATACATGATACATCCTTGTTCTATGTGTCAGTGTCATTGTCTAAGTACATATTTTCGAATACCCCCGACAACTCTGGATTTTCCATAGTGTTGTGTTCGTCAATCAGATTGTTCCCAGTCCTTCATAGAGAGAAGTATATCCACCATCTCACTTGTGAGACTTATTCTTCTCGCTACTAATATTCTTCCAGAAAGACTGAAAGCAGACTCGGAGAAAACAGTCGAGACAGGAATAGTTAACACATCATGTGTAAGTATGGATAACATGGGATATATTAACTCATGTGCTTGCCACTATTGCAAGATTCAAAGCCTTTTGAGTTGAAATCCACCATATCGATGTCCAGATAGGTCTCTAGTACTAACAAAACTGTAGTTATTGGTTTCATCATTTGTTTGTAATTGAACGGTGTGCATAGCACGATGGATCAGACTTGGCCAAATGGGCGGCCCGGCCAGGCTCGATCCATTTCAGCCCGGCTATTAGATGGGTCGTGCTGGGGAGTCGGCTCAGGAACGACCCGTTGGAGCTTCGTGCCGTGTTGTGCCGGTCCGGCACGAGCACGTTTGGCCCATCGGGCCAAGTCTAACCTGTTTGGCCCACCAGAATAAAAAAAATCCAAAAAATAAGAAAATGTGTAGAATTCAGAAGTAGACTTGAAAATTGGAAAAAAAAATATGAGACAATCATTTTGAAAATGTAATAAAGAGTTTTATTAATGTCCAACTGACCGCCTCGTTAAAATATTCGCCAAGTAAAAACTCAAATCAAGAAAAACTTGGCGAAGGAAAAAAGAGTACAACCTATAGCTCTACAATTCTGCATACATGATACATCCTTGTTCTATGTGTCGGTGTCATTGTCTAAGTACAGATTTTCGAACACCCCTGAGAACTCTGAATTTTCCACATTGTTGTGTTCGTGAATCAGCTTATTCCCAATCCTTCATAGATAGAAGTATCTCCACTATCTCACTTATGAGACTTGTTCTTCTCTCCACCAATATTCTTCCAGAGAGACTGAAAGCATACTAAGAGGAAATCGTCGAGACAGGAATAATTAACACATCATGTGTAAGTATGGATAGCACGGGATATGTTAACTTATATGCTTGCCACCATTGCAAGATTTCAAAGCCTTTTGAGTTGAAATCCACCGTATCGCTGTCCAGATAGGTAGATAGTTCACCGCTCCTTGTGAGTCTTGGCTGAGCAGGCTGCGGTGTAGAAGCAATAGAAGAAGATCTGGACCTGCAGGAAGAGACACCGAAGATCTTGCCCCACATATTTGTCTTGCTACATGAGGTGGTGGCTACTGTAGTTCGGTGCGAGCAAACTCACTAGGACTTATTTTCATACTTTTGGTAAATCTCGTATAACCGAGAACGAACTTCTGCAAAATAGTCAGTATAGTCTAGCCCTGTAGCATCACTAAAAAGTTCAAGTACACTACCAAATGCATCAAGTTTTCCCCTGGGATCTAAAAGAAATGCGTATCCATATAGGTAAGGGATTTCTCTCCAATATTTAAGGTATTTAGATTTCATGGAAACAATAGGATCGCATAAAAACTATGTCATTTTCATACATTTTCAATTGAGTAGTAATATGTAAAATAGTATGTACTATTATAGTAGATGTTGGATAGTTAAGTGGACAAAGAAACAATGGCCTCATAAAAAAATTCTAAAAACCCTACATCTTCTCAGTAATGAACCAATGTTGCTCAGTCAATGATATACTATCGTCATCGCTTTGATGGTGCATTTGAATAAAAATAGAAAAAGTGCTATTATATGGTAAAAGACTCTTAAGTATGAGGTAAGTAGAGTTCCACCTTACCTCCATGTCGAAACCGAACTTACTTGGATGTATATCCATCACCCAGCAGAAGTTCTTATATTGTGCTATTCTTACGTTAGAATTATTCAAGAAAGAAATCACATCACGAAAAGCTTTAATATACGGACTCAATTGGACTATTCAAACCATATTGGACTATAAGGTTGATAATACGACAAGCGTATCGTTGATGTAGTAAGAAGGTATCGGTGTATGTACTCAACACTGGAGTAAGAATATCCATAGACTTAGAGTTTGAAGCGGCATTGTCTAAAGTAATTGTGAATATTTTATCTATAAGACCAAAGTCTTCCACGACTTTGATAATACAGTTCGCAATATTCTCACTCATGTATGCTACATCAATTAATTTTAAATCTATAATCCTTTTCTCCATTACCCAGTCGTTATTAACATAATGTGCAACCACACTAAGGTAATCTTCCATAGCCTGATCAATCCATACGTCCGAGGTCAGGGCCACTGAAAATGTGCACAAGTAAATAGTTTCTTTATTTTATTACGGTATTCATTGTAGTATTTTATTAGATCCCTAGTTGTTGTTTGTCTAAAAACAGAAGAAAATTTAGGATCGTGTGCAGTTCTAGTATAATTTTGGAAATAAGCAGACTCATCAAAGCCTAACGGTAAATCCTCAGAAGCAATTAAACGACATAGAGATTGGCGGGCTACTTGAGGATCGTAGTCCCAGCTACGTACCGTATCGTCGGAATTGTATTGCAGCTGTGTCTTCCTCATCATCAATCCTTGCTTCGCCTTACATCATGTAACATGTCTTTGCAAGTGCCCTGTTCCACCTGTATACTTTACATTCAATTCAATGTGATAAATTTTACAAATAGCATATGGTACCTCATTTCCCGCCACGTCTTGCTTACTTGTCATGTCAAAATTCTCCCACACTCCCGATGTAGACTGTCTCAACCTCTTTGCTCCCGTTGTCGTGGAGCCTAATGCTGCCATGGAGCTTGATGACGGAACTTCCAGTGAAACCTCCGGTTGGCTTGAGGCAGCCGCAACCGCCTCCATGGACGTAATTTCCTCCGGTGAAAGTCCATAATCACCAAGTGAAAAGCTGTCGTAAGGACTATCTATAACGAAAACTGCAAAATCGAAACTAACACTATTACTACTTTCATATTAGCATAACAAACACTAACAATAAAAGTATGCACAAAATAGTATTGTACCTCTTTCGCTGACTTACTGTCAAAAATTGAATTTAACAAATTTTGGCATATTTTTTTGAATTTTTCCAAATTAGCTCAACACGAATTTGAATTTGCACAACAGAATTTCAAAGAGAGAATGGAGAATGAATGGGGTGCTTAATGAGGGGGTATTGTGGCTATTTATAGAAAAAAAATTAAAATTTTTAGAATTTTTCTTATTTTAAAAGACCCCAACGGTAAAAAACGGTAAAAAAAGGGGCTAAAATCATCTAACGGTCGGAGTTTTTCGGGCCGTGCTGGGCATGGCCCACGAGCACACCTCGGTCTGGCTGCCCCCGCCCCTGCTCGACCTGCCCCACCTGCCCGCCGCCCCATCCCTTCTTATCCCCCTGTCTCGCCCCGCGCGTGTCGCGGTAGTGCCGCACGGCACTACCGCCTCCTCGCCGCTCGCGCCGCCGCCGCCTCACCTCCTCGTCCCAACGCCGACGCCGAGCCGCCACCACCGCCTCCTCGTCCGCAACGTCGATGCCTCCTTGCCACCGCGTCGCAACGCCGCCGCCTCCTTGCCGCCCCGCCGGCCGCCTCCTCGTCCGCAACGCCGACGCCGAGCCACCTCCTCGTCTCGCCCGCCCCGCCGCACCACCGGTACCGAGCCTCCTCCTCGGCTCTCTCTCCTCTCTCTCCACTCCGGCCTCCTCCCGCGCCGCTGGCCGTTCTTCCTCTCCTCCTCTTGCCTCCCGCGCTGCCCCCACCCTTCTTCCTCCTCGTTGGTGTGGCGCCGCTGCCCGCTGCCGCTAGTGCCCCAACCACGTTGCGCGTTGGCTCTCTGGGCCGATCGGGTCGTGTCGTACCTGCCTGGGATCGTGCCGGGCCGGTCCACCATGCCGAGGTGGCAGCTCAGGCATGCACGGGCTCTCATACGGGCCGCACGGTCCATGAACAGTGTGGACCGTGTTGTGCCTAGACAGAGTCTACAATATCGTACATCGGGCTGGCCCAGTAGGCCTAGCCCATTTGACTAGTACTACGGTAGATCCTCTGCGATTAAATCTTCCATGCTGACTATTCATTTCCGTCTACGGACTCAGGACAGCGTTACAGTAAAAGCATTTCAGTTCACAAATTTCTACTGTTTCGACTGGGAAGAAATGCATATACTGCTACTTTACACGGGTCGTGGGTGTAGTGGCAAAATTTACCGCAATGTACAAAACACTGGAACTTCTAACATGAGAGATGAGCCTTCAAAAAAAAAGAAGAAGCATGAGAGACGAGAGACGCCAATGTGAAATGTCCCCTGATGCAGTACATGCAGTCATGCATAGCCGATTCTTGTTTGGAGAAAAAGATAAAGAAAATGTAGAAGAAACAAGAAGCCTACCATCTTGGTACAAAACACCAAACGCCTGTGCAGTAATGAGCCCGGTTACCTCCTGCACGGAGGACGAACCAACCAGAGTTGGTCTCCACCACTCGGGTGATGGTTTTAGGCAAAACCGTGTGCCATAAAACCAGAGTTATTATTCGTCCCGTAGCTCTGGCAGTACTAGTATCATACACTAGCAGTTTGCAACTAGAGCTAATAGGAGTTCCGGTTTGGTGCTTGGTTCCATGATACTGTACCATTACGGGATTATGGTGCGGTTTTTTTTACAAGGTTTGATCTGCAAGCCCCTAATTATTAACGAGTGATATTGATCATGCCATGGAAGACACATCTTTTGGCCTTTTGGGGAGACATCTCAACAAAATTACCAATCACTTCGCACTGCAGCAGTGCGGCGGACGGCCGTGCCTGTCCATGCACTTGTCTGTCCATCTACCCAGCCCTAACGCGCGCAGCAACCACAATGTATCCATCACACACAGCTGGCACTATGACATGTTAGATAGAAGTTGGGTAACAATATCTGGTGCACATGATCTAATCTATAAACATATGGATAAACTCTTTTGTGTCCATTTGATCCGAAATCATACATCCCACTTACACCCTTTTGCGATTTGACCCCTGCACTCTCAAGCGTCACTTTGCGAAAATCTCCCAAACGCATTCGCCCTCCCTAGCATGACACCGGCCTTTGGAGTTTTTGGTTCATTTAGCCTAAACGAAATAGCAAAACTACCCCTCAGGAAACGAAATGCCAAAAATGACACCCCTACTGCACTATTTTGCCACAAACTGACATGCAACATGGCATGCCAGCGCGTAGGCCCACGCCTCAGCCATCCTGCCGCGATTTGAGTGCACGGTAAGTGACATGCCACGATCTGGGTGTGCGGCATGTTGGTTACACGACAAAATAGTGTAGTAGGGATGTCATTTTTGCTATTTTGTTCGTAGGAGGCTAGTTTTGCTATTTCATTTTAAAAATGTGTTATTTCAGCCAAAGACCCCATCCTTTGCGCCTCCTCCCAGTTCACACAGCCACGACGTCGCCACCGTTGCATCACAATCCAACCGTGCCCAACGACGTAGCCTTCGGATCCGACTGCTCCCCCCTCTCTCTACCAAAGGTTCAGTGACAATCGAGCAAGAGTGGGGCTCCGCGATGACCATGGCACGGTAGCGTGTTCTCGACCCTGCCCCTCACCAGATCCAAGTGTCCCCGAGGCCGTCGACGCTGGATCCTGCGCCCTAGACCCCGACCCCACCAGATCTCGCTGCCTTGACCCCACTACCACCAGCCCGGTCGACCTCAACCATGAGACCGCCTTGCCATTTCCCTCACCGTGTGTTGTTGTTCCGTTATCCGTGCCACCCCCGCCTTGCCTCCACAACCCCTTAACAGTGTTAGAGATCTACTCGCAAAGAACAATTGTTCTTGCCTCTTTTTTATTCTTCTATTCTTTTTCCTTTTCCATTTTTTCTTCTTGTAGTTCATAATGCTTTGTCCTGTGCTTTGTTGAATCAGAGAACAATTTCCATTTGCCTAATTTTTCTGTTGTTTTTTGAGAATTAGAGAAATTTTCAATGAAGGAAAGTTTGGGTATGATTTTTGTGGTCAATGATGAACCGAGAATGTCATGCACTTGGTTCCACCTTTGTTGTGTTCCAAGGAAAAGAGCAAAACATAATATATTTTTCTCAAAATTTTCGTTGTTGATATGTGTGGAACTTTAGCTCTCCTTCGATTTAGGAGGACTAGATGCAGCTGGGAGGAGGGGGTCGATGGGGACGATGAGCTTGGGAGGACGAACGCGCTGGGGTGGGGGTCGCAAACGTTTCATTGCAGGTACGGGGCAAATTGCAAAAGGCCGTAAGTAGGATGGGGGAGCTCCCGCATGCGATTACAGTTGTCGATTTCGGATGGGATGGAGACGAGTGAGTTTGTCTGTATGTTTATAGATTGTGTCGAGTTTTTGGCCGTATTGGCATTGTTTCAGCACACATTTGCAAAAATGGTGAGCTTTCCTCGTATTTGCAAAAATGACATCATGAACCGCACGACCACCGTGCGGACAACTATTGGGCCAACACGTACCCAATTCTGCACAGTGATCGTGCGGACTAGCAAAAACCGCACGACCACCGTGCGGTAGAGCCAAAACCGCATGGCCACTGTGCAGTGGAGCTAGCTCCCGCACGGCCACCGTGCGATGGCCACCTTTTCCACCGCACGGTCTCCCCTCCCATCACCTTCAGTCACTTCCATCAGTCGTCGTCGCCACTTTATTCCCCGTCTCGTCGTTGTCACATCGTTGTCTGATGCATGCATGCAAATTTCAATTAGCTCGCGCGGGGAAGGATCCTCTCCCACAGCGACTATAAATTAGCGAGCGAGCGAGCGTAATTTTGTTTCACCGTCGCTCTCTCACTCTCTCTTTCGGTCGCTCCCTGGCTCTGTTGATTTCATTTTTGGGAACGTTTTAGCATTATTAACCACCGTCATTATAAGTATTAGCAAGTAATTTTTGTCTCTGCTGATTTTTCGTTGTTTGTAAATTCTTTCTTAACTACTTTGTTAGTAAATAAGTTATGGTAAAGTTTGTGTACTTAAATAGTTGTAATTTTTCAGGCGCACCTATTGTGGTCATTCTGAATTTTTTGTAGCAAAATTTGTTCAACTTTATTAGTCGTATTTAATTAGCTGCAGTTGAACTAATGTTACGTCATTAATTAGTTTTAATTCTTGAGGCACTGTTAATTAGTTACCAAATAATTAGTCGTAATAAACAATGTTTGTAAAAACAAAACTACATTGCAGTGCTGAATAATTGGCTAATGAGTTTTACCTTGGCTTTGTTCAGTAATCGGAGAAATCTTATGATATCTGTGTGTGTGTGTGTGTCTGTGTGTTTGTGTTGTGCACCATTTCTGATGCGGTCAAGTAGTAACTGATTTTTGTGGCATGGGCAAGGGAGAAAAAGATTCTTAAAGAAATGAAATTATGTAATGGATCAAGTACATACATTTGTGCAGGTGGTTTCTTATCCTTACCTTCTGTAACTTTGAATGCACTACTAAATGTCTTTAATTTACAGCTGAGAAATGGTATGCACTTACTTAGGAGTTTTTGGCAGCAAAATGAGCTGATTTAGTAGTCTTATTTAATTTTGTACTAGTAAATTAATATAAAAATTTATAGTGTTCATTTGGTCATAATTTTTAATTTACAGTATTTTATCATCATTATCAATCTTCTCACTAATATTCTGCCTATTCGTTGTGTTCCAAGCCATATCTCTACTGGTGCTTCTGGAACCCTTCTACGATCAGAACCACCAGTGTAAGCTGTGGATCGCTGGTGACGCGGGTGGCCCTCCGTCCTTGCTACTTCGGTCGGGGATGGATTACTGGATTGGAAGAGATTTGATCACAGGAAATACTTTCAACACAAAGATTCAAGAGTGCCCCCACAAAATCAAAAGATTTGATAGTGGAGTTCTTTGGAGAGGAGCACGGGAGAGAGAACAAGAGTGGAATGGCCGAACTGGAGGTGATGAAGGGGTTAAGTCTCATGCAAAGGCAGTTAATGCAATTTACCAACCAAAGTGGTAGTACCACATTTTTCATGTCGGTACTACCGCATTTTCAATGCTGGTAGTACCGGTGATCCATTGGTCTTCGACCACGTTTTCGACCATGATAGTTTCGACCACGTTTTCGACTATGTTTTCGACCATATTTTCGACTAAGTTTTCGACCACGTTTTCGAGTACGTTTTCGGCCGCATTTTCGAATACGTTTTCGACTACACTTTCGAGTACGCTTTCAAGTATATTTTCTAGTACGCTTTCGAGTACGCTTTCGAGTACGTCTTCGAGTACGCTTTCGAGTACGTCTTCGAGTACACTTTCGACTTGGTCTGTGGTGACTGGTTTACCAACCAACGCAGAAGAATGATTGTACTGCTATTATGTGTGGTATTACGAGAAGTTGTAGTACCGATGTTAAGAACGTGGTATTACTGTTTTGCCTAAAAAATTAGAAGCTGAGTTTGAATACAAATGATCATGTATAATAATCACTCAACAAATAATATTTAGGATCATTATGCATGATATAGATAATAGAAACTCAAATGAATATAATTTTTATTCAAATAGAGATTTTAAGAAATATTTTGAAATTATTTTCATAAATACATCTAGAGAACCAAATGAAAGCAATTTTCATGATACTTCTTCAAATATTCCAAATTGAGCACATGATGAAATTTAAAGCATTCAAATTGTATGTATGAGTCATTAATACCATTATGAAGCTATTCATGTTTGATAAATTTAGCTCAAAATGGCAAAACTCACTTAAGTGCTAGAAAGTGACCACTTAGGTCAAGATAGCATTTTGGATGAATTTTAAAAAATAAATAATTTTTGCTAGGTTAGCCTTTTGAAAATCTTTTGAATACCAAAACAGTTTAGAATAGCCAACTCTGGGATATTTCTTTTGGGACGGTTTTCAAATTCCTTTTAGAATAGATTTTACACGAAAGTCTTGTTTAAGTAAAAAACAAGATACTATAATTTTGGATTTTGGCTAAAAACTCATTTTCACCTAAAATAGGTTTTTCTTGAATCAAAACCTTTGGGAAACCTTTGAAAAACATTTATATACATTTTGCTACTAGTTTTTCACAAGATTACTAATAGATATGAATTTTCTGACTTTTGGCTAAAAGGCTCAATTTTGAAAAACAATACTAGCACTTAATTTATTTTAGCACACTTAGGGATGTGATATACATGTAGATGACTTAGCACTCCCCCTTAATGTGCCACTACCATCTTTCTCAATATTTCAATAATGAAGTTGTTGGAGAAGAGCAAAACACCCTTTAAAAAAGATTTTCGTGTAATGAAACCTACACAAGGTAAAAGGGCTAGATATTTCAATGTAAATACTTGTTACCGAGATAGCATTGGTTCTTGATATGAAGTGATCATCCTCAAGCTTGGCTCCAATTTTGCATATGGTGGAATCCACCTCTTCATGTGAGCCAAACCTCCAATGCCTCTCCAAGTACCTATTAATCATTTAATCACCTTTTGGTACCCAAACTCAGTTGGGTCCTTGAATGATAGTCACAAAAGATTTGGGCACCCAAATGGCCCTAGCAATAATCTTTGGTAAACTAACAATTCTAGCAAACACATTGTCATTTTTATCATTCCTAAGCACATAATGATCTTTATAGATACTAGGCTTAGGAGGGATACTTTTGGGACAATCCTTACTAAAATATCCCTTTTCCCAGCAATTATAGCAAGTTTGATATTTTCTTCCATTGTTTGTCTTTTTGTCTTGCTTATTGTCGGCTTGCCTCTTCTTTGAATGTCTAAACTTGATATCCATTTGATTTGAGCACACCGAGGCGTTGTGGCCCTTCTCATTGCATCCAAGACACTTGACATATTTCTTCGTGTGTCTTGTATTGTGTCTTGTCTTGCTATTCTCCTTCTTCTTTGGAGTGAAGCTAATTTCACTCTTATCTTGCAAGCATCTTTGCTTGCTTACTATTTCGTCAAGAGTGGCCTTCCCCTTGTAACTTCCTTTCAAATCATTCTCCAATTTTATTTATTGGGCCTTGAGCTCTTTGTTTTCCTCTACAAGGTTAGTCTCAACACGTATAGAGGAAGTAGAAGTATCTGTTTTGAGCTACAAGGAATATCTAGTAAATCATCACAAGATGTGGATATGCTAACCTTAGATGAAATGCAAGGGCTAGGAGCTATACATGGCATATCATCTAATAAATTACATATAATGCCTATATCCACCTTTGAGCTAGTGACTTCCTTGAGAAGGAGAGATTTATGTTCTTCTTTTAGCATATCATAATTATTTTGAAGAGATATATGCTCTTTCTTTAAAAACTTGAATATCATCTTCTCTTTTCCAAGATATTCATTAACCTCTTCTAACATATTCATCAACTCATCATATGTAGGCTCATCATCATTTACCTTATTATTACCTTTTTGCCATAAAGCAATGAGATGATGTGGATGGAGTTGAGGACTCCTCATTGTCGGAGCTAGAAGTTGAGCATTCTTCTCCCGACATCCACTCTTCTATGTAATCATCCTTGGTTGAGGTGGACATTTCATAATAATCTTGAAGATGTGTCCACATCTCATGAGCGTTCTTGAGATTGCATATGGTATCGAACATCTATACACTCAAAGCACTAAATAAAGCGTTAATTGCTTGAGTGTTGAGATGTAAGCATTTATCTTCCTCATTTGTTGGAGCAAGAGGATCCGATGGAGTAGAAAAGCTCACATCTACAATCCACTATATTTTAGGGCTCATGGCCTTAAAATAGCATGGCATGTGGATTTTCCAATAAGTATAATTTGTGCTATCAAATAGATGTGCTCCACCTAGGTGCACTATATCACTAGTGGCCATCCTTTACTCTCTAGACGGTTAATTCTAAAAAAAATAAGAGACGAAGCTCTGATACTACTTGTAATATCGAGAAGGCCGACTAGAGGGGAGTGAATAAGTGGTTTTTTTAATAAAAAAATAGGCTAAAACCGATTTCTAATGCGGAAGAGTAAGTCAAATCCGTTTTGCACAATTAAGACCTAAAACAACTAGTCTCGGTAAGTGCGCTAACAATATAAGACTATATCAATGATAGCAAATATACAAAGACATGTAAGCAATTTAATTCTAGAAATGCAAATTACACAAAGTAAATCACTAGAGAACAAACCACAATGACACAATGATATTTTACCGTGGTGCTCGGAGACTTGCCGGTCTCTCCTAATTCACATTGAGGTAAGCCCAACCACGTTGGACTGCCTCCACAAATTGAGCCAACACCTTCGAGGTAAGTCCAACCACTTGGACCGGCTCCAACATTAACCAACACATTGATCCACTAAGGGTTGATCTTCCTCCACTCTGGAGATGGTGAGCACCAAACCACTCACAACCGCTCGTGTCTTCTCACAACCTTCTTTGAAAAGCTCACTGGCACAACACCTCCAAGCCATCTAGGTGTCGGCAAACACCAAGAGTAATAAGCCAAGCCCTTGTTTGACTCTCACCTCGTGCAACGAATGCACAAGCTCAAGTGGATACGAAATCTATCTCTAGATGCAACACATGCAACTAGAGACCTCTTGCCTTGCTCATAAGGTGCAACACATGTACAATTGAGAGGAGAAACTCACACTAGCTCAATAGAATGAAATAGAGTGCCAAGAGTTGTTTCATAACTGGCCAAGGTGGTATTTATAGCCCCCACCACAAAAACTAGCTGTCAGAACAAAAATCCTAAAAAATCAGGATTTCTGGCAATACCGTTCAAGACTGGTACTACCGCATTCGAGAATCAACGGTCGAGTATTGTGCATTTAAAGCGACTGATATAGCCATTACAAAAAAGTAGTGGTACTACCGCCAATTACAGATCGGTATTACCACACTACAGTAATACCGCTCAGTTATATCGGTATTACCGATTTGCGGAGGTTTGAACATCACAAGAAAAACACGCTCTCTGGAAAAGTCGTACCACCAAGTAAATATCAGTACTACCGCACACCGGTAGTACCGCTCAGATCATGCGGTCATACCGATTCTCAAGGGAGATCAAAACTCTCAAAAACACGTTCTTTGAAAATTATGTACCACTATCTATATTTCGGTGCTACCGACTTGAGGTAGTACCACCGTTCAAATACAGTCGTACCGATTGTTAAGTTTTAAAAAAACACTCCCAAAGATATTCTCTCTATTAAAAACATATCGTCAACTAGATTTAAGCACTACTGACTTGCGGTAATGCTGTTATACCGATTTTGGGATTTCAAGAAAACTTCCAAAAAATTGCTCTCGAGAAAATTAATACCGCCATGTAAACTTCGGTGTTACCAACCTGCGGTAATACCGCACAATACTTGCGGTCATATAGGATTTTATGAACATTTTTCCAAAGGTAAGAACAAATGTAATGCATGAATCCTAACAATTTGTAAAATATATTTGCAAACTTAGATTATGCAACAAGAAGTAGGTACACAGACTTCAACCATTTGTAAAATATATTTACAAACTATGGTCATATGCTATAAAGATTAGACGCGTGAGCCTCGAATATTTGCGAAACACATTCGCAAAAAATAGCATCATGCCACGGTGAGCTAGAGCAGGCGAGATTGAGCTATCAACCCATGATGAGACTAGCAATCCGGTCTCCAACCAAACACCAAGACCGGTAAAAGACTAGGAACACATTCTTAGCCTTAGCTAGTCATACCGTTGCCTTGAGTATTCTCTTGAAGCTTGGTGACGCACAAATTAACTTCAAGTCCGGGTCCTTGACTTGATATGCATGAACCCATGATGCATCATTCACTTGACTTCCATCAACACATGATTATTTTCTTTACTCCAAGTTCTTGACTTGCATATGCATCAACTCATAATGCATTCTTCACGGGCCTTCCAACAACACATGACGGCTTCCTTCACTTCGGGATCTTATCTTGATGCTTATCAACACATGATAACATCCTTCATTCCGAATCTTGACTTGAATATCATCAACACATGATGATCTTCTTCACTTGACTTAATAATCAACTCATGATCATCTCCTCTTCGTAATCTTGATATGCATCCACACATGATGCATCATCTTCTCAAACTTTAACTTGATGACAATCAACTCATGATGCCATCCAAAGTCTCCATCATTATGGGACTCAATATATTTCACCAACTTATGAAAAATGTTAGTCCACATGACGATTGTTATTAATTACCAAATATACCATTAACTCATAATGATGGGTCAAGATGCTTAATTGATGACATCCACCTCAATTTGCAAGTAATTAAATATAAAGACATATGAGTATATAAGAAGTACACAAGTTTTATATACTCAATGGTATGTTTCAAAATAAAGATCTCAAATATATGTGGATAAAGAAATATGGATTAATACTCATGAAACTACAAAACATAGAGTGAACTCCCCCTAAATGTCTTCAATGGCGAAACACGGTGAAGATAGGGGGAGAGGGGAGGGGAGAGTGGGTGGAATGGGAAGAAGAGGAGGTAGCGCACTCGGTGGCACGGCTAGAGGGGCGAGGGCGTCACCGGAGTGGAGGTTTGGCGTTGAGGTGGCGTGGCTAGCGCTGAAGAAGAAAGAGGAGAAGGTGGGAGGCGCAGCTCCGGGTGGCGGTGGTCCGGCCAAGTAGCGGGCGGCGAGGACACCATAAGAGAAAAGAGACCACGGGGAACTCCAAGCTCATCTCATCAGTGGTGAGGCTTGAGAAGGTGGCCGGCGACGAGGGAGAGAGCGGCGGCGGTGTTCTATTGAAGATGGCAACGATGGTCTGGTGGTTATTGGCAGAAGATGAAGTGTGTTCGAGGTAGAACGTGGCATTGTGGTGCCGAGGGTGTCGACAAGGGCGGCGGCGCAATCCCCGGAGAAAGGAGCTTCGGCTGTGTGGCTTCCATGTCGAACTACGGTGAGCACAGAGGGAGAGGGAGGAGGGGAACGAGGGAAATGGAGAGAGAGGAGGAGGGGCACACGGTGACACGGTGCAAGGGTGGCGGCGGGCACAGGGGTGGCCGGTGGTGGAGGAGAGGAGGTGCACTCGTATAGGTTTGGGGAGGAGAAAGGAGAGGAAGCGTGTGCTTCGGTGGGGGAGAAATGGGGGATGGGGAAAGGAGATGGTGCTGGTGGCTGGCTTATAGGGGAAGAGAGAGAGAGATAGATTTTCTTGATTTTTTTATTTTTTAAGAACTAATTAGAGTTTCTAGAAATTCGAAACAATTTACTTAAGCCTTTTAGAAATAGCAAATAAAGCCCAAGAATTATGAAAAACTTCACAGAAGTTCCCTAAGATATTTTGGACTTAAGTAAAATATTTCCCGCTTAACATTGGCATTTAGATTTGCAAATTATTATTTTGCCTTTAAAATAAATAGGGAAAACCTTTTTGAAATCTAGAAATTCAAGGAAAACATTTAAGTTTTATTTTTAATTAGGATTGAAAATTTGGGATGTTGTTTTTGAATTTAATAAAATTATTTCCAACTTAAAGTTGGCATAAATTATTTTTATATTCTGGAAAATAGGAAAACCTTTTTAAGTTCAAGAAACTAATTAAAATTTTCTTTTTAACTTTAAATCCAATAAAAACCCAGTAAACTCAATAAATTTTATTTTGACTTTTAAAGCTCAAGAAATCCAATAAAATAATAATTTTATTAATTTAAAATTGCTTACAGAACTTTGGGCTGTTACAATGTCACTTCAGTTGGAGCGGGCGTGGCGCATCGCAAGTGCGTTGGAGACTGCCATCTGCAGCCCACACATAGTACCGGGCCTGCTCAGCTCTTGGAAGTACATCTTCGTAGAGTCAAAGAAAATAATAAAGAACTTGAGATGCGGTCGTTCGACGGATGACGTCCTGGGCATGGGGCACCAAGTGGGGGGACCGTGCTCACCCGCTAGGTCATCATGACCCAGCGAGATTGGTCGACATCGTAGCGCTCCCTATCGATCATCCGCGGCCCAGATTGGCGGAGAGGTAAGTTATGAACAAATCTATGTTCTATTTTTTGTCATGTCTTACTGACGAGGATCTAGAAATCCTTATTTAACTATTTATTCGTAATCTTTATTAGGGATAATGACGCCATTATATGGTTCTTGAGTATAACCCTTAATGTTCATAAGGAAGAAGCTGGAGTCGTAAGATCTTCTACGACTACCTCATCATCGTAAGTTCTTCTATGATCACCTCATAGTCATAAGTATTTCTACGACCAGGTCAGCTACGACCACTCTATAGTCATAAGTTCTTCTATGACTAGCACGAGATCATAAGTTCTTCTACTATCACCTCATGGTCGTAAGTCTTTCTACAACTGGGTCAGCTACGACCGCCCTATAGTCGTAAGTTCTTCTACTACTAGCACGAGATCGTAAGTTCTTCTACGATTACCTCATGGTCGTAAGTCCTTCTACGACCAGGTCAGTTGCGACCACCCTATAATCGATCGAGTTTACAGACAAGTAGGCCCAATTGATTAGAGCATCTAAACAGTCAGTATACGCTATTATTCTTCGAAATAACTGCACGATTAATCTCTCTGTCCTGGTGATAACCGCCTGGCAACGTGGGAACGTTACTTCTCCAGCAGTAATATCTGGTAACTGCGCCATCATCTGAAGCATTGATACTCCCTTTGGGCTGGAGATATTATCGCCCACTGTGAGCATGCTATAAAAGGAGGAATCACCAGACGGCGGCGGGGGAGAGGAGGAAGAAAGACACAATTAGGAGCACAAGATATTGCATTTCAGTCTTTCTCTTGATCTATAACCAGCATACTCAATACAACCACACAGGAGTAGAGTTTTTATTCTCTCCAGAGAAGGCCCGAACCTATATAAAAATCCCTTTGTCATTCTCTCTGCGTAATTTGAGTCTTGGAGACCCCTCGAATCAAACAATCATTACGTAAGTTCGGTTCTAAAACACCGACACTTACGTTCCGCAAACATAATGTCGTTCTCCCGTCGCAGGTCCGTTGGGATGCATTACTTCTACCGTCCGCACCTTGTACACAGACCAGCACTGCGCATCCGTGAGGTACGAGATTCTCAGTTTACGTCCAGAGTGTTTATCTTGACTAACATCGTTTCATCGTGCAACCTTCAGTTGACCATGGGGGTGACGATCAGTTTACGTCCACTGATGAGGATACGGGCCTCCCAGCTCCTGCCAGGAGCTGTACACGACACTAAGGTTTGGGCCATGATATCCACCCCTATCGTACCTTGACCAGTACGGAGTACCGTACACAGGGCAGAGCTCCTTCGGGGTCGCTGCCACACTGTACGTTCATGGCCAGAGCTCCTTTGCACGACCAGAGTTGCAGACATCTTACCTTGGGGCAGACAATTCGGGAGTGAATTTATACAGTTCGTCGTTCATGACTTCATGGCAGGTGGCTCCGAGTTCGGCATGTCTCCGCAGGACGACATCGATGCTTACCAGACTCAGCTTCCTCCGACTCAGCTTACTGGTGTACCTCCACCCACTCAACAGACTCATCGGTCTCCGTACCCCCTCCGATCCGACACACGCTCTACAGACCGGCTAATGTATCCCACAGGACATGCTCAACGCAAAACAAGGACGCACACACGGATGAAGCGAGCAGAGAGTAATGGCTTAGACGAGTGAGTCATATTGTATCTCGTATTATGTGATTTTGTTTTACTATATTTATATGCATATTTTGTATGTTATGTGTGTACTGTTGCACTATATTCAAATGAAAACATAGAACAAGGAGTGTCGACATTAATTATGACTAGTTAACTAAAATTGATTAACTACGACTACGGTAATAACAACAAATGCATCCGACAAATAATTACCTGCCCTTCAGGGAAAGCAATAAAAAAGCCGAGCACGTGAAGCAATCAAATAATTACTCTCTAAAAAAATTTAATTATGTTACATTCTCTAAGTTCTCAGCGTGAGAACGAGAAGCGAAACACAATTGAGATGAGCGATGAGCAACTAGAGAGTTTGGTATTTATAGCCGAGCAAAGTAGGAGCCGCTGCGTTGGCGCCGGGAATTCCGGATGCATTGTCGAGGCGCAGCACTACGGGTTAGGTGGACAACAGTATGAGGCGATAGATGTGCGGATGAGGTAGGCCGGGCGGTGGAAAAAGTTGGCCACCGCATGGTGGCTGTGCAGTTTTGGTGCCATCGCACGGTGGCCCTGCGGGAGTTAGCTTCACCGCACGGTGGTCATGCGGTTTTTGCTAATCCGCACGGTCATCGTGCGGAATTGGGTACGTGTCGACCCAATAGTTGTTCACACAGTGGCCGTGCGGTTTAAGATGTTATTTTTCTCAAATACAATTTGAGCACAGTGCAGTTTCTGCTAATCCGTACGGTCACCGTGCGGAATTAGGCAAGTGTCGATCCAATAGTTATTGTCTATATAGTGACCGTGTGGTCTAGCATGCTATTTTTTCAAATACAGAAGGAGCTCATCGTTTTTACAAATATGTGTCGAAACAGTATTATTACAGAAAAAAAAACTCGATTGTGTCATGTGCACCGTATACATTGCCTAGAAGTTGAGAAAGTTACGGCTCGTGGTTAATTGTATCAGGTGTGGTGCCTGGGTGAGAAAGTAGGTGTTGTTTCCCCTTTTCTCGGAGGAGAGTGAGTCATCAGGAGACACGGGAGTACGGCGGGCGGCGTTGGTGGTGTCTGCCGCTGGTGCCGGCCGACAGCCTCGTGCCAACGCCTGCCGCCTCCCTCGCTCGCTTCGCTTTCCCATTTGCGTGCAGGTGGCAAGCGCGGTCGCCTTCGCCCGTGTTCAAACGGTCGGGGGAGAGAGAGAGCGAGCGAGGCGCACGGTCAAGGCTCCAATGATCCGTTGGTTTGGTCGCGCCGACGGTGGTCGCGCAGGGAAGAGGCAGCCTTTTTCTCGCTCGCGGTCACCGGAAGGAAAGCGGAAGCGTGATAATGGCTATTACTCTGGTATGGTCCGTCGTCGTACGTACGTACGTAGATGAAGGCATTCTCTTTCTGCGACCAAGTCAGTGGTGGTTTTAGTTTTAATATCAATATCTTTTGCAACGGACATGTTCAGTTGGTTGCCTTGACATAATGAGTTCTCTAGACTTACTGGTATTTTGCAGCGGACATGTTCAGTTGGTTGGACATAATGAGTTCTCTAGAATTTCTACTCGAGCTCTCAGAAATGAAAGCTCTTCACTTAGCTCTAAATTAGTGTCTGTCAACAATGTGCATTTCGATTCAACATTCCCAGCCCTGGTTTCAGTTTTCAAATATTTCTCCTTTATATCTTCAATCATTTGCTCCATATCAGACATCAAAGACTTTAACATGCCCTGTTGTTCAACAATAGCCTCAATTGATGCCTTTGTATGCTCTAATTGAGTGTCTTAGTTTCTTCTTCAATAAGCCAGCCCTATCTAACTCTAGACTCTTAAGAGAGTTTAGCTCCCCGTTAAGTTGTATATTAGTGTGAGTGAGCTGTGCACATCTTGCTTTAGCATTTCGTGTTCTATTTTCTGTTGTGGAAATGACATCTTTAACATCATTGATAATATTATCGAATGTGCTTATCTCAGTCTGTGACATATTCTGCACGACTTCATTTGCTCCTGCCGAGGAAACTGTCTTGAAAAAAAGTGCCTTGTGATTCGTTCTCGTGGAGCACTATCGGACCCAGATTTCACAAATTTAAATCCTCTATGCAAACTCTGTGCTATTCACTGGATTAGTAGATAGTATTCACAAACACATTGCTGAATTATTTCATACATAGCGTAAAATCATACAATTCATTAATTTAACACATCAGAGTTTACATAGACCACATCGGGTCAAGTTTTACAATAAGGGCCGAACAGGCCAAACTGATTACATTACAACAGTAGCGGAAGCGACAACGGAAGCAAAAGGGGGAGAGCACATCTCTCCACAGACAAGCGACTGGGAAAACCCGTGTACGTCCGATATTAACCAAGGAATTGGATAAGATTGGATGCACGCAAGCACCAACGGAGTCAGTTGGGCTGAGGCGAGACTTAGACTAAAAGAACTAAACCACTCCGTATTATCTCCTGAGCCTCCAGCTTCTGGATCCTCGTAATAGTCGTAATATCCATGATTTCCTACTTCTGAGGGTTTTGGGGGAAAGAGCGAGAATGAGCATAACTTCCGTACTCGCGAGCCAACACAAAAGACGCAATAATATACATGCATGGCTTATCAAGGATGACTCAGGTTTTTTTATTTGCTAAAGCAACATTTTCAATTATCATAATTGCAAATTTTCTATCACTTAGCATTTTAACCAAATTGTATTTTATTAAAGAGAGTAATTGTGCAATATTTAATAACAAAGAGGTTACCTTCACCTTGTG
This sequence comes from Hsuehochloa calcarea, assembly GCA_036346395.1. Lineage (NCBI taxonomy): Eukaryota > Viridiplantae > Streptophyta > Magnoliopsida > Poales > Poaceae > Hsuehochloa > Hsuehochloa calcarea. The sequence continues at coordinate 23,081,575 of CM070609.1, read as the reverse complement.
CTTATTTTGATTGGAGCAACCTCCATTTATTAACACCATTGAGTTCGAAACCCGGAAAAAATCCAATCTCAGAGCTAGGTGAGCCCGACCTGATTTTCATACCACCCACAGAGATTTTTGAAATAGAACTAACTCTAGTAAGTTCTCATGTCCGCCTTTGACCGTAGGCGTGGCTGTTTAAACAGTTTAGACTCTGCAGAGGTTGTACACTATACCCACAAGAGATAATTATATTCGTTACCTCACATGATTTCGTAGTCATGTAGTTGAGCGATCGTCACAGTAACTTTTCTAAATATCTCGCCCCTTCCGTCATTTCACCCATATAGGGCTACGCCCATACGTTTTGCGAGATGTTCACCTCAGCGACTAGCGTAGTTGGACTACACCACTGCGGCTAGCAAACTTCACCTTGCATTGGTGTCCAGATGCGGTAATAGCAAGTTATTAGGGTTTTGAGGAGTAGAAATATATTAACTCAACCATCTCAGTCATTTACCCACAATGACTGCCCAAAGCCATTTTCATGTTTAAAAGATGGTGATTAGGACATTTAATGTTTCGATACTTAAGCAAGACTAGCACGTCGCTTAAGTACAACCTATAACTAGTATTTACCAAATAATTACTAGGGTGATATGGAATAACGGATTCAATTGTCAAAGGATGGCATAAAAATTAATTAATCATCAAATGGGTGTTTAACTACCTTAAGCTTTAACATATATTTGATTAAAGAATTAAAGCATGCAATTTTGGTAATTTAAATGAATATAAATTACATAAAATGTAGGATCAATATGATCAAAGCATTGACTCGTCTGGGTCAATTTACCACGGCCTTGATCTTACTTGAAGCCTTCTCAGTCAGTGGTCTTAAATTCTTGGTCCGCATCTTTATCCGAATCTTGATCGCACTCGAGTCGTTGTTTCTTCGGGACTCCAACTTCTAATTACACGACAATCGATCAAAAATTAAATAAATCCAAAGAACTTCAAAAGACCAATTAAATTCAATTGAGATTGATTAAGATTTGCGATGATCGAGATTATGAGAGAAGATTTGGCTTTTGCGGGACGTGGACAAAGTCAATGATATAAGAGCGAAAGGGGAAGCGGTGAGAAACTCTGCCGAGAGGGAAAACAAGGAAGGATCAAAGTCGAAGAAACTTTTGCAGGGATACCCCACTTCGGATTTGGAAGATGGCAAGATATCGCCGATCAAGGAAGGGTCAAAGCTTGATCTTTTACATTCAAGAGCTTCTTCAATTATTGGATATTTTTTTAAGGAAGTTCCATGAGTTAGGTTAGATTTATGATATATATGAGTCTGAAAGAACACTGTGCATTGATATGATGAGTGTTAATCGTTAGAGATTAGGATGTGAGTTTAACATGCGAAGAGTGTAATTTTTAATTCGACGAGTTAAACTTGGAGTCCATATATTACCTTGGTTCTTTCTTGAGGTTGTGTTTGGAATCGTTGGTACATTAATTATTCTTAAATACCACTGGTGATTTAAACCAAGAGATAAAGATAGGATGACAGATATTTGGGCAAGATTATATTTTTGGCAAGACTTAAAATTTTTAACTGTATTTTAAATTAGATGGCAAATGCATTTTTGTTAATTACTTCCTCTATAATTTATTTGCCTTACACAGGGTTGTGCATATAACCATGCATTAGTTGTCATTAAGATAAAGATAAAGGACTTAAGATTTCAAAGATTCTTTTTCCTTAATTATTAAATTACCACTTTAAAGGTCTTCATGATTTTTGGGGTATGGAGATGATACTAGTTATTTTTGCCGAGTTTATCTTTACACTAATTATTTTAATTATCTTTTATAATTTTAGATCGGGGAATAAAGATGTGATGGTTATTATTTGGGACACAAAATATTTAACATGATTTGTAATTTAAATTCAAGTTTCTAGAGCAAGAATATTTAACATGAAAAGTTTAGAAATTTTTCTAGAATTTTTGAACTCTATCTGCTATGTTCTAAAAATGTATTCAATTTATGGTTTAAATTGTATTTCGAAACTAAATAATAATAATAATCCAAATTCCCGTCGGGTCACCCATCCGAAAATTGCTCCACCGAACAACCCACTTAACTTCCATACTCTACCAAATACCCTTTTCTCTTTTCAATTAATAATACATTCTCTCTTCTTTTTTTAGTCCTTTCTTTCCTCCCTTTCTTCTCCAGCTTCAACATTTTATCCAGAGAGCAGCCCGACGCCATTGATGTCATTTGAAGCTTTTCAAAACCCATTATTTCCACCCCATTTCTTCGTGCAGTCAATTGCATTCATGTCCCCTCATCACTCCACCTCCACTCACGGCCATTCATCCCTCATCAATCTGCGCAATCCCGTGGCGTGATAAAACAACATTATCACATCATAGGATAAATTCGTTTAAATAAAACTTTTTATCACACCACTGGTAGTGGCGTGATCAAACAATACTGTCACGCTACGAGTGGTGACGTGACAAGAGTTTGCTCAGATACGGACTGACGTGACAGTGTTGTTTTGTCACGCTACGAGTGGTGACGTGACTAAAGTGATCATAATTAAAAATAAAATTCACGGGCTTAACTTTAAAATAAAATTAATAAAAGAATTAATTAATTAATAAAAAATCTATATGAAACCAGACTCCGATGGAAGCATAGGCTTCATCCAAATAAAATAGTAGCACTCCACGAAAATGAGCTTTTCCTTGAACATTTTCAAAGCGATGTATTTTTTGAACTTTTTTTATTATTAATTAACCTATTTTTTAATTTATTTTTATTACTAACACATTGTCAACTTTATTATCAAATCTAGCCCTTTTTGTCACGCCACCATCAACACAACACTGTTACATCGTAGGGTAAGTCTAGCTAAATAACACTTCTTGTCACGCCACAAAACAACCATGGCACCCACTGGTGGTGGAGTGACAACATTTGGTCACGTCATGCTACTGACGTGACAATGTTGTTTTGTTCAACCATGAGTGGTGACGTAACTAAAAGGATCGTAATTAGAAATAAAATTGGCGAAGAGTTAATAATAAAAATAAATTTAAGAAATTGATTAATTAATAAAAAATTATTTTTTTCTTGAACTCCAAGTTTTAACCTAGCAAAGATTTTGCCTCTTTATCTTTTAAGTTCTGTAACATCCCAAATCGCAGTTGTTTGTCCAAAAGAAGTAAGATATTGAGCTGCTTTGCAAAGTGAGGTTCACTTGCTTCAACTTGGAACAGTTTCAGTTGCAAACCGAGGTTCAATGATTTTTTTAAAAAAAAATATTCTAGTTTTTATTCTGAAATACAATAATAATACTATTTTTTATTTTACATAAATAATCATATGTCGCTCAACCGTTGGGCGACTAGTCCAAGTCGCTCAACGGTTGAGCCATAAGCGACCAAGTAGCTCAACTGCTGAGCGATTTGGAAACTTGTCGCTTAACGGTTGGTTCTAGTGTTGACGAGGATTAAAACCTCTATTTATTATTTAATAGATAAAAGACCATATGTCTTTGTGGTTGTAACCCCTAAGGCTAACGACCTCACTGGTCGTGAGGATTCCAGAGGTTACATAATATCTAACCTAGTAGGAGAGGGTTCCCAACCTTGTCTCCGATCAGTCAAAAGCTCACAAAGTCTTAAACTGATATCTGGATCTAGCGTCAGATATATCCTCTACCGTGTGAAGAATGGAACATGTGATGTATATTCCATACCACGCGACGATACGTAACTCTAAGACACGGAATGCGGTTAAGTGGCTCACTGACATATAACCGTACAACAGTTGGTACATTGTCAACTGACGCCTCTCTCCGACCAGACACGCTGCTTCTCCTACAGGCGTCTCTCCTAGAGACAACTGCCAACGCTTCGTCAACTACATAAGGAGGACTGCGAACCGAAGTGGAGGAGGCCGGAACAGTGAAGATAGATTGGGAAACACTCTCAGAAGAGCATTGTATTCCCGAGTTAGTCTTCAGTCTAGGTTACGTACACCCATTGTAATAGCCAGTTCACAGTAATAAAGAGTAGTCTCATTACTTTCCAGAAGATACGTGCCATTTTCCTCTTTTTCTTCATACATTCATAAGATCGGCGATTTGATCGGTGACAGCTGGCGCCGTCTGCGGGGAAGAAGGCGCAAATCTTCTGAAAGAATTCTTTGCTCACCAAATCCTCGCTCATCCTTCTGTTCATGAGATCATGGCAGGAACTTGGGACGAAGAGAATTGGTTCGATCTGGACGACTACTACAACCTCGACATGGACGCCTGTATCCAGGCCATGCAGGGTGATTGGACGTCGTCCTCTTCTTCCTCTGCCGGTTCACAAGTCGCTAATGACGCTGAAGTCGAGCAGATGGATGAGGATGCACCACTGCAACAAGTGGCGCTTCCCGAGGGACAGGTCACTCCGACCAATTCGGAGCGTCCAAGAACCTCTCCAAGCCCGGTCTTTCCGACCGACAAAAAAGGTGATGAAACTTTAGCCCTACAATCCGAGAGTCAACACACTCTCGACACCATCATGGCTGACAGGTATTCGCCCACAGCTTCTAGAAATTTCAGGAGCCAACCGACATCTGGTAACGGTGTCGATGAAACCCTCACCAGCCATGGGCCGAGTGGGGATGATGAAGCTCAGCATACGATCGACAGTTCACCGTATCAGGCTGAGTCCGCCTCGGAGGCCTTAAGAGGTGCTCATCTCCGACCGGTCTCCGTCGTGGAAATGTCTGGTAGAAGCATTGGGAAGCTCTCCACTGAGTACAGTGGAAACTCTTCAGAGGATCGATGCTGGAAACACGAGGTCAATGCGATCGGAAATACTGATCGTAATGCCCTGTATGGTCCTACACCCGCTGCCTCACCACCACATACTAATGGAGATGGCGCGGGCAATCAACACCGACTACGAGGCAATGAACCGATGGGCGCCCATCGCTTAATTCGTCTGTTCAAATTTCAACCAAGGATGACAGGTCAAGTGTGGCCAGGCATGAGGTTAAGAGAATGTTCAGATCTGCGAACGCTAACAACCTCGATGAATCCTCCGAGACCTTCAGTAACGGTACAAAACCTGCAGCGTATTCGTAGTATTTTAAATAATACTGACCCTGCTTTAGCAGAAGCCCCAGGTTTTGTCCAATTGGTAGGACAGGTGTCGGAGATTCTCTAGCAAACCGTACAACATACAGAAGAATACCGAGAACGGAGGGCACCACAAAGTCAAACCATGACTTCGTCCCAGCGTTCTTCCCTCGCTGAGGGCAACATGCGTATGTTGGGAATCAATCGATACCACAGCCTCCTCGACGATTCTGACCAATGAGTCATGAGGGAAGGAGATTGTTCCGAACAAATACACCTTCTTCTCATTGAGAGGTTTATTCGCTTGGTCCTAACGATCTTCGACATCGTTTGAACCAGGCAGGTGATCAAGGGCGTCATAATGCTCGCGATCAGGTCAGAACGCCGGAGCCCCAGTTCTCTAATCAAAGGAACCGGTCTCCGACCGATCACAATCCGGCACCTTCTCAAAGAAGGCGCCATGAATCAGCCACAGGCTGTCGAGCTTTCTCTGCAGGGCTCCAAGCTGTGCGTTGGCCTAACCGGTTTCGACCGGCCAACCTGGACAAGTTCAATGGGTTTCAGAACCCGTTAGAATTTCTCTAGATTTATACCACCGCCATCAGAGCGGCCGGTGGTGATAAAAACGTGATGGCAAATTACCTGCCTACGGTGTTAGAAGGATCTGCCCGGTCATGGTTGCTTAACGAGCCGGTTGGATCAATCTACACTTGGGAACAACTCTGCGATCTCTTAATCGTGAATTTCCAGGGTACGTACGACCGCCCAGGGAAGGAAGATGATCTACATCAGATCCGACAGAACCCAAAAGAAACTCTTCGCCAGTACATCAAGAGGTTTAGCCAGGTTCGTAATTCTATACTCGAGATTGCAGAGTCTTCTGTAATTCAGGCATTCAAGGCAGGATTGAGGAACCGGAGGTTTACGGAGGATATAGCTATGAATCCCCCACGAACAACCGCTGAACTATTCGATATGGTGGATAAATATGCAGCCGCTAATGAAGCAGTAGAATGGAGAGAAGCTATAGATCGAAAAGACAAAACTCCTCAATCTGGCTTAGAAAAGCCAGAAAAGAAGCATAAGAAAGTTCTCAAGAATAAGAAGCATCGCAAGATGGACGGTAAGGAGGTCTTAGCGGTCCCAAAAAACTTACCAAAGGTAAGAGGGACTATATCGGTCGAGGAAAGGCAAAAATTCCGACCGACGGGTATAAAAAGAATAAGAAGTGGTGCCCGCTTCACCAACAGGCAGGGCACGATTTGCGCTCCTGCCGTGTCTGGCAAAAGAAGTTGGAAGATTATTATGCAGGTAAAGGCTCATTCCCTCAATACAAGAGTTAGGGGAATCAAGCTCAAAAAGGACAAAGATGGCGACGAGGAGATGGAGTACCAAGAACCTCGACACACAGTTGACATGATCTTTGGAGGATCTTCATCGTACGACTCGCGACGTCATCTGAAAGCCGTGGAGCGGGAGGTCAACCTAGCAGAGTCTCCGATCAACATCAAGCCTTCGAGGTGGTCGGACACCGTAATCTCCTTCGGCAAAGAAGACTGCTCCGTCTCGTCGACTCGACCGGGTAGGTTCCCTATTATAGTTGAGCGTACCATTAATAACTGTAAATTCAATAGAGTCTTGATAGTTGGAGGTAGCGCTTTGAATATTCTATTCTCGGGAGCTCCGGAAGAAATGCAGGTTCCTAAATCAAAGATAAAGCCAGTAAAATATGCCTTACATGGTATAGTTCCTGGATCTACCGTCAAACCGATAGGACAGGTGTCCTTACCGGTTACGTTCGAAAGTCCTGATAACTTCCGAACAGAAAATATTTCGTTTGACGTGGTTGATTTTGAGACCGCTTATAACGGGATCTTTGGCCGTCCGGCTCTAGCAAAATTCTTGATAGCCACACATTACGGTTATCAGAGTTTGAAGATGCTAGGACCAAAGGGTGTCATCATGGTTCGGGGAGATCAAAAGATGGCTTACGTCTGCGATCGGAGATCTTTAGAACTGGTCAACGAGCTTTCAACTAGAAATACTGACTCTTCTGCAATGCAGGTCAAGCACTCCAGACCAAAATTGACACCCAAACCCTCTGATCAGACAAAAGAGGTGCTACTTGACAAAGGCGCTTCTCCGAGAGACGCCAGGTTGGGAGACACCGACAGGTCCATTCCGAAGTTACTGATCGGAGAAGGGCTCAACGCTAAATAGGAAGAGTCGCTCATCTCTTTCCTCCGAGCAAACCATGACGTTTTCACCTGGCAGGCGTCCGACATGCCCGGAGTCCCCAGGGAAGTGATCGAGCACAGGCTGGCTCTCCAGCCTGACAAAAAACCGGTCAAGCAGAAGCTAAGATGTTTTGCACCTGATCGGAAGGAAGCAATCCAGTCGGAGATTGACAAGCTCCTCAAAGCTGGATTTATTCGTGAAGTCCATCACCCTCAGTGGCTTGCCAATCCTGTAATGGTTAAAAAGAATAATGGAAAATGGCGAATGTATATAGACTTCACAGATCTTAATAAAGCTTGTCCGAAGGAAGATTTTCCCCTTCCTCGCATTGATCAGCTTGTAGACTCCACCTCCGGGTGCGAGTTTCTGAGTTTTTTAGATGCATATTCAGGGTACCACCAGATAAACATGAGTACAGAAGATGAGGAGAAAACTTCCTTCATCACTCCATATGGCACCTACTGTTATGTTAAGATGCCTTTTGGTCTCAAAAATGCTGGCACAACTTTTCAAAGGTTAATGCAGAAAACTTTCAGCCCGCAGGTAGGTCGAAATCGAGAAGCCTATGTAGATGAATTGGTTGTGAAAAGCATCAACACTGGCGATCATATTCTTGACCTACAAGAAACTTTCAACAACTTGAGAAGACATAACCTCAAGTTGAATCCGGAGAAATATGTGTTCGGAGTTTCCGCTAGAAAGCTTCTTGGTTTCCTAGTTTCGGCTAGAGGTATTGAAACAAATCCGGCTAAGATAACGGCCATCAATCAGATGCGCCCCCCGACAACAAAGAAAGAGGTCCAAAAGCTAACTGGTTGTATGGCAACGCTAAGTCGTTTCATAGCCAGGTTAGGTGAGAAGGGATTACCTTTCTTTAAACTTCTTCGGAAGCATGAGAGTTTTGAGTGGACGAAAGAAGCCAACGAAGTCTTTGAAAAACTCAAAGAGTACCTTGGAAGCGCCCCGGTCTTAGTCTCTCCAAGACCGGAAGAAACATTGCTGATTTACGTGGCTGCAACGCCACAGGCTGTCAGCGGTGTATTGGTCGTAGAACGTGAAAACGTTCAACGACAAGTATATTACGTAAGCGAAGTCTTACATGGACCAAAGGAAAGATATCCACAGGTACAAAAGTTGCTCTATGATCTCCTTATGGCTTCAAGGAAACTAAGGCATTATTTTCAGGCCCATAAAGTGATCGTACCTACAGGATATCCCCTAGGACAAGTCCTTGGAAATAGGGAATCATCAGGACGAATAGCAAAATGGGCAGTTGAACTAGGGACGTTCGATCTCCATTTTATCTCACGAACAGCTATAAAGTCTCAGGCAATAGCAGAGTTCATTGCCGAATGGACAAACCCAGAACCTAAACAGGAACTCGAGTACGAGCACCACGACGAGTGGACAATGTACTTTTTTGGTTCATTAATGCTTAAAGGATCAGGGGCTACAGTCGTCTTGATATCCTCTACTGGCGAACACATTAAGTACGCCATTCAGTTTAACTTTTCCGCTACTAACAATGTAGTGGAATATGAAGGTTTGCTGGCAGGACTTCGAGCAGCTCATTCGCTCGGGATTCGCAAATTGCTAGTGAAAGGCGATTCTCAACTAGTAGCGAATCAAGTAGGGAAAAGTATCAGTGCTCAAGTAACAAGATGTCGTCTTATCTGGCGGAAGTACGAAAACTCGAAAAGCACTTCTTCGATTTTCAGATCCAACATTTTCCTAGAAAGAAAAACTTTCTAGCAGATCAGTTGGCACGGATGGCCTCCACTAGGTCAACCGTCTCGCCGGGAGTTTGTCTTGAGCAACTCGATTCACCCTCGGTAATCGAGCCTTCCGAGAACATCAATGGTTCACATCAGGTCAATCCAATTGATTCTGGTCACATAGATGCTCCACAGATCGGTGACGATCATGGTAGAGATTGGATGACATCGATCTACAATTATCTTCAGCATGACCTAATTCTAAAAGATGATGTAGAGGCTGATCGTATAGCACGAAAAGCCAAATCATACACTCTAATCGAACGTACCTTGTATAAACCAGGATCTCATGGAGTGTTGATGAGATGCATATCTCACTCGGATGGCATTAAGTTGCTAACCGAAATTCATGGAGGAGTCTGTGGAGCACATCATTCCTACAGAACACTAGTCGGTAAAGCCTTCAAGCAAGGATACTATTGGCCAACTGCCCTTCATGATGCAAAAGAGCTCGTGTCGAAGTGCGTATAATGTCAGTTTCATAGCCGACAAGTACATCAGCCGGCACAAGCTTTGAAAATAATTCCTCTTTCTTGGCCTTTTGCAACCTGGGGACTAGACATTCTAGAACCTTTCCCAAGAGCACCCAGGGGCTTCGAATTATTTTTCGTCATGATTGACACGTTTACAAAATGGATTGAAGTCGAGCCAGTTGTTAAAACTACAACTGAGGCTGCTAAGAGGTTCCTCACAAAAAATGTGATTACACGATTTGGTGTACCCAGTCGTATAATCACGGACAATGGTACTCAGTTCTCCAACGGCAATTTCCAGGAATTCTATGATGACCTTGGTATCAAAGTCCATTTCGCTTCGGTTGCTCATCCGCGGAGTAACGGCGGTTGAGCGTGCCAATGGTATCATAATGCAGGGGGTCAAATGCGGGTATTCGACGATTAATAAAGCGGACGGAGCTTGGGTTCAAGAACTTCCTTCATTTTATGGGCTATTAAATCTGACGACGACCTATCGTGCGGCCGATGGCTACCAACCTTTTTAGTCTATGGGGCCGAAGCCATGCTTCCTCCAGAACTAAAAATTGGTTTAGCTCGCACTGATTGTTTCAATGAAAACAATCAGGAAGAAAGACGACTCGACGACGTTAATTTCCTTGAGGAACGACGAAACCAAGCCTTACTGCGTTCAGCAATCTATCAACAAGCCATGCGATGGCACCACAGTCGTAAGGTGCAACCTCGCAGTCTAGCTGTAGGTGATCTGGTTCTCAAAAAAATTCAGAGCCAAGCTAATCGCAATAAACTTTCTCCCAAGTGGGAAGGTCCTTATACTGTGGTCAAAATCACCCGACCAGGTTCGGTACGATTGGCTATGTCAGACGGCAGGGTTTTGTCTAATTCTTAGAATATTGACCAACTGCGTAAGTTTTTCGTTTAGTTTTCATTTCTTTTCCATTCAGTTTAATAAATAATAAAATAATCCAAAAAAGCATGTGATGTTATTTATATGACAGAGCCTAGCTCTGGTCGACTGCGGTTCATATGCTTAAGACTATGGAGATTATATTTTTTATTTTCAAAATTATGTTCTACTCTTGTTTGGCTACTGGTTGGGACACGAAAAACCTCATAGTCGAAGTCTCTCCTTTTTCGCATGTGGTTCCGCCCACTGGAAGGAGCTTCCTAGCGATGGTCCTTTTCTTACGATCCTCGCTGCCGATCGGACTAGAGAATGAACACATATTGCGAAATACAATCTATATCTTCATTTCTTAGCAAGTTCATTCCGACCAGCATTGAGCACTGCATAGAAATAAAACCACTTCTCGTTTATTATATATGTCTTTGCATATAATTTCCTCTTGTCAAGAAAAATATATTTTCCTTCCGACCATATATTGTCTTAGTAAGTACTCTGATTACGAAAAACAGATTTACAACTAGTCGAAACCTAACACTGGTTCCGACCAAAAAGGTTTTCTAGTATTATCACGATCAGTTTTTTCAACAATCAGTACATACTTTCAAACAATGGTTGAGACTTAAGTTCATATTCTTGGTCTACTGCTTTTATAGTAAACTTCTTCTACTATAAAACAGTCGGGGGCAAGGTAATATATGATAAGTCGACCGGATAAACAAAAATTCTTTTTTTATTGATAAGAGAAAGGTAAGTTTTTACACATTTTTTGCATACTCTCTCTCTTTTTTGCAGGGTTTTTTACTACTAAAGATTGTCCTCCATTAGTCACTGCTGGATGGAGATCCTACCTCCTTTTCTTCTGCAACCTCCTCTCCAAGAGGTTTAACTTTCTTGAGAAACTTGGTCGCCTCCTCAGGCAAGCAGTTAAAATTCTCTTCAATGGCCTGAATATTGGTAGAGGGGTCGGACGCCTTCAGTTTTGCCAAAGCAAGACTAACTCCACTAGCAATAGATTCCTTTACAGACTGTGTGTAATTATCTCTTTGTAGTTTTGAGCAAGCCCTTAAGGTCCTCCAAAAGATTACCAAGGTAATTTACCTTTTCCATTGGATCACTTAAGGAAGGCAACGTTGATCCTGATCCCATATCCAAGATCATTTTGTTGAGTGCGGTAATTTGTTCATCAAGATTAAACATAACTGCTGCCCCTTTTTCTTGCTCAAATTCTAAAGCTTTTTGTACTCTGCTTAATACTTGATTTTGTTCCATATAAACAAAGCAAACATTAAGTAAGAAGGATTAGAAGAAAATACTAAGTCAAGTCTACGACTAAGATACCTTCGGCCTTTTTTCTGGATTTTTCCATGTATTTTTCATGCCTGGTCGTCAAGTTTTCGATCGATCAGTTTTTAGCTTGAATTTTCTCTTCAAGCTTTATTCTTCTGGCTTTTTCAGCCAAAGCTTCTTCTTTTATTTTCTCCAAATCTATCAAATTTGATAAGAGAGAATAGTTAAAGGAAGAAAGGAAAGTCTTGAAAAAAGACAAATTAAGAAGAAAGTTCTTACTTTCTAGTTCGGAGTGTTTTTTGCTCTAGATTCTTAATTCGATCGGTTAGTCCTGCGATCGCAGCAAAATTTTCAACCATATGCTGCATGGATATCATTTTTTCTTTAAGTTTCTTGTGAACTTCAAGGAAAACTATAAGAATGGTTGAGGTCACTTACTTGAATTGCCACATCATTATAATCGGTAAAAATCTTATCATGATTCGCCTTTGCAAGGCGATCCGATACTCTCCTCCAAGCATCATCAAGCTCCTTATCCTTGATAAATCGAGGAGAGAAAGGGAACTTGTTAGTCTGGGAGGAGCTCCTTTGAGAAGTTGGAATATGTTGTGGATCTGCAGAGATGCCTACCTCCGCTGACGGAGTGACAATCACCACAGGATTCAAATCGGATTCCAACACTGAAGCATGCTCGGGGGGCTTCGGTCGGCGCCCCGGGTGTCACACAACCCCGAGACCCTCTGTGCATACCAAGCTAGTCCCATGATCAGTAGCTAGCTTGCACAGTTGTAACAATGATGTTATCATGACCATTCAACAACGAACTAATGAAGCAGACAAAGTAATATTAATTAAAACAGCAAAGACCTTATGGTCAAGGTTCTTACAAAAGTCGCCTCACAGGGCTTAGCAATAATGAGTATCCGCGTGGAAATCTCAAAATACGTGGAGCCCAATCGACATGCCCACGAGCAATCGAGTGGAGGGCGTGACCTAGTTCGCGAAGTCTTCAAAGTAGCCTTCTTCGTAGAACTCAATATTTCTGATTCTTCTGTTTGGGGTGATCAACAAAGGGCATAAAGCCGTGAGTACATAAAGTACTCGACAAGTCGTAGAGAAATGTATGCACATAGTATTTATGCGGGCTTAAGCAAGGATGGCTTTAAGGTTAATTTGCAAAAGCAAGTTTAACAATAAATACAATAATTAGATGGCAAAGCGATTTTAAAAGAATAATACATAGATAACCAAGTTCTTTTGAATCAAGCAAAGGAACATCCGTTCACTTCCCAACCATTCAACCAAACCTTTCCATCGAACCAAACCACATTTTTGAAAATGCTACCTTTGCGCGAAATCACCGGGCATGTCCGTGCATCGGGACACGGCTATTCGAATAGATTTTTAACACTCTGCAGAGGTTGTGCGGCTTTACCCACAAGAGATAAATCACTTGTAATGTCCGTCGACACACTTCCGAGGGTGTGCGACTAAGTGATTATCACAAGGCCTTTACAAAGTTCCATTTTGCCTCGGTTACGCCCGCTAAGGTTTCGCCATCACACCCCTCTTGCGCCAATAAACCACCACAACAGAACCGACTCAAAATTTCCCAATTAGTTAGCAGTCTGTCCCATCTGGACTTATAGTTGCACGAGGTGACCTGGATCAATGACTTGCAAAGTTAAGTCCTTAGTTGGTCGCTCGAGACAAGTCTACCACAACCCAATGTGCATCACACACCCACCTTAACTCCCTACCTCAAGCCCGAGCATAAATCATTTTTGTTCATTCCCACCAAATGGCAATCCTGCCATGGCACAACATCTTTGATAAAAGTGGCCTCACACCACTGTTCCATAGTTCCATTAGTCAAATTTCATTAATCATTGAACATGTGATCGAAAGTCTCGGGTAACTAAAGCAAGACTAAGCAATACTACGCTCCCAAGTTGGTATACAATTATGTCCAACTAGTATTAACCATCCTATGGTGTCCAAGGATATATGCCATTCAAGGAGACATTTCATTTTCAATTTATCAAGGAGGCATAATGGCAATTTGGTAATTATCTACTCCCAAAACCATTTTTAATAAAACTAGCCATGCATGATAATTTGAAGCAATATACTTTTGTAAAATGGGTTCAACATGGTCAAAGGCCTACGACTTGCCTTCGTTGACGAGGAGCGGGTCTTCAGTCGTCGGGTCGAAGAAATCTTCCGAAACGCCGGTATCTACACGTGCGAGAATAGCAACAAATAAATAAAACAGCACCAAATGAACTCCAAAAATTACAAAACCAGAACCAAATGAAAGAGGCTGAATTTATATGAATTTAGAAATTTGGATCACCCAAATCGGAGTTCGGATGTGAAAGTTATGGCCGATTGAAGTTGGAAATCACATGAAATGATAGAATTAGGGTTTTCGGATTTTCGGATTAATTTTTCAACTGAAAATCCCGGTTCTGCGTCGGGCCCCACGCGTCTTCTGGCTGCCGCCACGCGAGCAAAACCGCCTACGTGGCGCCGACGTGGCGCCACGTGGGTGGCCACGTTAACTTCGGGCCCGCGGTCGTCGAGAGAGAGAGAGAGAGAGAGAGCACACGGAAGCCGAGGGAGACGGAGGCGATGGCGGCGGAGGGTCGGCCGGCGGCGGGAGGGGCGCACCAGACGGCGACGGCGCTGGGAAGGTGGCGGTGTGGTCGGCGGCGCGGAGGGGCCGGGCCGGCCCCAGAGGCGCGCAGGAGGAGGCAGACGCGAGGCAACGAGGACAGCCGGATGGAGATCGGACGGTGGCGGTGCGCGCTACCGAGGGAGGTCAGGAGTGGGCAGCGGAGTGGGCCGGGGAATAGGGATTGGGCCGAAGGGACTCGGCCCACAAATAGTAAAGGAGGATTTTGGGGATTTTTGATTTTCAGAAATTCAAATAAATCAAAAGGCAATTTAGAAAATAGCAAATAGAGTCCAAAAATTATAGAAAAATTCACAGAAATTACTTGAATTATTCTGGACTTAATAAAAATACTTTCAACTTTAATTTTTCTTTTTCTTTTACAAATAAAATAATTTTTAATTTCGGGTAAAATGAAAATCAATTTTCTAAAATCCAATAAATCCAAGGAAATTCTTAAAATAATAATTTTGACTTTAAATTCCAGAAAACTCAATTAAACCAACTTTAATTTAATTGAAGTTTGATTAATTCATATTAAACTGCAAATGGATTCTGAAATTTCAAAATTAAGCTTTTGGCAAAAGAAGCAAATGGTTCTCTTTTAAAATTTTCAAAAACTCTGAAAAAAACGGGACGCTACAAACCTACCCCTCTTAAAGGGAATCTAGACCACAGATTCAGTGACTAGAGAATAGGTGGGGAAACTCAGCCTTCAAGTCATCTTCTCGTTCCCAAGTGGCTTCTTCTTCGGTGTGGTTGCTCCACTGGACCTTGCAGAAATGGATTATCTTGCTTCTTGTCACTCGCTCTGCTATTTCCATGATCTTGATGGGGTGCTCCTTGTAGGTGAGGTCTTCCTGCAGGGCAATTGCTTCCATTGGCATCGGCTCTTGAACTGCGCAAACACTTCTTCACCGTGACACGTGGAAGACATTATGCACATCGGCCGTGGCGGGAGCTCAAGCGTGTAGCGACTTCTCCTCTTGGGCTAGAATTGGGAAAGGTCCGATGTACCTTGGTGCAAGCTTTTCACTTACTCGAAGCAGCGCATCCCTTTGAGGGCGACACCTTGGTACACATGATCACCAGTGCAAATGCTAGATCTCGGCGACGGTTATCGGCATAACTCTTCCTGCTGGTCTCAGGCTTGTTTCGACCTTTCTCGATCGATCGAACTTGCTCTTGGCTCTTTCCAAAATATCAGCCCAAACACTTGTCTTTCGCCTACTTCATCCCAATACAAGGGTGTTCTGCATTTTCTTTCAGTAAAGAGCTTCAAATGGAGACATCCGGAGGCTTGACTGTAATCGTTGTTGTAGGAAAACTCGCATAAGGTAGCATTTGATCCCAAGCTGTGCGATTTGCTATGGCACAAGCCCTTAACATATCTTCTAGGATTTGATTTACTCTTTCATCGTCATCCATCCGTGCAGGGATGATAAGTCATCTTGAAATTTAGATTAGTACCGAAACATCGTGCAACTTTGCCAAAATCTTGAGGTGGCCCGGGATCCTCGATCGACACGATCTTCTTGGCACTCCATCTTTGGCACACTATCTTTGCCATGTACAATTCGCGATCTATCACGAGTAAGTAGTCTTGGTGGGAGAAAGTGAGCAACTTTGGTTAGGCGATCCACAATTACCCAGATAGAATCATATCCCGACCTTGTCCTTGGCAAACCGGTGATAAAATCTATGCCATTTTCTTCCCACTTCCATTCGGGCACTCTCAAGGGTTGCGAGAGTCCAGCGAGTCTTTGATGCTCGGCTTTTACTCGCTTACAGACATCACACCGAGCTACATACTCGGCAATCTCACGCTTCATGCTAGGCCACCAATACATTTCCTTGAGGTCTTGGTACATCTTTGTGCTTCGGGGTGAATGGAGTACAAAGTTTCATGGGCTTCCTTGAGTATCACCGCTAAGCTCTTTCGATCTGGAACACATTAAACTTGTCAAACCAAATGGTGCCTTGTTCATCTTCTCAAAATCTCGGGCTTTACCCTTCTTCATGTTGCTCTTAATTTCCTTAATATTGGCATCTTCAATTTGAGCTTCCTTGATCGATTCCGCAAAGTGGGTTGAACTTCTAAGGCGACTAGGTAACCTTCTTCAACCAACTCTAACTTGAGCTTCGGAACTCTTCATGAAGGGTCGGTGATTTTCCTTGATCGTCGTGGTATTGCAAGAGACTTTTCTACTCAAGGCATCTGTCACAACATTAGCTTTGCACAGGTGGTAATGGATTCCAATATCATAATCCTTGATTAACTCTAACCATCTTCTTTGCCTCATATTAAGATCGGCTTGAGTGAAAATGTACTTCAAGCTCTTATGGTCAGTATAGACTTCACGATTACCAATAAGGTAATGACGCCATATCTTTAGAGCATGCACTCGGCACTAATTCCAAGTCATGAGTGGGGTAATTCACTTCATGAGGCCTCAATTGACGGAAGCATAAGCTACTACCTTCCTTTCTTGCATCGAGGACACACCAAGTCCTTGCCGGATGCATCACGAAAAATCTCAAAATCCTTCCTGACATCGGGCAAAATCAACACCGAGTTTGTTGTCAACCGCTTCTTCAACTCTTGAAAACTTTGCTCACAATCATTGTCCAAGCAAATTTCTTTTCTTTCTTCAACGGTGAGTGAGGGGTCTTGCTATTTTGGAGAATCCTTCTATGAATCGACGATAGTATCCTGCCATTCCAAGAAAACTTCTAACCTGAGGCACCGACTTTGGTGACTCCCAATTAAGCACATCCTTAACCTTACTAGGGTTTACAGATACTCCTTCTGCAGACATGACATGTCCCAAGAAGGTAACTTCTTTCATCTAAAACTCACACTTGCTGAATTTAGCATAGAGTTGATGATCTCTAAGCTTATTCAGGACCAAACGGAGGTGCTCTTCATGCTCTTCTTCACTCTTGGAATACACCAAAATATCGTCAATGAAGACAATGACGAACTTGTCCAAATACTCCATGAATACTTTATTCATCAAGTTCATAAAGTAGCGAGGCATTGGTCAATCCAAATGACATGACCGTGAACTCATACAGTCCATACCGGGTTGAGAAAGCTGTCTTGGGAATATCCTTTGGACGAATCTTCAACTGGTGGTATCCTGACCTCAAGTCTATTTTGGAGAACACTCCGGCTCCTTTCAACTGATCAAATAAATCATCGATCATGGGCAGAGGGTACTTGTTCTTGATGGTGACCTCATTGAGGGCTCGGTAATCCACACACATCCGTTGGGTGCCATCCTTCTTTGCAACAAAGATCACTGGGGCTCCCCAAGGTGAAGAACTTGGTCTGACAAAACCTTTCTCTTGCATTTCTTCAATTTGCTTCTTGACTCAACCAAATCATTGACAGCAATCAGAGGGTCTCTTGAAAATAGGCGCAGTTCTCGGGACAAGATTGATGACAAACTCCAAGTCTCGGTCTGGCGGTATTCCAGGTAGATCATCAGGAAAGACATCTGGGAACTCTCTGACTACCGGCACTTCCTCCAAAGACACAACACTGGCATTGCAGACTAAAGCTCCAACTAGCTTCTCTGGGGAGGCTTCAAACTTTACCTTGGTTCCATCCGGACTGACCAAAGTGATGCTTCTACCACCACAATCCAAGAGGGCTTGGTGATTGGCAAGCCAATCCATTCCCAAAATCACATCAAGAGACTTGGTGTCTATGATGATGAGATTAGCAAGGAATTCTACCCTTCTATGGTCACTTGAACCTTAGGGCAACCTTGGTTCGTACTCAATTCGAGCAAGATCAACCAACAAAACACTTTTAAGAGGCAAAACTTCCAACTGGTGCCTTTTAGCAAAATTCTGAGAAACAAACGAATGCGAAGCTCCAGAATCAAACAAAGCGATGGCGTCTTGAATTGACAAGGAACTTACCCGGCCACGACGTCCGGGCTCGTGTCGGGCTTCCTCCACGCTGGTGTGGTTCACGACCTCTTCCAAAAGGTGAGGAGTCTTGGTCGTGCGCTTGGAGTTTGAGGGGATCCACGTGCGACTCTGGAGTGGGGTCCGGGTCTGAGTGGCTCCCATGTTGAAACAGACGGAGAAGGGCCTTGCTTCGCGGCAACTCTGGCGAAGTGCCCGGTGATGGCACTTAAAGCAGTGATCCGTGGCGCAGAGTTGCCATTCCTTGGGCTCTTGGTTCTTTGGAGTTGTTGAAGCCGCGGTCACTTTGGGCTCGCTGGGCGAGTCTTTGCTCTGGGGCTCTGAATGTGACAGTGGAGCAACAGGCGGGAGGCGGCACATTCATTCTGACTCTCTGGGAGTGAGAGTGATGGGCACTGTGCTGCATCATCTTTCTCTTGCGGGATTCTTCAAGCTCACGGCGGATTCCTCGATGAGCATGGCCTTGTTCACCAGTCTTTGGAAATCTGCATAATCATTCCCAATGACTTGCACCTTCAAACGGGGTTGAGTCCTCTCTTGAAGCGCTTGGCGGGCATCATCGTGGCAACGTCCTCGGGGCATAACGGGATAGCCGAGTGAATCATTAAGATATTCACTCAGCGACATGTTGCCTTGCTTTGCGACTCACGAACTCATTCTTCTTCATTTCCACCTTCCCATCGTGGATATGGGAGTGGCGGAAAGCTCCAAAACTCGGCCCAAGTGATACTCTCGGGGTTTCCATGGCGGCACAATAGTTCTCCCACCATTCTGCGGTACCTTCAAGCTAGTGAGTGGCATATGTAACCTTCTCGCGATCATCACAACGGTGATAGCGAGCTTCTTTCCATGGAACGTAACCGGTCATCCGCGTCCAATGGCTCGAGGAGTTAGAGAAAGTGGGCGATGGGTCCTTAGAAACTCTGCACCGGCTGGAGGAAAAAGCGGGGGTGGAGGCGTGGGTGTGGCGGTTGCTTGACTGTTTCTGATTCATTCTGCGAGTAGGGCAAAGATGCAGTTCTCGCGATTCATCATCGAGTCATATTACGCATCATAGAGCTCATCACCGCGTGCTGGCTGCCATGAACCGACTCAAACCGGATCTGCACCGGCGGCACAGGAAGGCAGGCGATGGCGCTGAGTCTCATCCTGGCTTGCGGAGTTGCGAGTCCGAACCATCTGCGACAAAGCTTCACGGTTTAATAGGCGAGAAGAAGAAAGCAATTTAGATGAGAGGAAAGCACGAGAGATGAGCGAGAAACAAGGGAGATAGATGGATCAACCTAATGCGGACAAAGTTGGTTTTACCCAACGAATAGATAGCCTAAAGCTATCAAGAAGCAAACAAAAGGGACACTCAAGCACAAAAGCCCTATTACGCAGACTAAACGACTCTAAAACTAGGGGCGCTACCAATCTAATCTTTATGGAGGGTCAATCGGAGAGCAGATAATGAACTTGAGCTTCCAAGACTTCCATTGCTTGATCTTGAAGGGCTCGATCCTAGGGATAATCCGAGATGAGGGAGTCAAATTTAAATTTGAAAACCAAGTTCGAGAAAAGATAAGATGAAAGAACTCAAGAATGATATAAGAGGGTAAGATGAGAAGAAAAGAATAGAAACAGTAGAAAGAATGAATAGGATGAGAGAAGAATTTCTAGTCAAGTTAATTGCTTGGTTTGATTTAGAAAATATATTTTGAATTTTTGACTAAGGCGACCAATCTAATCGTGGTTACGTCCTCACGATCGATATGGCTCGATACCATCTCTTGTCGGCGCCCGGGTGTCACACAACCCGAGACCCTCAGTGCATACCAAGCTAGTCCCATGATCGGTGGCTAGCTTGCAGTTTGTAACAATGATGTTATCATGACCATTCAACAACGAACTAATGAAGCGCATAAAGTAATATTAATTAAAACAAGAAAGACCTTATGGTCAAGGTTCTTACAAAATTAGCCTCACGGGCTTAGCAATAACAGTATCCGGCGGCGGAAATCTCAAAATCGTGGAGCCCAATCGACATGCCCACAGGCAATCGAGTGGAGGGCGTGACCTAGTTCGCAAGTCTTCAAAGTAGCCTTCTTCGTAGAACTCAATATTTCTGATTCTTCTGCTGGGGTGATCAACAAAGGGCATAAAGCCGTGAGTACATAAAGTACTCGACAAGTCGTAGAAATGTATGCACATAGTATTTATGCCAGGGCTTAAGCAAGGATGGCTTTAAGGTTAATTTACAAAAAGCAAGTTTAACAATAAATACAATAATTAGATGGCAAGCGAGATTTTAAAAGAATAATACATTGATAACCAAGTTCTTTTGAATCAAGCAAAGAACATCCGTTCACTTCCCAACCATTCAACCAAACCTTTCCATCGAACCAAACCACATTTTTGAAAATGCTACCTTGCGCGAAATCACCGGGCATGTCCGTAGCAGGGACACGGCTATTCGAATAGATTTTAACACTCTGCGGAGGTTATGCGACTTTACCCACAAGAGATAAATCACTTGTAATGTCCGTCTTACACACTTCCGAGGGTGTGCGACTAAGTGATTATCACAAGGCCTTTACAAAGTTCCATTTTGCCTCGGTTCTGCCCGCTAAGGTTTCGCCATCACAGCCCCCTCTTGCGCCAATAAACCACCACAACAGAACCGACTCAAAATTTCCCCAATTAGTTAGCCAGGTTGTAACATCCCAAATTTCAGAGCTTTAAAAAAATCTTTTAAATATTGGTAGCAAGAGAATTTACCATTTGGATTATTTGAATATTAATTTAAAAATCTTAAATTGGACTTTTAGAACAAATTGATTTAATGTGCTTAATCCCAATATCAACAATTGTCAAAATTATTTTATTTAGATTCTATATGCTTGGTTATATTTTATAGAATTTTCGGAATTTTCCAAAGTCAATTGCTATTTTCTAATTGCTATTTGCATTTTCTCGGATTTATTTAAAAGAAAACCTATTTTAAATCCTTGAACGATCTTGGGCGAAGCCCAACACTATTCCATCGGTGCGCCCATATTGACTCGCCGCGTTCGCTTTCAACCGTTGGATCGCCATCGCTGCGGTTGCCTTCCGCCATACCTGCGCTTCCTCGCTCTCGCCGACGGTGGGCCCGCGACCAGTCGTCGTCTCCGCGGATCTTCTTCCTCCTCGCGCGCGCCCTGAGTCCGCCATTCTTTGGAGCTTCAAGTCTATCCGACAACGCCGATTCTCTCGCGATTTCTTGAGCCGACCGCACTAAAACGTGTCTCGGTTATTCCATATCCGTTTCAAACCAAATCAAACCCGAATCGGTTTCAATCTCAAAAATCTTGGAATTCAAAACCCACTGTTCGGATCCGAATTGGGGTTTCAAATCTCGGCGTCTCAAGCCTATATGTACCCAGTAGCACCGCTGGACCTCCGCAAACCTTAGCCGCCACTCCCATCGCCCGACGCCTAAGCGCGCCGCATTCCAAGTTTTAGGGTTTTCGTAGAACTTCTTCTCTGGTGGATTGCGCCGCCATCGTCGTCTCCTTGCTCCACCGACCGCACTGTGATCGGCAAGTCTCGAGCTACCTCGTGCGCACCTCCTCGTCGCCGAGCATCGCCGGCGCCCGTCAAACAAAACCCGAGCCCTACGCCGCTTCTCCCTCGCCACGCCATCTCAAATCAACCTCGGTGCTCAAGCCGTGCCCTCATGTGCGCAATAACCCCTCTACAAATTGGTACCACTCACCGCCGGTGAAAAGAGCCGCTTCGCCGCTGCCATTGGTTCCCGCGCCGCCCGCCCGTAGCCAGCGTCGGCGTCCACCTCGGCCCGTGCGTGCGTGTCGACCTTGTTGGCGCCGCGTCAGTGCCACCCGCGCGTGGGTGCGCCACCTCAGCCACGACCCGGATCCAGAGGCTTGGTGGATTTGGTCCACCGTGAGCCAGAGGCCCGGACAGATGGGTCCCACCGTCGATCGGTTTTAATTTTTCTTTTTCGGTGGAAATTCATTCTTGACGTCGGTGACGTCATTAATCCGAATTTCCTTTATAAAAATAATTCGGGAAATTCGAGAAAATCCAAATTAGGGTTTAATTGATTTTCAAATCTTCCAAAGCCCATATCTTTTGCATCCGAAGTCCAATTGAGCCCATTCAAATTTGTAAATTCATATAAAATTAAGATCTATTTAATGGTGAATTTTATTTAATTTTGGGAGTTTGTTTGCCTCTGTTATTTGTTTGTTTTGTTTCTTTTGTCTCGTTTGCGAGTAGACGTCGATACTTCGGGGAATTTTGCAGAAGAAGGAGCACATCAAGACCAAGACCAATATCTAGATCTATTCCAAGGCAAGTTATACCTTTGATCATTTTGAACCCAGTTTTCAAAATACTTTGTTTCAATGTATTGCATTCTATTTCAAGTATTTATTTAAATGCTTTTGGGTGTAGTTATTAATCCAAATTGTTATGCCACCTTGTCTATTGTATGCCATGATCTTTTGTCACCCTAGGTTGTTTAATTATTTAGTTGGTATTATTGTAGCACCAACGTGGGTTGGTTAGATACGATTAGACTGCTTAGCCATGCCACGAGTCATCATTTCATGTGAGAGTTGCAATTATAAATTTGACTAAGTGATTATGGGCTGTGTGATGAATCTGTGTGTCTTTGTGTCTTTGTTACTCGTTGATGGCATGTGTTGCACTTAATCAACGGGGTGGGAAAAGATTTAGGCCGAGGCAAGTGGTGGATTCTGTGTGAATGGTGGATCGTGTGATATAAACTTTGTGATTTGGGAAAAAGCGGAAGTCTTGCCTTAGTCAATTAAGGACTTAACTTTGTGCGCCATTGAACTGGCCTTCTTGCATGCGACCACATGCCTAGTATGGGTGGGCGACTTAGTAAGTTATGGAGTCTTGACATTGACCACTCGGGTTGTATTTAAGGCGTGTGATGGGTGGAGGTGTGATATGTCACATCGCGGAGACGGTTCACGCATCCTGTCCAATGGTGTGTGTCGTTCCAAGGGCAATGTGTACAAATTGACGGCGATAAAGCACACCAGAGTGTCATTGTTTGAGATGAAGTCTCGAAAGGTTTTGTTGTGATCAACTCGATCCGGTTGGTTTCATCGTGTGGGTAAAGTGTACAACCTCTGCAGAGTGTTTAAACCAATCTATTCGAATAGCCGCGTCCTCGGTTATGGACACTCTGAATTTCACGAGAGGTAGATTTTCATCAAAACAATTGGGAAGGGTCACCGTTGTGTGAGATAACTCTTTGGTGTGTGAAAGAACTTGATTAGACTGTGTGTCCTTTGTGAAATCAATTGTTAACTTATTATTGTCTATTTGTTTTGAATTACGCTTTCAATCTATTATTTGTATTCAATTGCAAATGTTGCATTTACAAAATAACCACGAAGCTATTCCTTTGGAATAAGCCATCATGTATAAATGCATTACGTGGTATGACTTACGAGTGCAGTGTGTACTCACTCTTGCTAACAAATCAACGAAGTGGAGGAGTCGTGCTTTGCTTTTGAAGAAGAGTTCTCTGAAGGTTGAGCGTTAGGGTCTTGATTCTAGTCGGTTACTGTGGTAAATTGATGGGAGCCACCGAGTTTATTTCGTTTCATTGCAGCTTTATTTCTTTATTATCGACCTTGCATGGCTTAATAAATGTAACACTCGACCATAAGGTCCCAACAGTTATTTGTTATTTAAAGTACTCGTTTATTCTTATATTCGTTGTATGGATGTGATATTTCATCAATGTTGACACTTTGTGTGCACTAAGCGTGATCTGGACTAGTGCGAGAATACACACGAGGGTCAGTTTGCATATTTGGGTCCCGACAGAGGTGGTATCGAGCCATCTTGGTAGGTTTTGACCCTAGTTAGATTGGCCGTTCTTAGTGAGTCCAAAACTATTTTCTAAAGCAAATATTAACTTACAAGATTAATTGAACTCCTTAACTCATCTCATGTCTCTCTTGACTCAACTATTGCTGAAATTCTCTCTCCCATCTGTTTTAAAGTTGTTTTCATATCCTTGTCCATCTTGACAGATGCCTCGTCTTGAGTTATGGAGGCGCAAGGGAGGACTTGCCGCGAGGTTTGGAAGTTGCTACAAGTACTTGGAGGGTTCGATCGTCCATTGTACCGTGGCGGTGCTTGGATTGTTAACGGCCGAGATCGTGGGTGATCGCCATTTGACCGCTCACGCCAGGCAGAACACCAAGGCAAGCAAACCACTGAACATCTCAGCTCGAAGGAGTATTTGGATTGAAGCAATCCAGGAGTCTTCACGCCTTGCCATCCTGAGGATCTGCAACATCTACTCTCGAGAGCTTCGTGACACGGTTTTCGTTATCATCCCGCACTTCCGACGTGGATCTTGCGCGCACGTTTTCCGTCTCGGAAGGAGAAGACAACGCCACCGTCGTGCATCTCGCCCGATTCGCATTGCTCGGGAGGAATCGTTGGAGTTAGCCGCTCTGAGTGGAGTGTACCTATGAGACTCTTGAGAGTGAAGAAAGGATCGACATATTAGAAGAAACTCTTTATGGGCGACACGAAGAAGACATCAAGAGGAAGACCGAAGAAGGCGATGGACCAAATACTGAACCGAAAGAGCAGCGAGGCGAGAGCGAAGCACCAAGCAAAGACTGCACGGGGACACTGCTCCTATTGCACCACCCGGGACATCGGGATCGGTTGCGAGGATCGGCTCACTTTCAGTCTCTGGAAAGGGAGCACCGTCAAGGCTGCGGAGGCTATTTAATCGAGTAGTCTGTTCGAGTTGTTTCAGGCTTAGCCAGTTTTATGTCTTGAGTCGCCCTTTAGGCGGTAGTTTGATGTGCTTAAGTTTGTCCTTATTTTTGTGTGCAAGTATGAGTGCAAAGGCCCTTAGGCATTTGTTGCAAGCCATACTATTATCTTAATCAATATAAGAGTTTCATTGAGCTTTCTTAAAATATGTTATTGGGTTTTACCTACCCGCTTAGTTCTACAACTTATCTCGTGCTTGCTACCTTATCTAACCCTTGGAGATTCACGGATGGTTCGGACTTCGTCAAGGCTGCGCAAGTGGTTACGATACTCGATGTCGGAAGGGCGGAGCAAATCCCGTGACGGTTCCACCACAAGCACCTTGATCGATCTGCGAAATTTTGGAGCATTCATGACACTCGGACCGGTGATGTACACCATGATGAATCGGATGCAAGCTATGAATAACGAGCAACAACAATCGACATCACAATGGAGCCCCAGCTTGCTCATGGTTACAATGGATCATCAAGTTGGCGGAGTTTATGAGGACCCGCCCACCAACCTTTTACGGACATGTCTCACGGTAGAAGGCGATGATTGGCCGTGTTATTGAGAAAAAACGCGATCACTCAATGCGGCGATCATGAAAAAGTTACATGCGCCTCTCACGGATGGAAGGCATTCTTTGCCGAATGGTGGGAAAACTTCTCTGCACGCATGGAGCGCCGCAAGATATTACTTGGGAAGAGTTCACAATTTCTTTTCGCCGATATCATGTACGAAGGAATCATGGATCTAAAGAAGGATGAATTCCGTGCTCTCAAGCAGGAGGAATGTCGATGTTGATTACCTCAACAAGTTCTCACAACTTGCTCGATATCTTTGCAGAAGATGTCGCCACCGACAAGGCTCGTCAGTCGTTTTACGAAAGGATTGAACACCGGACTTCAAGTCAACTTGATCGCCCACACCTTTCACGATTTTCAAGAGTTGATCAACAAGGCTTTGATTCTAGAGGATAAGCGCAAGGAATTGGAAGATCATCGTAGCGCGAGATGGCTCGGCAAGGAAGTCACCAACCCGGTGAGGGCAAGAATGATTCCACCGCAGATTTAGCCGTTTTCCACCACGACTCGCGGACCACCGCACCAACTTCGATTACCTCGCCCGAGCTTGCTCGTAACTTCCGCAACCTGCACTCAACCCCAATCCGATAAGCAACCCACGAATACAACGAGTTTGCTTTACATCGTCGGCCACCAGCATTTCGCCAACCGATGTCCGAGAATGGGACTATCACTCGATGCGCTTCAACCTTGGGAACACACCACCAAGACGCGATACAAGGCAACCATCAAGGAACTTCTCAAGCTACGGTCAATCCGGAGGAGCACCGCCATCGGTGGTCGAGGCGTGTCAACCACGTCACTCTAGAAGGAGCTCAAGAAGCACTGACGTTATCTTTGGGTAAGTTCCTAGTAAATTCGATTACTGCATCGATTCTTTGATTACGAGCTTAGCATTCGTTTGTTTACGGAATTTTGCAACTAAGAACAAATTGGAAGTTATGCATCTTAAGCATACTCTGTTAGTCCAATCGCTGGAGCGAGCTAAGTTCTAAAGTTGGATGTTTAGGAGCTAGGCTACTCATAGCGGGAGTTGAGTTTCTAGCCAACCTAATAGTTCTAGACACTCGGACCATAGATGTCATCCTTGGTATGGATTGGTTATCCAAACATAAAGCGATGCTAGATTGTGGCCAAAGAGCGTGACAATTGAGGATACCACAGGGAAAGAAAGTAGAATTTCTAGCCACCTCGATGCGTGATGGACATTTGGTAGTCAACGATCGAAGATAGTTTCTTTGGAAGGCGTACCTGTAGTCAGAGATTACCCAGATGTATTTCGAGAAGAGTTACCAGGAATGCCACCGGACCGTGACATTGAGTTTGTCATCAATCTAGTGCCAGGAACAGCACCAATTTCAAGAGACCCTATCGGATGCGGTCGATGAACTTGTGGAAATGAAGAAGCGGATAGAAGAACTCTTGGAGAAAGGTTTTGTAAGACCTAGTTAAATCGCCATGGGGAGCACCTGTTTTGTTCGTCAAGAAGAAAGATGGAAGTATGAGAATGTGTATCGATTATCGTTCTCTCAACGAAGTCACTATCAAGAACAAGTACCCATTGCCCAGAATAGATGATTTGTTCGACCAGATGAAAGGAGCCGGAGTATTCTCTAAGATCGATCTGCGATCAGGTTATCATCAGTTGTATGCCAAGTTCAGCAAGTGTGACTTTTGGAAGAAAAAAGTTGATTTTCTCGGTCATGTGATGACAGCCGAAGGAGTAGCGATTGACCGGGAAGGTTAAAGTCAGAATGAATTGGAGGCACCCAAGACGGTTACTCAAATTCGTAGTTTCTTGGGGATGGCAAGATAATAATCGTCGTTTCATTGAAGGGTTCTCAACGATTGCTAAACCTCTTACGCAATTGTTGAAGAAAGAGAAGAAGTTTATTTGGACCCCAGCTTGTGAAGAAAGTTTTCAAGAATTGAAGAAACGTTTGACTTCAGCCCTAGTGCTAGTTTTGCCGGATATTAGTAAGGATTTTGATATCTCTTGTGATGCTTGGCGTCAAGGATTAGGATGTGTCCTTATGCAAGAAGGAAGAGGCGTCGCTTATGCGTCAAGGCAATTAAGGCCTCATGAAGAGAACTATCCTACCCATGATTTGGAACTAGCTATCGTAGTGCATGCTTTGAAGATTTGGCGACATTATCTCATCGGTAATCGCTGTGAAGTCTACACAGATCATAAGAGCGACCTTGCAACGAGGGACGCCGGATGGAGATCGGACGGTGGCGGCGAGTGCGCAGGGAGGAGGGCGGGCGGCGCGGAGTGGGCAGGGAATAGGGATTGGGCCGAAGGGACTCGGCCCACAAATAGTAAAGGAGGATTTTGGGGATTTTTTATTTTCAGAAATTCAAATAAATCAAAAGGCAATTTAGAAAATAGCAAATAGAGTCCAAAATTATAGAAAAATTCACGAAATTACTTGAATTATTCGGACTTAATAAAAATACTTTCAACTTTAATTTTTCTTTTTCTTTTACAAATAAAATAATTTTTAATTTCGGGTAAAATGAAAATCAATTTTCTAAAATCCAATAAATCCAAGGAAATTCTTAAAATAATAATTTTGACTTTAAATTCTAGAAAACTCAATTAAACCAACTTTAATTTAATTGAAGTTTGATTAATTCATATTAAACTGCAAATGGATTCTGAAATTTCAAAATTAAGCTTTTGGCAAAAGAAGCAAATGGTTCTCTTTTAAAATTTTCAAAAACTACGAAAAGCGGGGCCTTCTGACTTCCCTAACAACTTCCTCCTCAGGATTTTTTGCCTGAGGAAAGCCTGGCCTGAGGTGCCTCGATCACGACTGCTTGAAATAACTTTGACGGAACATTTGGAACTCCAACGGGTCTGCGCAAAGGAAAGGAAGTTCAGAGTTCAAGATCATTCATATGATAATTTCATTTACAACATACCCGGTTATCTATTTTATCTTGACTCTGAAGCGCGCTGGCTTAAAGTCTGTAGCGCTAGCTTTTCTTTTCTTTTCAACCAATTTTTCAGTCTTGAACTGGTAGGGTTGGTTGTACCCTCTACATCCTTCAATGAACGATCAGATGTAATACTTTCAACCAACTGGTCGAGAGTAGAATCCCTGATCGTTGGATCGGAAGGTGTAGGTTCATTGGTCACCAAAGCAGTTAGTTCAATGGCCCTTGGCAAATCTTGAGCAATTGTATGGGACTCAATGACTACCGCTTTGATTCAAATAAACAAAGTTAGTCGGGTAATGAACATATCTTTTCATCTAAGCAAAAAGTATTTCCTTCGGTTACCTACCTCTACACGATCACTAGTGATCATAAGGTTGGTCGGTTCATCAATTGGCTCACAGGTCTCCGTGGCCTCATCAATTTTTAGACCAACCGACTACATATCAAAGAAGATCTTTAGGTAAACACCGATCGGAAAAGATTGTAAGGGTGAAAAATAATTATCATGCTTACTCAAAGTCTCTCAACTCTCTCTTTAGCTGTAGTAACTGCTAAGATCAAAGGGAACCCAGCCTTCTCATTAGGCTCTCCAGCACAGATCATTCTGATCCGTCTTCTGATCTCATCAGAAGACAAGGCTGTGATAAAAAGAGAGGTCTTAGGATTATAAAAGCATTTAACCAGAAAGGTATGCTGGTCGGATTCTTACCGGAACTTACCTTCCCTAGAGTCCTTGGTCGCATCATCACGACCAATATACCAGAGCATCGAATGAGCTTTGGCCTTCAAAGGACTGATTCTCCGCATGGAGAAGTCCCTCACCACATGCTAGGAGGTTAAACCCCTGACACTCAGTAGATGAATGGCTTCAACCCATCTCCCAATTCTCCCCTCTTTCTTCGAGGAGGAACGCTATTGCGGGTTCTCGATAGCCTTCTTACCGCTGTAATATAGGTCATCGCCCTGCGTAATCTTCATGTAAAACCAACTCTTCTTCCATGATGACCACGAAGATTTGGAATACATTGGATTGTACTCCTCAGCCTTCCCATCATGAAGACGCAAGGTACACTCTCCGGGTGTACCGGTCGTCTTCTTCGCATTCACCAATCTGTAGTAGTGCCTGAACAGATCCAAGGTTGCTGGAATTCCCAGGTACGCTTCGCAGAGGTAGACGAAGATGCTGAGGTTGGCTATGGCGTTTAGGTCAGATTGATCAGTTCTACTCCACAATACTCCAAAACTTGGGAAAGAAAGGAGTGAACTGGAAATCTGAAGCCGCATTCGATATATGCAAGAAATACCAGAATTTCTCCATCCTCTCCACCTGGAGAATGTTCCCCAAATGCTGATCTCCATAAGATCAGACTTCTGTCGGGTAGTAGCCCAACCTTTTCCAAACCTTCAAGTTTCTTCTCACTCAGATCGGAGATCGACCAGTTGGTGATAAGATCCGACATGGTGATTTCTTTCGAGTGAATAATTCAAAGGTGATCGGAGATGGTTTCTTGGAAGATGAAGAGTAAAGTAAAAATGCGTAGAAACCCTAACACACAGTGCTAAGGGGCTTTTTATAGCCGCAATACTGTAACCACTTCGGGAAAAGTCCAATGGACAAAATTCCTTTTTAACTAGC
Source organism: Hsuehochloa calcarea (assembly GCA_036346395.1). NCBI lineage: Eukaryota > Viridiplantae > Streptophyta > Magnoliopsida > Poales > Poaceae > Hsuehochloa > Hsuehochloa calcarea. Next base: position 23,051,169 of record CM070609.1, on the reverse strand, counting down.
GGACAAATAGTTCTTTTCAACTTCCGATGCAATTTCTCAACTTTAAAAATGAATACGGACCACCTCGAATACCACATCATTTAATGAGGGGTCTGCCCGATACGATTGCATCAGGAGTAAGCGTCTATACGACCAATTCATTTAAAGTTCGGGGGCTAGCTGACGAGGATTAAAACTTCTATTTATTATTTAATAGATAAATGACCATATGTCTTCGTGGTTGTAACCCCTAAGGCTAACGACCTCACTGGTCGTGAGGATTCCAGAGGTTATATAATATCTAACCTGGTGAGAGAAGTTTCCCAACCTTGTCTCCGATCAGTCAAAAGCTCACAAAGACTTAAAGTGATATCTGGATCTAGCGCCAGATATATCCTCTACCGTGTGAAGAATGGAACATGTGCTGTATATTCCAGACCACGCGACGATACGTAACTCTAAGACACGTGAATGCGGTTAAGTGGCTCACTGACATATAACCGTACAGCAGTTGGTACATTGTCAACTGACGCCTCTCCGACCAGACGCGCTGCTTCTCCAAGAGATGTCTCTCCCAGAGACAACTGCCAACGCTTCGTCAACTACATAAGGAGGACTGCGAACCGAAGTGGAGGAGGCCGGAACAGTGAAGATAAATTGGGAAATACTCTCAGAAGAGCATTGTATTCCCGAGTTAGTCTTCAGTCTAGGTTACGTACACCCATTGTAATAGCTAGTTCACAGCAATAAAGAGCAGTCTCATTACTTTCCAGAAGATACGTGTCATTTTCCTCTTTTTCTTCATACATTCATAAGATCGGCGATTTGATCGTCGGCAAGTGTATAGGTCCCTCAGCTAGCGGGCCATGCATGTACACCGTTGGACAACAAGTGTCAAGTCGATCAATCGTTGAGCGACTTGGACTAGTCGTCTAACGGTTGAGATGATTATTTTTATAAAATATTATTATTATTATTATTATTATTATTATTACTGTATTTCAAAATAAAACTAGATTATTTATAATAAAAAAATTCGAGGTTCAATCGCTTGCAACTTGGAACAGTTTCAGCATTTTAACACCCTGTTAACAAGTGGTACTTCTAACATTTCATTCGGCAATCTCTAACACTGCTCTTTGCATATTAAAAAAAGGACATTACTTTAGACCTTTGCATGAAAAGAAATGCACTTCAGAGTTCAGATAGCAAGCATTGATCAGGACAGATGTAATGTTGTTAACTCCTCGTGCATGACCTGAAACATCTCTACAGACCTGCATTGCAGGGAGGCAGGGGCGTGCCGCACAGGCACTTGTTGTGAGCGTAGCAGTCAACTCCGTGCACCGACAAGAACCTTCCCGCCGGTATCTCGCCGCAGAGGTCGTTGTAGCTGACGTTGAAGTGCTCAAGCTTAATGTCCCTCAGCGATTTGGCCACCGTCCCCTTGATCCTGTTGTGGCTCAGGTCCAGGAACTTCAGGTGGTGGGGGAACCTGACCTTGGTCATATCGAACTCGAACTCGTTCCACGACAGGTCGATCTTGGCGATCGGCTTCGTGATGTCGAACAGGAACGACGGATCGCCGGTGAGCCGGTTGTGCGAGAGTTCGACAGTGTCGACGTCTCCGTAGTCTCTTGGTATCTCGCCGGTGAGCTGGTTGTTGGACAGGATCAAGAACCTGAAGCTCCCGTGCAGCAACCCCGGCGGTATGGTGCCGCTGAGCATGTTGCCGCTGAGGTCCACGTACCTGAGGTTGGGGAGGCTGCTCAGGGATCGAGGTATGGGCCCGGCGAGCTTGCTGTTCGCGATGACGAGGGTGCTGAGGTTGGTACGGGCGAGGAAGTCCGGCACCGGCCCGGAGATGGAGGTGCCGGTGATGTCGAGGTCCTCGAGGCGCGTGAGGTTTCCGAAGGAGGAGGGGATGGGGCCGAACAGGCCGGGAACGGAATCGACCTGGAGGATCACGAGCTCCGACAGCTCGCCGAGGGCCGGCGGCACGGGTTCACAGACGTCGTCGAGGGAGAAGAGGGCCAGGCCCGTAATGCGGCCGGCTGCGGAGCAGAAGACGGTGGGCTCCCAGGCGCAGCAGTTGGTGGACGGCAGCCACGAGGATAGCTGGACGGGATCGCCGAGCTGCACCTTGACCTTGAGCAGAGCGGCGCGGTCGTTGCCGTCGCAGTCCATGGCCGATGAGGGGACAGTGTAAGCGGAGAAAAAGAGAAGCGAAAGCAGAGGAAGCAACGCGGAGAGTGATGCATTAGACATTGCCTTCCTTCTCTTTTGGCGAAGTGGCACGAAGCTATTCTATGATTGGTGTTGCCCTCGATATAGCACACGGTATGTTGCCGTGGCCAAAAGTGGAGTACATGAGAACAAATATGTGTGAAACGGAGCAGCTGCATGGGCCGATCGAGCTTTTGCATTAAGATCGCTTTTTCTTGATAAGAGAGGACGAAGGACATGTTGCGCTACATAGTTAGATAATTGGTTTTGCTCAAACACAGTAGCATGTTTGTTTTTCTTTTTTGAAATACTCGTCGTCTTCTTCACCGGACGCGAGCGAGTTAGGATTTAAGTTCATCGGTTAGCGTTTGGGTTCACAGAGCCCTGGGCTTTAGAAGGAGGAGGCGACTCGGCAGTAGGTGGCGGAGGCGGCGAGGCGCTGGTGGCGCCGCCTCGGCCGCAGAACGGCGACAGGCAATGGGCGGCGGCGGCGGGTAGTTCCTCAACGTGGTCGACGGATCCAGCGGAAGGAGACGGCGGCGGGGTAACAGTTCCGCCGGCGGCAAGCGGCCGAAGATGGGGAAGAAGGTAGGGGAGGCGGCGGTGGGAGGCGGCACGTGGGGAGGGAGTTGGGGCGGTGGCGGCGGCTTTGGGGGTGGGGATGGGACGGGCGGAGTGAGTTAGAGTTAGGAGATGAATTTATATACGGATTGAGGGAGAAGTATGGGTGGTTGGATCATGATCTAATGGGCTAAAAAAATTGATTTTTTTAGTTGACTAAGAAATCGACTGCCCCTAGATAATTGACTACATTGTTGTTCCTTTGCATGTTGTTTAGACATTCTCCCTGATTTTCAACTCCTTGGTTATTTATATGTTGGACTCAGATATACAGATCCATGGTGTTGTGTTCTTTGTGGAGCGGCCACTGTAGCGCAGAAAGGGCCAAGAGGTGGCAGTGCGTTAGGTTTCAACTTGGATAGCCATTTTTCCCACTTGGAAGCCTGGCAAGTTGCAACTAGCCCACTGCACGATAGTACGGATACAATTATTAAAGCTGATCAGAACGCAAGAGGATTGGAATTGTTCCAGCGGTTGTGGTTCCATTGTAGATCACTCCCGATTCTCTCCAGTTTATTCAACATACCAGCGGAACGAAAACCGCGCCGATCCGTGCAGGATTCTCCAAAGATGCCTTATCATATGCCTGAAGGTACAAAAACCAGATGTTAGTTACAATCGAGCATCAATTGGATAGTACAAGAGAATTCTAGAACTCTACGAGACCATAGCTAGCCACGTAGGTCTCCCGAGCAGAATCTAATAATTGTTGAGACTGCCTCCCCGACCGGTAGATGCACAAGCTGGCAAGCTGCGCCGATCTCTGCCGGTTCTGCAACAATGTCGTACATGTTAAGAAGCTGTCACCGATGAATTCAGTCTACGTGATAATTTTATATACAAATATAGAATCGAATCAAATAATATAAGAATACAAAAAAACAGAATAGTAGATAAAACACAGAGATGTAGGGACCTAATACTTCTCTTTATTGCTCTTCATACAATCAATCCTTTACAATGACTAGCATCTCTATTTATAGTCTACAGACTCTGCTAGAGTTTAGAATGGGGTGTCCATACATGGACCGGCTGCTGGGCCTAGCCCATAGTTTCAAAACACTCTCCCTTGGGCACTCATCCTTACATGTTCATGTCTTTTCAAAACTCTATAAAAACCCAGTGGGAAAAATTTAGAGAAATAGTACATGACACACGTTCTGCTGTGTTGCACGAATTGCCTCGTTAAAAACCTTAACCGAGAAACTTCAGGAAAACCCGTCAATCGAAAAATAGTACAATACACCCAATTTCATTGAATCTCCAAGATTTACTCTTTGGGTACTCGATCTTTATGATCAAGGTTCGATAATGAGATTATGAAGATTCTCCCCCTGAATTATGCACCTCTCTAAATCTCATCATTTAAGTTTCATGTATGTATCTTTCAAAGTTAGATGCTGGAAGTGACTTAGTGAATAAATATGCAAGATTTTTACATGACTTAGTATACAGTACTTTAATTTTGTCCATTTTTTGTAATTCATGAGCATAGAAGAACTTGGGGTTGATATGATTTGTGATATGACTCTTCACATAACCCATCTGCAATTGTGCAACACAAGCTGCATTATCTTCATAGATAATAGTGGGGTTTACGCAGTATTCAATCCACATAACTGCTGGATGTGGTAAATCATCCACCGAAGTCAAACACATTCTAGTGAGGCCTCGTACAGTGCTATGATTTCTGAGTGGTTCGTCGAAGTCGATACAAAACTTTGCTCATGAAATGCAGTTCCACCACATAGGAATACATAGGCTGTTTACGACTTGGTTTTATGCGGATTCTACAAGTACCCGACATCTACATAGCCATTCATAGTTTAGGTCGTGGTTCTTTTTGTAGAAAAGACCAAGTTCTTTGCTTCCTTGGAGGTATCGAAAGATGTCTTTTATTCCTTACCAATGACTTTTGGTAGGTTATGTACTATACATTGCTAGTAGGTTCACATCAAATGCAATGTCCGGTCTAGTACATTTTGCTAAATACATGAGTGCTCCTACTGCGCTCAAGTATGAAAATTCCGGTCCCGGGACTTCCTCCCCCCTCTTCTCTAGGTTTATATGGGTCCTTATTTTGCTGCAAAGACCTCCCGACCATTGGCACTTTCGAAGGATATGCCTTTCCAAAATCAAACCTTTCTAACACCTTCTGCGTGTAGGTTGACTGATGTACTAATATTCTTTCAAGGGCATGCTCAAGCTGCAACCTTAGGCAATATTTGATTTTACCCAAATCTTTCATTTCGAACTCTGATTCCAGGTAAGAGCTTGCTTTCTTAATACCTTCCAGGGTTCCAATGATGTTCATATCACCTTCATACACTGAGATTATACAAAATCCATCCTGGGATCGTTGCATAAATACCACATCAATTCCGATTGATTAACTTCGCATAATGACTTTATGAGTTTCATATCGCATGATTTCTATCCGCTTCTGCCTTGGGGATAATTCTCATTATTCGTGTAGCCTTTCTTGCATAGAAAGTTGCTTCAAGTTAACAATTGCGATTATACCACATCATGTCACAAAGTTTAATAAGCACACACTCCACCATTCACACGTAATCCACCACTTGCCTCGCCTAAATCTTTTCCCACCTCGTTGATTAAGTGCAACACATGCCATCAACGAGTAATAGCACACAAGACACACAGCTTCATCACACAGCCCATAATCACTTAGTCAAGTTTATAATTGCAACTCTCACATGAAATGATGACTCGTGGCATGGCTAAGGCCTAATCGATTGATTAACCGATCTTAATTTTATATGAATTTACATTGGACTTGATGCAAAAGATATGGGCTTTGGAAGATTTGAAAATCAATGACTTTATGAGTTTCATATTGTATGATTTCTATCCGCTCTGTCTTGGTTCTAGACATGACCTTACCGCTAGTGCGCGACGGCGAACGACGACGAGTCGATATATTCAGGTATCTTCGTATAAATGTCTGAATCTAATATTTCATAAAGGTATGTTGTTACCACATCCACTAATTTCACTTTTAACTTCAAGTTTACTGCCATTGAGATTAAATATCAAAAGGGTGGTTTCGCCCATGACCGAGGAATATGTTTCTTCATAAACAACTCCTGGATGTTGAGTGAAACCTTGTGAAATTGTTGGTGTTGGGATTAAGCACATTAAATCAATTTGTCCTTAAAGTCCAATTTAAGACCTTGATTTACTTCATTATTTTCATTTCTCTTTCGAACAAATACTCACTTATGCCCTACGGGGTGCACATGGGGAGGAGAACGACTTACAGGACCAAACACCTTTCCTTTATTCGGAGAAAATAATTCTATTTCTATTGTCTTCTTCCAATCTTCTCAATATAATCTTTTCTTATATTCAGCGAGCGATGCAAACTCTGGATCAAGATCGATGACTGTGGTAATTTTCTTTGCAAAATCATTATCAACATTGGTTGTTGTCTTATTCATAGATTCTCCCGAGGTCACAAAGTTTATAGCTATTTTTTCAAGAGACGATTCTTAATGCTTCTACGTGCTCACCGTTGATTTCAATAACGGGGGCAAGTCCCTTTAGTTTTCCAGTTCTGATGTGTACGCACACATCCATGCTGGTATCTCCCTTAATGGGGATGTTCAATTCTGGTATGTCTTTCCTGAATGTTCCATATTAGTGCCAAGTCTCAATTGGCTCTCCTTCTGGTTCTGGGGAACTTCGTGTTGGAAATATGCCCTAGAGGCAATAATAGAGATGATGATATTTCATTATGTTCATATTTTTGATAATATGTTATCATGTTCCTTGAATGAATCATTTGTTATAGATCAATGAGTATGTGACTTGTTGGTGGAACTCTTTAACTTATGTGATGTCATTCTAAAAGTATCCCTGGTCGGAGGTCACTGGTCGGAACACCAGTGGCTCTATGACTAGAATATGTATTGATTGATGACCTGGTTTCACCGGTCATGGATATGGAGATATCGAATCAATAATGTGAGCACATGTTAGAGAACATGGTGTTGGATAGACCCATCATTGAGACACTATTGAGATTGTTATGAATCTTTGTGTCATTAGTTGGTCTCAAGTAATGATGATGTATAATCCTTAGACCTGAGATCAGCATGGTTCCCTACATGTGTAATAGCACTCGTAGGGGTTGCCAAACGCTACTAAATGGCGGGTAGTTATAAAGGTAGCTTTCGGGTATGCTATGAAACATGCGGAGGGATGTGACTGGTCGAGATGGGATTTGCCCCTCCTAACGTAATAGGAGAGATGTCTCTGGGCCCCTCGTGGTGATCGGATAAAGAAAGTGCATGGCCATGCCACTAGTGGTCAAAGTGTCGACCATGTGATGTTATCTAACACTCAATCGAGAAAGTATTGAACAGTCCATGGTTGACACTTAATCTCACCAAGTTCAACCAGGCATCGTGAGGCAAAGGGAGAATGCTGAGTAGGTTGCTTAGTTCGATCAATTACAGACTAGTCATATGGAGATACGAGCTGGTTGTAGACTGGTCGAACGTAATCACATAATGGAAAGAACCTGGTCGTAAGGAGTTACGAACTGGTCGTGACCAATTGCAACCTGGTCGTATAGAGATACGAACTGGTTGTAAGTGATGAGGACCTGATCATAGATCATATTACATCAAGGTTCATCTGATATATTCTATGTGTATTTAGGAATCGTTATGTGCTGCTAGGTACCGCTAACGACTAGTAATCGAAAAGAGTTTTCGAGTCATAACCAATTACACATGAACCTATGGGGTCGCACACTTAAAGGGCAAGGATCTGTTTTGGATAGTGATTCGAATTCGTATAGGCCACGAGTTCCTAATGGGCCTCTAGGTCGAGACCCGTCATGGATGCCTATATAAAGAGGGGCGGTGGCTTGGGGTGAGAGAGTGAGAGGATGATCTTTGTAAAAACTCCCGAAACCCTAATAGCCACGCCTTCTCAACCACGCTGCCGGTGCTAGCACTCCAGCACGTGGTGATCCTGCCCCGTACGTGTGGATACCTCGGAGGTGTTGTTGCGAAGCATCAGCACTAGGACGATTCGCAACTCGTGACGCTTACTGGAGTCGGAGGAGAAGTAACGTGACGAGTACGACCACTCGGAGGAGCAGACGTGCGACGAGTACGCCTACTCGAAGGAGGAGACGCGTCGTGAGTACGACTACGATTGCATCAACTCGCTACAACGACTCTACTTCCGCTACGAGTCGGCGCCTCTAGGGGTAATCTCGTGATCTATTACTTGCGGTGGTTCCTTGGTTGCGCGGTAAAAAAATTTGTGCTATCGTAGCCTTGCCGCGTTTCCAACACTTCGGTGATCGGTTGTGTCAAGTCCTTATCCTTTTTCACCAGGCGCCCCCCGGTTACTTCGGATTTGAGGGGCCGAGTTCTCGTCCTTTCAGAGGCCTTACGACGGGATTAGGGATACCTTCATTGGTATTTCAACCCTCTTAGGTGCATTGCGTGCAGGCACATGTGACTTGGTCATGCTCTTTAAATCACTAAAGTGGTCAGGCAAATGATTTGCTAATACTTGTAAATCAATTATCTTCTGGATTGCAATTGTCTTCTAGACTTCAATTGTCTACTAGATTTCAATTATCTTCTGGACTTCTCTATATGCTTCACTAGTGCGCGGGTCATGTGCATGTATTTCAATTATCTTCTGGACTTCAATAGTCTTCTAGACTTCTCTATTTTAAGATATTTTTCATCAAGGGGTTGATTTCCTCCCCCTAATGACGGGAAATAATACTCATCAAATATGTTATTAGCGAAGCGGGCTGCATGCAAATCTCCAGTCACGGGGTCCAAATACATGATTATGGATGTGTCTCATAACCAACGTATATCCTAGACTTTCGGAGAGGGCCCATTGCAGTTCGCTGCGGTGGTGGTATAGGTACATAAACCTTGCAACCAAACCTTCGTAAATGAGAAATTTTCGATGTTGGTCCTTGCGCTAGTTGCATAGATGAATGGATATTATATGCTGATGGTCCAATATTGATGAGAGTTGCTACGAACAGGACTACGTGTCTCCAACATGTAGTTCGTAAATTACAATTCTTCAAAATTCTGCTAATCCATTCTGGGTGTGGACATTCGGTATGAAATGTTCAACTTTAATTCCCATTTTCATGCAATAATCATCAAATACCTTTGAAGTAAATTCTCCGCGTTGTCCATTCTGGTGGACTTCACATGATGATCAGGGAAATTATTCTTGGTGTTAATTATCTGTGAGATTAGCTTTGTAGAAGCATGATTTCTCGTAGATAATAAACGTATGCACGGCCATTTCGAGGAAGCATCGATGAACACCATAAAATACCTAAATGACCCTAACAGGGGCTATATAGGATCACAAAATGTCTCCCTGGATACGTTATAGGAATGCAGGGATTTCATCCTTCACTTTCAGAGCAGAAGGTCTAGTAATTAATTTCCCAGTGGCACATGCGGGGCACACAAAATCTTCCTGATTCGGGAAAAAAAAAACTTTACATTGATATTGTGTCCCTATGAATTGTTAATTATATTTCTCATCATCCTAAGACCTAGGCGGTATAATCTATCATACCAGATATAGAAAAGTTCAGAGCTTCTAAATATGGTTTTCAAGACAGTATAAGCTGCAGACGCCTTAATAATAGTGTAGTATAGCCCAGTTTTCATATAAAGGAAGTTGTTTTAATACACTTTTTCACTTTCTTCACGCCTTGTAATGAGCAGGTACTCCTTACCATGCTCTTCTTCAATATCTACGTGGAAATTGTTAGCGTGAATATACTTGAGAGTTTTAGTCGATTCTGGTTACAATAAGACTTTTTTAATAACCAAAGTTGTGCCCATTGGGAGTATAATTATGGCATTTCCTGAGCCGATTATACAAGTATCGCTGCCTGCTATTGTCGTAAGACTACAAGCATTCTTACTGATCGACTTAAAAATTTCGTCTCTCTCAAGGTGGTATTCATTGTGCCGCTACCTGTTAAGCACACATCCTCCATATGGCGCCACACGCGTTCTAATATAATGTACTTTATTAATATTTAGCAGAAAACAAGCAACATATAAATAAAACACTTCAGATATCATAACGTAACTTGCTATTATAAATACGGGAATAAGTCTTGCAGGACTCATCATAAGAAATTTAATGCTTTGATCTCCTAGAGCTTACAACCATTATTCAATGTTCCATCACAATTACAAACTGCAAGTGACTGTAAAAAGATCTAAGTGCAGTGCGTGCACTAGATCGAATGAGCGAAGTATGTAGTAACTTCTACCTGAATTTGCTCCATGGTGATCCTCTCCCCTTGGGCAACTACGGTTGCGGTCGCTGCGATGTCCAAATGAGGAGTGGTGGGGGCTGTTGCTGGGTTGTCCACATCCATTAGTGCAACTAATGGTTGTGGATCATCTGTGCCTACAATGGCGAGGTGTGCCTCATGTTGTCCTTTGCCCTTCTTCTTAGACTGGAAAGCATCAATAACTTGCTTGCGAGCCTCAACCTTACCCTTCTTACCCCTCTCCTTCGTGAGAGGTTTCCTCGCCTTGTAGCTGCTAGCATTGGCTTCATAGCCAAAATTGCTACTAGGCGGCTATAGTTCTTCCTTGGAATCATATTGAGCTTTCACAACTTTTATGATGTCAATTAATTAGGCATACTCCATGTAGCCATCTTGACAATAGTTGAATGCGGTTTGTACCACATCTGGGTGAAAGGTAGAGAGAGTCTTCTCAATCTTCTGCTCATCCATGATTACATTATCACAGAGTTGAAGACTTGTACAAATTCTAGTCATGCTGTGTTAGTTCTTTGAACTCCTGGTTCATGATGTCAGTCATCTTCATATTCATGCAAAGTGTTCATAAGATTACTGCTGGTAATTTACAAAAAATAATTGCAAAAATTCTCATAATGTTTTCTCGTATTTTTCTATGCATTTATCATGATTTACTGCTATTTTTAGTGATTAGAAGCAATATAAATAATCACAAATAATCAAAAACACTAAATACAATGTATAAATTACATATAAATAATAATAACAAAGTGAAACATGCTTCAAATGTAAAAACGGATTCAAAAATTGAATTACCGATGCCATTTTCTACTGAAATATGAATTTTCGGCGAATTATGCAATTTTCAGGAGCTAAAACGCTAATTTTTCTATTCTGAGAAAAAATCGTGTAATTTTAGAAAAACACGAGGGTTTAGTTGCAAATTTTAGGATTTTCTTTTAATTTTTTTGTTTCTTTTCCGCGGCCAGGCCTTGGGCCGCGCCGCCCGGCTCACTTCTTTCTCAGCCCAAAGGCCTGCTATCCAGGGGGGTTAGGTTTTCCCCTCCACCCAGTTGTCTCGTGGCGGCGGTGGCGCTTCAGGCGCCCGAGAGCGGCGTGCGGGCACTGTGGCGGGAGGGTCGGCGGGTGCAGAGCCGGCGTGGGGTGGCGGTGCCTGCGGCGAAGCGTGGGGAAGTGGTGCCGACTTCAGCGGTGTGGCTCAAGCGCCGTGGCCGGCTTTGCGCGCCTTGGAGGCGGCGGCATCGATGGCGCGGCTCAAGCACGGTGACCGGCTTTGGGCGGCGTTCCAGGTGGCGCGGCCAACGGCTCCGGGCTGGAGGAGGTGCTGCCGTGTGGCGGTGATGCGGCCGAAAGCGGTGCCGGCGTCATGCATTCCCTCCATCCACCTTCCTTTCTTGATTTGGTTCTTTGGGCGACCGACGGTGCTTCTTCGAGGCGACCGGCTGCGCCCGGCGCTCGGTGGATCCACGTGTGATGGTGGCTTCAAGCCGGTCGTAGGGGGAGTGTGGCGCCGGCAGCGGTGGCCACCGGTGGTGCCGACGGCTGCTGGCCGGGGAGATCCCATGCGGGGGCGGCGTCGGCCGGTGGAGGTTGACTACAAGGCGTCCGTGGCGCACAGCTCCAAGCCATGCGTCGGTCGTATTTTTTGTGTGTTGTTTATGTGTAATCATTGTGCGTGTGTAATTATTGTTCATAGATGCAATTAGCATTCATACAATTACCGATCGACTTTGCTGGCGACTTCAAGTCGGCTCGCGATAGGTTAGAACGGATTTGTAAATTCAATCTACGGTACAATCGACATCCAATCTTTCATGCAATCTACCGATCGACATTATACCGACGACTTCAAGTCGGCTCACGGTAGATTAGAACGGATTTGCACCGTAGAAAACCAATCTAGAAAGTAAATTTGCGAATTGAAATCGATCTAGAAAATACGATTCAATTTACGAGTGTCGTTCTTCGACGGTTACCTTTCGATGCGAGGAAAGTCAATCGTGTTGATAACGTGTTGAGGAACCGTCGCTGGCGTGTCCATTCGAACGATAACCTCGTAGACAAACATAGAATCGAATCAAACAATGCAAGAAGAACACAAGAACATAATAGTAGATTGAACACAGAGATATAGGGGGTTCCATTCTTCTCTTTGTTGCTCTTCATATAATCAATCCTTTACAATGACTAGCACCTCCTATTTATAGTTTACATCCCCTACTAGGGTTTAGGATGGGGTGCCCATACATGAGCCGGCTGCTGAGCCGAGCCCATAGTTTCCCAATAGTATACACCTCAAAAGCCTTGGGCTTGATTTACCTGGGTTGTGGGCTGTGGAAGGAACCGGGCCAGTCTGATCATGGAGTACAAAAAGGTAGCAGCAACAACACAACAGAGATAAGAGAATAGATATGGCATTTGACTTCTTCCTCCTCTGCCTCTCTTGTTTCTCTGGTCTTCACCGATTTCTCCCATTTCTTGATGCCTACCTCTAATTCCTTGCTAATCCCAGCCTAAACTATATCCAATTGCTACTCTATTGTATCCAAATCACACAAGTACTAATGCTACTTTGTATCTGGAAGTCATGGATGCATAACAATAAGGTATCAGAGCCATTGATTTGTGGGATTTCAAGCAAGACGATGGTGTGGGAGACTCACGGTGGTAGTAGCTGTGGTCGTCGTTCGGATCGGTACAGTCGTGGTGTATATGGAGGTGGTGCTCGCCACCTGTTCGACGAAACGTCGAGCCACTAGAGGCCACCATGCGAGGTGTTCTTTGCATCACCGTGAGCCATGTGCTCTATTCGGTGACTGTAGAGGTGCTGCACAAGGTCTTCAATGCTTATGGGGTAGAGCATGTCGAGGCGCTCGTTCGGTTCCGATCGGGCCGTGATGCGGAGCGAGCTTGAGATGTCACCCATGGGTGTTGCGTCTACGATGGCTGTTGCTGGTTGAACGTCCAGTACATTCGGTCAACCCTAGTGACAACGCCATGGCAACGCTTGCCACATGTTCAACGCTGGGACCGAGCCATGACACCAATGTGCGGATGGCCGCGACTACCCCAACAGTGGCAGCACTTATGACCTCGACCACCTCGGGGCCCGCAACAACGACTTTCCTTGCCATCGGAGATCGGGAAGCCCTACATGACGAGCTCAAGGATCTGGCTCCCAAGGCACATCAGAGGAGCCGAAGGAGACGGTCCAGAATTGTGTGAGAAGATACTTGTCATGCTGAACCACATGATCGAGGGCAGTTGTGATGCCAACCTTGACACCACCGCCAATGTCGTTGATCTGCTGGCCACTTCAGATCTACTCGCCGACGCCGCACGCCTTGGTTGACTCTGAGGCTGAGCCTTGGTTGAGCGCTGGGCCGATGCTTGTTGTTGTTCCCACTAGGTCTCATCTCGACCCCATGGCACCACCAATTATAGTGGTGTTGGGTGTTGGCAATGTCGTCACCAAAACCAACGGGGACATCGTCCTCGACAACAACAACCTCATCACCAACATCAGCAACAATGCCTTGGTCGGTGTTCTTCCAAGTTACTTCTGGCCTTTGTGTGTATCCTCTACCTCCATGGCACACACAAGTTGTTCGATGAAATGCCTTTCAAGAGTGCATTCGTGTTATGGCCTCCACCGGTAAAATGTGTTGGATATAGCCCGTAGCCTCCCCCTTCCCAAGTCCAAAGCATGAGCCATGGAGCTAAAGCACTGCCAATGATGTGGCCCTCTTTCGGGGTGGGATCGAGATGATGAACAGCTGAAGTAGCCATGGCCACCTCCCTTGATCCTCATAAATTAAATTGTGCTATCATCGTGGCCAGCACCCCCAAAAACCTTGGAAATGTTTGCAAAAAAGGTCGTCATTTGGTGGTAATGGTGGACAGTATGCTGATAGCAAAGAGGAGGTGATTGGTTGGACAATGTTTTTCTTTATGGGTAGTGGAATTAGGAAAATCATACTAGGGATGGTGCACGTACCTGAACTTTTGGAGGTTATTTCCTATCAAGATACCATAGTTACCTTGGGATCCAGGTGACGAGGTGGGTTATCCTGATGTGTTGGTAGACATCTTATTCACTACAAAGGAAGTATGTTGGTTACTGTTGGGATGGTAGTTACTAGAGGAAGAGGAGCGGCCTCGAAGGTCGCTGCCATGTTCAGACTCTGAAGTTTCTAGAGCCCATCGTAAGAGCGGCCAAGAGGTGTTGTATGAATTTGTTAGCCAAGCTATGGTGGGCAAGACAGCACATACAAGCTCAGGTGGAGGAGTGCCATTCCTTGTGAGTGGGTTACATATCTTGTATCTCCTCCTGATGTTAAGTCTTGCTCGGACCTATAACAGTTCTATTCCAAAAGGTGTGCACCTGCTTCTTATGTTAGCCCCAAGGCTTCAACAGGATCAGCAAATGTTTCACAATACTTACAGATTTTAGACTGCAACAAGGTTATTTTGCATTTCCTGAACCAATCAAAAGGATGCAGTTGAAGTTTAGTGGGAATGGTTGGCTTTCAGTTGGAGCAAGTTGAATTGAGTAACCTTGTTGAGGGTCGAAGGGCATCTGACATAAAGAGATTACAAGTGACTGGATTGAAGGTACTCTAGGATCCTGGTGGCATTAAACTTCTTGATCGAGGTGATCGGCTTGGGGACAAGCCGAATTTCAAGTGCAATAACTTCATGAGAAGAATTGGTGTGGACATTACAGTGGTACCGTGTCCTGCACATATATAAATTCCTTGGGTGCAGCTTCTGTTAAGTGCTAAGTTGGATCAACAAGGAGGCAGAACATTGCAAGGAAAATTACATGGTAGAATTGCAATGGGCTACAACAACTTGATCGACTCTTGTCCATAATGCCAACCACATTTCGGTTAGTACCCAATTCTGTTCAGTATGTGTGATGTTTATACGAAGGAAGCTCAAGAATGGAGAAATGATAAGGATGAGAGATTTCCTAACAAGTTTGTAGTGACCTTGTTCTTGGCTGCTACTGGCTACTGTCACCGAGCTAATCCACATACACCTGGACAAATGCATTCTTGTATGGCTGTGTGTAGGAGAACACAATCAGTCCAGTTCTGAGGCTAGCTCGTCCGAGGCCTACTACAAACAAGGAAAGATTAGCACCAAAGTTGCTTCTTGGCAATAGTAAGGTTTTCGATATCATGTCGACATCGCTGGAGAAGAACCTAATGGGTATGTGGGATTTTCGTGATGATGGTCCACTCTCGCTTGACAATTTCACATTGCAAGTTCCATGAGATCCCGTGGCTTGCACTGCAACAGCTTGGGGGTTGAATGTCATATACACCTCCTTGAATATCCTTGGGCTTAGTCGACATTGTTAGAGTGATCTCGGGCATTTGGCCCAACGGCCAAATGCCCACCCCATCGATCGCGCATCGATCGGGGCGCCCACCAAATGGTCAGGGGCCTGCTGCCAGCCGCCATATAAAAGAAGGGTAGGGGCCGGCGGCACGCAACACGAGGTTCACCGTGCTGCCCGAAACCCTAACCCACAAAAACCCTAGACCGATCTAGAGGGAGGCGCTCCAGCGACGGGAAGCTCCACCACCGGCCGCCTCTACCCAAGGAGATCGCCGCCGCCCGGGAGAAGCCGCCGCCGTGAGACCCCTCTCCTTCTCCACCGATGGCCAACCCCTCCTCCTCTACATCGGATGGTAACCTAACCATAATCTCTCTCTCTCTCTCTCTCTCGGTTTCTCTCATGAACCCAAAACAAAACACCACCCCAAAAGAAAGAATCCAAACAATGGTATCAGAGCCTCTAGGTGTAGATCTAGACGGCAAAAGAAAAGAAAAGAAACAGAAAAGAGGGAATAAAGAAACTCTAACCCTAGATCTGAAACGGCGGGACTTACCTGGCCGTATGGGATGGTCGGCCGAGCCGTGGGCTCGCCGTCGCTCCAAAGCCGGCCACAGAGAGCGTCCCGGCGCGCGTGAAAGGGCGCCGACACGGAGCCGCTCGACGGCGACGCGCCCTCAGGGGAGCGCGCGACGCCAGCGAGAGGGCTCATGCGCGGCGCGGCTTCTCCTTCTTCTTCTTCTCGCGACTTCCGCCGGGGCGAGCGAAAGAGAGAGGAGAGGAGCGAATGGGTTAGGGTTTCGCGGGCTGCCGCGCGCTCGCGGTTTTGTTCCGCCGAAAAGAGCGCTCACCGTCTGATTCAAGCGACTACCGAGATCGCGTCGTGGCGAGGTCGCAACAAAAAGGAATCAGCCGTCGGATGCCCATCCGACGGCTGAGATCGATCCGCGCGGGTGCGAGGCAGGCCGTGGGCCGAGGCTGCACAGGAAGCGCTGGAATCCAGCCGTCGGATGTGAATCCGATGGCTGAAAAAGTCTCAAGAAAACCCTAACAGGCTGCACAGTAATGGGCCAAAATTACTGTTTGAACAGTAAATTCAAGAAAAATGAATTTTTTTATTTTCAGAAGTATTTTTGAATAAATTTGACTCAAATCTCTGTAAAATTTTGCACCAACGTGTTATTTTCCAGAGATTAAATGTGTACAGTTATAATGCTTCTGAGAATAAATTATTTTAGAATAATTTTATGTTTCCGCTGCAAAAGTTAAATGTTGATTAATTCTTTTAATTAAATTCGAACCAACGGGAGAATTTAATTTTTTTTTAAGAATTGTTGTGAATTATGATATTGTTATTTTCTGACCAACGTTGATAATGACAGTATTATAATTTTAATTGATGTTTTTATGCATTGTTTCTATTTCTGCCCAACGGTGATATAGATTTAATGTATAGATAAAATTGTATGTTTTAATTTTAACCAACGTTGAAACTAAGGCATGCAGTTATTGTTATTATAAATGTTCTCACTATATATGGATTGTGTTTTCAGGAGGATATTCTTTGATGGGCTACATCGAGATATCCGGCTCTCAAAGGAGACAATTACGGTGAATGGAAGAAAAGATTGACTGGCCTTCATTTTAGCCGAGGTGGATGGGTAGTCACCACACCGTGTCCTCTGAGCCTGTGGCACCGGTGAGGGAGGCAATGAGACTCGATGTTGCTATGCACCAAACAGAGGACTTTGCTCCCATAAAATGTCATATGATCTTGATCATAAAAGTGGGTCACCGCCAACAAGAAATGTTTGGTCGTGATAAAGAACACGATTGAGCCTCGCAATTGTGGGCTCAATCGCAGAGTGTGACACTGTCACAGAGTACCTTGAGAAAATAAAGAGTCAGTTTACTAGCTCTTCAAAGACTTATGCTACACAAATTAAGCGACTTGTGATGAAAAGGTACTTTGTGGTGGCAAGTGACATAAGAGAGCACATACTAAGGATGAGTAACTTGGCATCCAAGCTTAAACCAATGGATTTGGCCATCAAGGATGAGTTCCTTATTCATTTGATTTTTGCTTCCTTGTTTAAAAGTTTGACACCTTTGTTGTCAACTACAATATGCAAACAGAAATGGGATTTAGAAAAGTGCATAGCTATGTGTGTGCAAGAGGAGGAAAGATTTAAATCCTCACATGGTGGTTCTATCAACTATGTGAAGGACAACAAGAAAAGGAACTTCAACAGTAACTTCTCCTCAAAGAACAAGGGAAAAGCCTCTGTCTATCAGCCTCAACAGAATAAATTGGCAGTAGACAAAGATCGGTGTCTTCACTGCAAAAAGACAGGACACTACAAGAAGAACTGTCCCGATTACTTAAAGATGATAACGGCAAAGAAAGGTGAGAACATTATTACCTTTATAAATGAATCCTGATGTGCAATATTCAAATCTACTTGGTGGATTGATTCAGAGCAACTATTCATGTTGCTAATTCTTTCTGAGGATTCCGCTCGACGATGACTACGCAAAGAAAAGAAAGATGCATTAAAGTCGCAAATGGAGTCCAAGTCGGGTTGAAGCCGTTGGCGATCTTTCATTAGAGCTAGTTGATGGTTTCACTCTTTTACTTAGAGATGTTCTTTATGTTCCTCTTACAGAGGAATTTGATTAGTGTTTCAAAATTGGACAATGATGGTTATGATTGTCATTTTAGAAATGACAAGTGTGAAATAATGTTTAATAAAGAATGTGTTGGTCTTGCCATCAAACAAGATGAGCTTTATTTATTGTCACTTCATGAAAATGTGAATTCGTATGTGATGTGAATGAGCGTATATCCTCGCCGAGAATGCGAATGAAAACGAAAGAGAACTCATAAGGCATCGTCGAAATTATGGCAATTGCTGCTTAGGCCATATTTCGAGGGGGAGAATAGAAAGACTAGTTAAGAATGATATTCTTCCTCTATTAGAGTTCTCAGACTTAGAACAATGCAGAGAATGCATTAAAGGAAAATATGTAAAGAAAATTAAGAAAGACGCAAAAAGAAGCACAGGAGTTCTACAAATTATACACACAGACATTTGTGGTCCTTTTCCTGTGAAAAGTGTGGATGGATATGACTCGTTCATAACATTCACGGATGATTACTCCCGTTATGGATATATTTATCCAATCAAAGGAAGAAATGAAGTCTTGGATAAATTCAAGATATTTAAGGTTGGAGTTGAAAACCAACACGATTTAAAGATTAAGATAGTTCGATCTGATCGTGGGGGGGAGTACTACGGTCGACATACCCCATATGGACAAGTTCCTGGACCTTTTGCAAGGTTTTTACAGGAAAATGGCATACAGATTTATCATAAAGAGGAATTTCAAATGGAGGATGATCCCACCTCATTTGAAGAAGCCATGAGAAATGAAAATTCTTCAAAATGGCTTGAGGCCATGGAAGAGGAAATGAGGTCCATGAAGGCTAATAAAGTCTGGGACTTGGAAATTATTCCTAAAGGAGCCAAAACAGTAGGCTGTAAATGGGTCTACAAAACAAAACTTGACTCCCAAGGGAATGTAGAAAGATACAAAGCGCGACTTGTGGCAAAAGGCTTTACGCAAAGAGAAGGGATTGATTACAATGAGACCTTTTCTCCGCCTCTGAAGATTCTTTGTAATCATAATGGCATTAGTAGCACATTATGATTTAGAGTTACATCATATGGATGTAAAGACGTCATTTCTTAATGGGAATTTGGAGGAAAATGTTTACATGGCACAACCGAAAGGTTTTGTCGTGGAAGGAAATGAAAGAATGGGATGCCGCCTAAAGAAATCGATTTATGGGTTAAAGCAAGCTTCAAGACAAGTGGTACTTGAAGTTTGACAGTACAATAAGAAAATTTGGGTTTAAAGAGAATGTAGAGGACAACTGTGTCTATACAAAGTTTAAAGATGAGAAGTTTATCTTCCTAATCCTCAGATGTGGATGATATCCTCTTGGCTAGTAGTGATGTCATCACATCGAGACAAAGAAGTTTTGTCCTCAAACTTTGATATGAAAGATCTTGGTGAAGCTTCGTTCGTTCTAGGGATCAAATTCACCGGATAGAAACAAGGGTATGTTGGGATCACACAAAAACATACATAGAGAAAGTATTAAAAAAATTTGGTATGCATAAATGTAGTCCTTCACCTGCACCTATAGTCAAGGGCGACAGATATGGGGATTTTCAATGCCTCAGGAACCAAGACGAGCTCGATCAAATGAAATCGGCCCATATGCTTCAAATTGCGGAAGCTTGCGGATGCTCAAGTGTGTACACGCGACTTAGCGTTTGTTACCGGTTACTTGGCGATTCCATAGCAATCTCGAATAGAACATTGGAAATTGATAAAGAAAGTCTTGCGTTATTTGCAAGGAACAAAAGGCCTCATGATGACATACGTAAGATCGATTCACTCCATATAGTGGGGTATACTGATTCGATTTTACGGAGATGATAGAAAGTCGACATCGGGATATGTGTTCACTCATTGAAGGAGCTATATCGTGGAAAAGCTCAAAGCAAACCGTCACTACATCGCCCACAATGTATGCCGAGTTTGTAGCATGTTATGAGGCTACGGGTAGGTGAACTGCTAAAGAAGTTCATACCCGTTTAAAAGTGGTTGACGACATCAATAGACCACTTAAGTTGTATCGCGATAATGAACCCATGATAATGTATGCCCACAACAATAAGTCAAGTGGTGCTGCCAAATACATCGACATAAAGTACTATGTTGTGAAAGATAAAGTTTGGGATCAAATTATAAATCTTGAGCATATAAGTACCGCAAAGATGTTAGCGAATCCGCTTACTAAAGGCTTACCACCCAACGTGTTCAGAGAACATATAGCCGGCATGGGTTTAAGGGAAAGCCTATGAATCCTGGACTAAAAGATGGCCCAAAAGATTAAAGTAACTATTTCAGAACAAAGAGGTGTGTTGTAGCTGTTGAATCTATCGGCGATTGACCGTAACGATGAGACATGTTCTATGCACTAATCTGTGATGGAATGAGTAAAGCCAAAAGTAATTAAAAGATAAAGTATAGACTGAGATCAAGGGGGAGAATGTTAGAGTGATCTCGGGCATTTGGCCCAACGGCCAAATGCCCACCCCATCGATCGCGCACTCGATCGGGTCGCCCGACCAAATGGTCAGTGGGCCTCGTCATGCCGCCATATAAAAGAAGGGTAGGGGCCGGCGGCACGCAACACGAGGTTCATCGTGCCGCCCGAAACCCTAACCCACAAAAACCCTAGACCGATCTAGAGGGAGGCGCTCCAGCGACGGGAAGCTCCACCACCGGCCGCCTCTACCCAAGGAGATCGCCGCCGCCCGGGAGAAGCCGCCGCCGTGAGACCCCTCTCCTTCTCCACCGATGGCCAACCCCTCCTCCTCTACATCGGATGGTAACCTAACCCTAATCTCTCTCTCTCTCTCTCGGTTTCTCTCATGAACCCAAAACAAAACACCACCCCAAAAGAAAGAATCCAAACAGACATGGCCAGTGGGTCGTGGAAGGAACTGGGCTGGCCTGATCATGGAGTACAAAAGGGTAGCAACAACAATGCAACAGGGATAGGAGAGAATAGATATGTCATTTGCCTTCCTCCTCTGGCTCTCTTGTTTCTCTGATTTCTTGTTGCCTACCTCTACTTCCTTGCTAATCCCAGCCTAAACTCTATCCAATTCCTACTCTATTGTATCTAAATCACACAAATACTAGTGCTATTTTGTATCTGGAAGTCATGGATCGTGACAAAACAAGCCAACAATGCCCCAACTAGATGCATGAGCATGATGGGTGGGCGAACGGTGAACACAAAGTCAGAGGTTAGAGCATCAATCGCTCATAGAAGATACACAGGTCGACTAGCTCATGTGCTGACATGTAAGACGTTAAAGAGAGAGAGCGTTAGAACCCAAGCCACAGGGCAGATGGATGGCATGACACGTTGACCTTGGGCCTTTAGCACAAATAAGGTTTTTGCTCCACGCGCGGATAGCCATCGCAACTCCACACACGCAGATCGGCTAGTGGGCATGACCCGGCACGACCGGTGCCGAGGAGGAGGAGGCGACCATGCGATGGCGGGACACGGAGATGGCGGGCTGGCAGCGGTGATCGGGACAGCACGACCCGAGAGACCAACAAGCTAGGCTTGGGTCAACACCCCGGCCCATGGGATAACAAGGCACGGCCCGATTAGTTAGTCGGGCTGGCCGTGTCGGGCTTAATCGGGCCCGTGCTGTGTCGGGCGGCCCACCGAGATACCAGTGGACTAAATCATACCACCACACGGCTATAAAAGGTGATTTTTTTAATAATATTATTTAAAAAAACAAAAAAAAAACAATTGCAGTTCTAGGCTACTGTCGTCATTTGAACCAGTGGCAGGCCTTCGGTCGCTAGTTCAAGTGGCGACAAGACTCTGTCGCCTATTGAACTGGACTGGCAACATGATGAATGTCGCCACTTCAACTGGTGGCTGGAGGCTGAATTTTTGTTTATTATTATTTTTGTGTGTAGAATTGGGATAATGGTGGTGGTTTCAGGAAGAAGGTAAGTTACACATTACAATTAGACGCACATCATAAAAAAAATCAGACAGTAATAAGAAAAAACAATATTAGAACAACATATTTGAAACCAAACTATCATCACATAGTTTTTCAATAAATCACAAAGATGGTTATAACTTTCCAGCACAACATAATCACATAGTTTTTCAATAAATTACAAAGATGTTGCATAACTTTCCAGCACAACGTCATCACATAGTTTTTTGATAAATTACAATAATGTTAAACATATTCCAGCAAGATGTCATCACATAGTTTTTCAACAAATCACAATGATGTTACAACACATTCCAGCAAGACGTCATCACATAATTTTTTAATAAATTACAATGACAATACAAAACATTCAACACAACATATTTCGAGAAGACACACCATTCTAGTGGCTATCGTCCGGACTACCGGCCTCTCCTTCATCTCGTGCACTTCTCGTAGGGCATTTCTTGTAGGTATGCCTAGACTCCCAACAAATTGAGCACTTCTTCATGCGATGCCCCTCTTCTACTTCATCCATGTTATTCCTGACACATCGTACCTGCCACCGGCCAACCTTTCCCTTCAGCCTAGCGATGTCCGCGGCCCATATGAGTTGCTCCCAGGACGGATGGCCAGTGAAATGGCCAATCAAGCCATAGCCATACAGCTCTGCATTCCAAGTCTGCATTATGTCTTCCTTGGTGAAATATCCAAAAAGGTACTGACCGGAAAGTTGTGCCACCGTAGAACATGCGGCCATGACATATGAGCATAGCCTAAGCAAAAAAGAGGCTTGTTGTAGGTGCATATGCAACTAGCCCGGTGTAGCGTGCCCTCGTGGATGATCCTCTCGTGGTTCGTCTCGTGACGTTCTTTCTCCTTAAACATTATCTCAAAGCGAATCTCCCCTGTGTCCATCTTGAATGTTCGGTGCATCTCACCCTTCTTGCCCTTCTCCTCCATGTACTTGGTGATCATGGCTGAGTACAGAATGATGTCATTCGCCAAAGAGAGCGATGCATTGTTGCTTCGGTCAACGAAGTACTTTGTGGTACCCTAGAGAATTGCCTCTACAATAGTAACCAAAGGGGGGCACCTAGCGCCACACATGACCTAATTGTACACCTCGGCTAGATTGGTTATCATGACACCATATCGAGCATCGTCCTTGTTATGTTGCAACAGTCACTTCTCCGTAGGCTCGTGTTCAATCTAGTACGAGAAACATTTCACCTACACCCTCGTCTTCCTCGTCACACCAGGAGCATCTGTTGGTATATGTGGCAATGCCGCGGGGTTCTGGTCAGCGCTTGCATACGGCCTTTTTGCCGCGTCCCTTTTGTGTGCCCCGGTACACTTATCCAGAATTTTCCAAAGGGCATCAAACTTTCTCTTATGGTTTTGGTTGCATAGACGCTTGAACAGATTTATCAAGTCTTTGTTACAAAACTGCTTGTAAAAGTTTACACCCAAGTGTCTTATGCACCATCGGCTCTGTAGATCTACCCATGGAAGTCCCTCATTCTCCCGCTGTTGTATTTGGGTTATTGCACTCAATAGGCCCACATGTCGATCATGTATGACGTATACGTTAGGACGGCCCTGTACAACAGAGATCTTCACATTTCCCAAAAACCACAACCAATTGTATATTTTCTCGCTCTCAATGAATGCGAAGGCCATAGGAAGAACCTGATTATTCTCGTTCGTCGCTATTGCAGTTAGTATATGGCCCTTGTACTCCTCGGTTATAAATGTATCATCCACGCACAAGATTGGACGGTAATGCTGGAATGAATTGATGCATGGACCAAAGGCGAAGAATGCTCGCTTCAGTACCTTCCTCTGTTCCTACCGCAGATGTACGTCATCTTGAATGTCAACATGAATGTTGGGATTTCTGTCTTGTATGACTCGGAGTTGGCTAGGGAGGCTGATACGGCCATATCTACAACCAAAGCATTGCAAAAGGTAAAATAAAATGTTGTGAAGGCCGATAGGGTGGATAGGGATGCTGGCCAACGAGAGGGAACGTTCTCTCGGGATAAAACACTAGCGCGTGCGTGCAGTCAAGAAAGATCTGTGGTGGTATGGCAGCAAGGGTTGCATTGGCGTCAGAAGAAGCATCAAGTGCATGGAACAAGTTCGTGCAAGAAGCTAAGAGAAGGAAAGCCCACAACACAAGGGAAACCAAGCGGAGATTTGGCCATGCATGGAGAGGACGCCAGAACATGGCATGTGGGTTGGTTCGGCTTGGATCCAATTCGCATGACCAATTGGTGATTAATATTTTATTCCAAAACTAGAATAGTTTAAATTCTAATTTTAAAAAAGAAAAGTATTTTTTGGTTCGGATTCTCGTTCACGTGAGCGATGAATCACTTTCGATTTCTTTTCACGTGAACAAGAATCCGTCTGACGAATTACCAGAGCAATCGGTTACTATTCATCGAATTTTGTGCTTGCGTGGGAGGCTATATAAACCCCCATGGCCGCACCATATTGGGGGACAAGTTATGATTTAGATAATAAAAATCAGAAAAGCCGTTTTGGCGCATATCGTGTGTTCTTGAGTCGTGATATGAGTTGGAAAGATTGAGGGAGAAAGATTGAGAGCAAGATCAAGATATCTATCTCTTGTTTCGGAGTACTATTCGCTTAACGCTAGTACTTGCAATTCAATCTATTAGATTGGTTTGTGAGTATATTGATTTTCTTACAATTCAATTCACCGAATTGGTTTGTGAGATTGCTACTGATCTTCGAGTGTACCGTGAAAGATTGGGCCAACAATCAGGATTCATCTAATCAACTAGGTGGATCCGTATCGTGGTATCGAGCTTGATTGTTCACGGTGCCGTTGCTACGAAGATCAAATCTCGATATGGCCGATCTGAAGGACATGAAGTTGGTCATGCAATTGGCTACACTATAGATCAATGTGAGGAGGATCCACTCCACGATCCGAGCTACATATTCTTCAATCGGTGTCGAGTGGGGAACACAGATTGTGCTATGATGATCGATACGGGAAGCTTGACAAACGCTGCAAGCCAAACACTTGTGGACAGATTGGGGTTGATCACAAAGCCACATCCAGAGCCATATCTATTGCTTTGGAGGTTCAAGCACATTCCGATCACAAAACAAGTGGAGGTAAAATTTTCTTTGGATGGGTATCTCATTGTTGTTACTTGTGACGTGATTCCTATGCATATGAGAGCATGTTCGTTGGTGATTGGTGCATATTGGTTGAAAGAACGGCACATACACCGAGTTGCATCACGCCGATCATGCGGTACTCATTTCCATGGAGAGGAACACGAAGGACATTACATCTTGGTCCTCGTCAAGGTACTTTGAAGATAGACAATGACGAGACAAGGCCCAAGGAGACATTAAAGAGCAAAGAAGAAAGGCTAAAGGCCAAGAAACGTGAAGAAGAACGGTTGGTAGAGGAAGAACGAAGAAATTAGAATTGGCGACCCTTCTTTCTACCCAAAAACAAAGAAGAGGTGTCGTTCCATGATGACAAAACTACTAGTGAGGCACCACAAGATGGTCTTTGTATCTTGACCAAGACGGTTCGAGTTGACAACACTTCCATTCTCACAGCAGGCAAATAACCAACGTTTTCAAATCTGAATGCAAAATCAATGGCAAAGTTTACAAGCTTATCGTTGATGGTGGAAGCTACAACAATATCATTAGCAACGATTTGGTGCAAGCTTTGGGGTTGACAACTGGCGACATCGAGAACCGTATTATGCACAATGGTTGCATAATGTCGGTGGCCAAAATTACTCATCGTGTCAAAGTTTGTTTTTCAAGAGGAGACTATCACGATAAAGTGGAGTGTGACGTCGTGCCTATGCATGCATGTCACTTGTTGTTAGGTCGTCCGTGGCAGTATGATCGCAATGCTACGCACCACGGAGGTCGAACAAGTACTCTTTAGTGCATCGGGGAAGATCATATACCCCGTGTCCTATGCCGAAGAATTCTATTCATCTTTGAGGAGATCATAGCTAAAAAGACGATCGTGAAGACTACCCCGACAGAGATTCTCGAGGTTACACAAAAGACGAGGACGTCTTTTCTTGAAGAAAGGAGGATGATACGCCATATCTACAACCAAAGCATTGCAAAAGGTAAAACAAAATGTTGTGAAGGCCGATAGGGTGGATAGGGATCTTTGCCAACGAGAGGAATGTTCTCTCGGGATAAAACACTAGCGCAATGTCAGATCAAGAAAGATCTGTGGTGGTATGGCGTGAAGGGTTGCATTGGCGTCGAAGAAGCATCAAGTGCATGGAACAAGTTCGTGCAAGAAGCTAAGAGAAGGAAAGCCCACAACACAAGGGAAACCAAGCGGGAGATTTGGCCATGCATGGAGAGGACGCCAGGAACATGGCATGTGGGTTGGTTCGATTTGGATCCAATTCGAATGACCAATTGGTGATTAATATTTTATTCCAAAACTAGAATAGTTTAAATTCTAATTTAAAAAAGAAAAGTATTTTTTGGTTCGGATATCGTTCACGTGAGCGATGGCAGAATCGACTCGGCTTCTTGTTCACGTGAACGAATCCGTCTGAATTACTGTAGCAATCGGTTACTATTCATCTGAATTTTGTGCTTGCGTGGGAGGCTATATAAACCCCCATGGCCGCACCATATTGGGGGACAAGTTATGATTTAGATAATAAAAATCAGAAAAGCCGTTTTGGCGCATATCGTGTGTTCTTGAGTCGTGATATGAGTTGGAAAGATTGAGGGAGAAAGATTGAGAGCAAGATCAAGATATCTATCTCTTGTTTGAGTACTATTAAACTAACGCTAGTACTTGCAATTCAATCTATTAGATTGGTTTGTGAGTATATTGATTTTCTTACAATTCAATTCACCGAATTGGTTTGTGAGATTGCTACTGATCTTCGAGTGTACCGTGAAAGATTGGGCCAACAATCAGGATTCATCTAATCAACTAGGTGGATCCGTATCAGAGGCTGTGGTAGGAATCTTCAAACGTACCAAACCTTGATTGTAGTGCCTTATATTTTTCCCTCCACGCCTTTGCATAGCTGATTGTGTACTGGAACCTTGCCTCTATTGCCCAAATGATGGATCGTGGATTGAAATCTAGATTATCCATGACCTCACCATACACGATGTTTGCGATGAAGGCTGATGACAGGTTCTTGTGGGATTGTGTTGATTCAACGACGCTAGATGTTAGAGCACACACTGCCACCTTTGCGGACTGAGAGGACAGTACACTGTGACGCCACCTTTTCAGAACGAAATGATCACACTCTGTCATGATAGCTTTTCAGTACGGAAAGACAACACTAGGACACGCCACCTTTCAGACCAAAAAGACCGCACACTATTAGGCAACACACTCCTACCTTTGCAGACAGAAATGGTTGTGCACTGTTAGGCCACACTACCACCTTTACAAACTAAGAGGATATCACATTGCAACGCTGCCTTTTCAGACTGCAAAGACCATACTCTGCCACGACACCTTTTAAAAACAGAAAGACAACAGTAGGCCACACCACCTTTTCAGACCGAAAAGACCGCACACTGTTAGGCCACGTACTTCCCCCTTTGCAGATAGAAATGACTGCACACTGTTAGGGCACACACTGCCACCTTTGTGGACTAAGAGGATAGCACATTGCGATGCTACCTTTTCAGACGAAAATGACCTCACTCTGCCATAACACCTTTTCATAACAGAAAGACAACACTAAGCCACACCACTTTTTCAGATCGAAAAGACCGCACACTGTCAGGCCACACACTTCTACCTTTGTAGACATAAATGGCCGCACACTGTTAGGGCACACACTGCCACCTTTGCGGACTGAGAGGACAGCATACTGCGACGCTACCTTTTCAGACCAAAATGACCACACTCTACCACGACACCTTTTAATAATAGAAAGACAACATTAGGCCACGCCTCCTTTTCAGAGCAAGAACACCGCACACTGTCAAGCCACACACTTCCACCTTTGCGGGCAGAAATGGCCGCACACTGTTAGGGCAGACGCTGCCACCTTTGCGGACCTAGAAGGCAGCACACTGTGACGCTACCTTTTCAGACAGAAATGACCACACGCTACAACTACATCTTTACAAAATGAAAATACAACACACTGCGGTGCTCCCTTTTTATACTGAAATGACCACACTCCACCATGCTAACTTTTCAGACTGAAAAGATAACACACCGCGATGCTACCTTTTCGTACCGAAATGACCACACTCTGCCACCCCGTCTTTTCAGATTAATGTCTTCGCGCTTCTCCTTCCACCCTCAGTACTATACCCTATCTGCTCATAAAAAGAGGGAGAAGAAAGCTAGAGGACAACACTACACCACCATACCCAACACTTCACTCCAGCTTGGTTCACACAACAGAGAGGAAGGAGATTTCAGACTCGTCGTCGAACTTCTACGTGAATATGTTGCAGAAGCGCAAGTGGCTTGCCGAAAGGGCTAAACCCTACCCTAATTGTTCAATGAAGGATGCGATGGTACCACCGGAGTTCCCACGTCCGTAATGTGTGTGCGAAGAACAGGCGAAGATCATTTAGTCCACACACCCGGCGACCGCCGCCTGGGCGTACTACACGTGTGGGAACATCATCGTAAGCGAATCTTATAGATTTTTCACATGTTACATTGCATTCCACATATCCTTAACTTCATGGGCGTATAATGGCAGCCAGAGATGCGATGCAACTTCTTCGAATGGATCGATGATCCAGACATGTACGATAGGGCGTTCATTGAGAGAAGTATATGTTTAACTACGCGAAGCGAGTTGAGACATTCGAACGCTGGAAACCTTACGTACCCGATCCTATTAAAAAGGCACTAGAGAAGCCTGGGAAAGCTGGGTGGTGGTGGAGGACTCCTGAAGAGGAAGTTGAGTACGATCGGGTCGAGCACGTGACGGACAAGGGGAAGGCTCCTGCTAGTGAGACTGGCAGCTATCCTAGCGCTTCCCATCGCCCTGGCGCACTCCATATCGAAGATGTAAGTTAGGTTCAATTTGTATCTTGATTATTGATTCGGCCCTATGTTCAGCTATCCTAACATCATTCAATCATCTAGCACGTCTCGCATAACATGGCTGTCTTCGACACTGGCCGCTGCCATAGGTAGTCCAGATATAAGGGGAAGGGACCGATGGGTCGCCAGGACTAATCGACTTTGTTCCAATCAACCCTTTTTCCTATTCTAAAAGGGTGTACATGTATCGTATGCGTATTTCGATTTTTTGATTCGTGCATGTTGTCGTTTCTAATGCACGTAACCAAACTCGACACGTCATGTAATTCACAATTAAATTATGAGGTATTTCATGCTTAAATCTTTTTTCCCAAATATTTTGACTCTTAAATATTACATAATCTTTTCTTAAAGGAATCAGTTCCACAAAAAATACAATCGGGTCAACAACAATCATGGAAACCCTAATCTTCTCTAATTTCAGATTCTGAACTACGTGAACACTTCAGGAAATTACCAAAAATTCTATGAAAATTACTAAATGTTTATCCCCAATTCTGCACACAAAAAATAGCCTTGTGTCGCTAGTAGCCTAGAACTACAATTGTTTTTTCGACTATTTAATTTTGTAATTTTTTTTAAAATCAATATTTTTTTAAAAAAAAAATCTATGAAATGCCACATGGAACGCCATATGCTGAAAGCCCCCAAACTTATCATTACTTTTACGAACCCTAACACGGAGAAAAAACTGAAATTGTTAGGGGGCTAATCGCAAAACCACTTATTAAATTTCCTGATCGGCTTGAACCCTACCTCCCCTCTCCTCGACCCCCGCGTTCCCCAAATCCTCATCCAATTCCAAGCCCTAAGCCTCCCAAATCGGTCTCCAAGCCTCCCAAGTACTGCTCGATTCAGCCTCAGATCGCTCCATATATCCCCGGATTCGAGCTCAGGTGGTTCGAGCCATCCAGATCCGGAGAAGGCGCGGCTGATTTCTAGGGTTTCTTCGTCTCGTCGTGCCCGCCTGGCGGGTCCATGAAGGCCATGGGATACAACCCCTACGATAGCAGCGGTGAGTTTAACTGGACTAACCAGCTTGCTGCCCCGGTAAATTTGGCCGGGCGGGAAAGCCCCGTCTCGTTCGATTTGTGTTGCTTCGAATTGGTTAATTGTTCCCGCGATTTGTATTGTTCGAATATGGTCTGGTGTTGTGCTGCCTCGCTTCGATACTGTATATATGTTTTGAGAGTTTTGCTTCGATAATAATAATTGAATATATGCATACATCATCTTGTTAGAAAGATTGTATCTTTGTAAATTGACATGAATTTGTATCCAAGGTGGTGAATGCAACGATAAAAACAGTCATTCAGCTGTTTTTGTTAGGCATTTTTGTGAATCATGGCTTTCGACTTCCCGAATAAAGTCTTGAGAGAAGGTTGGCATTAGTTGCCACTGAGTAATGTAAATGTCCAGTATTGATTCCTCGCCCTTGGTTTCAGGGACGGATGATGATCTACCCCCGACACAAAATAGAGGACTAAAAGGACGATCTTTCAGTGGGAATGGCAGAGCATCTGTTGGGCCATTTCCTTATGTGAGAGCACACAGTGATTTGGAGAGCCAAATACATCGGGTTGAGCAAGAGGCGTACACTGGTGTTCTTAGAGCATTCAAAGTGCAATCCGATGCTATATCCTGGGTACATATAGCAAAATGAAACTCATGCTAACATTTTTTGCATCCTGCTGTTTGTGCTGAGAACTAAATATGCTTTTTCGCAGGAAAAAGAAAGTTTGATTACTGAACTCAGGAAAGAACTGAGAGTTTCTGATGAGGAACACAGGGAGCTATTAAACAAGGTTAATGAAGACGGGTCCATCCGTAGAATGAGGTCGTTGCATACAGCACTCATTTTCTCTTATGCACATGTTTCCCTTAATCATCATATTCGTTATTAATTGTTTACACTTCTTAAATTTCTGCAGGGAGCTGAGACAGGGAGGTGGAACCCAGAGTGGTCTGCATCATGGCAGCAGAGTTCTTCATGATGCAGAACCTGGGCTGACCGCCAAGAGGCAGAAGACATCTCATTTGATTCCTTTGCAATCTGCAGGCCCCCAGTCCCCTCTTATGCCTTCACACTCAGTTCCATCTTCTGCAAAGTGGGGGCCATCTTCAACAAAGGCCAAGAAGGCAAAGATGGTGTGTTTAGAATACTATGCATCACGTTTCTTTCATTCCGAGATCGATTTATTGATGATTTCTCAGTTTTATTGATGCATGTGCAGACCACGCCACTGGCATTACCGTCCGTGGATCCAACTTCGTTGATTCACAGAAATTTTTTTACAAGATGGCCGGAGGACAACAACTTCTATGAGGCCACTATAACCAATTATAATCCTGCTACGGTTTGTTTTAAACTTCACTACTATTTGCTCCTTGATGCGGAGTGCATCTGTGTCAAGTAACCTTACCTACTCTCCTGATCCTTTTCAGGGTGAACATGCTCTTGTCTATGACAAAGGCACAATGGCCGAAACTTGGGAGTCGGTCAGGCTAAGTGATGTAAGCATCGTTTTGGTCTGCAATGGTTGTATTGTTTTGTATCTTACTTTTTCTTACTCTTTGTCTCCTGATTTGGTTGTGTGCTCCGCACTTTACACTGATTATTCATTTCTTTCTTTGTTATGATTTTCATCCGTAACTATTTTTATTCTCAACCCTTGGCTATGAATTATTCGTTTTTTATATTCTACCTGTTACAGTATCTGTTGATGTACCCCAATAACCAACCGGTGACTGTGTGCTCATGTGCCCAATAGCATAGAAATTAAAGAGGAAAGGATTTATTATTGCTGCAGATTTCTTGTCACAATTATGTTGATAGTGGTACCATGGCATAAATTTTAATACCTTTAGTGACCTGTTGGGGCTGAAATTTTGCCCTCAACAATTAGTCTCTTTAACCAGAAGTTAAGTGTATAGGAGGACTGAAATTTGCTTAGTTCGTTGACTAGAGTACAGAAATTTATTTAATTAGCATGTATGATCTGTTGGAGAATTAAATTTTACTTGTTGATTTGGCTAGAATATGAAAAATGTTGAATTATCCTGGCCAATTGCCACCTTCGGTTAATTAATCAGTAGAAGATGAACAATCCTTTGACAGATGGCACCTGAAGATATAAGATGGGACTGTGATGATCAAGGCGTCTCAAATCGAGATGGTCGGGGTCCTTCTGGTCCTGTGCTGAAGAGGCATCCAAGCAACAATGGTACCATGGCATTGTCGGGCAGGGGCAGAGGCAGGCTATCTCAGAATGAGCCTATAAAGGATTATGCTCCAAATGGCATTAACAGGAATATTGGTCACATTGACGTTCCTAACACTGACAGTGTCGTGATAGAGGTAAATTTCTCTCAAGAGGCCAGACATCAAAAGGTAGTCAGACACTATTTGTTCCTCACAATTGTATGTTCCCGACACAGGTGGAGAGGGTATTGTCCAATCCAAATATGCGTGAAATTGAAAAGGCAAGGAAACTGCTGAAAGTGAGTTTACCTGTCTGTTTCCATATTGTTCCCTGTAGAAAGTAGTGTATGAAGGAGAAAAACTGCTTGTAATTCCTTCTATCCTTTATTTGAGAATCGTAAATGATTGTCCTTGTAGGACCAGGAGCAATCATTACTTGATGCAATCGCCAGACTTGACGAAGCATCAGATAGCGAAAGTGGTAAGTTACTGGCCGATTCTACCTTTGAAGTGCACTGTAAAAACAATATCATCAAAGGGCAAGTAATATTGTACACGTTGGTGTAGCTGGTTTTCTGAACTGATTACACATCTCAATCAGTAGAAAGTAGTAGGATAATTGAAATTCTGCCCAAAATCTCGACAAACGTTGAATGAATTTTGGTGAGTTTGAACTGAAATTTCAGGAACCTTCCTAGATACTGGTTACTTTAGCACATCAGAGATATATATTCCTTGGTTGATACTACCCCCAATTCCAAATATAAGTCGTTTTAGAATCTGTATGGATCAAACATTTTTAACTTTGACCATCAATATATAAAGAATTATCAAGACTGACAATATGAAATTGGTGTTGCTAGATCCATTATGAAATATACTTTCATAACATATAATTATTTTATTCGAAACAACATATTTTGTTAGAAATTGATGATCAAAGTGTCACCTTGAAGACCATGTCAATATCCAAAACAACTTATATTTGGAATAAGAGGGAACACATCAAACCTATTACATTACTACTTTACCTATTTCACTAACCAGTCTTCATATAGCAGAAGATATGGCCACAGAAGGCCGAATGGGTTCTGCTGGTGATCACATGGGTAGGAACGGCAGTGCTTGTTAATTATACCAGCAGTGTGTTGGAAGATTAACATGACTTTGTGGACCTCCTGCCTCGATCACTGGACAAAGAAACCATGTGGTGGAGAAACTGGCATGCCAAGAGAGTGTACTGGGCAGTTGGTCCCAGAGATGAGTTTTCTTTGGCTACTCAAAAGTTCAGCACATGAGGGGAAGGGTGATGCGAAGGGAATGGAAAAACATCTGCCACCTTTCCTTCAAGTGATTGTGGTGGTGGTATTTCCTCTGTAATAGACTAGAAGTAACTCTAATCTTCTAGAAATGATTATTAACATAAATCAGCTGGAGATTCCTGTTAGGGCTGAAAATGAACCGAGCGCTCGAGCCAGCCTCGTCCAAGCTCGTGAGCCTAGCTGCCATGAATAGGGATGGAGTAAGCTTGTGAGCCTAACTGCCATGAATAGGGCTGGAGTAACAGCACCACAAGTTAAGACAGCAGTAACAACACATTAATCATATGTAGTATCCATACATCCACACCACATAGGATTCAAATTTTACATTAGCCCAGCTCATGCAAAAGTAATTTGCCAAAATATTTCACACATCAGAGTCACTTGCGGATTAAAAAATTCAGTGTAATTCCAAACCTCAAAAACCTCACCTCACATCACAAGATGGACCAATGCAAACTACAAGTAAACAAACATGAGAGATCCACTAGCTAGAGATTGTATTTTTGTTCAGCCATTTACAGTTGACAGATACTAGTTGGGTAAGTACAGGCAGAGGCAGGCGATGGTCGAGTGCCGAAGCGAGCGAACCCTACTGCAGCTTGGTGAGAGCTCTATCACTCGTCTCCCTGTCCAAACAGTTTCAAACATTTGCATCAGTGAGGTTCGAATCAGAATTCAGAACACAAGTTAGCAACAGTGAGATGGTTTGATTCTAAGCACAATGGCAGGCCCGTTCTGCCCAGAATTTTTGTAGAACTTACTGATGAAAAAAAATCAGAAAGGAAAATAAAAGCAATCTGAAATAGAGTGAGTAATAAACTGGAATTCTAATTACTGGAATTTTAGTGAAACATGAATGCTTCACATGTCTAGCAGTACTTGGACTTCCAGCTAACAACACATGTATTCCATCTTGCAAAACCTGGACTGCTGTCTATGTCTACTGCCTCACGCGTCCACAACAAATAAGAATAGCTCATAATCTCAACCAAAAAAAAAAACTCATCAGAACCACCAGTGCGCAAACAACAATTTTTTTAGCACCAATTTACAAATAAGAATTGTCTTCCTCCTTGTACGACCAACTCAGTAATTAGCAATCTTATAGATTATATAGATAAGAGAACATAAGGATAGTATTATGAATCATATAGATTAGAGAACATAAGGACAATATATTTGGCATTGTTACCACAAGAAGTAAAGAACATAAATCATGCGTAAAAGTATAGGACTAATTATATAGAAGTGGTAGCACTCACTAGAGGAGGCGGCGGAAGGAGATGCCAACCGTGTGGTGCCCAGAGCCGCAGGGTAGGGAGGTGGGGGTGGCTGGGGCTGATGTGCGTTGATCTGCGGGGAGAGAGGAGGTGGTGGTGGAGTCAGTGGCAAAGGAGGTGGGCAAAGGGGAGGAGGATGGCGGCGGCGCCCACTCGATCTAGGTGAGGGGGAGGAGAAAGGCGGAAGGATCGAGATGGTCGTGTGCTTGTTTCTGGCTAGCGGTGGAAGGAGGTGGGCGAGGGGGAGGAGGATGGCGGCGACGCCCACTCAATCTGGGCGAGGGGGAGGAGAAAGGTGGAAGGAGCGAGATAGTTGCGTGCCTGTGTCTGGCTGGCGGTGGAAGGAGGTGGTGACGGCGCCCACTCGATCTGGGCGAGGGGGAGGAGAAGGTGAAAGGAGCGAGATGATTGTGTGCCTGTGTCTGCCTGGCGGTAGAAAGAGGTAGGTGATGGGAAGGAGGATGGTGGCGGCGCCCACTCAATCTGAGTGAGGGGGAGGAGAAAGGTGGAAGGAGCGAGATGGCTATGTCCTGTGTGCCTGTGTCTGGCTAGCGGTGGAAGGTTTCTAGGGTTCACACGATGGGTATTGATGTTTGTATGGGCTAGTTGAGTCGGCTAGCAGCCAACGAGGCGAACGAGCCTATCGAGCGGCTCAAGCTCAACTCGAAAATGACACGAGCTGTGAATGAAGCTTGATTCGACTTGTGTAAGTCATGAGCCTGAGTCGAGCCGGCTCGATCTTGGTTCGAGCTGAGCTGGCTTACGAGACTCGAGCTATTTTTTCAGCCCTAATTCATGTGTTCAGTGCCCACAACCATTGGGCTTAATCTCCGTTCTCCTTGCCTTTTCGATGTACCCTGAACTCCGCAGTGGTTGTGCTCCATCCATATTGATCCTACAAAATTGGTTGTATTATAATGTAAATAGTTTTAGTCATAGTTATAAAATTCGGACCGGTCATCGACTCGGTCGAGGTCTCGGGTTACTGACTCGGTAGTCGGACCACATGTTTTTAAATTATATATATATAGACACACACACCCCACACAAAAATAGGGAAAATCAACGATACACAAAAAAACAATAGTTAAATAATCTAAATTTTGAACAACAAATTAAGTCAGTCAAAGTAGGACATCATGGACGCACACAATAATGAGATCATTCAAACAGTTGATGTTCTAGTCTATTTTTCTGCTTTGAATGATTATGTTTTAATATGCTTCAATTCCTCTCACATCTAGATGCACTACATGTTTAGCTTAATAAAGGGATTGCCAACTTACATCTTACCATATATCTACTACTTAAAGCTTGGAGTTGGTGGTTGTCCGTCCCCCTTCATGCAACGTGAGACGTTGGATCCATCCTCCTTCATGTGACGTGAGTCGTTGTATCTTTCTCGTGTGCGTGCGGTTCGCTACTCCCGGTCGAGCAGAAACCACTCTCTGCACTCCCAATCTCCCATCACTCGGTCTCCCATCTCCTCCCATTGAAACCGTCACCCCACCTCTTTCTCGTGCGCAACCTTGTCATCTCCTACAGATCCCAATCCCCTTTCGAGATGGAGGCGGGTTTGCCCCCAAGCTCCTCGCCTCATCTCCCTGCACACCAACGACGACGACGCGGACATGGTACACACTATCAACCGCAATGGCAGAAATCGAGGGAGACAGAGGAGCTAGCGACGACGGCTTGCACTCGACGGCGGCGATGGATGGTGACGAGGTAGCGACGGCCAAGGGGCAAAACGAAGCCCCGGGGAGGAGTGGGTCCTTTGGGTGGCGGTGGCGCAGTAAGGCCGGTGGCAAGGTGGCGGCAATCGCGGTGACAAGGAGAAGCGGCTCAGGTGTGCGGCGGAAACGACAAAGTGTTGGCGCCTAGGGAAAAAGAAGGCGCACACGAGGTTGGCGGCGGCACGGGAAATGCTACGGGAAGCTCGGGGTGATCAAAGAATGGCTAGAGCGGTGGTGCGATGATGGCGGAAGTGGAGAAGAAAAGGTGACGGTGGTAGCACGACACGGCGGCGGAACGACGACGAGAAAGGTAGGGATCAGAGGACACACGAGAACATTGTGTGACGTGTACGGGAAAGCGAGAGAGCTCACCGGTGATGAGATCAATGGCGGCAGCTCGGCCGGCTTTGGAGAAGAAAAGGGTGGTGACGAGTCAGTGATGCTCCGAGGACAAGGAGGTGAGCACCGGCTAGAACGCGACGAGGCGCATCCCATAGTGGCGACGACACGGGCAGAAAGGCAACAACAGCGAAGCAATTCGCCGGCGAAGGCTTTCGGCGGCACTTCGGTGGAATTTCGACAAAACGGCGATGGATCCAAGGGCGGCGACTTAGGGTTTTAGAAGAGGTGGACGAGGCGGAAGATATGACACAGGTGGAGCTCTTTTATAGGCACGGGGTGGGGGAGTTTGCATGGAGGCCAACGGCGGCTTCCATGTCCAGCTCGGACACGGGCAAAGCTGGCGGGAGGAAGAAGGAAAGGAGGAACTAGAGGCTGACAGGTCGGGCCCGCTCGACAGCGAGAGGAGGGAAGAGAGGCGGGGTGGGCTGTGGGCGGAAAGAAGAAAGGCCAAGGCAGCTAGGCCGGCGGAAAGAAATTGGGTCGAAGGAAAAAGAAAGCGGTCTGGAAAGAAAAGAAAACGTGGCCCGAAGGAAAAAAACCGAAAATGAGTTTTTTTTTTCGAATTTAGGAAATTAGATTAAAGCAATCCGAGCTCAAAGAAATAGCAAATAAACTTCAAAAATTCCTAGAAAACTTTGAACTTAAGGAATCCAAATAAAACAACTTTGAATTTAATTGAAGTTTAAAGTAATCACATTAAATTGTTTTGATTTCTGAAAATTCAAATTAAGCTTGAACTTAAACAAGAAAATTCAAATGCTTATTTTTATTTTTAAATGCTTCAAATGAACTCCAAATTTGGGATGTTATAGCGGTGTCGTGGATGACCCGCGGTGGGGAACTGGCCCAGGACGGATGGCGGTGGCGAGATCTGTCGTATCCCTCACCTCCGGCTGCAGTGTCGACGCCTCCAATACCGATGCCTTTGCCGGTGCCATTCTTTCTCGTGTTGCCGCCAGGCATGCCTCAGCTGGTGTCTTGCGTGATAATCTCGATGGTGCTTCTCACTACCGAGCCGCCCAAGGAGATCAATGAGGTATGTTGGTGTGTTAATCACTCACTCTCTTAGTTCCTTGAAGGGTATGGAGTGGCATTGTGTGGCAGAGAGTTTTAGACTTAAATAATTTGTCGAAGGGAGAAATTATGTTTTGTAGGTTTGCGTTTTTGTAAAGGATAATAGATTCATAGGGAAGGTAGTATTGGAAGAGTTCCAGTGATATACTTTTGCATGAGATTGGGCATTCTGTCTGATTGAGGTGATCAATGAAGACAACAAATATCATAGTTCTATACTTCTGCTTTACTTCTGTCCAATGGGTTGGGCAATAGGATTTCATCTGTGGTGATTAACTTGGTTTATTGGTTGTAATTTTTTAATTGAATGGGACACATCTGATCGGTTCAATGGGTCAGGTTGTTAGAGTTTCTCTATTCACTTCCTCATGTTCTTGTCTACTCTTAGTTGGGTGTGTAGAGTATTGCACATTTGCTCATTATGTTTGTTGATTAATGTATATCATTCTCCATTGTTCATGAAATTTGGTTGCTAAATAATACATGCGAAATGTTCATGATATTTCTCATAAACATTTAGCTACTTTGGTGTTTTGTCTTACTAGAGCATCATGTGTCAGTGGCTCCGTGCCTGCTTCATAGGTTGTATTATTGGGCTCACAGCCTTGCACTTATCGGGCTTTTGGCAAGCAAGTTGCAATTGATGTTGAGCGTGAAGAAGATGAAGGTGGTACTGTTGGAGAGACTTTCACTAACTATGTAAGAATTCCATGTACTTTGATGGCCGAGTTTGTACTATGTGGAAATGCTTTCTACTTCTTATATATTATTATTCTTCTTCTTTTTTATTGAATTACTTGATAATTTACCATATGTGCACTTATTTCCAGAGGCCTCCCAAGCTATCTCTTGGTCTACCTCATCCAAATCCAGTTGTAGAAACTTCTTTGTCAGCTGTTCAACCTCCTAAACCGACTTACAACTTGAATATCATGGATGAATTGGATGATACCAAGGCATTATCTTGCTTACAAATTTAAACAGTAGTTTATGCTTGTCAGGTTAGTTACCATTCTATGATTTTTCTATAAAGTTTTTATATATCACACCTTTTGTAAATCTTTATGTTGTTTTATGACAGCGGTACCTTTATCATCTCCCAACTGGTGATAGAGCGTTTTTTCATTGGTGCAATTACTAGATTAATATGGAAAAATTGGCAACAGGGAAGGCATAAGGCAGTGTAATACTTTTGGCAAGAAATCTCATTCAATAGCTGCTCTGCTTTTTTTTAGAATTTCTTACAGTTGTGTTTGCCTTCTTCATTGCTTGATTCTATCTGTATTCGTGGTTGCAATTTCCAGGTGCTTATCTGTTGGTTCTAACTTGAAGAATGACGCTCGAAGTGATTTAGATGACGTGGGTGCAACATGTGTGTTGAATAGTTTGCCAACTTTTATAAATACTGTGTTGAATAGTTTGGCAAGATTCTGTGGTATTTCAGTGATTTTTGTTACTCTTTCCCTCCCTTGTGCCTTAAGTGAGGTTAGTTTAATGCTCTTAATAGTTAACTGTGGCAATGCTCTAAGAATGAATATTTTCATGATGTAAAGTACATACCGATGTTCGGACACTGAGTATTTGTTAATGATAATATTGTCTTAACCATTTTTTTTAGTTGCTACTTGTTCTCCCCCTAATGATAATACTGTCTTAACGTTTTTTTTAGTTGCTACTTGTTCTCCCCCTCTATTTTCTTTTGATCAGTCACAAACTTATAAAGTACAACACAATATAACTTTGATATTGAATATTCCTATTCCTACCCGCAACGTTTGCGTGGAGGATCAAGGTAAGAAGAAAGCGAGGGAATTGCTTGAAATTTGCCCTGATTTTGGGTTCCTTTTCTATTCTAATTATCAGGCGATATGTGAATTTCTAATGAACAGGAGGAGGCAGCAGTAATCACATGGAGGATGTTGATGTTTATATGTGTGTGAAGGAAAAATGATATTTATTACGCGGTTTAGGATCCCGTGTACTGATACCAATATGTATCACACTCTTTTGGGGTTTCACACTCTTTTGGGGTTCCGTTGTAACACATGGACACTTAACTAGTACTAGTCCAATGTCCGTGTTTTGCTCGGATTAAAAAAATCACAATCCTAACATGTCGGGTCACAACCGTCGCTTCCACCATGCCTCGCCACCACATATGCCTTCATGTCCACCACCAAGCTCAATCTATGTTTTGCACCCCATTGTGAGACTCTCAATTATTGAAATCCTTATTAAAATTATCACTATAATCTTGTGTCGGAACATTGCAAATCATTAGCCTAAATTGAGGCTCCTTGCCTTACCCATATATGTCATGCAATATTTCCCAGGATCAGTGAATATTGCACATATATCCTTAAACAACATTGCATCATTCACATACAAGTCATACATTCACATAATTATACATCAATACTTACATCACTAATTTCGGTTGCTACAGGACCGAATAAAAACAGATGACCTTGGGTCATTAACAAAAAGAGCAACAGCGGAAACAAAAACATAAAAGCAAAACCACCAATGGCCCCATTATCCATGAGTGCTATTGCGTGGAGGCTAGAACTAGCATTACTCGTTAGCGTCACCCAGATCGGCGCTAACGGGCATCTCATATAGATATCCATCCTCACCTGCAACAAGAGGTCATAAACCCCTAGTACGAAAGGTACTCCAGCAAGTCTTACACAAACTAATAAAAGAAAGTGTTTAGAAGAACCTATACAAAGGAATAGAATTTTATATGCATAAGGTTATCAACAGAAGGCTTAATTGGTTCAATTTGCATAAATCGATACCTGTTAACCTACAATCGCTAAATTTTGACAAAGCAGTTTTAATAATTTAATTTGGACTAAAAACAGTAAGTAATTGAACATAAGCATAAACGGTATCAATAATAGTCATTGATCATTACCAAACCGAGCATAACACTCCTCATGCCGAAATTAAAATTTCCAAAACCCAAATTAGAGCAAATGCTATACAGGTGACATCAATCCAAGCGTTGTCCGTAACCGTGGACACGGCTATTCGAATAGTTTTAATCCTTGCAGGGGTGTACATCTTTACCCACACGACTTAGTTAGCCCGTAGCCCCTAGGATAATAGCACACTGCCTTTGGTATGCCGTACGTAAACTAAGATTCGTAGTTTTCAACAAGTTAACACTATTGAGTTGGATGACCCATGTGAAATCGATCCCGCTTAAACAACGATCGATAGCATATATTCAACCGAGGTTCACATGTTGTACAGGAATGCCGACCACCAATTAAATGCAAACTCGTGTTAGCTACACATATTACACCGATAGCGGGCCTCAAGGTACGTACATGCGATGTAACACATCTACGCCCTTACCCTTCTAAGAACATCCGATATCGATATAAGCTCCACATGGCATACGACACGGCCCGAAGACTTAAGCATCTATGCCATATGAAATCAATACACATGTCCTTACTCTCCTGATCCAACTCAATAATATTAACCCTTTACTTAACCAAACAATACCATACATCGCGTGTGGAAGCACGTTGGTGCTTGAATTGGGCCGTCGAGTTCACCCTTAATCAACCTGCATAAGACATCCACAGCTTCCCATTCTCGCACTAGGCACCATCACTAGCATCCACTTGTCCAGATTTGAATTAAGTTTAACAACAAGATTTAAATTCATATCAGATTTAAATAAACTGAACAAAGAATCAATAAAAATGTATTTGTTGTTCCCCAGGTTTGACAAGATAAGCCTGCCAAACACTATCGTTCTATGGACTGCATGGCTAAGCAAAATGGAAATTAAGTATTATATCACCACAAACTACCTAGGTTGAGTGTATGATCAATTCAAGGTAAACCATAAGTTCTGGTCATAACTAACTAGGAACAGAACATAAATAGTCTTTTAGAAAATTGCATGCAACAGTATCACTGTATTTTATAAATCTACAGTTCAAAAGATTAGGATCAACATGGTGCGTAGAGGAAGCTTGCCTTGGTAATAATAGATAACCTCTTGTTCAGGTTCTGGTGGCTCAACAAAAGACTCAACAATCTCAGAAGAACCAGTATCTAGAACACAAAAACCCAATAAATAGCAAGAAAACGGCAAGGAACAATGCATAAAAGAAGTCATGATCAATAGCTCAATGCATAATTAACAACATGCTTAAGTCATACCTTACTCAAGGACAATACCCCATATATAATAGCTACTACTACATGTTATCAGAATTTAATGGGTTAGAAAAGCATTACAGGTTCAGATTTGATTAGTAAAGAACTAGAGTTTCAAATCTCTAAAACTGAAATTTAACTTAACACTTGCACTCTTTACTAGAAGGAATAGAGGTCAACAATAGGTTGCATGTGGCGGCATGACCACCAATAGCAACTAAACTGAAATGGAAATCGAAAAAGCTACGATTTGAGCTTTTAGCAAAACCGTAATCTAGATAGATTGCAAAGAAAGAGTTAGATGTTTCATTAGATTAAGAGCACTTGATATTTTTGAATAAGCCAAGGCTAATGAGTAATATTCAAAACCTAACTCACCACATAGCATCATTAGCATTCACAAGCAAGATGATCAAAATCGATTACTGTGTTTGATTTTTAGCAAACCAAAATCAAGCGTAAATTCAAAAATCAGATTGATGAACTAGGACATTAGAAGAAAATGATATTCTGGACTAATTCTCAACTAATTGAGACATATACTAAGTCTAATTCATCTCCTACTATCACCTATCAACCAAAGATCAATTTCGCTTTAGATCGCTCTGATTTGAGTTTAGCAAAATCGAAATTTGGATAGCTTGCAAAAAAAGCTTTGCTGATTTTTGATTTGAACCAATCAATGATTTTATTTAGATTACTAGATAATGAATAAAACTTAAAGCCTAGCATACTATTTAGCATCAAATACTAGTAGTCATCAAAATTTGAGGCTTACAAAGTAAAGCAAAAGTCAGATTTTGAAATCAAATTCGGACAGATTTAGAGATGCAAACTTGATGCTCCATTAGACTATATCAAATTGACATACTTGATGGATATACAGCTAGATAAGTACAACCACCAGTTTTACTTATCACTAAACATCCAATAACACTAAGGAGCAATTCCTGTGTCGATTGAAATTGCGCTTTTGCTTTACAAAATCAAAATCAAGCGCTTTCACAAAAGAAAACTTGCTACTGCATTAGACTAAGAGAAAATACTATTTCAGATTAAGCTACAAATAAATGAGTACACTAAGAAGCCTAACTCCTCACCAAACATTAGTTAGCACTAACTACCAAATTTCGGTCAAATAGAATGCGCTTTTGATTTTCAAAACTGAACAGACAAACACCAAATGCAATTTGTTTGAGTTAAATGATCAC
This sequence comes from Hsuehochloa calcarea, assembly GCA_036346395.1. Lineage (NCBI taxonomy): Eukaryota > Viridiplantae > Streptophyta > Magnoliopsida > Poales > Poaceae > Hsuehochloa > Hsuehochloa calcarea. The sequence goes on along the minus strand of CM070609.1, from coordinate 23,007,532 downwards.
AAGTAAAGTACTATACTTAAGCTTAGGTATTCCTAATTAGATTAGGAAATTAACCCACCATTTGCTAACAAAGAATTGACAAGAAAGAAGGAAGTTCTTGTGTACTACTAGTCCAACCGAAAATGGACAGGGAGCAGTCGGCTTGAAAAGATTACAGATTTCAATTTTTGCTGTGTACTTCTGCTAGTATAACCGAAAATGGACAGTGCACAGCCGACCACTAATGACCTCTAGCAATAATTGAAGTCTGCTACTAACGATTCTCAGGTTCAAATAAGACCTAAATAGGCTGAAAAGAGACAAGAGAAACCCTAGAACTTGGAAACGATAAGAAAGACCGAAAAGTTATAAAAAAACAACTATTCGCACAAAGATGATCCAAGCATAATTGCACAAGTGAATAGCTCAAGGGCTCTTGGACCTTAGGATGATCAACATAACAAAAATTAAAGTGTAATCTTACCAACTAGAGTAGAAGAAAATGGAGTTAAGAGTTTGGCCAAACAGAAAACTTCCAAGTCCTTTTCTCAACTTCACCAAAATGTAAATTATCCCTTGATGCTCTCTTCAAGCTAGGTTCAATTTGAAAACTACTCCATATTCCATCGAGAAGAAAGAAAACCTCGGAAAGCTTTTTCGGTCAAGAAATGGCGAGGAGCTCAAAGACTAATGCTTAAGGAAGGTTAACCTCGAGCAAAGGAGAGGGTCCTAGAGAAGGAATACGTGGCGCCTTGAGGTTAATTGGCACCGGTTATACACAAGCTCACAGAGCACATCCTCGCTCCGTGATCCGCCGACAAGACCTTTGCTCTGCATTGCTCGAGGTGGCTCGCCGTGATCACTTCTGCTGGCTTGCTCTGTTGTCTTGGCCGCAAAGACCGCCATCCAGCCGAAAGAAGAGAAAGGAAAAGAGGGTTGCTGCTCTGAGTTACTTGCTGGACAAAGCACTGCTCCCCAACTGAAAAGAAAGAAGGAAAAAGAGCTGGCACTAGCTGCTGCCTTGCATTGAGATTTGCTGCTCATTTGCACCGCCTCCACCAAAGAAGGAAGGGATGGAATAGAGATTAGTCAGTATGCCTGTGCTCCCTTCGTTAGCGTGAAGAAGGAAGCAACAGAAGCTCCAAGAAAACCAGCCACTTAATCGAAAAGGGATGGCTGAGATTGATGGAGGCAAAAAGAAATAGCAAATCAATATTTTGGATTGTAACAACATACCCAAGTTTCAAAATAAACAGTGATGCTATGAAAAGCATCTAATTACTGTTTACTAAAACTGAGACTGTTACACCCATTACTCAACCACTACAAGAAACCTATATCCAAACTATTTGGCCATTAAAATCCGCTACTGCTCTAACAATTTACCACACTAAACAAAGCTGCATGGTTGAACGAACAATAACAATTACCACTGCAACATATTGTAGGCCAATTGAGTGAAGTGTTAAGCTAACTCTAACATTCCATCCAAAACAATACTAACATTGACCACCCTTAATGATTTTAGAAAGACATTTACTACCCTTGATCTGTCTAGAACATAGGATAACTCATAAAAGGTTAACAACTACCTATAAGGGTAGACATGTCTGAGTCCTTTGGAGATAAGTTTCATTCTGCGTACTTGCTAAACTCCAATTCACAATCAATTATATGTTCCAAGTGTTCACCAAGGAAGTACCCAACACAGTGCCCAACATCTAAATTTTGATTAAACAAATATGAGCATTTGATGTGGTTTGTAATTTCAAGCAAGCTCACTTCCAAGACCCAACAATTATTGCTAGAAGCCTAGAACACATGAGAACTCATCTCTCACACAATTGCGTGTCGTCTTCCCAGGAGGACAGGACCCTGCCTTTCTTGCACTTTAGTTCAAATTATTGTGCCATCTATAGCAACTGTTAGTTTTTAATCTTGTTGCATGTATGTGTTGCACGTATTTGCATGTTGTAGGAGTGCATGCATTAGTGGTGAAGTTAGTCATTGTTTGCATGTAGGAAGTGGTCCAGGACGTGGGGCTAGTGTTGCATGGAGTTAGTGGGAGGTGTGGATGCATGTGTGCATGTGTTAGTGGGAGGTGTGGGTTAGTGGAGGTGTGGCTGCATGTGTTGTGTGCGTGAGAGGCTTATATAAAGCCCATGTATTCAGTTGGTTAAGTTAAGTTGAATAGGAACAAAACGACACAAGTCGAGTTGTGTCTCCGGTGTTCCTTGTGTTTCATCTTCATAGAGCTCAGTAGTACAAGAGAATAGAGGTACTCTCCGTCGTACTCCAGTGTTGCTCCAGAGTGTTCTCTCGTATTAGTTGTGTCCACGGGATAGCGTTGAGTATTAGGTGAGTGCTCAAACCCAACATTTGGTATCAGAGCCGGTGTTGTGATGGCAAGGATGGCGAGGTCAGTGTATCCGTTGTCGTTGAGGCGTGTCGCCAGTGGCCTAGAGGAGGTGGCTAGCGGCAGCAAGCAGGTGGCTCGCATTAGGCCGTTGGCACGAGACGGGAAGGAGGGGAGTGTCACGCTTCAGTACCCGTTGTTGACTAGTAGCAACTATGCTGCATGGTCGATGAAGATGCAAGTGTACATGGAGGCGCAGGGAGTGTGGGATGCCGTTGAAGAAGATGATGTCGAGAGGCGCCAAGACAAGATGGCACTTGCGGCCATCTATCATGGTGTGAGCGAAGAGACCCTTCTTGCTCTCAACGGCAAGAGGACGGCGAAGGAGGCATGGGCGACTCTCAAGTCCATGTACGTTGGAGTTGAGCGCGTGACGAGGGCCAAGCTCCAAACCGCTAAGAAAGAATTCGACAACCTTCATATGCGTGAAGGTGAGTCAATTGATGATTTTGCCATCAGGGTCACCCTCGCTCTCAGCAAGATGCGACGCTGGGAGAGAGGGTTGACGACTCTTGTGTTGTGGATAAGGTGCTTCGGGTTTTGACACCGAAGTTTCTACCGATCGTTTGCACTCTCGAGAACCATGAGGACTTGGATGTGATGTCGGTCGAAGAAGTGTTCGGCTAAAGGCGTTCGAGGAGCGCCACATGGTTGGTGAGGAGGAAGGTGAGCACTTGCTGCTCACCCGCGCTCAATGAGAGTTCAGGGCCAAGAACAAGGAAGGCGGATCCGGCTCCGGTAAGAAGAAAAACACCTTTAACAAGGAAAAAATACGTTGTTATAACTGTCAAGAGTACGGGCACTATTCTTGGGAGAAGAAATGCCATGGGTCGAAGAAGGAGAATGAGGCGCATCTCGTTATGGCGGACTCCGACGATGAACCAACCCTGCTTTAGTGCAACAAAATTAGGGGAGAATGTTAGTTTTTAATCTTGTTGCATGTATGTGTTGCACGTCTTTGCATGTTGTAGGAGTGCATGCATTAGTGGTGAAGTTAGTCATTGTTTGCATGTAGGAAGTGGTCCAGGACGTGGGGCTAGTGTTGATTGGAGTTAGTGGGAGGTGTGGATGCATGTGTGCATGTGTTAGTGGGAGGTGTGGGTTAGTGGAGGTGTGGCTGCATGTGTTGTGTGCGTGAGAGGCTTATATAAAGCCCATGTATTCAGTTTGTTAAGTTAAGTTGAATAGGAACAAAACGACACAAGTCGAGTTGTGTCTCCGGTGTTCCTTGTGTTTCATCTTCATAGAGCTCAGTAGTACAAGAGAATAGAGGTTCTCTCCGTCATACTCCAGTGTAGCTCCAGTGTTCTCTCGTGTTAGTTGTGTCCACGAGATAGCGTTGAGTATTAGGTGAGTGCTCAAACCCTAATTGTTGGAAATCGAGAGTGCACTCACACAGTACTTTCGTGGACACACGCACTCTCAATCTCATAATGTAAGAAGAAGATAAACAGAGATGTCTCCTTTTCTGGTGCTAACTGCTGCACCCTGTTTTCAACACTCTGTTATTGCTCTCTGATACACATACATGGAGAATGGATATACACACACACACACACGGAGAGTACTACTCCTGTTATTCCCCTACTCAATGCATCGGCAGCTCTTAGGCCTTAAATACACCCCTAATGATCCACATACGCTCCACACACATGCACACGTTGCGATGGACTGAGTCTCCTATTTGACCGGGCTTCTCGACACCTAGACCAACTCCCTGCATGCCGCTACATGCAGCAACTAACTCCTAATCTCAGCGCACACACGTACTAGGTCCACACCTACACAGCATACGCAAGACTAGGTACAATCAAATTAACTAAACAACATGCAACTAAATGCAAATACTCAACATGAAACTAAATACTAATCAAGATTAGTGTATAACATTTTCTCCCCTAATCTTGATTTGTCACTCACCGTTCGGACTTTCATTGCAGTCTCACACTGACTTCTTATGGTGGCCTCACACCTCCTTTCATGCACGTCTGCTGACGACCACACATCGTCGTCGTACACAACTTCAAGCGTGAGCGAGACACCATTGTGGCCTCACGCCACTAGCTTCTCCTCGCAGCGGCATCACACTGCTACCGCTCGGCATCACACCGAGGCATGCTTGTCGGCTTCACACCGACTCCTCTAGCGACGATGGCTTCACACCACCTCCTTCGGCTTCACGCCGAATCCTCACGACGGTTTGGCACCGTCATCACGCTCCACGCCATGTGCTGCACTGTGCCGCCAAAGCGCGCCTCCGTGTGCCGACTGCACGCCATCACCGTCACTACCCGGCTGCGCAGCGATTAGGGATGGCAATTGTGCCCGATTACCCGCGTGCCCGCGAGCGAATACCCTAATGGAGGCGGGTATGGGCGTCTTTCTTTGCCCACGGGTATGAAAACGGCACAATTCCTTACCCGTCGGTAACGGTATGGGCATGGGTAAGCTCCACCGCACTCGCCGCCGACACCCGTGATCTACCCACATGTGTAAGAAACTATATCAATTTGTATTTGTATTTTATTTGTTAAACTTGATTAGTTGTCTTGTCGAACATGATATGTGAATTGTGATGAACTTTATTAGTTGTTGAATGCGTGATGCACCATTGATGTGTGAATTATGATGAACTTGATGTATGCATTGCTCGTGGGTAACGAGCATGTACGCTGGCGATGTGTACCCACGGCGGTGATGCATTATTCGCGGGTAACGGGTATGCCGCGGCGACGGTATGGGCGAGGTTTTTCGCCGCTTTTCTTCGCGGTATACCCGTGGGGAATTCGGGTCGCGGTACGGGTATGGCGAGCACTACCCGTGCCGCGCTCGATTGCCATCCCTAGCGCGATACGGTGCGCTCGAGGCCGCAACCACCGCACCTGCCGCTCATTGTTCGGTGCTCTGCGAGCCTCAGGCGCTCGCTATGCGCCTTCGCGCACACCCAACGGGCACCGCCGCCTTCTGCAGCATCGCGCCGCGAACCGCTATTCCCGAAGATCTTGAGGCTCTGATACCAATTGTTGGAAATCGAGAGCGCACTCACACAGTACTTTCGTGGACACACACACTCTCAATCTCATAATGTAAGAAGAAGATAAACAGAGACATCTCCTTTTCTGGTGCTAACTGTTGCACCCTGTTTTCAATATTCTGTTATTGCTCTCTGATACACACGCATACATGGAGAATGGATATACTCACACACACACACGGAGAGGACTACTCCTGTTATTCCCCTACTCAATGCATTGGCAGCTCTTAGGCCTTAAATAAACCCCTAATGATCCACATACGCTCCATACACACGCACACGTTGCGCCGGACTGAGTCTCCTATTTGACCGGGCTTCTCGGCACCTAAACCAACTCCCTGCATGCCGCTACATGCAGCAACTAACTCCTAATCTCAGCACACACACGTACTCGGTCCACACCTACACAGCATACGCAAGACTAGGTACAATCAAATTAACTAAACAACATGCAACTAAATGCAAATACTCAACATGCAACTAAATACTAATCAAGATTAGTGTCTAACATTTTTGGTATCAGAGTTGAGAGGTCTTCAGTTCAAGACTCGGTTGGCGTAATTAAATAATAATAATTGCAGCCCACTTCTATTCCACGTCTTAGGCCTGAGGTAGCCTATACATGAGGGGGAGTGTTGAAGTATAAGTGAATTGTACACCTTTGCTCATCAGCTTAAGCTTTTGGGTGAACTGGTTGGTGCATGCAACGCAATGGTTATGGGCCCAACTAATACTCAAATGAGATTGCATTATGAGATTGAGAAATTAGTATAAACCAATTGGTATTAACTAAACATGCAGATCTTCTTCTTACATTATGAGATTGAGAGTGTGTGTATTCTCCATGTATGCGTGTGTATCAGAGAGCAATAACAGAGTGTTGAAAACAGGGTGCAGCAGTTAGCACCAGAAAAGGAGACATCTCTGTTTATCTTCTTCTTACATTATGAGATTGAGAGTGCGTGTGTCCACGAAAGTACTATGTGAGTGCACTCTCAATTTCCAACAATTGGTATCAGAGCGAGGTGATGACGAAAACGATGTCGCGCGGTGACGCCTCATCGAGCGGAGCCATTGTGAGTAGTCGTTTGGGCGACTCGACGATGACAACGATGATAGGGAGGCTCCCGTACCCAATGCTGACAAGGATGAACCACGCGGCGTGGGCGATGAGGATGAAGTACCTCCTGCGAGCCAACGACGCATGGGGTGTCGTTGTTCGCGAGAACTCGTCTGAGGACGTCGATGAGAGCAAGGACCAGCTGGCCTTGACAATCATCTCCTAGTCGATTGACGAAGAGAAGTTGCTGCGAGTTGCGGAGAAGGAGGCCGCGTCTGATGTATGGACAGCGCTACGTTCCATGCATGTGGGCGTCGAGCGTGTTCGGGAGGCAAGGATCCAGTCCTTGCGCTCGGATTTTGATAACCTTAAGATGAGTGATGCAGAGTCCGTGGATGATTTCGCGGCGAAGTTCACGACGCTCGTTGGGCACATTCGTGAGCTTGGAGACGCGATGGAAGAGAAGTATGTTGTGAAAAAGCACTACGAGCCGTTTCTGACAAATTCATCAATGTTGCTTCGTCGATGGTGCTATTTGGTGACATCAACCAGATGGCCGTAGAGGAGGCCATTGGATCACTGAAGGCACACGAGGAGCTTCTCAAGGGGCGGGATACACGGACGGAAGAGCAACTTCTCATGATAAGAGGACATGACTCGTCGCGAGGGCAAGGTCGCGGCCGTGGACTCACCTAATACTCAACGCTATCCCATGGACACAACTAACACGAGAGAACACTCTGGAGCTACACTGGAGTACGACGGAGAGAACCTCTATTCTCTTATACTACTGAGCTCTATGAAGATGAAACACAAGGAACACCGGAGACACAACTCGACTTGTGTCGTTTTGTTCCTATTCGACTTAACTTAACAAACTGAATACATGGGCTTTATATAAGCCTCTCACGCACACAACACATGCAGCCACACCTCCACTAACACATGCACACATGCATCCACACCTCCCACTAACTCCATGCAATACTAGCCCCACGTCCTGGACCACTTCCTACATGCAAACAATGACTAACTTCACCACTAATGCATGCACTCCTACAACATGCAAATACGTGCAACACATACATGCAACAAGATTAAAAACTAACAGCAACTACCGAGTAAAAAATTAGAATTGAACATGCACCCGCACAATACTAGAATTTGAACAATTCTCAACTAAAGATCCCACCTTTATCAGAAGTGATAGGTGTCCATCATTACAACTTCTTCCACTCCAGCCGGCAGTGAAAATCCATGACCTTGTTAAGACTTCCATGCTATGGAGGGGGTAGGCAAGAGTTGGGACTTAAACTACTTGGTAATTTCCATGATAATTTGGCATGCATAAACAATGTGATATACCATGTGCAGTGATGTGCCTGATTAGAGACATTGAGCCCTTACCAATCCAGTTCTCAACAACCATTGCCACGGACACATGAAACAAAAAACAAAACTATGAGATCTCACAATGCAGCCCTGCTGACACTCGATTTCGAACCTGGTCCCTCAGCCCCCTACTTGCTGGCAGTAGCATGACGACGTCGAGCACTCACGCCGCCACGCATTGCAGCCTCATCACCCCGCACGAGCCGCCACTGCTGCCAGCCTTGTCCGGCGACTACAGCTGCTCCTCAACGCGCGGCCTCCTTCCCCATACGGTGCGATCTCCAGCATCGCGACCATCAACCATCGTCGCCTCTGTTGAGAGGATGGCAGCACTGCACGTGCTTTCTTCCATTCTTGCGTAGAGGACAGTCCAAATGGGGATAGAGAGTGGGTGGGTTACATGAGCAGAACTAATTACATGCAAATTGAGGAGACTCCAAATGGGGATGTTGGCGATTAGATTGGTCGCGACGGGACAGGGGTGGCCCGATCGATGAGGGGATGGAGGCGAGTAGGTGTCGTAGCAGTGTAGGGGAGAAAGAGGGTAGCAGCGCAGGGATGAGTGGGGCGTGGGCGTGTGGTTGGGTAGTTGGGATGCGGGCGGGGAGTGGAGAGGAGGTTTCTTGCATGGCTGGAGATGTAGGGGCAGTTTTATAGTAGTTGGAGGCCACTCGACGCGATCTGGATTGTCGGTGCCCCGATCATTAATCCAACGGACGCCGAAGAGGGTGGGGAGGATGGACGACCACCAACTCAAATTTTTAAGTAGTAGAGATGTCTTAGATCTAACTATATATTACTCTGATTAGAAAATAGAACGGTAAAAATCTAGCGCTTACATCTTAACAAAGACTAGAAAGTAGAGATAAGCAAAGCAAGAAAGTAGAGAAATGCATCATATCTTGCTTATGGAAGTGAAGCTGAGCAGAGAACGGAGGGTAGCTACCGACCGGAGTGAGAGAATGAGAAAGACGAAAATTATTTATGTGTAGCCGCCAATTTTACAATGGAATTCCTACTAAAACCTAGAAGCACCTAAAGTATGAACATGTCATTCAGCTTGGTCTTGAAAAACTGTTTCATTTTAAGGGTTTCTTAAAAATTGGCCTTATAAGCAAAACCGGCCGTGTCGGCCGAGTCGACTGGATTTTTCTGGGTCAATTGCATTCGGTCTTGCAAGTATGTCCAGCCCACCAAAGCCTCTGGTTCTAGGTTTTTCCGGTACAACCGCCGATCCTATTTTGTAACTATGGTTTTAGTATTCATCAAACACCGGTGGGAATGTCATCATGCGCCTAAGAGAGCTAATCGACCAATCGTCTTGTCAATGCGGGGATAGCTCAGTTGGGAGAGCGTCAGACTGAAGATCTGAAGGTCGCGTGTTCGATCCACGCTCACCGCATAATTTTTTTTCTGTTGATATTTTGTTTAGCTTCTTTTCTCTCGATATTTTGTTTTCTAGTGGAGCCTATGAAGTATTTGACATAAGATATTGACCTTTTAAGGCCTTGCATTTGCTATGCTAGGTTGGGACTTGAGTTTTTTATTCTATTTTTATATAGGCCAGTCTATATAAGATTCGATTGTTTTTTCAATCTAAAATAGTTAAATTCTAGTTCATTTACAACTCTATTATATATAAATTGCAGTGAATTATTTATATAATTTTTGTTTTTGTCACTGTAATTATTCTCGAAAGTCTTAATAACTCATATTTCCATCACATAATTCAAAATATAACATATACTTTGAGAGATTGAGTAAAAATAAATATAAAAAATAAAATTATATATTAATAAAATACAACAATGGGGTGAATCCGTTATGTTCTGAATTAAAAAAATCATAATAAATTTGGACTCAATTCATCGTAAAATTCATCATATAAGTGTAAATTTTAAAGTATATCAGACGGATAAAAATTCAACTATTTTAAGAGAGAAAACAGTTAAATGTTGTTTAGCAAAACCATTTTCATATTCTGCCTACGATACAGCGATACATTTCGATTATAAGTTATCCAAAAGATATAGAAAAAGCAAAAGTGGTAAGCCACAGGGTGATTAGTTCAAACTTCAAATAGCCCATGATAAGGGTGCAAAAAAAGATAATCAGCTGTTAGTCCCATTACAACATGTCAGTTCAGTACGTTCCTTAAAACCAACCATACTGAAAGTCTCCTAGAGATGCAAACACCCTACGTAATTTACACACAGCTGAAAGTTGAAACTACCACTTCCTACCGGCTACTAGCTACATCAAGCTACAGCCTACACCACCACAATTCTACTTCCTTCCTCCTCGCTTCGTCGACGACGCGTTCTCCGACCTGTTCACCTTCGCCCTCTTCGAGGGCGGCGTCGTCGTTGGAGCTGCCCCTCGTTTTAACGGCCGCCCGACACCTCTCTTTGTCGCGGCAGTCTTGGCACCCTTCTTGGAGCCACCGCGGCCGGCCTCCTTCCGACCAGGCCCCTTCTGGGTCTTCTGCTGCTCCGTCGCCGCCGCCGCAGCCGCAGCCCGCTTCCGCGTCCCGAGCGGCGACGCCCTCTTCTTCGAGGGCGACGAGCCTTGGTTCAGACGTTTGAGGAAGTCCTTCGCGTTCCGCTTCTTTGCGAGGCCATCTGCAGCCGCGCCGGAGCTGGCGCCTTTCTTGTCAGCCTTCTTCGCTCCTTCCGTCGCGGCCGCACCATCCGCCACCCTCGCCGGCTTCCGGTTGAGAGCGGCACTAGCGCCCGTGGAGTTCTTGCCAGGGCCTCGGATCTTCTTCGTCCTCAGCCCCCACGCTTTGTCCTTGGCAGCCACCATGGCCTTCTTCTCGTCGTCGCTCTCCTCCTCCTCGGCCTCAGCACTCTTCTCAGCACTCTCCTCCTTTCTCGTGGCCGCAGCGGCCTTCGCGATGGAGCTCCGCTTGCGGCAAACAATGAGCGGCTTGCCCCCCTTCTCGATCAGCGACCCAACGATGTCCGCACCAGCCTCAACCCTCCGTGAATCCGCTGTCGCCGGGCGGACCGACGCGGCACCATGCTCCCGCTTCGGCTCGCGGAGCGACGCGGATACGTGCGCGGAGATGAGCGCGCGGGCGTCGAGGGCGGCAGCGTGCTCCGGGCCGGGGCGCGGGAAGTAGACGACGGCATTGGTGCAGAGCAGCAGCAGGTCGCGGTAGAACTCGGATGCGGGGTAGCAGCATGCGCCCGACCCGTCCAACTTGCGCCGCACGATCTCTAGGTCCACGTGGCGCCTGATCGTGCCCCGGTACGTAGCGCTCTCCTGCAAGTAGATTGACCCGCACATAAATTTTTAAAAAAACATAAAGAAAATAAAAGAAAATATCTGCGAGCATATCTAGCTAGATGCCTAGAAGGCCCCCGAACATCTGGTTGCTACGCTGCACCACCCAACCAGGCCGTGATGGAATGGATCAACGGAAAGAATGGGTAAGATAGGTTATCTTGGAAGGGAATCTGGTGTTGAGGTCCTCCCCCTGTCCACCGTCCATCCCGAGGAATCATCTCGGGATGGACGGTGGATGAGGCCCTCCCCTCACCAGATTTTTTTTCCGGTTATGTTCGGCTGGACTTTGATTTTAGATGTCTCTTCGTGTTGGATTAAAGATGTTCACATGTTCATATCTAAAGAAAAAATAAATTTTAAACTTGATGTGCTACAGTCTCCGCAAAAGACAGCAACTTTTCTCTCTCATATGAACGCGAATTTTCGCAAGGCTGCAAATAAATTTCGCCTCTATTTTCTCAAGTTCTATAAATACTTTTTCGTATTCGGATGTGTGCACGCGCGTCTTCTCATCCATACGCAGCAGCTACCTACCACAAGTCCACAACAAACTCGAGCTCATCCTCACCATTTCACAGCTAAGCAATGACACGTTTTGGTCACGTAAATCAGGTTGCTCGTGTTAGTAGTGAGGGCCACCGATTAGTGCTCCAAATCACAGGTCATAATGCCACATGCATGCCTAAACCTATCCATATCTATAGACCCGTTAATTAAGAGTGGGTGGGACCCAACGCCTGACATATCACCAGGCTTGGGCTTTTTTTACCTATAATATTCCAACTTTACCCCTCTTTAATTTTTAACCTAGTGACACCCCGCGGGTAAAACAAGAGGAGCAGAACGGTAAAACAATTTACCTGGCTTTCGTGAAGCCGCTCGAATAGGGAACTGAACTTGGCTGCGATCGTGTCGAGCAGAGCGGCCAACGGCTGCGATTGAACGGACGCCTCCTCCCCCTCCGCCTCCTCGTCGGCGCCGGCCTTCCGGCGGCGGCACAGGCTCGCCGAGCTGCGCACGTCGCTGCTCTCCTTCGACGCCGCCACCGACTCGCCGGACGCCTCCTGCTTCACCACCACCTCCTCCTTCACGGCGCCGTGGTCCCCAGGGTGCTTCGGATGCTTCAGATCTGTGGAGTTGGACTCCCTGCAGGACTGGCCGGGCTGCTCGCCGGAGAGGCGGTCGTCGCCGGTGAACCCCTCCGGCTTCGCATCGCCGGAGAGGCTCCGCTCCCTCTCCTCCCTAAGCTGTTTCACTTTCGTCTGCAGCGTGCTGAGAATAAATAAAAAAACAAATCTTATCCGTTAAAAGAATGGCGACCGAAAGATCACAATCAGACGGCTCACAAAACGCGCGGTTAAGGGAATTTTTTTGAAGGTAGTTTTTTTAAGTCTATATTTTTTACCCGATGGAGAGATCGTATCGCTCGAGCTCGCGGCGGAGCTCGGCGACGCGCATCCGCCGGAGCTCGTCCACCCACCCGTCGGCGGCGGAGGCGTCGGGGTCCTCCGCCTCAGCCTCAGCCTCTTCCTCCCCGCCGCCGCCGACGGAGAAGCGGCGGTGGAGCTGGTGGAAGCGGAGGCGGCAGCTGTGGGGCGTGAGGCGGGGGCGGGCGGCGAGGGGGCTTCGCGTCTGCACCTCCATGGCCACCGAGCCCCAGCTCGCCGTGCCGTGCCGGCTCACGGCGCAGGCCAGCACGAGCTCCTCCAACGTGCCCCAGATCTCGCCACCCGCCGCCGCCACCTCCTCCGGCGACACGTCGGGACTGTCCGATCCGTCCGCCATCTCCTCAAACCTCTCGGCTCTCTCGTGAGGTGGTGGTGGTAGTGGTGGTGTCGTCCCAGGTTGCCTTGCCTCCCCCTCCTCCTCCCCCTCCACCGTTCTTTTTTTTTTTCTCGTCGCTTTTCCTCTCTCTCTCTCTCTCTCTCTCTCTCATTTGCTTCGTTTGATTCTTATTAAAGAGACAGATAACCTCCGGGTTGCAGCTAGCGACAATTACTGCGTTTCTCAGGGGTGTTTTGGGAGAAGGAAGGAAGAGGAGGGAGCTATTTTCAAACTGGGACCCACCTTGGGCCAATTTTTCTGCAATTCCCATATTACCCCTGGTCAGCTGCTACTGTTGGTTCGGTAAGCAAAACTACACGAGGTACGTAACACTAACAGAATGAACTACTACAGTCAAAGCATCCAACTGTCCAGATGCAATGGAAAGCTTCCTCAAGGTGCATCCTCTTAACCCGTAATCACGCGAACAATTAGATTGTGTTTTAATCCGTTCGTCTGACATGTGGGGACATCTGCATATCTAACATTGATCTTCGTCCTGAATGAGTGGTGAAGACAAACAGTGCCAAGATGAAGACTGCATTTTCAAAGTCTGATTGCAATATTGAAGTCTGGAGTTATGCTTCACTATTCGAAGAAATGGGCATGTCAGCTCATTCTTTTCCCAATTCTACCTTCCAGGAGACTTCATTCCTACTACTTTGGGAGCCAAATCGCAAAAGGTGGCGAGATATTTACCTGCAACTAGATACGAGCAACTTATGAAAATCAACGCTTTAAATAAAGCTACAATCGCACATAGCTAGTGATCATAGCAACAGAAACGTCTCCAGAAGAAGATCTGGGAAACAAATGCGTTTCAAACATCCCACTGAAAGCTGAAACCTCTACTAACAGGAACTTCCAAAGTGAAAAAACGCGTTTATACATGACCATATATCCTAACACAAGCAGCGACATGGAAAATAAGGCAAACTTATTACATCACCTTATGAGAACCTCGCTTGCTTCCACTCAAGGATGCAAACTGCCTACCAATATATTAGTAAGCACAAAAACTGAGACAGCAGGCATTTAAAATAGCTGAGCTTGCAATGCCAGCATTCAGCAAGCCCTAGCGCCTCACTTCCGGCGGAACCTCCAGTGCCTTCAACTCCGCTCTCGCCTCATCCGACACCGGTTTCGGCCCGCTGTCCACCAGCTCCTTGCCATTTCCATGGCGATCCAGCTTCACCGGAAAAGGCTGCTGCGGAGGCGGCAGCATCGCTGGCATCCTTCGAGCCTCGCCTTTACCGGGCATTGAACCAGCTCTGTTGCCACTGATCTCGGCACGCAGGTCCTCCACGGCACGCCGCAGCAAGATGCTCTCCGCGTTCAGCGCCTCCAGCTGCCTCTTCACCAAAGAGAATTCCCCTCCCTCACCTTCCGGTGCGTCTTTCTTCCCCTTCTTGTCCCCTTCAGACTGCTGAGGCGGCCTTGGCGTGTGCTCAATGGTGATCTTGTTCATGACAAGCAGAGGCAGCTTGCTGACGGCCAGGCTACCAGCCTTCCGCCCGTATCCATCGTCGGCGAGCGCGGCCTTCAGCTCCGGCGGCACGCGCAGCCCCCACTGGAACCGCAGGCTCGCCTTGTTCCACAGTGGCAGGACGCTCCTGGTGGTGAGGCGCATCCCGGACAGCAGCGCCCCCACCCCGCCGCCGCTCCTCCCCACGGCCGCGACGTTCGCCGCGAACCCGTTCCCGCTGAACGAGAACGCCTTGTGGCCTTCGTGGTCGTGGTCGTCGCCGTTGGAGAGATCCGCCAGCTTGTAGGGCGGCAGCGGCGGCGGCGGGGCGGGGGTCGCGGCGGGAGCTGGAGAGCAGACTGAGTTGGCGAGGGAGAAGTCGCCGATGCGGGGCTTGAAGAGGAGGGAGAAGGCGGGCGGATTAGAAGAGAGGAGGTTGAACTCGGCGGAGAGCGCGAAAGGCGCACGCACGGGGGACCCGAGCGAGCCGAGGCCGGTGCGGACGGAGAGAGCGAAGGGCTGGAGAGGGTCGTTGGGGCGGTACGAGAGGCGGAGCGCCGGGCCGGAGGGGAAGGCGGTGGAGAGGTCGAAGCGGAGGTCCTTGGCGTCGCCGCCGGCCGAGAGGCCGGAGAGGAAGGGCAGGCCGAGTACGCCGATCGGCACCTTGGCGCGCAGCAGCGTCCGGTCGTCATCGCGGAACTTGATCGACGCCTTCATCGTGGCCGGCTAGGGTTGGGGTTTGGGGCTCCGGGATTTGGGGATCTCCGCGATTAGGGAAGGGGCGGTGGTGGTGGCGACTGGCGACTGGCGAGGTATTTGATCTGCGGAGGTGGGGGGAATTGGGGGCCGGAGAGAGAGACGGCGGCGGCCGCGGCTGATTTTAATTGGGGGAGGAGGGGAAGTGAAATGGAACGGGGGTGGATGCTGAACAGGATTGGGTTGGACGGCCCGTTAGTTTTCTCTTTTAGCATCCCTTTATTTTCACTTTTTACCTATAATTAGACGTGGGCAGTGGGCCGTCCGCCGGCACGGCCGATGTGCCACATGCCAAGACTGGGCCACGCCGGCACGGCCCAGCCAGCACGTAGTGCCGGGCCATCGTGGTGTTGTGTTATGTCGGCTCAGGCACGATCCTGTTGTATTGTGGAAAGAAGGGACTGGGGACTGAGTGGTCACTTTGGCCATTGTCGTCGTCACCATGGAGGATTGTCATCGTCGCTGTGGAGGACCGCCGTCGTCAACTTCGACGCACTCGAGGGAGACGTGGAACGCTGCCACGACCTCCGCCTCCCTCTTCAAGTCTTCATGGCCTCCCACCCTCCCCCCAACCGTGCCACCTCCCTTTCCCTTTCCATCGCCACCTTCCACACCCTCTCCACGTCCCTCTTTGTAGCCGGTGCGGCGACATGCGCAGAGGCCGGCGGAAGCGCAGGCGGCTAAAAGGCTCGTGCACTGCGGGGCGCGTAGGTCCACTAGGGCCGGTAGATGGGGTGGAGGGGGGAGAGCCCGAGGCGGCTAAGCGAGGTGGTCGCGCGAGGAGTCCGGCGGGGTTCGCGTAAGGGAGATCTGCAGGCGATGGCGGAGGCGGGGCGGTCGTGGCCCTCTGCGGGCGCGCGGTGGCGGGCAGCCGCATGGAGGGGGAGGTGGGGATGGAGGAGAGTTGTGGTGGGACGGAGGAGGAGATGAGGAGGACGAGTGGTGAAAGGAAGAGGAAAGGAGGGAGAACGAGAGAAGGAAGAATAAGGGTCGCATGCCCTTAGCCTCCGAGGAAGGAGAGAAAATCAGATGGAGAAGGAAAAAAAAGTAGGGAATGGGAAAAAAGCTGAGGGAAAAAGAAAAGATGTTTGGAAAAAAAGTAGGGGAAAGAAATAATATGATGTGTAATGAAAAAAATAAAAAATTTGCATAATGCAGCAACATATAAAATATTTAGAGGAAGAGCAAAAATTTTATTCACTGTTGTTGCCTCGTTTAAAACCTTACACCCCGATGTGGGGTACCCCTGATAAGGAAAAGAGTACAACAACTACATGCACATACATAGACTAGTTGACGTCGAGATTCTCCATGTCGGCTATCGCCTCTACGATCTTCGGATCCTCGAGCTCATGTTGCGTCCGTTCATCTACGATCTTCCAATCTTTGAGGCATGTAAGTGCCTCGACCATCTCAGGTGTGAGAGATGACCTCCTTGGCTCAATGATCCTCCTCATTGTACTGAAAGTGGCTTCCGATGAGACAGTCAACACCAGAATCACAAGTACATCTCGTGTAAAATATGACAGCACAAGATAAATATGTTGGTGGTTCTTCCACCAAAAGAGGAGGTTGACTTCAGTGCCCTCTGCGAGGTCAAGCCCGGTGTCCGCAAAAGGTGTGTCGAGGTAGTGGTTGATCTCTACTCTTGGATTCCATTGATATCTGCTCGGCGTATGAGATGACGAACTGGATGCTGGGCCTTTTAACTTCTTCCACATGTTGGAAGTGCTAAAATTGTGATGTCCTTGTTGCGTGGTCGAAACAGTTGTTCTTGATTGACTTTTGTTGCCAAACTTTTCATAATATAAATCGAAAACTCAAAAAAGTTCATCATGAATGTGAGTGTAAACCTTATAAAAATTAAGATCAAATGTCTCCCCAATTCCCTTGTAAGCCCTCTTCAGATCTGTTAATTTTCTCCGAGGGTCCATAATAGTACAAAAACAGAAGAGATGCAGAATAGCTAGAAAATATTTTAATATTTTTATCTCTGTTGTTTTAATAATAGGTCTTAGAAGAGCATCGTTTCTGTTTTCCTTGAAAACATTAGTAATAGTCCAAAGCCACTTGAAGACTAAGCAAGAAGTAGGATAGTAAACACCAGAAAGAATTGTGGTTACATTGTAAAAAAAAACTTTAAAAAATTCACAAAAATGACTAGCAACTAGCCAATCCGCTCAAGTAACCATCTGCTTACCAGAATTAACATTGACAAAGAGAGCGATGATGTGCCTGTACTCCACGTACCGCTCCAACATAGTATACGTGGAGTTCCACGACACCTTCATGTCCAGGTTGAATCTTCTTTGCCTCTTATTGTTGGCCCTACATTACTCCGCGAACTGGGTGTATCTTGGGGGCGCAACTGTAATGAAATGGATAGCATCGCGTATGTTGTCTAGACTATGTTTCATTACCTGCAAGCCTGCTTGCACGATGAGGTTCAAGATGTAGCATATGCATCTCTAGTGGAGGACGAAACCGCTAGTGTAGGACTCCAGATGCAGTGAGAGGAACTCCATGGTCGTCGTGTTAGCTGAGGCATTGTCAAGAGTGATGGCAATAATTTTGTTCTTTATTTTAAAATCCTAAATGACCTCTAATACGTGTTGTGTGATGGTCTCTCCGGTATGTGCCTCATTGATAGGTCTGAACCCTACAACTCGCTTGTTTAAGTTATAATCGTCATCTAAGTAATGTGCAACAACACTAAGATAGTCTGCCCTTCGGTGGGATGAAGTCCATATATCTAAGGTTAAAGCAAAAGAAAAGGTAACTTTTAGGAAGCCCTCTTTCAAATTTGATAGTTTATGTTGGTAGAGCTCTATCATGTCATGTGCAGTTGTTCTCCTACTTACATGTTGGTATTGTGGGCAAAACCACATTGGATCATTCTTTCAAAACTAAAACTTTCGCCCATCCTAATCGGAAGATCCTTAGTAACTATATATCTGGCAATTTCGTCTTTACCTACCCCAAAGTTAAGCTGGGTATGGACGTTCCCCCTTGCGTTCGCCCAACCGATATCTTCTTCAAGCATGCCAACATGTGCCGCTTGAGATGACATGTTCCTCATCCTGAGCATGCATATATTTTAGTATGATAATATTTACAAGTGGCATAAGGTACCTGATGTCCGTCCTCCATTTCTATGTTGTACTCCATATACTGCCAACACCATGCACGTCGGTCGCTAGATCCTCCAACCGTTGAAGATGTCGATGCACCTACTACATCGCTCGGGATGGAGATGCGGGCATCCTCGAAGCCTCCTGTTCCGTCCATATGACGGTCATCCATACCATAGTCTTCCATGCTCGGGGAGAGTTGGCAAGGATCTATGTCTTGCTCTTGCACTTCCTATTCTTGGGGAGGAGGACTAGTAGTGCGAGGGAGTCCTCTCCTGCTCCCCCCTCTTGACTTCCCTCATGACTTCTTCCTACCAAACATGTTGGAAGACTAGCGAGTTAAATTTAGAGAGCAAAGAGATAAGAGATAGCACGAGATAGCATGAATAGAGGAAAAGATGGTTGTGAGTTTGTGACTTGTGCGGAGTATGGGCAACGGAATTTATAGGCAGGAGAGAGCTGAACATTAGCCACTGTCTCTCATGTCCCCAACATCTCTCATCCTCCACGCTCCCCGTCTTGTCACTCCAAAGACACACTACCCACTCTCTCATGTCCCAACGTCTCTTGTCCTCCATTCGCAGACCGTAATCTCCATTGCCACACTGCCCACTTTCTCATGTCCCAATGTCTCTTGTCCTCCTCCATCTGCAGACTGTAGTATCCACTGCCTCCATGGCTCCATCGCCACCCAAGGGCCAAGGACACAACGACCGTCTCGGCTCCCCCAGCCTCCACCCCCAACGGCCTCCCGCTCGCTAGTACTCCCCCCATCGTCCTCTCTCTCCATTCTCCAACGCCCCCCCCCCACTCTCCCCAACGGCCACCCCCGCGTCGCCCACCTCCACCTGCCTCTTCCGCACCCCCAACGGCATGCCTACCACGCCTCTTCGGACGCCTCCCTCTCCCACTCCAGCTGCCTCCCTCCTCTCTCTCCGCAAGTGGGCCCGTACGCGACGGAGTTGGAGCGAGGGAGCTGGAGGGCCGACGGCGCACAGTGGCCGTGGCGGGGCGGCCACGCGAGGGAGATGAAGCACCGGGTCCACGGGAGGGAGCTACAAGGGCAGCCAATGCGAGGGTGGGCGCGCGGTGGCCATGGCGGGGTGGTCGGGCGAGCGACGACACTGGGTGTGGCCATGCGACAGCATGCCCTGCCTTGTGTCGCCGTGCCATGGCGCGTGCCGTGCGTCTTTGGGCCCGTCAAGCCCGAACGTGCTGTGCCAACCCAAGCACGGCCCGTGACAACGTGTGAAAGATCTAGATCCGCCATTATGAGTTAATGAAGTGTTTTGGTGATTAATGATAAATCTAATTGTGAGACTAACAATTCTATTTCTATATCTAGTGTGTAGTCTCATTTGGATATAAAGGTGAAATTCAACGAGGTATGCATTCAACTTATACTCTTACATAATGTTGCATTCCTTGGATCCAAAATATAGGTTGAACTCCACCATAAGTATATCTTGAATATGTGCATATGTTTCCTTTACACATATGTGTATGCACACATTTAGGGGGAGCTCATTCTATATTTTGTGGTTTCATTTGTATTGATCCATATTTCGTGTTCCACATATATTCGGGATCCTTACTTTGAAACATATCCGTATGAGTATACAAAGTTTGTGTAGTCTTTGTATACTTATGTGTTGAGTATACAAAACTTATGTAGTCTTTGTATACTTATGTTTTGAGTATATAGAACTTGTGTAGTTCTTGTATACTCATGTTTCGACTATATAAAACTTGTGTAGTTTTGTATATTCATGTTTTGAGTATGTAGAGCTTGTGTAGTTCTTGCATACTCATGATGTGAATATATATATACTTGTGTAGTTTATATATACTCATATCGTGTTACCTTTATCAATTCAATTAATGTGTAATTGAAATGGTTATCATCAATTACCAAAGAGGAAAATATTGAAGTATCTTGTCTCACCATTATGTGTTAATGGTATAGTGTGGTAATCAATGATAATCATATTGTGGAACTAACATTTTCCATGAGTTAGATATATAGGTTATGTTCCAGGATGATGTAGACTTGGGATGATCATGAGTTGATCATCAAATCAAGAGATGACTCATCATGTGTTGATAGAGGTCAAGTGAAGGAATGCATCATGTGTTGATGCATGTCAAGACTCGGGATGAAGAAATCATCATGTGTTGATGATGTTCAAGACAAGATCCCAAAGTAAAGAAATCATCATGTATTGATGATTGTCAAGTCAAGGACCCGGACTTGAAGTGTTGATGTGCGTCATCAAGCTTCAAGAAGATGCAAGGCAAAGGTATGGCTAGCTAGGGCTAAGAATGTGTTTCTAGTATTTTACCGGTCTTGATGTTTGGATGGAAGACCGGATTGCTAGTATAGGATTAACATACTATTAAGAGGGGTCTTGACTAGTAGCATGAGTTAATCATGTGTTGATAGCTCATTGTATTTGCTCTAGCTCATCTATGCATGGAGCTATTATTTGCGAATGTGTTTTGCAAATGAATGATGCTCATGCATTTAATCTTTGTAGCATGGGACTATAGTTTGCAAATGTGTTTTGCAAATAGTTGAAGTCCATGCACCTTAACCTGAGGCATGATGTTGTTATTTGCGAATGTGTTTTGCAAATAGTTGAAGCTCATGTTTGATTTCTTGTAGCATGTGACTTAAGTTTGCAAATGTGTTTTGCAAACGATGTAAGTCCATGTACCTTATTCCTTGTGGTATGATTCTAAAAGTTGGCAAATGTGTTTTGCAACTTGTTAAGAATCTTGCTTGTGATCCTTGTTGGCATGGCTTATCAATTGGCAAATGTGTTTTGCAATTGGAGTTGTTGAAAAAGCCATTTGCTGCTTTGTCAGGATAATCGAAAGTTCCGGTGTTATAACTGCGAACTACCGCAGGCCGGAAGGTCCGAAATCCGACGGAACGTTTTTTTTTTCAAGAGAAGCACTTTTTTTTGGGACTTAGCCGATTTTCAAAAGCGCGGAAGTACCACCATGTTGGGAGCGAAACTACCGCACCGCGGAAGTTCAGAATTTGGCGCGGTACGTTTTTTCCAGAGGGTGCCATGTGTTGGACCTGAGTGGAAGCGGAAGTACCGCCCTTTAGAAACGGAACTTCTGGAGTGCGGAAGTACCACATGTTGAACGGCGGAAGTTCCGGATTTCATTTCCAACGGCTAGTTTCTCGTTTGATATAGCCATTATTGTGGTTGTCGCTGAGGTGCGGAAGTTCCGGACTTTGAACGGCGGAAGTTCCGCATTTGCTTTTTTTTTAGTAGATTCTCTCCCAACGGCTAATTTTTGTGTGTGGGCTATAAATAGCTCACTTGGCCTGTTGGGGATGGTTGCTGGTGTTCTTGTGAGTGTTATACTCAATCCTTTGAGCTAAGAGCAAGCCTCTATTCTCTTTTGTGCATGTGTTGCACTTGGTGAGATTAGAGAGTAAACCCTAAGTGCATTTGTTGCCTTAGGTAGTGGATTGTGTATCCACTTGAGCTTTGACACTTGATTAGTTCAAGTGAGAGTTGAGATTTATTTCTCTTGGTGTTTGCCGACACCTAGACGGCGTGGAGGCGTCGTGCCCGTGATCTTATCAAGAAGCTTGTGAGAAGGCCCGGCGTGTTGTGAGTGGTTTAGTGCTCGCCATCTCCGGAGTGGAGGAAGAGCAACCTTAGTAGAGCGAGGTGCTGGTTCGGTTTGGAATCGGTCCAAGTGGTTGACTTACCTCGGAGGTGTTGGCTTAATTAGTGGAGCCGGACCAACGTGGTTGGGCTTACCTCAACGTGGATTAGGGGAGATCGGCAAGTCTCCGAACACCACTGTAAAACATAATCGTGTTATCTTGTGCTTTACTTTGAGCAATTTACATTACATGCTTTAATTGCTTATATATCTTTGTATGATTGCTCTCTTGTATTGTATTCATATTGTTGGTGCACTTAGGGAAGCCTAGTTGATTTAGGTTTTAATTGTGCAAAACCATTTTGTTATTAGCTTCCGCATTATATATTGGTTTTAGCGCTAAAATTTTTTAAAACCGCCTATTCACCCCTCTTTAATCGGCCACCTCGATCTTACAACGTGTTATGTTAGAGATCCATATCCGACACAACCCTAGTCTTGGTATTGTGCCAGCTCAACCCAAACAGTATTTGTATCATACCGTGGCCGTTGGCCGACTTGAAAAGCTCGGGCCCAGTGCTCAGGTCTACCTATGATCACGTTGATATCACTCGTTTTTGGATTTCAGATAACCTGTGCCCTGCTGTTCTCTTCCTATTCAATGGTTTGGCCCAAAAGCCGTGGCCCAGTGAGTGCCCAGGTCTACCTGTGATCATGTTGACATCGCTCGTTTTTGGATTTCAGATAACCTATGCCCTGTTATCCCCTTCCTATTCAATGGTTTGGACGTGTTTGCGATTTAAATTTGTTACTTTATGATTCGTGAGATATGTAAAATGCTTTTTCACATATTTGCCATTTTTTAAACCCTCGTGTTCCAAATATACTAAAATGTCGACTTTTAGCCCGTTTGAGATTTGGAACGGCTAGGCAACAACAAGCCTAGATGATTATGGAGTGCACGTACGGCAGGCTCTCCCATACTGTGTCGCACTACATGCTGTGTATACTCCCTGCTACCACTTCCGTCTTCTTGTTCACCATCGATGCGTCGGCCTCTACCATGGGCATGCACACCTTTGCCACCGCCTGTCGCCAAGCTCACGACGTCTAGACTAACCATGGCCGGAGGGCTTGGTGAACCAAAAAAACATGACCCTAACTCAGTCGCTCACTGGTACCGCTGGAGAAGAAGACCTAACTGGTTTGTTGTGTTCCACTAGATTTTGTCGCTTCTCTCGATTTCTAACCTGTTTGTACATAATTTCAGTCGTTTTTCTCTCAGACTGCTAACTGATTTATAACAAATTTTCGTCGTTTTCCCGATTTGGAAAACAGTGTGCTCTTTATGTATCTGGAGCGAATGCACCAGATAGCATTTACCTTTCAACTCCTTTCGGATTTTCTTTTGAAATTAATACAACCTTTATTAATATCGGAGCAAAGTTACATCATCCACAAGGATTAGTACCATGAAATCTGGTGGTTTTGCTCGTTTTGTTTACCGCTGATTCAGCTCGTTTAGTTGCTGGGTTCTAAATACTTCTTGTTGGGCCTTTGGAGTCGACCCTATTGAGGCCTGAGCAACGGGCCAGATCACCATTTGGGCCGCCCGACCAGCCTTCTCAAAGAAAAGCAAATTTTCATTCTCAAATTTCTCTCTTTCTCTCTCGACCATCAACTTCCAAAACTCGGCCATCTAACTCGAATTTTTTTGCCAGAACAAACAAGGCACAAGTACAAACGAAACTGTCCTAACACTCTACGAAGTCAATTCTAAACAAATAACCAATCGCTAGTTATTTTGAGCTCCAAAGACGCAAAGAATCACTAGACAGTGGACACGGCACGGGCGAGCCTGCACGCAGCAAACGAGGACGTCCCCGCGCTCCAGAACACGCCCTCCTCGGACTTCCAAACGCCGTTGTCGAACTTTCGCGCGTAGCTGGCCGAGTCGTACTCGTACCCGTCCGCCACCTTTGCTTGCCGCGCCCGCGCCAGCGCCAACCTCCTCGCGGCCCACCGCCGACGCGCGGCGTACAGCCGGGAGAGCCCCGCGGGGCCGCGGCCGCCCGTCTCAGCGCCGCCCGCGCCCGCGTGACCAGCCGCCGGCTCCCGGGCTCGCACAGCCTCCGGTACGTGACACCCATCACCAAACGGTAGTCGACACGAGTATTGTTTTCTTCCCACTTAGCTCCTCACGCCGAGCGAGGGTGTTCGTCGCGGCGCGGGTGGTTTTATAAACGTAGCGCGAAGGGTGGAGGAATGCCCGTGATGCCACCGCGACGGACGTGCGTTTGGGGTGGGCTTATTAATACTATGGAGAACAGTACCATTCGGTTGTCCGAAGTGATATATTTTCTAGACACTGTTTTTCCACGTGTTCCAACCTTTTTCACTAATTTACCCTATCTTTTCAGCTCCCATTAACCTTCAACCACGCACTCCTATTCACTCAACACTGACGGCTTTCCTCTCCTGTTCCCCTTCTCCCCGCTTCCTCCAAAGTGTCTACTCCATAGCGCCGCTCCCTTGCTCGGCCCTCGACGCACCCGACTCCCGGCACGCCGCCCCCCCCCCTCACTCCCCGGCTCGTGCTCGGCCCAAGCTCCTGGCCCACAACCGGCCTTGCTCCTCCGCGCCCCTGCACCACCTCGTCCTGACTCCTTGTGCCGCACCCACTCGGCTCGGCCTCTGGCCGCTGCCTGCCTCGGCACGTGCCCTGCCCGTAGCTCGCGTCTGTGCCTAGCCTTCGGCCTTGGGCTTGGCCTTCTTGCGGCGCCAGCCAGCCCCTTGGGTGCCTCCTGTAGTGTTGCAGCACAAATGAAAAAAAAAAAGTTGCACATGAGGCGAAAAATGTTGCACACGAGGGAAAAAATATTACATACGAATTTCTAAGATGTTGCATCTTTTTTTTTTGATATGTTGGCGTCTTTTAGATGTTTTATGTGTGTTTGATTCTGATAATGTTTATGTTATTTTGATTCTGAGAATGTTTTATTTGCTTGATTCTGATATTTTAAGATAATGTTGCATATAAACATTTGATTTGTTACAATAAGAGAAAAAAAATATTGCACTGGTCTTTATCAAATGTTGTATCGGACAGATTCGTACGATAGAAAACCCCAACCTTGCTTCACACTAATATTATGGGTATTTTCCTGGTGTTGGATCGCACAATGTTTTCTTTCCGCCGAGCTGGGCGATGGGACCCCCCGTCCGGAGGAGGACCTTTTCTCTGCTTCTCCAGCTGCCAAATCGACCCACCATTACGCATTGTTTTCTGTACTCTGATGATCCGCGTTAATGGCATCCCAAGGGCCAAGGCTAAACAAATTATTATTTTCCAAGATGGCATATTGGCATCGTCTCCAGATGTGTGCATAAACTGGAATAAACTACAGGCTGCTCGATTGCATTAGGTAACCGAACTGGGCAATATGCCAGTTGCTGCACTAAGCTTTGTTTAGAAGAAAAAGGACGGGACATGAATACTAATATCAAAAGTCATTAAGAACGGGGAGCTAATTTGGCAGGAATTTTTAGAAGTTGGCATCCGATTATCAGGGGCCGCTGACAGATTCTTAGCATCCAGTTAGCTGGAGCACGGACATATTAATCTGATACACTAGTGCTACCAAATGATTTTGACCAATAAATACTCGCATATTCATGAATTTTTTAAAAAATAATTACAAAAACAAATAGTCGACCTAAAAAATAACAAAAATGAGTTCCGTCGCCGGTGGAACTGACAACAGGCTCCTGTCGTTAGTTCCTATCGCCGGTGGAACTAGCAACAGGAAGTTATCGCCAGTTAACTGGCGACAGAAATATGTCGTTAGTTCAACTGACGACAGTACCTCTACTCTTATAAAAACTCTATAAAACCCTAAAATTCGGCACATGATTCATTTGTGTTGAGAAAAACCGAAAGAGAGAAGGAAGAGGAGTACAGGGGAGGAGAAAAGCTAACGAAGCGTTGTTCGTCTGGTTGCCCACCTGTGAGGTAATTTTTTGAATCGAACGGATTACATAGTTTTAGATGTACGGTTGCGTAGTGCAGTATGTTGTACACAATTCTTTTCAGTTGGTAGTCTTGTTTTAAATATGTAACACCCCAAAATGGTTGAATGCAAAAATACAAGATTTTTAAAACTTTTTCATGTGGTATCTATTGTCATGCTTTTACCAACATTCTTATATTTATTTGATCTGCATTCCTTTTCTTGCCAACACAAGTGAACCCTAAACCGCAAACTCTAGAATCGGAGTAATGCTCGAGAACTAGATGGAACCGTTTAGCAACATATCAGGTTGAGACTTATCACCTCTAGGTTAATACTTAATAAAGCGAAGTACCCCTTCTTGTCTCCAACCCGACCCTAATCTTTCCCCCTTGCCCCACTATCACCGCGGAAAGCCCCAAGCCATAGAGCCCTTCGGCTAGTCGTGGTCGCCACCTTTCTCCCTCCCAGTGCACTGTTCCTCTGACTAATTCCTCTGACTGTTCCTACGACCAGTGGTCTAGCTGACTCGGTGTAGTCGAGACCGCACTCTGGTCGTGGCCGCCTGTGTCCCCAGTGCACCGTAGTAAGGCCGGGTGCAACCCTGCACACTGTTCCCTCCGACCAGTGTCCAGTTGACTTGGTGCAGTCGAAACCGCACCATGGTCGTGGCAGCCTGGGCAGACCCCGGTCGGACGCCAATCAAGTCAGTGTGCCTGAAGACCGCCTCTGGTCGTGGTCGTCGATGTGGGCCCGGGTTAATGCGTCCTCTTCCAAATAGGCGTCAACACCTGCCCAGTCAGGACGCCCCGATACGACGTGGTGTGTATCGCTGGCAGCTGTCGTCACTCCCCTATTACGAGCCGTCCCTCACCCATTAAAGCCGTCGTTCAGTGAGTCACGTCGCTGCACTGTGCTGCCCCAGGCGCCATCGCCAACCACTCGTGGTACCGCGCGGAGCCAGATGTAGCGAACACTCCGGGCGACCTCCACCCCCCCCTTCGCCTATAAATAGCAGCCTCAGGCCCTCTTTACTGCTGTTCCGTAACCCAAGAGTCAGTTCTTACCTTCCTCTCTTCCGCCATTCTTCAGGAGAGCTCGAGCTCCAGGTAAGGCTTGAGTGCTCACCTCTGCCGGTGCCTCCGCGACGTCGCCAGCAAGCTTTGGCACCTTTAGTGAAGCCTTCTCCCTCTTGAACACCTCCACTCTTTCTTCCTGACCGAGAGGCGGCTCCCTCACGGATTCCACTCAGTACTCGCAGGAACTACCGACTCCGTTCTCCCTTCCCTCCACCCAAAGTAGCCCCGACAGTCTCATCGACTTCGATGGCCATCCCCACCACTTGGAACTCTCTCGTCGTCGTAGACCTTCGTCAGCAGATCGTCTCCGGCTGGCATGCTTCTTCCACTTCCAACCGGTATATTTCCGTGAGCCACTAGAAGTCCATTTCCAATCTTGATGTGTGAAAGCACAACCAGGGCAAAGAATGCACTGTAGACCCCAATCGTAATCGAACTAAATCAGGTGGTCGAACCTCCCCCAACATGAAGTATAGCCGAACCCCTAGATAATCGAACTCCTTCCGCGTAAAGTTGTGGTCGAACCTATACTTCCGATCAGATGGTCGAAAACCCCTTCTGACCAGATGGTCGAAAACCCCTTCTGACCAAATGGTCGAAACTCCCGTTGACCACATGGTCGAAGCTCCCTCCAGCGAGATGGTAAAAACTCTCCCAGACCAAACAGATGGAACTCCTTCTGACTAAATGGACCAAACTCTCCTTTACTGAGTGGTCGAAACCCCCTTCGACCCAATGGTCGAAACTCTTTTCGACCGGGTGCTCGAAACTCCTCTCAACCGGTTGGTTGAAACTCCCCTCGACCGGTTGGTCGAAACCCTTTCAACAAGATGGTCAAAACCCCTCACGACCGGATGATCAAAACTCTTTTCAACCAGATAGTCGAAAGCCCCTCCGACCCTGTAGTCGACACCTATCCCCACCAGTTAGTCAAACTCTCCTTTGACCAGCCTGCCGAAGACTTCTTCGACCAGTTAGTCGAAACCCTTCTTCGACCAGGCTGTTGGAACTTCTTCGACCAATTAGTCGAAACCCACCTTCTACCAACTTGTCGGGACTTCTTAGACCAGTTAGTTGAAGCCCTTCTTCGACCACCTTATCGAGACTTCTTAGACCGGTTAGTCGAACCTTCCTTCGACCAACATGTCGAACCTTCTCCAACCAGATAATCGAAAACTCCTCCGGTTAGATGGTCGAAACTTCTTCGACCAGGTTGACCAAAAGACCGTTTCGACTTATGGTTGAAACTTCTTCAACTGATGGTTGACGTTCCTTTGACCAATAGTCGAAACACTTTCCTAAATCTCGTTCGATCAGTTGGTCGAAGCTCCTTCGACCAACTAGTCGAAACACTGTTGACTAGTGGTCAAAACAATGAACAGTAGTCTAAGCAATAAACAGTAGTCAAAATAATTAGTACTTGAACTGTGAACAATACTCAGAAACCCTTCCTTACAGGAAGGCGCAAACCCTCCGACCTAGTGGTCGAAACACTGAACAATACTCGAAGCAGATAACTCGTCCACAGACTAAACACTATCTCGAAAAAAGCCTACGATACCTGTTCGAGTACTGTATCCAACGTTGAACACGACAATAGGAACCTGAGGACAATTAAAGCCACCCAACCCAACCGAGAACACCCCATTTGAGTTTCATTTGGATGCTATTTGGACTTTGAATGCAAATTGAATTCATTTGGACTTATTTGAATTTTGGTTGGTTTTCGCATATAGAACCTGAGACTTCAGAGGACTCGCTACTAGACCACAAGCAGGAGCAACAATACCACGACCAAGGTGAGTCAATACTTTGATCATTTTGCTCCCAGTTTTTGCAAACTATATTGCTTTCAATTATGAAATTGCATTGCTACGATTTAAACAACTATCTTGGTCTAGTCATAGTTAATGCCTAAATGATAAGTGAGTATAACCTTCCACTCTTTTAACTTGGACACTATCATTTGTCACCCTAAACTTAATGTATACAAGCTAGTTAATAAGTCTGTATCTAAACGTCATGCTTAGTCTTGCTTAGATACATGGTCATGCGTGCATTAAAGTGCCCGACAATATTCTTTCCAAACTTGAAAAGCTGGATTTGGGCAGTCGTGGCTGGGAGCCCGGCTGGTATGTCGGTCTAAAGGTTATTTTGAAAACCAACCAAACCTGAAACTCTCTATTCGACTGGGCGGGTGGAAAGAGTGGTTGGTGCTGGTGATGCACGTCGGTGAGGTATGTGGTCGCACTACCCAAGTCAATAAAGGATCGAGTTCTTGTGATGACCTCTGGTGTAAAAACAATACGACCACAAGTCTATAATGGGTACGACCTGACTAACTAATTTGTTCCCTCGGCGTGGCTTTGCCACTGGTGGTGTGTGGTGTGTGTACGGGTAGAAGCCATAGAAAAACCATACGGTGCAAGAGGGGGCCTCTTGGGAGCGCGGCTCCTGGCTGTGGAAACCTTAGCGCGTGGGGTTGCGTCGAGGTTGGGCATTGTAAATATCTTGTGATGATCTCCTCGATTCACATGTCTAAGAAAACATGTGTATACATCATGATGATTATCTCTTATGGGTAAAGTGTACGAACTCTGTAGAGTAAGAAAACTATCTAGATGGTCGTGCTCACGGTCAAGAGCGGTGCTAGGAACTCACTTGAACTAGCTTTCATTTTTATAAAAATATTTGTGTATTGTCGTGGAATGAAAAAATGAGGTGGGACCCTAAGGGTTTGTGAAGGCCTAGTCGTGGACTAGTGGTAATTACCGGTTAGCCGGCATCGAGTGGATGATACCACTCGATGGTATAGGAGATGGGATCTCCAATAGTACCTTACAAATGAAAATATATTTATGGAACCTATTCTTAACAATTGCTAAGTCGTAGAGTGTTCTACTATCGATCTAATTCAAACTTGGCTTGATGCAAATAAAAGAACACTGAGCCCTTCTTGTCCAGCCTTGCATCTATGATAACTTGCATTGTGTGTTGGCTCGCGAAAGTACAGTTGTGTACTCAGGCTCGTCCAATGTAATCTTTCAGAGACGATCAACTAGGACCCCTGCGACCACTACTGGGCAGACGAACCAGTCGGTGGAGATGAAGATGAAGCCTAGGCCGGAACCCCCAGTCGCTTGCCTGTGGGCAGAGTGAATGGATCCACCACTACCTCTTTTTGCTTAAGCACATACCTCTAATATGTACTCGTATTGATGGTGGCCCTTGTGCCCTTTTGTATAACAGTAGTCGTACGACCAGTTATGTAATATATTGGTTGTGAATGTGATGTATGTGAATGTTCCAAGAATATATCTGTGTGTGCTATCTACTGATCCAAGGAATGACACAGATTGACACAGTGGATCCGGAACTAGAAATTTGGGGTCCGGCAAGATATGTGGTTAATCGTGGAAATATTCTTCATGGTGCAATGCGTCAATTATGTCGGATGTCACTAATTTCAAAATTTACTACGGCCGAGGACTATTCTGGAGGGTCCCGATGGGATTAATCTACGTTATTTCCAATCAGCGATCGTGCCTCTGCCAAGAACAGAGGGGCGTACATGTGGCGCTATGATGCGGTGGTTATTTCACACATTCCAAGTGGACCGTGATGTGTATGATTTGAGATTGAGTTGCCTTGCCCCCCGAGCAACACATCCCACATATTTGGAGTTAGTGCAGTGGAGGAACAAAGTCATGATAGTCGTATCTACACGTGGAGAGGGAGGGAGGGTGGAATTTGGTCCTTCTGACCCAGGCATATGCTAAGCCCATTCTTACATCCGTGGCTGAACAAGAATGGGGTGGTGGTGCTAAAGAAGAAGAAGGTGACTCCAACCACAGTGCGGCGCACACAATACACGAAGCTCCCAGAGTTGCTGATGCTGTCGACGAAGGCCCTAGACAAGTAGGTCCTTCAGTCAGGCAGGCAATGGGCTTGCTAACGAGGGTGAGGAGCTGGAAGCCATAGTGCAAAGAATGGACAAGGAATTCCGAGACTACAATGCATTGTCAGAAGATGAAGGATCCGACGACGAGTATGATGTGGACCAGTTGGTAGTTCCATCCGAGTGGAACACATACCAATTCGACAACCTCATCGTCGACGAAGGCTCCCGTGTGACGTGGGAGTACGACCAGAGCGAGGTTAGGCAAGGAGTTGTGTAAAAATGCAAGGATGTCGTACAGGAGGCGGTCAAATTCTAAGCCTTATCAGTGCGACACACATTAGGTAGGCCTCGAAGTGCCTCCTCACCGTCTCGTCGGGTGCGTCCTCCGCCATACGCTTGGGCTGCAAGAAGACATATACTCGTCAGCAAGGTTCACAAATAAATTGATGCGAGAGGACAATAGTTACGAAGACTTACGTAGAACTAGCAGATCCGCCTCAGCGTCGGCCCGTGCCTGCTGTTGAACTCGTGGTAATTACTGCCGACGGCAACACATCCTGGAACCTCGCCAGAAACTCCGTGCGCCATGTGGGCGAGATCTCATACGCTGCCATGGGGAAGCCTGTGCAGGACAACCCGGTGAGGAAGCTTACGTCCTGCAGCGTCGACGTCATCTCCCCGCATGAGAGGTGAAACATGTGCATCTCAGGCCTCCAGCGGTCGACCAACGCCGTCAGTAGGGCCCGATCATATGGAAAACACCTAGACGTACGCCTAGGACCGTGGTCCTAGTCGACCTCCCACGTCGCCTCCACTAGCGGAAGGAGGCCGTCGCTCTCAACCTGCGTCGGGTCAGGTTACGAACGAACATTAGTCCACACGTAGTAGTCAGGCCACAAATAGAGTATACGAAAATCACAATGGCATGTACCTCGGCATCCAACTAGGGTGCAATCTCCAGGCCCCGATGGGCGTGCGCAGCCGCAATGCGCCAAGCTCAATCGGCGCCTCGCCCTCCCGAGGGAGGATGGTACTGAAGCGGCTACGGTGATGTAGGTCAATTACTGGGTCAGTCAACTCGTACGGCCACTCGGCAGCGTGATCTGAGTTCGCCATACCTGAAAATTCAGTGCATACATTGTAAAAACTACGAAATATGTAAAAAGATAATACGAAGCGACATTAGCAAATAAATTACCAACCACAAATAGAAATCAAATTTATGCGGCAAGTCATAAAGCTGTAATTACGCTGATACCTAACATACGGAGCTAAATAAAGCTGAGATTTTTTCGATTAAGCTCTACCTACCCTAATTAGCTGCTCCAGATTTTCTTTATAATTTTAAAACGTGTCATCTATTTCCTAGTTATAAATTATTTCCCGACATTAATAATATAGCTACACACACAAATAGAGAGCTAAATAAAGCTACAATTAATTCGATTAGGCTCTACCTACCCTAATTAGCTGCTACAAATTTTCATTCAATTTTAAAATATGTCATGCTATTTTCCTAGTTAAAAAATAATTTCTGATACTAACAATATAATTACCGCACACAAATGAGAAGTTAAATAAAACTAGTATTATTTACACTACCCTCTACCTACCTCGTACATTGCTCAAATGATGTACTACATAATTGAACTATATTTATCTAATCTACTAAATTCTATGTCGCTATTTTTGTTTGCTAATCGACAATGTTTTGACATAATGTACAAAATTCAAAAAATATACCTACAAGATGGCCGATCGAATCCGATGCTCCATCCATCTCTCCTCCACGATGAACTGGTAGAGTTTCACTACCTTTCTTCTCTCCCTCTCCTCTATTTCTGTTTTTTTCTGAAATTAAAATGAGTTTGAATTGATTTTTAGGATTTTATAGATAAATTCCTATCGCCAACTCAACTGACGACAGATTGTTGTCGCCAGTTGAACTAACGACAGATGATTGTTCATTTCCCGTCGCCAGTTCAACTAGCCACAGAAGGGGGGCCAGGTACCTAAATTGACGACGACAGGAACCTGTCGCCAACTCAACCGGTGGCAGAAACCCATTTTTGCTATTGCATATTCATAGCGCCAGCTCTGAGCTGGTCTAGTGGGCAACGACCTGTTAACATAGCTGGGATGGTGTACTAGGCAATGACAACTGGCAAGCAAGCTTCCATCATCTATGTGACTATGTCCCGTTGCAGCTGTTAGTCTGTTTCTCAGCAATAACTACTATGGATCTGCTACTCTGTTTAAGCACATATCAGAATTTCCTGTACAAAAAGAATCCAATTTGAATCAAAATACGGTTTACCATTACTATGGCTCTATCTCAACTCCAGTACACAACTATCTCCATGATGCCTAGTTCATCTCTCATTTCTTTGCCTTTGAGAAACGAAGGCACCTGTACTTCTCACCACTAACTGTGATCTCAAGGGCTCCATCTTGGTTGTCTTGATTGGAAGCGGTTCCCATGAGGACGCTCTTTTCCTTTTCCAAGTTCTCCTTTTCCATCTTCAGCCTTGCCTCTTGCCGTGCAATCTCAGCCTGTGAAAGATGCAATTGAAACAAGTCATGCTACAGAACAATAAATCACTGTAGATATTACAATTTCATCTGGGAAGGAAATGATATGGTTACTCATCAGACAGACTTCACTTTCTGTCTGTAAAAAATGCTTTCTTAAGATCAGGAATATCCTGCTCAAATTACCATTGCTATAATACAGTTCAAACAAATGTGTTAAGATCTGAAAGAGCAAATGTTCACTCAACTTATTCTGCTCCTAGTATGACAAAAGAGTCAATAGTAACAGGTTTCACTACACTAATACAGGGCTAAAAATCACTGTAATGATGATGAACCAGAAAGAAACCAAATGATTAAGCACTTCATTTTCTCTATTGAATACCTTGTTACAGTCAAAAGACAATTTTTACAAATCTTCATTCCTATAAGAACATTTGGCACATACATTATCCATTTAAATGAATAATGCTCAGAAGCTACCAAGAGGCAACTGTATATTTTTTATATCACAGCACAGGATATAAGCACTTGTATATTACAAATATCTCAACAACATCCTTAATATGGACCTAAGTTAGGATTCAGCATTTTTGCTAAGTCGCTGACAGAGACATAGCCACACAATTGTAACAACAACAACTAAACATGTAAGGAGAAACAAGCCAAATGGGTGCAATCAACTTCAGTAGTGAAGCAACAAGGACGAGACATGTATTCTTCTAGAGGTGCTAGCCATGCAAGAAAGCAGATAATAACACTGGAGCAAATCCACAATTTTACACTATTTAAGAAAATTTCTGCCCTCTCACAAACATAGTTAAGATAGTAGTAACAAATCATAGTGTATTCCTACTCCTATATTCAAGTCTTCGTATGCATATCCTCACAATTCGACATCACCACCATGTCACTCAGCATCATTAGCAATTTAGCAACCGAAAACTATGACATGATCAGGGGCATCACAACTGTTTAGTAAGCTCATTGTACTGCAAATTTTTATGCTTGCGCATCTCAGAGAGCTCCATAGCAACAAGATACCAATTGAAACGTGGAGCGGGGAGCTTCTCCCAATGCACAAGGATTACTGGTTAGTGAACCATTGAAAAGGTACAAGTAATCAACATACAACATAACGAGCACGTTCTATCGAATTTGACCACCTCATTTCAATGGCTGAACATTGGGTGTTCCTCCGGAGAATCGGAGATCGAGTGACTGTATGCGGGTTAGTGTCTTAGTGACGAATTGCGAATGCAGCAGGCATTCAGCAACCAATCCATCAAGGAATCAGAAGTTCAGCACTACCCAAGAAACGCGCACAAGTTGTTTCAGCAACAAGATAGATGGAAAGATCATGTAATAATTAAGAAACAGGAAATGAATTGGACCGATG
This sequence comes from Hsuehochloa calcarea, assembly GCA_036346395.1. Taxonomy (NCBI): domain Eukaryota; kingdom Viridiplantae; phylum Streptophyta; class Magnoliopsida; order Poales; family Poaceae; genus Hsuehochloa; species Hsuehochloa calcarea. The sequence continues at coordinate 22,972,630 of CM070609.1, read as the reverse complement.
GAAAGGGAGGGAGGGAGAGAGGAAGCAAAGGGGTTGGTTACCTCGCGTCGTGAGAGCTCGGCTTTCCAGGCGGCCTCCCTCTCGGCGACTTCGCGCTCGCGCTCCTCGATGTAGCTCTGCATCTCGCGCTCCTTCATGATCCGGTCCTGGATGTCCGCGTCCAGCGCCTCCTGCAGCTCCTTCACGAACCTGTCCACCACCGCCTTGATCCGCACAGACATCTCCCCCCTCCCCTCTTAATCTACACGGCGAGCGCCGCACAGGTTGCAGCTTACAACGGATGGCGCACTCCTCCTCCTCTTCTTGACTCTCGCTATTGGCGCCGGTCACCGGCCACCTCCATAGGCCCGGCTAGGGTTCCGAGGTGGCGAGGTGGGCGGGCGCCAGAAGTTTTGTGGGCCGCTGGTTTCTTAGTCGTTTGGGCACTAGCGCCTGTGCCTGTGCTGTGTGGAAGAGAAGAGGTAGGTCTGCAGGCCCAGCAAGTCGAGTCAGCGTCTGTACTTTTCTCTGATCAAGATGTTGGAAACTATAAGCCCAGTAGTTGGTTCATATAACGTCTAATTTCAAATTTTATCAGGATTTCGTAGATTATAAATAAATAATGCTAATCATTATAAAAGAATGATTGTATAAAGAGTAATAAAGAGAAATCAGAAGCCTCCTATGTCTCTATGTTCAAGCTATTATTATGTTCTTGTGTTTTTACATTGTTCTTACGATTCTGAGTTTGTCTACAAAGTAATCGCTCGAACTGGACTCGCTAGCGACGGTTCTTCAACACGTTATTAGCACGATCTACTCTCCTCGAATCGAAAGGTAAGCGTCATAGCATGACACTCGTAAATTGAATCATTTTTCTATATTACTTTCAATTCTGCAAATTTGGCTTTCTAGATTGGTTTTTCCTACGGTGCAAATTCGCTCAAATCTATCGTGAGCCGACTTGAAGTTGCTGGCACAATGTCAATTGGTAGATTGTATGAAAAAGTGGATGTCGATTGTACCGTAGATTGAAAATTACAAATCCATTTTAATCTACGGCGAGTCGACCGGTGGATTGCACGATCTCGGATGAACGGTATTTCGGATGAACAGTAACAACGGAATTTGTCAGTGCACGGCCTGGAGACTGTGCGCCACCGCCGCACCGGCCACGAAGCCGCACACGCCGCCAATCGGTGCCGCCCTTGCACGGGTGGAGCATCATAGAGAAAAAGGGAGAGTGACGCCGGCCCGCATGCCGAAATGTTGTCGCACCCGCAGCATCGCCGGTCCCGCACGACCGCTCCTCATCAGTCGTCCGCCGCCGTCCAGTCTCCGCAAGGCCGGCCGCCTCGTCCGTGACCCACTGGCCGCCGCCGACACCGCCTCCCACAGAGACGAGTCGCCGCATCGCGCCCCGTGGCTGGCCGCCGCCGCCGCCGCCGCGATGTGTGCGCCTCGCGCCAGAGTGCCGCATCACAGCGCGCGTGCTCAGCGCAACCATGCTTGCATACGTAGCGCCACCGTACTCGTGCCGTAGCGCCCACACGTCGCCGCGCCTGCAGTTACCACCACCGCCTCCTCGTGCTGCACTGCCGCATTGCGCTAACGACGGCCACCCATTGCGCTTAGCGCCATGCGCCATTGAAGGCCGCCGCCTCTCTCGAGAGGGGGGGGACCCTAAAGTCCCGTCGCTGCTGCCTTTTGTCCCGGTCGGTTGGGCGAAAAAGAAATGGGCCAGCACAAGCACAGTAACGGGCTGGATAAAATATGGTTCATACTTGGAAAGAATACGAGAAAAGAAAAACGGGAAAGAAAAGAAAATCCCAATTTTTGCAAAAAGGCCCTCGAAAATCCTAAAAATTGTGCGCAAATTTTTCTCTCTACAGAAATTTTGTGTGTTAATCCCTGGAAATTGAAGAATTTGTCGAAAAGTCATTTTTCCAGCAGAAAATGGCCCCGAATTCAAATTTTTGCATACTTTGAACTTTTGAAGCATGTTAACTTTGTTATTGTTATTTCTATGCAATTTATTTATTGTATTTACTATTTTTGGTTATCTATTATTGTTTATATTGATTTTAATAACTGAAAATAGTAGTAAATCATGAAAAATGCATAGAAAAATACAGGAACATTATGAGAATTTTTCCAACTATTTTATGCAAATTACCAGCTGTAATCTTATGCACGTCTTGCATGAATATGTAGATGACTGGCATTTCAAATTGGGAGTTCGAAGAGCTGACCCAGTATGACCACAATTACGTGACATGGGCATCAAATGTTGAAATCGTATTTGGAACCAAGAAGCTTCGTGCTGCTATTGGACTTGGAACCTTGAAGGACGCCGCTCCAACTGCTGAGGAGAATGATCAAGCACTTTCTTTCCTCATAGACCATCTTTGCCTAACGCTCAAGAATAAATATATGGCGAAAAAGAACACACTAGCTTTATGGACCGTACTAAAGAAGCGGTTCGAGAAGCTGAAGGACACTATCCTTCCTCGGGTAGAGAAGGATTGGAACCGACTACGTTTTGTCGACTACAAGACCGTGGGGAGTACAAATCTGCATTGCACAGAATTTATACCAGTCTTCAACTCTGTGGTAAGGTAACCACAGATGAGCAGAAGATCGAGAAAACCTTCTCTACCTTTCACCTAAACGCAGTGCAATCCGCACGCAACTATCGTCAAGATGGGTACAAGGAATATTCTGAACTAATTGACATCATGCAAGTTGCGGAAGCTCAAAATGAAGTTCTCGGAAAGAACTATATCTCACAACCACCTAGTAGCAAAGTTGACCATGAAGTCAACGAATGCAGCTACAAGATGAGGAAGCCTCACTCAAAAGAAAGATGCAAGAATGATAAGGGGTTGGGTCGCAAAACTAAGCAGAATGCTCAAGCCAAGAAGGACGAACAAAAAAAGCCCTACGATTAGCAGGACCAAAGTTGCTACAAATGTAGCACTTGGAGACATTGGTCACGCGTTTGCCGTGAGTCACAGCACGTGATTGATGCTTTCAAGTCTAAAAAGAAGGGCAAAGGACAGCATGAGGCACACCTCGCCATTGTAGGCACAGATGATCCATAGTCATGGGTTGTACCTATGGATGTGGACAGCTCAGTAACAGCCTCCATCACACATTCTTTGGACATCACAGCGGCAGCAGTTGTAGTTGCCAAAGAAGATAAATTGGATATAGAGCAGATTCAAGCAGAAGTTTCTTCATACTTCGCTGATTCGATCTAGTGTACGTATTGCACTTAGACTTTGTAGTCATTTGCAGTCGATGGTTTTGATAGAACATTGAATTTTGAATAATGGTAGTAAGCTCTGAGAGAGCAAGGAGATAAATTCTTATGATGAGTCCTGCAAGACTTTTTCCCGTATTAATAATAGCAAGTTATGTTTTGTTTTGAAGTATTTTACTTATGTGTGTGGATTGCTTCCTACCCCATATTAATAAATACTTTATATATCAGAACGCGTGTGGCGCCATATGGAGGAAGTGTGCTTAGCAGATAGCAGCACAACAAATACCATATTAAGAGAGACAAACATTTTCAAGTCGATCAGCAAGAATGCTGGTAGTCTTACGACAATCGCAGATAGCGCTACTTGTATAATAGGCTCAGGAATAGCCATAATTATACTCCCGATGGGCACAATATTGGTCATTGAAGAAGTCTTATTGTATCCAGAATCGACTAGGACTCTCTTAACCTTTAAAGATATTCGCGCTAACGGTCTCCACGTAGAGACTGAAGAAGAGTATGGTAAGAAATACCTGCTCATTACAAAGTGTGAAGAAAGTGGAAAATAGTATTAGAATAACTTCCTTCATATGAAACTGGGCTATACTAGACAAATATGAAGGCACCTGCAGGCTATACTGCCTTGAAAACCGTATTTAGAAGCTCTAAACTTTTCTATCTTTAACATGATAGATTTGCTCCCTAGGTCTTAGGATGATGAGAAATATAATTAACAATTCACAGAGATATAATATCAATGTAAAGGCTTTCCCGAATCAGAAGATTTTGTATGCCCTGCATGTGCCACCGGGAAATTAATTACTAGACTTTCTACTCTGAAAGCGTAGGATGAAGTCTCTGCATTCCTAGACCGTATCCAAGGAGACTTTTGCGGTCCTATACAGCCCTTTTAAGGGACATTTAGGTATTTTATGGTGCTCATTGCTTCCTCTAAATGTTAGCACGTACGTTTATTGTTTACGAGAAATCACGCTTTTGCAAAGCTAACCTCGCAGATAATTAACATTAAGAATAATTTCCCTAATCATCATGTGAAGTCCACCAGAATGGACAACACAGAGGAATTTACTTCGAAGACATTAGATGATTATTGCATGAAAATGAGAATTAAAGTTGAGCATTTCATACCGTATGTCCACACCCAGAGTGGATTAGCAAAATTTTGAAGAATTGTAATTTATCAACTACATGTTGGGGAGACGTAGTCCTGCTCGCAGTAACTCTCATCAATTTTAGACCGGCGGCATATAACATCCATTCACCTATGCAACTAGCGAAAGGGTTAGTACCGAAAATCTCTCATCTACGAAGGTTTGGTTGCAAGGTTTATGCACCTATACCACCACCGCAGCGAACTGCATTGGACCCTCTCCGAAAGTCTGAGATATACGTTGGTTATGAGACATCTGGACCCCATGATTGAAGATTTTCATACAGCCCGCTTCGCTAACAGCATATTTGATAAGGATTACTCTCCATCATTAGGTGGAGGAAATCAACCCTTGCTGAAAAATATCCGAAAATAGAGAAGTTCATAAGGTAATTGAAGTCCAGAAGATAATTGAATTGAAGTCCAGAAGATAATTATAATCCATGCACATACCCGCGCATTAGTGAAGAAAATAGAGAAGTCCAGAAGATAATTGATTTGAAAGCATTAGGGAATCAACTTCCTAACCACTTTAGTGATTTGAAGAGCATGACCAAGTTGCATATTCCTATACGCAATGCACCGGAGAGGGTAAAATACATAAAGGTATTCCTAATCCCGTCCTAAGGCCTCGGAAAGGACGAGAACTCTGGCACCTCGAATCCGAAGTAATCGGGGACGCCTGGTGAAAAAGGATAAGAAGGACTTGACACAGCCGATCACCGAAGTTCTCTTGAATCAGAATGGGGGCTAGTTGAGACCTAACACTAGTATGGAACCTTCAGAAAAGGTATACTGGATTTGAACATCCCCATGAAGGGATACATCAGCATGGATGTGTGCGCACACATCGGAGCTGAAAAACTAAAAGGACTTGCCCCCTCAATTGGAAGCAGCGGTGAACAAGTAGAAGTATTAGAAGAATCGTCCCCTTGAATAAATAGCTGTAAAGTTTGTGACCTCGAGAGAATCTATGAATAACATAACAACCAATGTCGACATTGATTTTGCAAAGAAAATTACTACAATCATCGATCTTGATCTAGAGCCTGCATCGCTCACTGAATGTAAAAAAAAGATCAGATTGGAAAGATTAGAAAAAGGCAATACAAGCAGAATTATTATCGTTGAATTAAAAAAGAGGTTTTTGGGCATGTAAGCCGCATGCCTCCCCATGTGCACTCCGTAGGTCATAAGTGGGTATTTGTTCAAAAAGAAATGAAAATAATGAAGTAAAACAAGGCTTGTTGCACAAGGTTTTACTCAACGTCTAGGAGTTGTTTATGAAGAAACATATTCCCGGTCATGGGTGGAACCACCCTTTAGATATTTAATCTCAATGGCAATCAACTTGAATTTTTGAAATAATATCGATGGATGTGGTAACTGCATACCTTTATAGAAATTTAAATTCATACATTTATATAAAGGTACCCGAATGTATCACTGTCCCAAACCAAGACAGCAAATAGAAATCTGTACAACATGGAACTCAGAAAAGTCATTGTATGGACTTAAGCAATCAGACAGGATGTAGTATAATCGCTTGAAGTGACTTTCTATACAAGAAAGGCTACACGAACAATGAGGATTGTATCTGTGTACTTATACGATGATCCCATGATGGATTTTATATAATCTTAGTGTATGAAGATAATCTGAATATCATCGAAACCTTAAAAGAAATTAAGGAAGCAAGCTGTAACACCCTGTCTATTCGGAAGACAAGATGTCACCTAACAGGCCAACCTACTATTCAATTCCTAAGATTAACATCGCATTCAATGCTAAAGAAACAATTAATCAAGGTAACAACCTATAGCTTAATAACAGTTCATCAATAAATTAAAACAAGAATTAACCAAGGCGAGAATAATGAACCTCCAAGTGACAATTATTACAGTCCATTACATTATAATTAAACCGAATAAACGTAAATAGAATTTTTAACGAATGAAAGATTTATTCATGTGCGTGGAACGTGCTGGACTACACCCTCCCGCTAGCAACCGTTTCACTGGAATTCACCTAAAACAAATAAAAGCAAGAGTGAGTCGAAACTCAGCAAGCACAACATATACATTCACAAAGAATACTGAATCGGAACAATCTACCAAGTAAATCATTTACTTCCATGAATTTACGAAAGCATGGTATGAATGAATGAATGCATTGAAGGAGAATGGACTTTCCACATGTTTATACCGGTATAACTAGTGACACACCCGTCGGTGTTCACTTAAGCCCGCTCTTAACCAAGAGCGGGGATCCAAGTCCGTATGAAGAACGTTTCATACGGAATATCCGAAACTGCCTACATTGGAATGGTAGGTCTTACATGCCCATATTGGAATTAATGGGACTTAATCAAGTTTCCACTCCCGTGGACAGCAACTGAATTATGTATGCATGGAATGAAAAGCATAACTTGAACTTCAACTCAATGTATCATCGAATAAGGTATTGAACTCTACCACATCAAGCTCAAATCACAGGAACATTTATAATTTTACCAAGTTATCATGCATTCATCGAATTCACACAAATTAAACATTGCACTTGCCTTCCGTGTTGTGACGTATTGGGAAACAACGAAGGTGTCCTTCCACCCACCGTCTCACCGCCTACACAAGAATTGCCACGGATTACGGATAATAGAATATGGCACAACTACAAGTGTTCTACGATGCTCTCTAATCAACCCAAGACACCCTAAGGGTTCAATTTGACATCTACACAAAAAGTCCAGATTATCGATCTACGGGCAGTTGTACGAGAAAATTCTCCATTAATTATCTGTAACTCTAAAAGACCTGAAACCAGTTCTCACTGATTCTTAACTGATCAGGCTACAAAACATTAGTTGGTGGTAAACTCTAATTCGGCCAAAACAGAGGTCTAACCATCCAATGAAAAACTATAACTGCAGTCTGCCCAGAATTCAGAACAGCCCTAAAGAAAAGGCTCTAACTTTTAAACCACTGATCCAAATAAAGTGATATTTATCAGCCTGGAAATATGGTGAAATTATCTTCATAAACCTAGTTGGGTGGCCGACCTGGTTCTGACTCTAACTAGATCAAAACCTAGGTGCAACCGACTATACCCAAAATTTCTGACAGATAGAGCAGTACGTGGTAAAACAGTCATAACTTTTAAACTACTGGGTGAAAATTCATGATCTCGGTGCCAAAAGAAAGCTAACGAAACCAGGAACATATCTCTAGGAGAGGTCAACCCGAGATTCGGCCTCTAAAGGGTCGAAACTGGCCGCGCAAGGAGACGGATGCGTTCTGGAATCTCCAGGACAGAACCCGATTTAGATCTAATCCACCATTAATCAACAAAACCGAATCAAACTACCACTAAAACATTCGTTACCCTTGAAGATCTGCATGGAGACGTGGATCCACCTCCCAAGAACCTCCCTCCCTTCTCCTCCCTTCCCTCTCCAAGACCGGCCACAAGATCGCCGGCGAACGGTCGGCGGCGCCGTTGGAAGGAGACGGCTTCGGGGGGGAAGCTTGGGGCGACGCCGGGGATCTCCGCAGCAGCAAGACGCCGTCAAAGAGCAGCAAGAAACACCGGGGAGGAAGAGAATGGGAGTGGCGGCTCTAGGGGGGAAGAGGAGGGAGTGGGGAGGCGGCTAGGGTTGGGGCGCCTCCCCCCTCCCCTTGGCCGGCCCCCCTTGGGCCGGCCTCCCCCTCTTGGGCCGCTGGGCGCGGACTGCGCGACCCGTTGTCGTAAAAATGCGAAAACCCCTCTTCTCCATCAGAAAATTCTATTTATTTGCACTCTTTTTCATGCCCGACTTATTTTACAACTCCCGACTCAAAACCGGGTATTACATTCTACCCCCCTTAACAGGATTCGACCTCGAATCTGCACGCCAATCTAAATGTAAGGAAACTTCGACTGGAATGAAACAACGATATTCCAAGTTTAGAATTGCTCAGATACTCGCTTAGCACTCGAGCACACCAGATGATGCGATTGCATAAGGACCCAAGAGGGTCAACGCGATAAGCCAACGTTCTCATTTCTACAACTTTCTAAAACGAAGAGAATCCAACTAGAAATAGAGAGTTCTCATCGCATCCACACAATGCTAACTCTCCACCAAAAGGTTAGATTCCAAATTTGACAATCATCTCAAAACAAATCCATTTTCCAAATAAGCAGTTTACAAATGAACACCACGACAACCAAAGGAGAAATCACTCGAACGCCCAAACCAAATACTTGCGGTTTGTCTGAATTTGGAAAGAATCAACACGCCAACACAGCGCCAACTCAAATTGCGGAAAATACAAGTCAACGACACAAAACTCAAACGAGAATCAAGAAAACGCCTCATTATCCCACGAATCATCCTTTGACACAGTTCCTCGCTTCTAGGAATAAAATTTCTCTCGAACATTGAAATTCGAATTCACTACCTACCACATGAGCTTAAACCTCTTAGTTAAACATCCTCAAATTATGCTCAAATTGAAATACATCATCCACACCATTGTGGAGAGGCTACATTGAATCCACCGAATACTCTAAATAACTTGTTCTACTAACCAAAATTGACTTGATAGAAGGCGTTCAAAGCAACACATAATAGGTCCCACCCAATGACATTACCTCAAATTTTCAAGAACAACAACTCAAAATTCTTAGCACGCACGTTCATATACCTCATCAGAAGGGTTCTATCAATCATCATTTCACTGCTCAGGAAACTCTATTATTTCACTCTCTCTACACACAATCATTGAGTGACCAAAGGTCTAGCATGAAAATGCAAAGCCCAGATTTAATCTGCAAGACTTCTACTACAAATTACAATTATAACAGGTAGGGAAATCAATGGATTGAATCTACAACATTCCCACAATTCTAACATACTCACTTATTGACATCCTCAAAACTTACCCACATAATCTCGCAATCTTATCCAATTGCGTTACTCTATAAAATTAATCAAGGTCTCCATACCTTCGATAATCCTCAACATTTTAACATGAACTAAAGTTCTAGAATTTCTCTATACCATAGGTTCTACTCAATCGTAACACTATTCAGACTTACTTCGAAGCCAAACATTCCATGTGAATCAATATTTTTTTTCCTCAAGAGATACAGATCAAATCCATTTCACATTCTTCTACTCCTCCAATAACTTGATAGCAAAATATCACCGCTACCAAAACTTAACCACCACCAAATAGTTGCCAATAAACGCTTTGTAAAACCCTGCAACAAAACTTTTGGGTCTTTCTCAAAAGAAAGAGGCGAATAAGGACAAGCTTCGTCATACATAAAAACGTTGCTCATCCCAACGAGCATGAACCCAAAAGAATATTCTGATAATGGGGATATTGGAAAACGAAAGCTGAGTTCACAGTTGAGGGCATACGTCCCTCAAGAGAGAATAGCAAATAACATCCGATACGAAAGAAAGACATTGCGATTGAAACTCGACATCTCTTGAGCGGAAAGAGCAAGAAGTTTAGGAACGATTCAAATAATCACAAGTTACAAAACTTGACTCAAAATTATCAAATACTCTACTGCACTCTTTCCTTTAACACAGCAATTAGTTCTTGAATCTATAACACCTTACCACATGAACAAAGTAAGTTCTTTAGTTTAACCCACGGAACTACTTAAGAACAAATAAATTTTTTTTTCAACACGCCAAATTTGTTTGAAACAACTCATCTACTAATGAAACATGTAATCCAAATGACCTCAGCCACAAAACAAGCATTTTCCTTTACAGACTTCACGAAAAGCAAACGGATTCTCAACGAAAGCGATTTAAAATTTCCTTTGATTGCAACCTCACTTTGCGAACTCAAACCAAGGAGCCTTTAGGACTAAATCACACGAAACTCTTAAGAAGCAATAGGATATCCGCATGCACCATTTTACTTAAAACAATTTCAGTTACCAGAATATTCACGAACTCCAAAAGGTCACGGCAACTAGACTTGAAGTATTCTCATTTAGGTGGTATCACAGAGGTGATTATTTTACTACAAGTTTCAACATCAATCTCACAACGTCAATTAGAAAACACCTCGAAAGACTCATGCGAAAAGAATGGGTCGAATATTTATCAAAAGAAGAGGCACATGAAAACGATTTTCACCAACTAGAAAATCATTTACCACTCGCCACAAACACCGGACCAAGGAGAAAATCATTTACCACTCTCCGCAGCAGCAAGACGCCGTCAAAGAGCAGCAAGAAACACCGGGGAGGAAGAGAATGGGGGTGGCGGCTCTAGGGGGGAAGAGGAGGGAGTGGGAGGCGGCTAGGGTTGGGGCGCCTCCCCTCCCTGGCCGCCCCTTGGGCCGGCCTCCCCTCTTGGCCACTTTGGGCGCGACTCATGCCCAAAGTTGTCGTAAAAATGCGAAAACCCCCCTTCTCCATCAGAAAATTCTATTTATTTGCACTCTTTTTCATGCCCGACTTATTTTACAACTCCCGACTCAAAACCGGGTATTACACAAGCTCTTACCTGGAGTTGGAGTTCGAAATAAAAGATTTAGGTAAAACCAAATATTACCTAGGCTTACAGCTTGAGCATGCACCTGAAGGGATATTAGTGCATCAGTCAACTTACACTCAAAAAGTGTTAGAAAGGTTTGATTTTGAAAAGACATACCCTTCGAAAGTGTCAATAGTCAGAAGATACTTGCAGCAAGACAAGGACCCGTACAGATCTAGAGAAGAGGGGGGAGAAAGTCCTGGGACTGGAATTCCCGTACTTGAGTACAATAGAGCACTCATGTATTTAGCAAACTTTACTAGACCGGACATTGCATTTGTCGTGAACCTACTAGCAAGGTATAGTGCAGAACCTACCAAAAGGCATTAGTAGGGAATGAAGGACATCTTCCGATACCTCAAAGGAAGCAAAGATATTGGTCTGTTCTACAGAAAGAACCAAGACCTGTCTATGAATGGCAATACAGTTGCTGGGTACCTGTCAAACCCGCATACAACCAAGTCGCAAACAGGCTATGTATTCCTATGTGGTGGAACTGTAATTCCATAGAAATCATCTAAGTAAAGTCTTGTATCGACTTCAATGAACCACTCGAAAATCATAGCACTGTATGAGGCCTCACAAGAATGTGCTTGGCTTCGACGGATGATTCATCACATCCAATAGTCGTGTGGATTAAATACCGTACAAACCCTCGCTATTATTATGAAGATAATGCCGCTTGTGTTGCATAAGTGCAAATGTGTTATGTAAAGAGTCATCTCACCAAGCATATCAACCCCAAGTTCCTCTATGCTCATGAACTGCAAAAGATGGACAAAATTAAAGTACTACATACTAAATCATGTGAAAATTTTATAGATTTATTCACTAAGTCACTCCCAATATTTATTTTTGAAGGATGCATACATGTAATTTTTTATGAGACTTAGAGAAGTGCATGATTCAGGGGAGAATCTTCACAAACTCATTATTGAAACTTAATCACAAAGATCGAGTACCCAAAGTGTAAATCTTGAAGATTACATGAAATTGGGTGGATTGTACTCTTTTTCCCTTGACGAGTTTTCCGAAAGTTTCTCTGCTAAGGTTTTTAACGAGACAATTCGTGCAAGGCAGCAGAAATGTGTCATGTACTCTTTCTCTAAATTTTTCCCACTGGTTTTTATGGTGTTTTGATGAGGCATGAACTTGTGAGAATGAGTACCTAAGGGGGAGAGTTGGGAAACTATGAGCTCGGCCCAGCAGCAGGTCCATGTATGGGCGTCCTATCTCTAACTCTAGCAGGATCTGTAGACTATAAATAGGGGGTGCTAGTCATTGTAAAAGACTGATCATATGAAGATCAATAAAGAGAAGCCAAATGTTCCCTACATCTTTGTGTTCAATCTATTATTATGTTCTTGTATTCTTGCATTGTTCTTACGATTCTGGGTTTGTCTATGAGGTAAGCGCTCGGCCTGGACTCATCAGTGATGGTTCCTCAGCACAAGAAACTGTCTCCGACTACTCGTTTGGAAGACATATTCTCAAGAAAGCGTAAAGTGTACCAATGAGACGAAGTTCGTATGGCTCATAAAGTGCAAGTCCTAGTCCTCAGAAACTTTGCCATTGCATTACCAAGGAGTTGGGCAGTTTCGATCTAACAAACTGCATTGAGTTCTTACAAATCAGTACCATACCTACAAGGGTAACAAAGATATGCAACAATGCAAGCGAATTTTTGGCGGATATAGCATGTTTTCAAACCGTATTTGCATAAATGACCACGCGCGAGCTGTATTTGTAGATATAGCATCGTTGCCATTTTTTCTTTTATTTTAAAAAAATCATTTATGCATAATTTTTGTAGGAATTTTTAAATATAGCAAATAGCCTCCAAAAATTTTGAATTTTTTGTGGAGCCTCTTGACCTAGTGTACTTGTGTAATTTTTCAAAATTAAATTTGTTCTAAATTTTTCTCAAAAAAGAAAAAATTGCTACAGTGGTTACCGCACGGTGGTTGTGTGTCAACCGCGTGCTACAGTGTGGTTGTCGTATGGCCACCGTGTAGAAACCACTGTAACATTTTTTTCTTTTTTTAAGAAAATAATTTATGTATACTTTTTTTGTAGAAAATTTTAAATATAGAAAATTGGCTCCAATTTTTTTTTTGTAGAGCCTGCTGACAATGTGTTCTTGCTTGTGTACTTTTGTAAAATTTTAATATGTTCTGAATTTTCTATCAAATTCATTTAATTATACTATTTGTATGATTTTTTTAATATGGAAAATGATGTCCAAAAATTATGATTTTTTAAAGGCTCCTTACACAGTGGACTTGATTGTGTAATATTTTTGAGAATTTTATATGTTCTAAAAATATCTCAAAAAATAAGGGTTTATGTCTAAAAATTAGAGTTTTAGGTTTCGAAATTAGGGTTTCATAGTTTCATGTAACTTGGAATGTGTGAAGTTTAGTACCACATGGACCACTTTAGGTGCAGCAATCACTATAACACTAGTGGCAGAATTTGAATTCCTACCAATAGTATACTTAAATGAATTTTTAAGAAAAATTCAGAACATATAGATTTTTAAAAAAAACTACACAAGCAAGTACACTATATCTTGAAACTCCACAATTTTTTTTTATAGTTTTTAGAGCCCATTTACTATATTGAAAAATTCCTACAAAAATTATGCATAAATTAAAAAATGAAAAAGAAAAAATGCTACAGTACCATGTGGCGGTGGCAGCCACCTTGCGGCAACAGGTTTGTCAAGAGAGGCCACTTAGCGTGGTGGGTGCATTGTCAGACCAGCATCCGTCTTGAACTGGCCGACGTGGCACACGAGGGGTGTTGCCGTACGGTGGCTATATGGTGACGGTACTATATCTGCAAATACAACTCGCGCATGATCATTTTGGCAAATACAATTTGAAAATGTGCTATACCCGCCAAAAATTCCAATGCAAGCAAGGCCCTAAGATCATTGGACAAACACACACTGCTGGCCGGCTCTTGCACAACTGAAGTCATGGTCCTTACTACACAGTACTGTGCTCTTTGTACTGACAAATGGATTAGCAGCAAAATCACCAGACAAAAACTCTGCAAAGCATTCAGCTTCAGGGTCAAAACCAACAGAGCATGATAAAAGTGAAGAATTGCATGCATCACAAGTTATGAAGTTAAACGCAACATCGAAACAATGAACTTCCAACATGCTGCATAGAGCATATATCCAGTACACGGCGTCCAGACAACAATAAACAACCACCAAATAATCCACGAGCCCGAGAGTAAACAACGCCTACACCAGAGCTAGAGAGTCGACACTCGACACCACCTACAAGCTTCTGATTCTTCCCTGATTAAGCTTCACACATTACACTAAAATACGAGCTAGTTGGGTTTTGCGCCGCACCGGAGTGCAGCCGCTACATTCTTTTCGCCGGCCCTACGACGGACTGGTCACTGATGCAGAGCTCACTTCCAGGACATGCTGGACAGGCCTGCCTGGCTATGGTTGCTGGCCGTGACCCCTTGGTTCAGTGGGCTCCCAGGGCCGCCTGATGATTCACTCAAGGTGCCTCTGGACGGCGGGCTGCTTGGTCCCATCCCACCTATCGGCGCCATCTTTGATGGTGCGGACGCAGGGTCTGAAGGAGCTTGATGCTTTGGCTCCTTCTTTCCATCGGTGTTGAAGCTTCCCACCACAATCTGCGGACATAATGATAGAAGTTAGTCATTCTCTAGTGTGTAATACCTCGCTAATCGGTGGGTGTCAATGACGTGGAAAAGTCTCGAATAAAATTATAAGCAATCCGACAGCTCTGTGCTCATTGTACCACTGAGAAATAACAGAACATCAGTCAGAGATAGGCATGTCCTTTTCAAAAACAGCATGAAGCCAAAAAAACCTAGGACAGACAAATAGCGCAAATATCCATCGCATAGCTTGCTAAAGAAATTGAAGAAATTCCAAGACACCGAACGAAATTAGGAAAGCAATACACTTTTAGTTAGTATGAAGTAGAAAAGATCAGAACATTATAATGAACAAACTTATATAAGAGAAGTTCTAGAAGAAACTATGACTAACATCATATCAATGGGTTTTAAGGCTTGTGTGACAGAGAAAATACCTGTACTGGTGAAGCAGCTGTCAGGAGCCCAGCAACTCCGCCACCCAAGACACGACCATCAGGACCTGCTAGTGAAACACTGAGCCCACCAGTTCGACTACGATGGCCTTCATTCTCTGATAGAAGGAATGACCCAGACAGTGACAGTATCTCAAATCGGCCCTGTGCAGAAACAACAAGGTGTCATCACCTACTTTACCTGTAGTAGACATACCATCTACAGTGATAATTATTCAACAGAGATACTTCAGTTAGATCAGGCCTCTTAATATCACAGTATTTTACCATATAAGAACCTTGTATTAACAGCTTCTGCCATGCTTGGCATCAAGGAAAGAGTTAGATCGTCTTCATAACTTCTGACGGTCAAAAGTACATACCTCATATGTTACCGTTCCACCTGAAGTAGCAGCTTGCCGAAGTGTCACATTTGATATTGCGCCATTTGCTGAAAGAATGCATACTCCACGAGTTCCATGGTGAGAGAATGACATAATCTTTGCAGATACATCCTGAAAAGCAGAATAGAAGTCATTTCCCATGGGAAAACTCTATTAATAAATGATCTCTGCAACCTTAGTCATGCATGTATATACAATCACAACTTCCCAAGTGCTCCTACTCCTATAGCATATCTCACAATTTATTTATGGATTTTTGCAAAATGCAGAGAATTAGCAATGATTAAGATAATCGGAACTGTACTGAAAATATAAAATCATGAGCATCCTGAAAGATGGTATGTCTTTTTTGGAAATAACTAATAGATGGTCAATGTAATCGATTATTAAGCAGAAGATAAAATCCCAAGTCAATAACACACCACACATATTGGCTCTACTAAAGGATCATATGATGTATAGTACATGGACTTTATAGTTTATACCAGGTTATCAGAGAGAGAAAAAAAGAGGAGATAAACTGCATTGAGCTAATGTCATGTCTACAAGTGTAGAATGGAAGCATAAGGCTGTAATTTCTCATACATTCAATGGAGAATTAGTAGCTACGATATAAAATAGCCAGCTTTTAGCCACAATGTATAACTTAATGAGTTTTTTTACTAAAAAAATTGTATAGCTTAATGCAAAGAGAGATCGTTCAAAGTAAATAGACGAATTAAAAAGATGGTAACTGTACTAAAAATGGTAAATATCACTTCAAGCAAAAACTATCTCAAATGAATACTGTACAACCCAATGAAAAAATGCAGCATACAAAAGCAAGCAGATATATGGAAGAATCCAGGAAAGGAAAGATTAAGGATTTGCTTTACCTCCCCAGCCTTAACAAAAATAACATGAGGTGTAAGTCGAGCTCCTGCTGAACCTGCAAAATGTAATTGAATCAATACAGATTGAAAACATGTACAGAACTCAAAAAGAATCATGGTAATACATTTTAAACTTCAGTTAAACAGATGTTTCACAATGTAACCATATTAAGCATCCTTAACTATGTATTCCTATATAAATCACAGAGATCATTCAAGTAAACTTGCTATCCAACATTTACACTAAACAAGATATTTTTGTTTTAAAAAACAAAAGGACAGAAAAGTAATTTCCCGACCACTCGACCTGCAGTCTGCATGCAGTGTGCATCACCCCAGATCTAATCAAAGCCAGTCAGCAATCAGCAAGTCCAGAGTCCAGGCACTCAGGCAGTAATTTTCTAATTTCTAAACAGACAATTGCAAAAGGAAGAGGCAAAAATTTCTTCCAAACTCCCTCTTCTTGAGCTTCATAAAATAACAAAACTTTAACAAAAATGGAGTAGTTTAGAATCGATATGTACCAATGTTACCAAGAGCAAGCACGTGCTTCTTGTTGGTGGAGCCCTTAGGCCGTCCCCTCTTCTTCACCCCGTCCGGCGACGCCGACGGCACAGTGTCCGCCGCCTTCGCGGCGGCAGGCGAGAAAGGCCCGGAAGGGCCGGGCGTCGCTGCCGCTGGCGCCCGGGCCGTGGACGCAGGCACCAATGCCAGCGACATGGAGCCGTCGGGGCCGTACTTTCTTGGCCGGCCGCGCTTCTTTTTGAGCACCGGCTCCCCCGCGTCCAGCGGGAGTGCCGCGGCGTCATTGCCTCCCGCGGCAGCCGCGTTGGGGCCAGCAGGCGCGCCGTCGCCCACGGCCTGGTACGTCGCCGTCGCTGGCGGGGCGGAGCTCACCGGAGTGAAGACGGGGGTGCCGTCCGGTGTGTACGCCATGCGCACGCTCTGCATGGCGCCTGAGGACGGCGGCGTCGGCGGGCTCTTGGGCAGCCCGAACGGCTCCCTTCCCGGCATCACTCCGTGCTCCGACGACGCCCTCACCTCCATCATTCCTCACCGAGCAGAAGCCAGAAGCAGAGCTACCAATCCACACTCCCAGCGATTTCTTGGACCAAAGGCCGCAGCTTTGTCGCTACAGAGGCAAACTCACGAACGGCGAAGTGAGGCGAGCTCAGGAACTGCAAAAACCCATAAACCCCGCGTTGCTCAAAGCTCGAAATTTTCAACAACGAACAGAGGAGCACAAATTTTACCGCGTAGGGTGGTGGTATCTTGGAATGGATGGGAAGAAGCCGTAAAGGGCAGAGAAAAATGAGGAAATTTTGGAAAAGAAAATGGGAGGAAGAAACGGTAAACCAAAATAGACTGGAGAAATAACGGGAATGAGTTAAAAATCCAAGCTTTGGTCAGGATTTGGCAAAGAAACACAGAAATTACAGATCCCCATCTGAGCAAGGAAGCAACAAAATTACCAAGAAATTGCCACAAATTAGGGTAGTACCGGAGAAATATAGACAAAAGACAAGAAAATAATCAGGACAAGAGAAGGCAAGAAGCAAGCTTTGCACACTCGTATGCGGAGAGATGGAGCTCGAGTCCTCGCAGAGCACTCAAACAACTCCAAACAAGACAAGGCGAGGAGAGAAATTGTGGGATTTCGCTTATCTCCCACGTAATTTCCCCTCACGCGCCCTCCTCCATTTTTCTTTTCCTTTTCTTAACTCCCCTCCTCGCACGTAATCTTTTGTGAAAAGAAAAGTTTTAATTCGAAAAATAAGCAGGTAAGACGTAAGTGAAGCACGTCAGGATTGCATTGGTAAGGGTCTACCTTATTTGACCCATCTACTTATTTTATTTACTTTGTGACCTCCCCTGCTTTTGGCTTTATCTGCACCTGTATTTTTTATTTTATTTTTTGCTTTGATCTGTCAGTTTTTCACTGTGCCTATGTACCTAACCAAACCATTTCCCTCCCAGCCGCATGCCAACTGGCTTGCAAAACCATAAATAAGAGAGCGTGGTTTTGTTTGACCAGATTCACATGGGAAAGCTGAACTAATCAAACAGGCTGAATTAGTTTTTTGTAAAGGTGATAGAAATAATGCAAACAGATCTAGGTTACCAATAGTTAAACATCATTGTTTGATGTAAATCGATGCCGATGTGAGTCTATGATAATTTATTTGCCAAAATTAGCTATAGCCAGCAAATCATGATTAAAATAGTGTTACATTGAAAAATTGCAAAAAAAAACATAACAACTATGATAAATATTCAAACAATACCTTTTATGTTGAGATAGCATGTGCTCGACAATGGTGACACTAGATCGACGATCTCGCCAAGTCCCCTCAGTGTTCTATATCCACTCCAACCTTAGATCCCAACAGAGTGGGATCATCGATTGCTTATGGAGTCAAGATCTATGACATAGGCGAGAAGACAAGGTAGAAAGATGGTGCGTACTAGGATATGACGACGTCGCGGTGAAGAGGTGGTAGAGCGGTGAGGTAGAGGTGGATTTGGTGTTGGTGTTGATGATGCAAGAGATGGGCTTGTGCGCGGCTAGGGTATGGTGTGGCGGCGGCGTGGTATATAGTGGGTAGAGGTAGGGTTTGATGGAAGGATCGAAGAAGGGATGAAGGAGGTCATAATGTATTACGAGGATATGAGTTGTTGGATGTCAATCGAATGGATTCAACTTCTCCTATCCAGAGCATCTACAAAAGGGAGTCCGAGGGTCATTAACTCCTACCAATTAGATGTGGACAATTGTTATGTGGTTACATGTTTTAGTTCCCGCCCGCTATTTCAAAACTCCAAAAGAAAATTGGACTTCTTTCCAAAACCAATGTCTTTCCTCTGTAGGTAGATGTGTGAAACCAATGGCTACAATTTTATAAGAGTAAAATACATGGTGAGTTGTTAACTTATTCATGTGTATTAGTTGGGTCACGGTACTATGAAATGCACATTTGAGTCACTGAAGTGCGTTAAGTGGTTCATCGGACGGTCACAAATCGCACACACTAGTGTATCCCGCGCACAAATGGCTATGCCATGCCAGCCCTTTATATGAACACATATCCAAGCTGCCTGCAACGGCCACGCGGGGAGGTGGCCGCCACCTGTGTTGAATGTGCTCGTTGCGGCTGTCCACATTCCACCATCAATCATCCCCAACCTGCCTCCTCCTCCCTTCCCTTATGTTCCATGTGCATCCCATCATCCACTCCTCTGCAAGGGCAGCAGCAACAACAATAACAGCGGCATCCACAACTCACCTCGTTGTAGGCAAGCTCGGTCGGCACATCCGCAAGGTACCCCGCCACCGGTTCCCCACCTCACTGGGAGAGAAGAAGACGAGAAGAAGAAGAAAAGTAGAGAAATAGTTAAGAAGAAAATAAGGAAAGAAAGAAAAGGAAAGAGTTTTTTATTTAGAAAATCTACCCACGACACGTGTTTGTAAGGCTGATGCGGCACTACCATGTGTGCGGGAGACAAAGCATATGATTATGACCGGTTAATGAACCACTAAACACATTTTAGTGACTCAAACGTGTATTTTGGGAGTATCGTGACCCAACTGATACACCTAAACAAGTTTAATAACCCATCATACATTTTACTTATGAAGTGAGGAAGGTTTTTGAGAATAGTTGAACCATCAACCACGTTTACCTAGTTTATATATATATATGATACTCCAATGCGAACCACATGAAAAAATTACAAGAGAATTCATAGTTTTTAGCATATTTTGTAAATACTTTCATATTCGCATATAAAAAGAGTATGTCTAAAAAATTATACATATCACCCCTAAAAAGGTATAAATACCACATAAGTGGTTTTATATACCCGTATACTACACATACATACTTTCGGTTGTGCAAGATACTCACTACGTTGTGAGATACGTAATATGGAGTAACTACACCCAGGAGTAGTAAAAATGCTTCCTATATAGGATTAATACTTTCTACTCCCGGGTGTAGTATCTTATAATTAGTATATAAGTATACCCAAAGTGATAAAGAAGCATATCAAGTTCTTTTAAGTGGTATATCTGAGGTGGAAGTAACTATATCCGGGAGTATAAAATAATATCTCTCTCTCTCTCTCTCTCTCTATATATATATATATATATATATATATATGAGGAAATTCCAGTGCCGGAGCCTTGCTGTTTGTTAGGCGACGCAAAAACAGCAAAAAAAAGTCGGCACCAAAACCATTGGACCAAGTCAAAAAATCAGGATTTAGGGGCAGAAAAGAAACCGAAATAGGACACGCCACCTCAATTAGATCTCTTTTATTCCCCTAAAGATCCAAACACAAGAAATACCAATAGCACAGGAGGGCCCCGCTTTGCTCCCAAAATTTTCCAGCTTTTCTTGTCCCATGCAAATGATGCAATGTTTGATCCTTCACGGCAAAGAAAATTTACACGTACATTTTCTTTTATTATTCATAATTCATTCATGGTGCTTTGAAATAATTGCAGTCACTTTGGGGGGAAAAAATGGAACTGAGAGAGAGAGAGAGTCCCCTAAGAACGAGAGATTGAGTGCATGCCAAGAATTAGCCTGCAAATCGAATAAAGCTTTGCACTTTATTTATACCACCACTCTTTATCTAGCTTGCCCAGCACGTGTCGTTTGCATCGTCCTTATCGCTCTCTCTGGCTTTACTAAAAAGATTAATATGATTAGCATCTGTTAATTTTTAATGCTAGTTTGGTTTGTAATTTAGCATGCTGCTTATTTTGCCGTCCTGACGTAGTAAAATGAGTTGTTACTGCTTATTTTGCCGTCTAAAGTGAGCTGCCGGGAATATTTGGGAATGAACCCCTGAATAATGACTTTTTCCCCCCGAGCTAACTGAAACTAGAAGAATTCTAGTGTGATGTGAATTCAGTATTCAGGCACACTGGTTTGGATTATCATATCATATCAGAGGCTAATGTGTCATGGATATGTTCAGTTGTGGAATAGTTTTCGTCGACATAAATTTGCAGACGACATGCAATGAAAATAATGTTTTCGAAAAAGAATAATGATGTTTGATGTCTCCCTTCAAAAAGGAGGGGGCAAATGATGTAAAGAAAGTGGAAACAAGAGATTTTGCCGAAGAAATACATTGAGGGGTTATGACAGTCTGAACTCTGGACAGTGAGTAGTAGTGTGTTGAGCTAACAACACACCAGTATTAACTGCGTCTTGCCGAAAAGAAGAAGATTGATTACCACTATTAACTGCATCTTGCCATGATTGATTTACGTGGAGCAAAAGGGTAGAAAACGATGAAATTATCGACTGCATCTTCATCCCGGTGACACCTGTCTCTGGAAGCAGCAAGAATATACTGAACTTTTCCGTGAAAGGAAAGGAGAATATGCTCAAATGGGCATCTGTGTGGCTGCAGCTTCTACGTACAGCGCAGAACAATCACGTCTGCAAGTACAAGGTCGTGGACGGATATCGTCCAAATGGCAGGATCGACATTTGACTGTGCAATTCAAGGCTTCAGGAAAAATAATGCCACAAGCTACAAAATGAACATGCATGCTGGGAGAGAAAGGAAGAGCTAACATGCAGGTCTCATTTAACTAACCCATTTAATCACTGTCTTTCTAGTTCAGGATTAGCCTAACGCCGGTAAAAGTTAACATTCATAAACTCTGTATTTATGCATGCTTGTTAAAAAAAAAAGGATTAGGCTAGCTACTCTGTATTTATGCATGCTTGTTAAAAAAAAAAGGATTAGGCTAGCTAGGATAAGCTAGCCCGGTTATTTTAATTCGAATAACTGTAGATAAGCTATTGTGTGAACTATATATAAAATGTTCAATAAGAAACCACTCAAAATTTCATCTTTGAATAAGACTATAAGGAGCTAGATTTTCTTGATACCAAGTGCAGAGATTAAGCGCAGAAGATCACTCAGAATATTACTAAGTGTGGTCGTCATCTTTAATATACACATTTAGCATAAATTTGCAGTGTGAAATGTTTCCCTTGCCGAAAGCGTGCAACAATTGCACACTTTGATGTTTGCGTGCACTTATGGACTGCTTTTTCCATAATAAAAACTGAAGCAAAGTGAGAACAAAACAAGTCTGAGCTGGAACAAGTGTATGTATTGTAATTTGCCTCCAATTTTCTGATGGGCACGCCAACTTTTTCTTTTTTCTTTCCGGTTAGATACATACACAAGCCGTTTATTTTCGTGTATCTCCATGTTCTGACTTCTTTTTCGTTCTAGTGCGGGCAAGCTTATCCGAGAGGGGCAGAGAGCTTTATCAAAAGTAACCCGTCCTTGCAATTTTTCGTTTCTCTTCTCGATGCGTCCGTGTGTGTGGGAGAGATAAGAACAAAATGGAGCCACAATTTCCAAAGAAAATATCTTCTTTAGCAGATGGAATCTTGGTGTTATTTTAACAACCTAAGAGAAAGACGACAGTGAATAGATGGGTGGTCTTGGTGGCTCCAAATCCTCCACTGTGGTGCTGTTGCCATGCAAGTCAATTATTGGTGGGCAAAACTGAAAAAGCCGGGGAAAAATCGACCACTTATGCTGAATATTTCTCCTGTTTATGTGTTTTTTTTCCTCAAGAAAAAGAGAGGTGTCTAGGGGGTATGCACATGCTAATTAGGTACAAGAGCATTTTCTCCTGTTCAGCAGACCTTGGTTGGAAACTCTTCTGCTTATTGACAAATACTAGTGGAGTGATATACTTGACCCGCCCTCATAATATATTGTTCCAGTTAGGTCGGAAAAAAGTGTTATATTTAATTCGAGTAATATAAAATTGTTATTTATATTGAGCACAATAATGGTGTACGGATTTATGGTGGAGCCAAGTGGCGTGTCAATTTCAGATAAATACAAAAATGTTAGGAAAAAAGTTTTGACAAATACTAGTGGAGTGATATACTTGACCCGCCCTCATAAATAGACAATTGTAAAGAAAAAACAAATACAACAAATCTCATCATTTTATATATATATATATATTTAAAATCAACACTCTTTAAAGTATAGTAGGGCTATTGTCAAATCACAAGAGGGAAAACAAAAGCTTGATTGCTAAAAGAAAAAGGAGGGGGAGAGCTCCCACGTGAGCCTCCCCTACGATGAAATTACATTCATCTTTCACAACAGTTGGTCATGGTAGCTTTTTGGAGACTTGTAACCTAAGGGCATGCACAACGCTATACCTTGGACAATAGCCCCGAGCGCCCACGTCGGAGTCGACCCCAGCGTGCAGAAGAGAGTAAGTGAGGTAGTGGCTTGCAGAGGTGTCAGAGATGCTTCTGCAAGACGCAGTGGTTCTAGCTCAGCACCACAAATGCATCTAGGCTCGGGCGTGGTGGCTGCACGTGGTTGTTGGTGGAGGTAGCGAAGGGATGGTGGGGCGGCTGGGAAGATGACCACTACTACACAAAAGTACATCACAGACGGTTCGGAACTGTCATCACAGACTATTTTTGAATCGTCTGAATTTTTATGTCTGTGATAACAGTTAGTTATCACAGACGATTTTTGAACCGTCTGTGATAAGGCTCAACACAGACGGTTTTTAGTTGAAACCATCTGTGAAGGGCCACCATCACAGACGGTTTCAACCAAGAACCGTATGTGATACGTAGCATATCACAGACGGTTCTATTTACTAACCGTCTGTGATAGTACCGTTCCTAGACGGTTTCAACCAAAAACCGTCTGTGATAGTTCTTTATACCTAAATAATTTTTTTTTTGATTTTTGGCTAGCCTTAGGAATTGCTAGTCATGCCCTCTGAAAACTAGCAAGCAGAAAACAGATACATCATAGATAAATCAATTGTTGACAACTCAAAGTGATCATTTAAAACTCAAAATCAATTACAAAAGATTATGTTCAAGTATTGTCGCTAGATTTACAATTGAATTACAACTACTCAAAGTGATCAATTACAATTGAATCAATATTTTCAAGGTCGTTCAGCGGTGTCGACGAAGTGAAACTCTCCGTCAACGTTAACGATCTCCGTCTTGATGAAGGCGCGGAGCGTCCCTCGAACCTCTGAGACCTCTTTCATAATGAGTGCATCTTAATTTATGTTCAAGCCTTGTCGCTAGCAGGAGTAAAGTAGTAAGCATATATATATATATATATATATATATATATATATATATATATATATATATATATATAAATTTATAATTACAAAATAATTATTGCGAGGTTGACAAACATCGGGATCCTTCATCTTAGCACTCATCATTTGCCGCATATGATGGCAAACGTAGAATGCACATAGGTAATCTTATTTTTACTGGCGGCACTGCAAAAATAGAATTGCATATATAGGTACAGTCAGCTCGAGATGCATTATTACGAAGTATGATATAGGATTATTGTGTTGTAGCGCGTACCGAAAATCGCGTCCTATGCTGCAGTGTGGCACTCGATCCGTTGTATGGCCCTCCCTCGGCAACATAAGTGATGAACGACCTGTATGATTCCAAAAAGTTATCCTCGATCATTTGAAAAGAAGGAAGACTACAATAGAGTTATGTATGGAGGAAATGAGCATACCTGTCAAGTATTCCTTTCACAATGATGAAGTCGTGGTTTTTGTTGAGTAGGGAATCAATGTATACATTTTTCATCATGTATCTATACATAAGCAATGATTGTGATATTTATCGGTATTACGTGAGTGTAGAACTTGATTGTACAAACTTACAGTGTCCAGTATCGTAGAAGTGAGGCGTCGAGGGCAGTGAGGTTAAATAGGTCGAATAAGTCGTCGAAACCCACGACGAAGTGGCCTGGCTCGTGGAAGAAATGCTCCTTCGTGTATTTGACGGTGATTCCAGTATCGCACCCCTTCTCTTGGGTCCTCCACATGTAGTAGACATCCCCGCCCAGCCTCAATAGAAATAGACCCAACCATCATCACTTGGATTTGCAGGGCGTCGACTCCTACAAAACGATACGCAATTAGCTAAGGCGTCCTATAGGTCTATCTTTGGAGCATTCCAGAGATGTATATTACCTTGATGTCGTCAAGTTTGTGGGGGTGAGTGTTTTGTGCTTGGAGAGCTTTGTGCGCCGCACTTTGTTTACAAGGGTTTATTCACATATAGCTAGGTATAAGAAAGAATAGATGTGTGATAGGTATAATAGAGCTCATAGGTAAGTATACAAGCACGAGATAAAGTAGTAGCGTGAAGCAAAGAATAGACATCTGTTTTTTAGACATAGATCAGGGCTACCAGAGCTAGCTACTAAGTAATAAAAGAAATAGGTTTACCGGTATATGTGTTTGAATAGGAATAAGCATGTGGTTGTGTGATAAGTCAGTCAAAATAGGGTTTACCAACGCGAGGAGCAGGGACATACCTGGGAGGTGGCTTCGGATGGCGGAGACGTACCTTGGGAGGTGGCTTCGGGGAAGGAAGGGGGAGGAGGAGGCCGAGCGGAGCGGTGTCGAGGTCGGGGAGAAGGGGCGTCAGGGAGGCGGGGAGCAGTAGGGGCGTCGGGGTCGGGGGGAGAGGGGGTCACCGACTTGTCGTCGGTTGGGTAGCAGGTCGGCATCGGGGAGGAGGCTTCGGGTGTCGGGGAGCAGGTCGGAGGTGAACGACCGGGCTAAGACGCTGGGGAGGTGAAGGAGCGAGAGTAAGGCAGAGTGATGAGTAAGGGTGCGCAAATCCTATCGATTCCCTCTTAAATAAAGGGATATCATAGAGGGTTCTATTATAAAATCATCTGTGATAAGTCATCACAAACGGTTGTATTTAGAAACCGTCTATGATATGTCCATATCATAAACGGTTCCTAGAGAACCATATGTGATTATGTTATCACAGACGGTTCGTCTGTGATGAAGCGTATTGTATAGCCTGTTTTGTAGTAGTGGCCAGTGATGGCCAGGCAGGATAGTTGGTGATGACTAGGATCTTCCGCGCGACGGTCTTCGAATCCAGACGAACACGACGGCGGGGGGAGACCAGATCCGGTCGGATCTGGGTAGTTGCGACTAGATCCAGCTGGATCAAGATGGCGGCGAACCTCCGGGCGACGAGGAGAAGGCCACGACAGCGCTAGGACTGGGCAAGTGCAGAGAGTGGAGACACCAGTGGCGGGCGAGTGTAGACACGACTGAGAAGAGGTCGTGTGATGCTCACCGGAGGTCGCGCTCGCCAGATCTGTAGCAATGGTGCGGCGAGGAAGACGACCAGGGCATAGGGAGTGGCGGTCGGACGGCAGAGGGGAGGCAAGAGGGGAAATGTACGTAGGAGAGAGAGGAGGGGAGAGAAAAAAATAAAGCCTGGCATATGGACCTGGGTAGAGGTGGCCAAATGGACGGCACAACACGGGCCCGTGCCGACCTAGGCATGCTACGTCGAGCTCACGAGACGTGTTGCGTTGGATGGGGCACGGTTAGAGTAGCCTGCCGCCATCACCGCTCATCGCCATCCTCCATCGCTACACGCCGCCGTAGGGGCTAGTGCTAGAGCAGGGGCGGTGGTGAGGAGGAAGGAGTCAAGTGGGAGGGACGGTGGCGGCAGTGTGGCCGGGAAGAGTGGGGTGGCTACGGTGTACGGCGGCACTTCTTTGGGCCGACCGCATCAGAGAGAGAGAGAGAGTGTGTGTGTGTGTGTGTTTGTGACCATGTGGAGGGGATTAGGGGAGGGGAGCCCGTTGTGCCAGCCAGGTTGTGCCATGCCTAGGCCGGGCTGGGCACGGTACTGTGTGTGTAATGCCAGGCCGTGATGACTCAAGCACGTCACACCGCGAGTCAGACTGTGCCTGGATCGGGCCAACAGTGTGGTGCCTCGGGTGACCCAGCAAGCACGACCAATTTGGCCACCTCTAGACCCGAGTCCTTTTGTGATATGTTTTGAGAAAATTCTCTGTATGCCATCAATAGTTACCACGATCCTGGATATGCCACTAAAAAAGTATGATTCCCTATATGCTATCGAGTTTCTTCTTTTGAGTCCCTCCATGCCACTTCTGTCAGCCAATTGTGAGGATGTTGTCAAGTCACCATAAAAAGACTCTTTCACCCATCTTCCTCTCTTCTTCAACCTCCTCTTCCTCTGTCTTTCCCTCCCCACACTGTTGATATCTAAGCAAACCATGCATTCATGATGCATGCATGCTATTGGTATATCTAACTTCAAATATATCCCACATATTTAGTTGTGGCAGTCGATGAACTCGTAGTTAATTTTGAGCTTCGCGTTGGCCATGCTGCACCCGTTAGTGTCAATTTGGTAGAACACAGTGGCGGCCAGCCCCAGCACTGCGCTGTCGTCACGTTCGCCACCAGCAGGTACCACCTGCACGTGCCACTGGGCCTGCAGAACACCGTCCACCAATACCGTGACCGCCACACCGGCAGCATGTCCTCGTCCTACACCGCACAAGAAGCACCCATGAGGCCTAGATCCCAATTCACCGGCAGCCTTCTCCCCACCTCACGCTGACGCCGCCACATCCCCTTGCTCCTCACGTTTGTCATCTCTGCCATCGCCATGGCAACTGGCACACACATACGCCATGTCCCCTTGCGCCAACGACACCACCCTCCACGCCATCAGCTTCCTCCTTGCTTCGTTGGGCTTCTTCTCCGTGCCCGACTGCCAGTGAATGGCTAGATCTACCACCTCACTGTCAGATCCGCTGCCCCCTTGCTAGTGGTCGCCGCCCCCACCCCTCCAACCACTATATCTACCCCATCACCATGTTTGCTAGTGTCACAACCTGCATGAAGGAGGAGCGTCACTACAGGCCTCATCATTCATGTAGAACAAGGGTAGTTCATGGCAGTGACCGACATCTCACATCGCCTCCATCTACCTCGCCGCCGGTGACACCTCTAGCTCCCACCTCCCACACCGACCGCGCCTCCGCCCCCACTTGCCGTGCGGTGCCGTTTCCATCGTCCATCCCGACAACGTCGCTACCGCATGCACCGCTTTCATCCCAAGCAGAACCTGCCTTTGTGTCCAGCGTTGGTCGTGCCTCCCGCTGCATTCGAGCATCTCTCTCAGCTTGCCCGCTCGCTGGTGGATGCAAAGAGAGAGAAAAGGGGTAGAAATTAAAAGGAGATGGGCTCCTCGCCATGTGGGACCAGGGGCAATTTGGGCATACTGAGAAAAATCTGACAGCCTATTGGGTGTTAACAGCGACTCAAGCTAACAGAGTTGACGAAAGTGGTACGGAGGGACTCAAACAAGAAACTCGATGTTCTTATATTGATTGTGTTTAAAACACGAAATAAGTCACCGAAAGTTAGGACTAATGACCCTTGTCTTATTTTGTTGTTCTTTTTCCCTCTTCCTCTGTCCACTAGCGTTGTCCTTTATATAGCGTCTGAGGGGATGACAGTTGTCCCGTGACAAGAGGTGCCTCAACGGTTGATAAAATGCGTACGTTTGATGGTAGTTATTGTCAGAGAAACAATCTTTCCACGTTGGCCTTACAATTTGCCAGAGATAGAGGCTAATACGTCCAATTATACTAGAGGATAACGACACATATTCAACTACTACGTATAAATAAACACAATGCATAATGTCTCTAGTCGATTGGGTCCACCTGTCTGTGGACTTTATCAATCATAGGGTGTTCGTGATTGACTTGGTTGTAGTAAAGATTACGACTATGAAGTGATCGTAGTAAAGCTTACGATCATGAGATGATCGTGGAAGATCTTACAATCATATGATAGTCGTAGAATAGCTTACCACTATATAGGGTGGTCGTGATTGACTTACGACGACTAAGTAATTATAATATTCCCTTATCGTTAATGATATTGGTACATCCGAAGGTTGTATAAAGACATTATTATCTATAATAGATATTATTGATAAATAACTTAATTAATTGATGATTATTAGATCCCCGTCAAGTGGCATGTAGGGAATTTTCTCTATGTTTTTTTTGGTTGTAGGGTTCCCAGTGCAAACTTTTGAATAAAAATATAACCAAACGGGTGAGATAGAATTTTTTGTGGGCTGAAATGCAAATTTTATTGTGGGTCTAGTTAAACCACCATGCATTAGGTGGGTGGGAGGATATATCTAGTGCATTATAAGTTTTGATGCATCCTCTTTAAAACATGAAGCATATCGTCATGAAAAATTCTGAAACAAATTGACAACATTGGCACAAAATCAATTTATCATGCCACCAAATTTAAAATTTAAATTCGATCTACACATGGAGAAACAAAAAAAAGATAAATCCCAGTGAAAATGAAATCCAAAAATAAAAGGAAAAACTACTATTCACTAATATTTGTCTTTTTTTGTTCCTCCTAATATGCATTGCATTTTTAGTTGAATTTTTGGAGGATACTTGATTGCATCATGACTTATATAACGAAATTGTTTCAAAAAATTTAATGACCATTTGCTTCATGTTTTGAAGAGGATACATTGAGATTCACCACAACTTAAGATGCACTAGATATGTTATCGGGTGGGTAAGAGCTTTGACAGTGTGCTTGAGTAGGTTGTGACTAGGTAAAAGATAAAACCACCACTCGAGACTAACATGCATTGTGCATGCCCTAGCAGTCTATTCTGGAATAGCTGTAGAGAGTAGATTGAGGGAGACTCGCCAGTATTTGACCACATAACCAGCTCTAATGTGATTGCCCATCCATAATAAAGCCCTTTTCAACTATTTTCCCCCAAAATATCTTCTCACGGGTCGGACCCGGATTTTCTAATCCCGAATCCTCTGTGAAAATACTGTGCTATTCCCTGGATCAGTAGATAGCACTCACAGGCACATCGCTGAATCAATTCATACAAGGCGTAAACTAAGACATTCAATATATTACAACTTTCAGAGTAACATAGACCATATCGGGTCAAGTTTTACACAAGGGCAGGGCAGGCCAAATCGATTACATTACATAAAAGCACGTAGCTACAACGGAAGCAAAAGGGGGGTAGAGCTCATCTCTCCACAGGTAAGCGACTGGGGTGACCTGTGTACAACGGATATTACCTAAGGGGTTGGACAATATCCGCTGTACGTAAGTACCGAACGAGTCCACTCAGACTGGGGTGATATCTAGACTATAGACTAGACTACGCTTTATCGTTTCCTTATTCGTCAACTTCAGGGTCTTCATAGTATGTGTAGTCCCCTTGATCCACATCATCTGGAGGGTTTGGGGGAAGAGCGAGAATAAGCACAACTTCCGTACCCGCGAGCCAACACACAAGATACAATAATATACATACATGGCTTAACAAGGAATGACCCAGGTTCTTTTATTTGCTAAAGCAATATTTTCAATTATCATAATTACAAATTCCTATGACTTAGTTTTTTTAACCAAATTGCATTTTATTATAGAGAGTAAGTACAATATTAAATAACAGTAGAGATTCTCTCCATCGGAAACTCTACACATGCATCATTTTATTGGAGCTACCTCCGCTCCTCCATACCACTGAGCTCGACAGCTCAGAAAAAATCCAACCGTAGGCTAGATGAGTCGACCTGGTTGTCAAACCAACCTCATGCTAGATGAGCCGACCTGGTTGTCATTCCACCCACAAAGATTTTTGAAATAGAACTAACTCAAGTTAAGTTCTCATGTTCGCCTTTGACCGTAGGCACGGCTGTTTAAACAATTTAGACTCTGCAGAAGTTGTACACTATACCCACAAGAGATAATCATACTCGTTACCCCACATGATTCCGTAGTCATGTAGTTGAGCGATCGTCACAGTAACTTTTCGAACTACCTCGCCCCTTTCGTCATCTCACCCATATGGGCCACGCCCATAAGTTGTACGAGATGTTCACCACAATGACTAGCGCAGCTGACCCCGGCCACAACGACTAGCGTAGCTGGCAAATTCACCCTACCTCGGTGTCCCTTTCAAGCCGGAACACATCCTACCACTTGCACGCTTCCACACACCGACTTGTGAGATGACATTCAGGGTTTAATAATTTTACTAAGCCAAGTTGCACTTTGCAGACTTACGGTTGTACTTGTTTTACACGGGAGGTCATGACAATATTAAGTCCTTAATCCATCTGGGTGGTTTATAACATCTACCAACCACTCTCGTGCACGACGGCACCCACCACCCTTTCCATCAGCCAAGATGTGGTACTAGTAAGTTGTTTAGGGTTTTGGGGAAGAAAAGCCAATTATCACAACACGTCAGTCATTTACACCCAATGACTACCCAAAACCACTTTCATGATTAAAAGATGATGATCAAAATATTTATTGTCCCGATACCTAAGCTAGGCTAGCATATCGCTTAAGTACAACATATGTTAGTATTTACCACATATTTACTACGGTGACATGGAATGGGGGATTCAATTTATCAAAGGATGGATAATAATTAATTAATCATCAACTGGGTGTTTAACTACCTTAAGCTTTAACATACATGATTACAGAATTAAAGCATGTAATTTTGATATTTTAAATAAATATAATTTGCATTCTTGATATTCTTGAGCTTGATCGAAGTGGAGGTCTCTCGCGTCTTCGAACCCTAATCGGACGAAAGTACCGAAAAAGGCACAACAGTAAAGAGAGCAAATAAATACAAAACCCATAACAAAAGAATTCCAAATTAATCAAGATCAGTGACATTAGCAAGATCTTAAATTTATAAAATTTTAGGAACAAGTTTCGTAATTTTTGGAGTTATAACGAAGGAGATATGAATTTTTGAAGCTTTTCAAATGAATTTTTAATTAAAAAGAAAATCAGAAAAACCGAAAAACTCCCGTGCTGACACGTGGCATGTGAATAGTACTTAGTCCACTGCACAGTGCGTGGACCGAGTCCACGCGCTTCGCAAGACGGTTCATCGCAGACAAGATGCGGTGGGCCCACTGTCGATCGCCGACGGGGCATCAGAGCCGATGGGGCCCACCTGTCTGGCACGGGCGTGGATAAGAGGGCGGCGCCACGCCGCGCGCGTCACCTCGTCTTCTCTGTTGCGCGGAGAAAGAGAGGGAGAGGGAGAGGAGGGGGTGCACGACGGCGACGGCAAGGCGGCGCGTGGGAAGAAGGGGCGTGAGGCGGGCGGGCAGACCGGAGCAAGGGCGAAGCTGAGGCGAGGCGGCCGGCGAGGTGACGGTGTCGGCGATCGAGGCGGCGAGAAGAAGGGTGGAGGCGACGACGACGACAGCGGTGGCTCTGAGGAAGACGAGAGGAGGCGGGGCGGGGGAGCGCAAGGTGAGAAAAGGAGGGTGCACTAGCGGCTTTATAGCCGGGGAGGGAGAAGAGTCGGGCGCATGTGGGAGGAGGCGAGGAGGGTGCACACGCGGGGGCGGCGATCGAGGCGAAGACCGAGGTCGGGCAACAGAAAGCGGCGGCATGGGGGTCACGGAGACTGAGCAGTGGGCAGTGGGAAGACTAGGCCGAAACGGGCCCAATCCAAGGTACGGATGCACTTCAAATTTGAAATTTGATTTTGAAATTTAAAAGTCAAATCTAAATGCTTTAGGAAAATGAGAATGAAATTTGATTTTGAAATTTAAAAGTCAAATCTTTGCGGTTTTACCGCGCTGTAATATGTTGCTGCTTTTGTGCTCGTGCGCTCGTGGCTTTTTGTGTGTCGGTGTAAAGATCGTCGTTTGACAAAACTCCCAACATACGGTATATTCGTCTTACTGAGGGAGTGAGACTCTTCATTTCCACCTCAAACCACACGAGCTACTGCTGTTTACAAATCAAGACCACAAAAAAGATCGCGAGCTAACTTCAACTTGAAAACGAGCCATGCTCCAAAAAAGAAAAGAGCCAAGCTGAGCTCACTCCCCCAGCTTGGTTATTAGCTGAGTTCGTGCAAAAAGAACCATGAGCTGACAGCCTTTCTAGAATGCATAAATTTCACATGAAAAGTTCAGTTCATGTTTCCTACACACAAAAAAATCCGTGTTAAAAAGAACCATTAGCTGATATCGTGGGTAGAATGCATAAAATTCACATGAAATAATTTAATTCACTTGAATCTGGCAAATTAATCTAGTTGCAGGGGGTTCCGAGTAGGTCATAACTTGAACGAACAAACGTGCATCACGAACCTAAAGATCCAAAAATCGGTGCCTGCGACTCGTCAGTAAATTCACCGATTGCACTGGGGAAGCAGGCATGTACTGGCAATTCCGTGGGGTGATTTGGTCCGGACACTAGCAAAGGCTTAAAAGAGGACAGAGAGAACGAAAAGCTCTCGTGCTTGGAATTAACTCGAGGGCCGTCCACCTACGGGCCCCGGAACGCAGGACCGTTCTCTCTCCATAAATGCAGAGAAAGAGACGGGGTACTCCGTCCTGTTCTTTTCTCTGATGCATACAACTGTTTGTTTGCTTCGGGGAAAATAAGGTGAATCGCAGGACGGCCACAAGATCGATTTGGTTCAGAGGCATGTGCTAGTGCTCGCCTCTGTAGGTCTCTTGCCTGGCCAGGATGTTGTATGTTGAGTGAGGATCTGTCTGAATGTGTATATCTTGTAGAAGAAACTGGTCATTTTCAGTTGTGAAAATGGAATGGTGCTTGGATGATAGTAGGAGAGGAGAGCTTTAGGACATGTTTGCAATCTTTGGAGCCTTAGCTTTTGAGGAGGGAGAGGTAGGCAGATACTCCTAGTTGTTTTTATTTCTTGCTCGATTGTAGTTCGTAGGGCGCACCCAAATTTGCCGAAAATCATTTAAAGTTGCCACAAACCAGCTTGTAAGTGGTTGTAACCACTCAGAAACTTTGCTCATTTAGGCCACTCGCTACTGGCGGGACGCTGCGGCAACAGGAAAGCTGTGGATTAATTGGCGCTGTTCTGTCCTGGGTACAGGACGAAGTACCAGTACGTAGATACTGTAGTCGTCGCTCGGATCGGCACGGATCAGAATGATCGAAAGTTATGGCAAGGTCGATGCATCGAAGAGAGCATCAATTCCTATGCCCTGCGCGCTGTTGTGCGTGCATGATCTGGTTGTCGCAGCCGGACGTCCGGCCGGGCCGGGCCGGGCCGAGCCTAGCCGACAGTACGTGCAGCATGTCCACCTCGGGCCTCCATCTTTCTGTGCCGTTCTGGATTCTCACTCGGCTAGGGCCGGGCCGTTCACGTACATGGAGGCCCGTCGTACGCTACAAGTCAAGCGTCACAGCCCACAGGCGTGCGGCGCGCGCGTGATTCGGCAAGCGCGCGCAGGTGGACGAGAGCACGGGGCGCGCACGGACACGACGTGCCGTGGACCCGTGGTGTCACGACTCACCCGCGTGCGTGCCCGTTTGCGGATTTTTTATGAATGTTTCGGTACTCGAACGAATTAGGGTAAATTTATAGAAATAAAAAATGTTTATTATAAATCTGTAAAAATTGTAGAGTAGCTAAGTAAGGTAGGTAGAGTGTAATTAAAATAATTCTAATTTTATTCAACTTTTCATTTGTGCGCGGTAATTATATTGTTAATATTGAAAATTAATTTTAAACAAGAAAAATAGCATAACACATAAGAAAACAGTAAAAAAAAATATGGAGTCGCTGCATAGACTACGTATATCTTAACGATAAAATTATGAACTTTGTTTATTATTTTTATTTGCACTCGGTTAATATTTTAAAATTATATTGAAATTGGAAGACTCTATTACAATTCTATTAAAAAAATGCTAAGTAGCTTTGTACGGTAGGTAAACCTGAATCGAAATAGTCACAACTTAATTTTGGTTTACATTTTGTGTGCGGTAATTAATCTGTAAATACCGAAAATTATTTTGAAAGTATAAAAATAGCAACATTCCTATAAAATCTGTAAAAATTATAGAGTAGATTAGTGGGGTTTGTATAGTTTAGCCAAAATAATCCTAACTTAAATTTGGTTTCTATTTGTGGCTGGTATTTATTTTGTTAATGTCACTTCTTATTACCTTATGTACATGTTTTATAGTCATTATAATGCATGCACTGAATTTTCAGGTATGGCGAATCCATAACACACTGCGTAGTGGCCGTACGAGTTGCTTGACCCGGTGATTAACGCACATCACCGTAGCCGTCTCAGTACCATCCTCCCTTAGGAGAGCGAGGCGGTGATTGAGCTTGGTGTGTTGCGGCTGCGCGCGCCAATAAGGGCATGGAGGGTGAACCCACGCTGGGTTCTGAGGTACGTGCTGTTACGATCTTCGTGTACTCATTTGCAGCCTAACTACTTTGGATGGACTAACGTTTCTTCTTGTTGAACCGAAACGGCGACTAGAGGGGATGAATAGGAGCACGATCTCTTTTTCACCAAGATCGAATTCAACATGATTTTCACTCCAATAGTTATGAAGATCAATGTATAAGCATAGCGGAAGACTTGTATTGAATCCAATCAAAACACCGAAGCACAACAACCAAAAACACGAAAACTCAATTTGCAATGAGTTGGACAGTCTGACCTCTCAAATTGGCGGGTTGACTTTTACATGGGGCGATCTGACCTCTGATATGGGCGGTCTGACCTCCAGCCCGATGAATAGTAAAAATCAGCTTGAACTCAAAATCACAAATTGGTCTAACTTTTGATCCACAACTCGAAACTCGACAAAACTTGGAACACACCTTATCTAGGATGTCAGGAACCTATTCCAATCAAAGACCGCGAAGATCTTTGCCAAAGTTCTGACCTTTTTCCGTTTGAGCGAAGGTTGCTAAAAAACCGAGTCAAAACGAAAACATGATCTAAAAACTTGCTCGTTGGTTGTAGATGATCAAGATAATTCTAGATGAGTTTTCACATGTCACAGCAAGCAAGATCTAGACCAAAAACCAAGATAAAAACAATGGATCGAAGATAGCCCCAAAATCACAAAATAGAGAGCAAGAGCAAGAAGAGAATCATCTTTGAGGAATTTTGCTTGGATTGATTTGAGATAGATGTTGATTTATAGCCACTCCATCATGGAGGACGAATACTCAACACTTAAGCACACAATCAATCCAATCTTTAGAAACCTAACCTCTCCACTATTCTCCATAATCACCAAAAATAGGGTATCAACCAAAAACACAAGAGGTGGGGGGTGCACAACCAATACCCTCCCCTATTTATAGTGGAGGCTAGCTTCTAGAAGGTATTGCCTAATGGGCACCCGTTAAGCCCACATACAAACGGGTTTCACTCACGCACGCATTTCAAAGCGTCATCTTTATCTTCTTTGGACCTAAACCACTTCTCCTTGCGCTGCCTTGCACCGCGGTTTAGCCAAAAGCAATCAAGGCGGTATCTTGGTGAAGTTACCAAAATACCCCTTCTCGATCCTTCTCCAAAGACCGAGTCCAATCTTCATAAAGCAATCTCATGCTTTGCCACGTGTAGGTTGATCAATGGCTCTCTTCATGTTGGGAAGTCTCTCCCATCCAGCTCCCACCGAAACCACCATGACACTTGCATCGACCCTCGTACCGCTTGATACAACCCGTCGCACCGAACTTCCCGTTCGGTCATCCTTGTTCATTTTGTGCCATGCTTGAGTCCACTGACTTCACCCACCATCCTTAATCGTTCTAAACCTCAGCTCTCTAAGCCTAGACCCGATCATCCTCGCCGTTGACCTCCAAGCGTTATGCACAACAATAGACAAAGAATCGATTCCGGGAATAAGTTCTTCACAACTTGACCCACGTTAGTCAAAACATGCATCATGCAACACATATGTACTGAAACCCATGAACTTGACCTAACAAACAAAAATCACCGCCAAGATGGCCGATGAACAAGTTAAAACTGGTAAGACCGTCACCCACGGCCGATCTGACCGCCCAGAAAGGGACTTAGCCAAATTTCCACCCTGGAAATCAAATCAGAGACCTCTCTGGAAATTTCAAAAGAATAGATCTTTTGACTCGAAGCCCCAAAAATTATGAGACCAAGTGTAGGAGAATCCCCTCTCTTGCCTAAACCCTCTATTTTTGGCCCAACTCCAAACTCAAAGTTACATAATGGCGGTCTGACCGCCAGCCTCTTGGCCCAAGGCCAGGCCGGTCTGACCGCCAGAGGTGGCTGGTCGGCCCGCCAACTGGCCGGTCTGACCGCCGCCCTAGCCGATCTAGCCGCTAGTGACCTAACAACACCTGAACTTTAACGAAAACACATGATTTGATAAACCTTCAACACCATTGCCAATTGTAACATCATCATAAGATCATGAGCATATCCCCATGATATCAAAACCTTGCCCGACGCAGATTGAGGGTGGCAGGTCTCCTTCCGCTGGCGAGAATGGTTGAGGCGACGTGGGAGGACGACCAGGACCGCACGGGCGATCCTGGGCGTACATCCAGGCGCTTTCCATATGACCGGTGCCTACTGATGGCGCTGGTTAACCGTTGGAGGCCAGAGATGCACATGTTTCACCTTCCATGTGGGGAGAAGGCGCCGACCCTTCAGGACATCACCTTCTTGATCGGTTTGCCCTGCGCTTGCTTCCCTCTGGCGGCGTACGACATCCCAGCCACGTGGTGCACGGAGTTACTAGCGAGGTTCCAAGATGTACTGCCATCTGGCATTGGTTACCGGGAGTTCAACAGCACTCACGGGGCGACGCTGAGGTGGGTCTGCTAGTTCTATGTAAGTCTTCGTAACTATTGTTTTCTCGCATCAATTCATTTCTGAACTTTGCTGACGTACATGTCTTCTTGCAGCCCGAGCGTATGGCGGAGAACGCAGGTGACAACATTGTTAGGAGGCACTTAGAGACTTACCTGATGTGGCTATTTGGGTGTGTCATGTTCCCGGGGTCCCACGACGATAGCGTCGATAAGCACTACATCCGGTACGCACGTGAGCTGGCGGACTGGCCGGTGGAGGAGATCGAGCCCGACGTTTAGGGTCCGGCCGTGTTGTGTGCGACGTACCACACATTGTACGACATGTGCCACCAGGTCCAGGACAACTCCATCCTCTCTGGATGCCCGCTACTTCTGCAGCTGTGGTCCTTCGAGCGCTTCCAGATCAGACAACCACAGCTGGACTTGGGACGTACACAGTCAGCTTGTACGCCGAGGACGACGACGTGGACCGGCTGACCATTGGCACGATCATGAACATTTATTATTTTTTGTAATGTAATCATAATTTCATGTGCTAAGTTTTCATTATTCTATTCCACAGGTCACCTACACGCCAATCACTACGCACGCGTCCTACCCGGACTACATTGCGATGTACGGATGACTACGTCATCTGGACACCGCATACTCAGGAGAGGGTGTACGCACGCGTGCCCAAAGGACTGTTGAGTATGTGAACGCGAGACTACGTTTACTAGTACACGCGGAGGGCCTTGGTGCACAAAGTCTTCGTGGAGGAGTACCAGGTGTAGCGGGTCATGCGACAGTTCGATCTGCGACAGCAAGTCCCAGCCCCCTGGGGGCAGCGGGTGCCGTCGAATGTGGATGGGTAAGTTCACACTTTACTTCTTTCATACAACCTGGGTTACGCACCGACAAAATAATTGTCTTATCTTCCACATGTACATTAAGAAGGGAGTACCTGCTGCTACGTCCTGGACGGATAGAATGTTCTCTTGGGTTGAGGGCTGGCTCGGCACCTATGGCGAAGTCATCGAGGAGCATGCTCCCTACGACCCCGGGACGTATGCGGTGTACATGGAGTGGTACACCAGTCGGACGAGAGTTCACTGCATCAGGGTCATGGACGACCCACCACGATACGATGTTGTGACGTCCGATACGTACCCCACCTAGTCGGACTCCACATTCTACTGCATGCTACATATTGAACGGTATGTACTTCATATTTTATTTGCAAGATTTATGTTTCCAATGTGTTGAGTACGTGTACAGGTGGATCTACAGTGGGAGATGCACGAGTTGGCAGTCTCTGTGCATCAGAGGACGCTCGAGGTGCGGTTTCTGCATGATGGCACAGGACATCAATCGAACCATCATGCCATATGACCACGTGTAACGTGCTTCCGTCTGCGGACTCTAATGTATTTCTGGTTCCTTACCTCGCACTTTACCTTCGGTCGATGGAGTACATTTTCTAGTAAGAAAAGTCAAGAACGTGTAAATGTGAACAAAAGGGAGCAGTGAACTAGATGGAGTAAATATGAACAAAAGGAAGCAGTAAACAAAAGGGAGAGTGCGATTGAAATAGGGGAGAGAGAAGACAGAGGGACAAGCACCTTCGTCTACTCCCTTGTGATTGTCATGGGGTCGACTGGCAACCTTGGTGTGCGCACTGTGGCCAAGTACGTGAATATCCTACTGCCTTCTTCCTCCCACAACTTGGTAAGGACAAGAAAATCAACATTGTTGTCCAGCAAACACACACCCAGCTTCTTCCACTTCCAGTAGGAAACGTAAGAGCGGAAGCGGGAGGCCAAGTGCTGAAGAAAAAAGACTGTAAAAATTTGCAGATGTGTCTACGAGATTAGACCGCCGTCATGGATAAAGAAGGAGATCAACAACTACGCTCTTGAACAAGGTCTTGTAAGAAAAATCATGCATTTCTTTGATGATATGAGCACATTAGGAATAGGAAAAACTCACTTCAACAAAAAAGAAACGACCTGGTTAATTTTATGCCAATATGAATGTTATCACAAGAAGAAACAAATCAATTTATCAAAGCACTTCACTTGACAGAGTATCGCCTCTTGCATAACATTTCTTATGTACATGTACTTCGTGTGGTTTCTTTATGTTCAACAAATAATTTCAAGCATTTTTCAAGGTACACCCAACTTATTTTAGGCCATCCATTTTGGAAGATCCAATGATTGATATTCCTATTACAATGTAAGTGGTAATAGATCACCACTTACCATTCAAGGGTAATAAAGAATTTTTACTACATATTATGTAAGGAAACAAATGTGAATTTGACATTACTATCACAACTACAACAAATCACACTAATATTACATAACATTAAGCTAAATGTTATAACACTTAGTTTTTTACAAATCAAAGTGATATTTCAAAGCATTGGCAATCACATATTACAACAGTATGTGCTCTCCCGCGGCCGCGACCTCAACATCCTCCATGTGGACTGCCTCGAGTCGGGTGGTCAGATGAGGTCCCCGTGGCAACATCCTGAGTGCCGATGTCTCCTTCGTCCTAAAGATTTCTCGTGGGGTATTTCTTGAAGGTGTGCGCAGATTCCCAGCAAATGGACCACTTCTTTGTATGACGCCTGACTTCTGCTTCGTCCATGTCATTCCTGATGCGCGTACCGGTCACCGGCCAACCTTTCCTTAAGCCCATCAATGTCCGAGGCCCAGATTAGTTGCTCCTAGGTCGGATGGCTAGTGAAATATCCAACCACGGCGTAACCATACATCTCTACACTCTAGATTTGTATCACCTCCTCCTTGTTGAAATAGTCAAAGATGTACTGCCCAGAATATTGTGCCATTATCGAACATGTGACCATGACATGGGAGCAGGGTCTATGCAGAAGAAGGGGCTTGTTGCAAGTGCATACGCAACTAGCGCGGCGTAGCGTGCACTCATGGGTGATTCTCTCGCGATTCGTCCATCGACGTCCTTTATCCCTGCACATTATCTCAAAGTGAAGCTCCCTTGTGCCCATCTTGAATGCTCGGTGCATCTCACCCTTCTTGCTCTTCTCCTCCATGTACTTGGTGATCATAGTGGAGTAAAGTACTCTATCATTTGCCATGACGAGCGATACGTTGTTGCTTCTGTCAACAAAGTAGTTTGTGGTACCGCGGAGAATTAACTCCATAATACCAACCAAAGGGAGGCACCTTGCACCGCGTATGACTCAATTGTACACCTCGGCTAGATTGGATGTCATGACACCATATCGTGCACCACCCTTGTCATGCAGCAACGACTACTTCTTCTTAGGTTCGTGCTCAATCCAGTCCAAAAAGCATTTCACCTGCGTCCCCGTCTTAATCGTCACAACGGGGCCATCTGTGGGTAGCTCTAGCAATGCTTCGATGGTCTAGTTAGCGCTTGGGGTGGCCCTTTTCGCTGCCTCCATTCTATGCGTCTGGTTTCGCTCATCCATAATCTTCTAGAGTGTTTCAAACTTTCGCTGCTTGTTCTGGTTACACAACAGCTTGAACAGGTTCATCAAGTCCTTGTTGTGAAACTGTTTGTAGAAGTTTGCACCCTAGTGCCTCATGCACCACTGGATCTGCAAATATGTCCATGGAAGTCGTTTGTTCTCTCCTTGTTGTAGCTGAGTTATTGCACTCAGTAGGCCCGCACATCGATCATGTACGATGCATACATTGGGACGACCCTTTACAACAGAAATCCTCACATTCCTCGGGAACCACAACCAGCTGATCGTGTTCTCGCTTTCCACGAAAGCAAATGGCACATGAAGAATTTGATTATTCCCGTCCATCGCTATTGTAGTCAGTATCTGGCCCTTGTACTTTTCGACCAGGAATGTACCATTCACGCACAAGATTGGACAGCAGTGCGAAATGCATTGATGCATAGACCAAAGGCAAAAAATGCTTGTTGTAGTACCCTCTTATTGGCCCACTTCGGATACGTGAAATCTTGAATGTTGACATGTGTACTGGGATTCCTGTCTTGTATGACTCAAAGTATCCTAGTGAGATTGTGATAGGAATCCTCGAACATGTTGAACCTTAATTCTAATGCCTTATGTTTTGCCCTCCAAACCATGGCATAGCTAACTGTGTACTGGAACCTTGCCTCAACTTACGAATGATGGATTGTAGCTCAAATCTAGATTATCCGTGATCTCACTGTATATGAGGTTGGCGATGAAGCATGATGATAGGTTCCTGTGGGACTGTCTTGACTCAACGACGACACATGTGTGTGGGACACTATAGAGCATTTTCAGTAGGCGTCCCACTTAGGCTGAATGCGTGCACTTGCCAAGGGCATCCCTCTATGTCACACTTCACGTCGTAGAATCTCGGGTTAGACTTGACGACTGTGAATATACGTCGCACCGACAAGGCCCAGAATTTGACCGCCTTCTGCACGACCTTTTTGCATTTGTACATAGCTCCTTACTTGACCTCGCTTTGGTCGTACTCCTATGGTACATGGGAGCCTTCATTGACAACGGGGTTATCGAACTGGTATGTGTTCCACTCGGATGGAACCTCTTGCTGGTCCACATTATCCTCGTCGTCGGATCCTTCATCTTCTGACAATACCATGTAGTCCCCCGGTCTTCGAGATCTATCCTTTGCACTAGGGTTTCAAGCTCCTCACCCTCGTCAGCAAGCTTGCCTGATTGAAGGAGATCCTTTCATAGGGTCTTCATTGATAGAACTAACTACTCCCAGACCTTCGGCCATTGTGTGCACCGCGCTATAGCTTGAGTCCCCGACTTCTTCTTCAGCATCACCACCCCCTTCTTGTTGAGCCGCGGATGCAAGAGTGGGCTTGGCATATGTCTGGGCCAGAAGGACCAAATCCCACCCTCCCTTCCTTGCCACGCGTACATATGACTGCCATGACGTTGTTCCCTTGAGATGTACTAACTCCTAATATGTGCGCTATGCTACTCGGGGGACAAGGCAACTCAATATCAGATCATACACATCATGGTTCACTTGGAATAATTGAAACAATTACCGCATCATAGCGCCCCATATATGCCCCTCTGCTCTTGGCAAGGGCACAGTCGTCGATTGGAAATAACACAAATCAATCCCCTCAGGGCCCTCAAGAATAGTCCTCTAACTGTAGTAAATTTTAAAATTAGTGACGTCTGACATATTTGATTCACTGCACCGTAAAGAAGATTTTGATTAACCACATATCTCAAACTAGACTACCTTATGATCATAAGTTCTAGAAATCCCCATTTAATTATTTATCCATAATCCTTATTATGGATAATAACGCCATTATATGGTTCTTAAGAATACCCCTTAATGGTTATAAGGGAGAAGCTGGGTCGTAAGATC
The DNA here is from genome assembly GCA_036346395.1 of Hsuehochloa calcarea. Taxonomy (NCBI): domain Eukaryota; kingdom Viridiplantae; phylum Streptophyta; class Magnoliopsida; order Poales; family Poaceae; genus Hsuehochloa; species Hsuehochloa calcarea. The sequence continues at coordinate 22,929,336 of CM070609.1, read as the reverse complement.
TTCTACGACTACCTTATGATCATAAGTTCTTCTACGATCACCTCATAATTGTAAGTCCTTCTACGACCAAGTCAGCTACGACCACCCATAGTCGTAAGTCCTTCTACGACTAGCACATGATCGTAAGCTCTTTTACGATCACCTCATGGTCGTAAGTCCTTCTATGACTAGCACATGATTGTAAGGTCTTTTACGATCACCTCATGGTCGTAAGTCCTTGTACGACCAGGTCAACTACGACCACCCTATAATCAATCGAGCTTACAGACAAGTAGGCCTAATTGATTAAGACATCTAAACAATCAATATACACTATTATTCTCTGGAATAACTACACGATTAATCTTTTTGTCCTGGTGATAACTGTCTGGCAACGTGGGAGCATTACTTCTCTAACAGTAATCTCCAGTAACTGCGCCATCATCCGAAGTATTGATGTGCCCTTTGGGTTGGAGAGATTGTTGCCCAAGTATGCTATAAAAGGAGGAATCACCAGAAGGCAGAGAAGGAGAGGAGAGGAGAGGAGGGGAGGGGATCAGGAGCATAAGATATTGTATTTCAGTCTTTGTCTTGATCTGTAACTAGCATACTTAATATAGTCACACAGGAGTAGGATTGTTATTCTCTCCGGAGAAGACCCGAACCTGTATAAAAAATATATGTGCCATTTTCTCTGTGTGATTTGAGTTTTAGAGACCCCCTGAATCAAACAATAATTACGTAAGTTCGATCCTAAAACACCGACAAGTGTGTTCCTATCGCCAGTTGAACTGGCGACAGGAGCACTGTTCACTTCCTATCGCCAGTTCAACTGGCGACAGGGAGTTGAACCGGCGACAAGGAGCAAACATGGTTCCTGTTGCCAAATGTACTGGCGACAGGGACCTATTTTGTAATTTTTTGGGCGACTATTTAGTTTTGTAATTATTTTTTAAAAATAATATTTTTAAAAAAAATCCCTTTTGCGGGGAGGGAAGAGCGCGAGACCGCAAGGAATTAATGTTGCCGTGGGACTCAGGATTGTTTGGGAGGACTGCAGCTTTATTGAAAAGTAGCTCTTGGCTGGTTGAAAAGCTAAACGGCAGAGTTAAAAACGTTTGATATTTGTTAGTCTAGCTTTTAGGTAGACTCGCTAGAGCTTCTGAGTTAGAAAATATCTAAAATGTCTTTAAGTCAAATGATGGCTTGTTTGATGACATTTAACGATAATTTATGGCACTTAATGACAATTCGCACACAATTAACGATAACTGATGACAACTAACGACAATTAACGCAATTGACAGTAATTAACGATAACTAATGATAATTAACACAATTGTCAATAACTAACGCAACCAGCAATTAACAACAATTCACACACAAGTAAATCTTAATGATAATGAACGATAATTCGAACACAAACAAATCTTAACGATAAATAACAATTACATAAATATTTCATTTATAACACAAAAAAGGAGCTGGCGGCGGCTAGGGCTGGGGATGACGGCGGGGACGAGGAGGACGACAACGCCGACTCAAGAGGAGGAGGAGGAGATGGGCGGCACGGAAGGAGGAAGAGGAGGGAGGGGGCGCGAGCAGAGGCACCGAGGAAGGAGGGCGGCCGCGGACGAAGGGAGGTGGGAGGGCGACGACGTCCAAGCGAGAGGAGGGAGGGCGGCAGCGCCGGGGCGGGAGGAGGAGAGAGAAAGGAGGGCGGCGGGGAGGAGGAGGGAGGGAGAATCGAGGCATGTATAGGGTTTTGGGTTGGCAACGGGGGCAGGAGAGGGGGTTTTGTTCAGTAGCAAAAGCGGATAATTCCCTCTGAACTCGAGGGGCAAACTCGTAAGTCCATCTCACGGAAGCTGCTGGAAGCTGTCCCAGGGTGACTTCCGCAAGTTGTAAATGGTTTTCAACTTTGAAAAAAGTTACCGAAGACAGCCGCTCGTTTGAGATAGCCCTCGGCGAGGGAAAAGCCGAAAGTTGTTCCAAATGGGCGACTTTTTTTGCACTGTTTTTTTCAAAGCCGGAAGTCGCGTATTTCCGCAGGGGGGGTAATTACCCGCAAATTCCATACAACAAAACCCCTACCAACCGACCCAAACCGTAACCCTACCACCCACTTGCCATGTTTCCTCCCTCAATCCAGCCTTGACCCGTTGCTACTGCCTAAGCCGCCCCTCCGTCGGCCTCCGCCCTGAACCCTTGCCAACCAGATCTGCACGGCCCCAACGCCGCCGCTCCTCCCCTGACCTTGAGCCGCTGTCACTCGTTTGTGTGTTCGCCCGCCTCCGTCCGACTGGATTTGCCTGACCTTGAGTCGCCACCGCTAGCCCCGACGCCGACCTCCTCCCCCAAGCCGCCCCTAACCCCAGCATCCGGCTCCATTTGTTTTATTTTATTTTATCATTTTTCTGATGTAAATTAGTTATTAAAGTAATAATAAATTATTGTAATAATTGCTTATTATAATAACTTTTTGTTGTAATAATTGTGTTAATTGTCATTAATTACGGTAGTTGTCATACAACCCCTGTCAATTATCGTCAGTTCTCGCTAATTACCGTTAATTGTCGTTAAGCGGCATCAAACAAGCCATCATTTGCCTTAGGGACATTTCAGATATTTCTCAACTAAAAAGCTCCAGCCTGCTGACCTAACAACTCGACAACTAAGACCCTGTTTGGTACAGCTTCCACTCCCAGCTTCTCAATCGATTAAGGAGCCGTACTAAACACCCTGATTCTCAAAATCACTAGATTCTGTTTCTCGCGATGATTTGTCTCGAAAATGAATTAGCAACGAGAAGCAGCCTCCTAGTAGATTCTCGTGAGAATCTAACCTTCAGAAACAAAAATACCCTTTGAAGTTAAAGGTTTTTACCCGTGAATACCGCTGAGTTACACAAATACAATTGAAGTATTACACTCAGGGGTGATATGGTCTATTTGCCTCTAATCCTCCCTCGTATGATTTTTGGAGCCAACCTACCAGCCAAATGGTTTCAACAGACACCTCTAGATTATCAGAGAAGTAGATTATCAGATAATAATGAGCAGAATCTGGAAAATAAGAATCTGAAGCGAGGAGCCGTACTGCACGTACCAAACAGGTCTAAATAACAAATCTTTTCAATTCAACGGTGCAGCCCTTCGACCCAACAGAAAATTGCTTTTCAAAAAAATTACAACAGACCAAGTACGTGCAGTACGGCTCTTCATGGAGCAGCTAGGGGCAGCAGAACACGCTCGTGCGGCGCGGCTCGGCGGCCGTGCTCGCGCGATGCGTGCTCTGCCTCGCGGTCGAGTACACTTGGACGACGCCGCCGACCTCGAACGGGTAAAAATCGCGAATACGAGTAATACCACAGTATATAGCACTACACACAACACGACACCGAACATAATAGCACACATTGTTGGGGAATTTAATCGACCTACCTATCATGCTTCTCGAGCTACGCGATCTCTACCCTATTCTCTCACCGGCCTCCTTGTCTAATCTCGTCAGCGAGGGCTGCCAGGCTGGCTGGCCGCTTGCCGGTTCCCAGAGCGCCAACTGATCAACACGGGAGAATAGCTTGCCTTGCCCTTTCTTCTTGCAGTTTACACCGTATTTTGATGCGAGCTCACGACAGACTCCACATGAAAAATGCCGACCAGATTTTGACGGCGACGGACGCAGGAGCGGACACCCAGACGAAGATGACGGAGAACTCACTCTCTCCCACACCAAACAACTGAGTGATCGTTCCTGACAAATCAACACAAGAAAGGCCAACCAATGAGCGTATAATAAAAAACAACAGTGAAGCTTCACTGACTATTTAACAAATAAGAGTATCAGCATGAAATCTTTGCATGTCTCACCAAGGTTCATTGCAGGTGGGACCGCGTACTGCAGCAGGACGATGAACTGGTGCGGAGGGTCTGGTTGCACGAGGCCGAAGTGAACCGCTCCCTTGACTAGTACAGTGCCTAGCGAAGGCAGTAGTATGTACTATGTAACAACTGTGACACCAGCTGACTGACGGTTGGACACTTGCTCCTCTTCGTAATCCTGGAGAAATGTTTCATCCATGTTTCAGCTCATCAGATTCACACGTTCTGTTTATTCCTCATAATATGGCAGTAGATCATACAATATTGGCATTGCTTTCAGTATGATAGGAGAAAGTTTACCATTGATGATGTTCCATCCATTATCAATGAGTTTTTGGCTAATTTAGCGTCTTTTTTATTACACAATAGCAAAACTAGTTCCTTGTATCTGAAATGATAAAAAATGGCATCTCTACCACGCAAAATTACCGCAGGAAACCACGTACCGCTCACCTAGTCTGCGAAAAGACACGTGTTGAGCTCCCAGCCGGCAGCAGGTAGCCTTCCGCATGCTACGTCCGTGGCAGGTCGGCGGGAAGGTGCAACAATAACGTGCGCATGCCACTGCCGCGATCGAGGGCGCGCAGTGGTCTCCAGGTGTCTGGGCGCGGCAAGCCGCTCACTTTGCGGCCGGGAGCTCGACACGTGTCTTTCCGCAGACTGGGTGAGCAGCACGTGGCTTTCCGCAGCGATTTTGGGCGATATAGGTTCCATTTTTGTCATTTTGGACACGAGGGGACTAGTTTTGCTATTGTGTTTAAAAAAACGTGTCATTTCAACAAAAGACTCCATTATCTATGTGACAGATGGAATTGCTCCTCCACTATGTAGGAAAAGACCTATGAAAATGGTTAGATATGTGAATCTTCTTTTATGTGTTAAAAATCGATGATAGATCTTTTGCGAATGCTAAGAAAAAAAAAGAAATATGCTAGAAATTCCCATAAAAAGAAAAACATTTGATCCTTAAATTGGTGGATTCTAATTTAAAGTCTTAGATTCAATAGTTATCTTACATATATATTAGTTTTAAAAAAAATCTAAGAAAATACCTAACACTTAATTTTGTGGACCAAAATATTAAAGGATTTGATTCAATAGTTGGCTTAGAGATAAATTAATTTGAAAAAAAGGTAGCACTAGGTTTAATTCAAAGGTTGAGAGTGTAAATTTCCTCGATGGACCCACCTCTCAATCCTCTCTTTCAGACATAAAGAGAGATCTCAAAATAAAATTTGCTAATTAAATATAAAATAAATAATCCCAAATACAAATTTAGATTACAAAATGTACATTTTTAAATTTGGAAATATGTAAAATAATATATCACACCAAACCGCGCAATTGCGCGGGCCAATCGGTTATCTTTACTACTTAAAAAGAATGTAGTGGTTGTGAGTAATGTATTCTCCACTTCCGTCCCTTCACCAATATTTTGGCGCCGCCATGTAGGCCTAACAAACACGCCCTTCCGCATCCCATCTGCGTCAAAGCGAGCCGCCATGTGGGCCAGCGTTTCTCTCGCGATTCCTTCTCTTCCCGTCCACTCCAAACAAACTACTCAAAGCAAATCTCTTAACAACCCCAACAAACTCATATCATCTCCAACTATATCTAGACCTACATCCAATCCAAGTTTGGCTAGCGCATGTTGCTTACCATGACACCGCGATGCCATCGTTGCTCACGGATCAAGAGCCCCGCAACAGTACAGTATGCAATCCTGCCAGCAACGTCGTGGCCTCATGGGCGAGTGGCAAAGCAGACCGCGAGGAGGCGGCATCATGCTAACGTGTACCGAGGGACCAGTTCGAGCACACGTCAACCCACCAATCTAGGGCAATGAGTGTACGCTAGGGCATAGGCGAGGCGGCTAGCAGAGTATGGTCAAGAGAGCAAGCAGCATGGCTAGAGCATGAGCGGCAGAGGCGCGATGCCAGTTGGGGTGGAGTTCAATCAAACGCAGCAGCGAAGCTAAAGGCATGCAGCAGGCCGAGCCTGACAATGATGACTGAACATATTGGCATAATATGTTTTTTTCATAGCAAAGCACGAACATTGAACTAGTTAAACAAAAATAACTGATATGTCGTCCAACCCACCAAGAGAAAAAAAAATAAGACGACCGCATCAACAAGAGGATCAATGTTTACAACAACGTGAAGTAAAACTCTAGAAATATGGAAGGATTACCCTATTAATTCAGCCGACTTGTGGAGGACACGAAGAGGGGCACTTTCTCCAATTATAGCATTTCTAATCAGAGGTGTTCCTCCAATTATAAAACGAACAATCTACAAAAGGAAGCTGGCAAATCGCCTCAATTCAAACCACAATACTTATTTGGGGTTACTCCATTGCACTTTAAGGTTGTACTACACTAGTTACATGCCAGTGTGTTGCAACAAATAAAAAGAATTGTACATGTGATGTTGTTGTGAATTCAAATTGTAACCTAAGCCGATGTATCTAAACCCGTGATTCAAGAAATGAGCTAAGAAATTGCTCATTTCCTAATATACATGAGAGTGAATAATAGTATTATATGGGTGTACATGTTGCTTATAAAGACACATGCCAACTGTTTGGGACTTCTCGAAATGGACATATTAATTTGATACTTTTTGGATTATAACATGCTGATAATCATGATAAAATAAAATTTACAAGAACAAAAAAAATACTTGTACAGGTGGATCAGTTACTAACATCTAGTGCTTAACACACTTTCTTCAATTCTTCTTATCTAACCCGCCAGTAATTATATATATATATATATATATATATATATATATATATATATCGAGAAGTCTTGCAGCTGATTTCTACACCTTAATTCACTGCTATTTGCAAAATAGATACATAACCAAATATATCAATTCTTGTTAGAATCATATGAATGGTTGCTAACAACATCAACAGTAGCTGCCCCTTTATCTCCTTATACAGAGGTCCTTAACAACTCCTACAAGGCTACATTATCACCAGAATTTTAAACCAACACTTGTTACACCTGCATGTAGAAGTACTCTAAACCAGAATAATATAAAACTAATGTACACTATACTCCGAACCATTGCCTCAAGACACAACCGTGAATCAGTCGGCAACTTGCTGCTCCCCAACACATCCATTGGAGGCCCGTAACTGAAGAACTCGTCTCATGCCGAGGGAATCAACTGTTTCAACTGCCACAAGATGGGTCACTATGCCAACAATTGTCCACCGAAGAAAGCTTCAACATCATATGGTCCCCTCTCAGAGGTCATTTGCTTCAGGTGCCAAAAGGCAGGCTATTTTGCTTACAATTGCCCGCGAAAGAAAGCCCTAGCGCCAATTTCCTTCAATTTGGGGGCTACACCAGTTAGAACCACTACACCAGGGACATGCCAAGGGACAACTCAGATTCCAAGTCAAGCAGCTAGGACTCCACTTCCTTCTGCAAGAGGGCAAGTGACGCAAGTCACTGCAAAAGCAAGCCCAATCAGCTCAGCACGTCGTTCCTGGTAAGTTCTTAGTCAGTGTAGCCTAGGTTACAGTTTTGTCTTGCTTAAAGGAGAAAGTTGAATGGAAGAGTGAGCAGAGTCCGAGTCCCGAACCTATTCTCTAGTCAGCCCGAATGTCGGGGTCGAGATTCCGTTTAAGTGTGGTAGGTTTGTAACATCCCAATTTTCAGGGCTTTAAAAAAAATTCAAAATAATAATAATAATTCGATTTTGTTGAATTGCTAAACCTTAACATGGAAACTTTTGAAATTAAAATTAATTTAATATGAATTAATCAAACTTTAACTAATTCAAAATTTAGTTTATTTTGAGTTTATTGGAGTTCTCTGGTATTTAAAATCCCATTTATATGTTTTGGTCGAATTCCATTCGGCCGTTCCTGCTCCCGCATCCTCGTGCACTCCATTGCCGCACCCTGGCACCACCTTCCCCGAGCTACACCCTCTCCCCCTCTCATTCTCGGCTATAAAAGGGTCATCACCCTTTCTCGACCACACTCTCGTTGTCGACCATCCTTTCGGTTTCGACCATCCTCTTGGTTTCAACCATCTACATGGTTTCAACCATCATTCCGGTTTCGACCATCCTTTCAGTTTTGACCACTCTCTTGGTTCAACCATCCTCTTGATTTCGACCATCCTTTCGGTTTCAACAGTCCTCGTGGTTTCGACCATCTTTTTAGTTTTGGCCATCCTTCTGGTTTCGACCATCCTCTTGGTTTCGAACATCCTTTCGGTTTTGACCACCCCTTCGGTTTCGACCACCCTCTCGGTTTGGACCACCCTCTCAGCTTTGACCAGCCACTCGATTTCGACCACACCCTCTGACCAGACCCTCCCACTAGGTCTCTCTCTTTTCTCTCGCCAACAAGTAGGGCCCGCCTGTCAGCCCCTCTAGCTTCTTCTCGGCCGTGCGCCCTCGCGCGTTGCTGCGCTGTCACCACCCGCGCCTCGTTGCAGCTCGCGCCGTGTGCCAGGTCGTCGCTTGCGCCACCTCGCCTCCCCATGTCGCCACGTGTGTGCCATCCTACTGCTTCCACTCCCAGCGCACCCAGAATGCCTCGCTAACCGAGCGCATCACTCACCGCTGTGCACCGCTCAATCAACCCCCCCCCTCTATAAAATCCACACGCCGAACCTCTTTCACCCTTTTCTCTTCCTCGTCCCCCTCTCCTTCACATCTCTCGGTGCCACCCGCGTCACCTTTACCACCTCCTCCTCCTCTTTCCTCTCCAATCCCTCTGTGTTCACCGGAATCAGAGATTTTCCGTCGCTGTGCCCGAGCTGCGCCATCGTCGATTGCCTCGCCGCTGTCGATGCTTCGTCACCATCTTTTACATCAATGAGATTGTCATCGCATGATCTAGCTGGTGAGCGCACCTACCCGTGCTTCGCCGCCACAACTCTTCGTCGCCGCCGGCCATCTCGTCGTTACTCTCTTCGTCATCGCCATTCGAGCCTCTTTCAACCAGGTAGCTAAAACCTTCCGACCAGTCGAGACCTCTTTCGACCACGTGATTTCAAAACTTCCAAGAGCCTATTCTCCTTCATTCGAGCTTTGATTTGAGTGATTCAAATATATAAATTCATCTAAAATCAGTACCATTATTTTGGTTCTAGTTTGGTAATTTTTAGATTTTATTTGGATTTGTGTTATTTATTTTCCTCTATTCGCACGTGTAGATTCCGGCGCTTCCGAAGAATTCTTGAACCCGACGACCGAAGCAGCTGACACCTTCGACGAAGGCGAGTCGTAGACATTTTATCATGTCATACACAGTTTATAAAATTATATTGTTTTATATCAACATGCATTTCTAGTTTTATAATAACTGGTTTCGGGAATAGTTAAATGCGTAATTACCATTAAGCCTCCTTGGATGATTGTGAATGACATGTTGACATGTACCTTTGGACACCATAGGTTGGGTAATCTTAGTTGGACACTATTGCACTACCAACATAGGTGTGTATTATGCTTAGTCATGCTTTAGTTATGCGATGGTCTATCGATCACATGTTCAGTGATGATAAATTTGACTAAATGAACTATGGAATTGTGGTGTGGTCACTGTTTATAAACCTTGTTGTACCATGGCAAGAGTTGCCATTTGGTCGGGTTGAACTAAAAATGATTTCATGATCAGGCGAATGATCGTTCAGTAAAGGGGGTGCAGGAAGCACATTGGGATGAGAATGTTTCGCCTAAATGGTCTCTAAGGACTTAACTTTGTGCGCCATTGATATGGTCCATACCGTACAACCACATGTCCAGGATGGGTGGACCTAGCCAACTAATTAGCAAGGTTTTGGTTCGGTTTTGTTTTGGTTGATGAAACAGCGCAAGAGGGGGTTTAGAATGACGAAACATTAGCGAGTAGAACCGAGTCAAAATGAAGCTTTGTAAAAGCCTTGTGATAGTCTCTCCTTCATTCACATGTATAAGGAAACGTGTGTTTTATCAAGTGATTATCTCTTGTGGATCAAGTTGTACAACCTCTGCAGAATGTAAAACTATTAGAATAACCATGTCCCCGGTTATGAACAATGCCTGATAATTTCACACGGGGGGTGGATTTTATCAAAAATGTTAGAATGGTTTGGTTGGGATGTGGACGTGTTCACTGGTCGTTGGTTGGGAAGTGAACAGGGTGTTCATGGGTTGTTTCAAATAACTTGATCACTTATGTATTAACCTTTTAAATCGTACTTTACAATCTACTTACTGTATTTACTGTCGATATTGCTTTCTGCAAAATAGCCATAAAGTTATCTTTGTCGAACCTTGCATGAATACTATTTGCATAATGTTCCCTACGACTTGCTGAGTACTTTATGTACTCACGGCTTGCGCCACTTGTTGATCAGTCGCCGAAGAAGAACCAGACAACACCGAGTTCTACGAGGAAGACTACTCTGAAGACTATGCGAACTAGGTTGCGTCCTCCACTCGATTGTTTGTAGGCATGTCAGATGGACTCTACGAGTTGCTTATTTTCGCTGCAATTGCACCTTTTATTTTTAGCCCTACGTACTAAACCCTGTAAAACCTTGACCATAAGGTCATTTTGCTACTAAGTAATATTATTTTGTATGCTTCTTTAGCTGTGTTGTTGTATGATTACGAGTACACCAATATTGCAATTGTGTGAGTTGGCTACTGATTTAGAACTAGTTTAGAATACACAGAAGGTCCTGGAGTTGCGTACCAGGAGTCTCACGGTTGAGCAGTGGAACCGTGAGAAGGAGGCTGCGCGAGCTTGAGTTGGTTTCATTGCAGGTTGCAGTGAGTTACCTTTACTTGTAATCTTGTATTGGTAGACGAAGTTGGGATCAGGTCTCATTGAACTTTCTTGTATGTCTAATGTGATTATGTGACCTATTCTGGTGTGGTTCTTATTGAGCTTTTTTCGGATGTGTTAATGGAATCGATTTGGTGTTTTAAGTGCTCCTGGTATGATTGGCAGTCAGATATTAGTTTCATTTCAATCACTCGGTTGAGCTTCTGGTCTAATTGCGAAGGGTCAGAAAATTTTAGCACTTCAGGGGTTCCTATTGTGTTTGGTTTTTCAATTGCCATGCTACTTTGATGTTCCATTACGTTAGATTGCATAATTTACCAATGTTGATGATTAAGCAGCAGAAGCATTTTGGGGGACTACAGAGATGCTCTACGCATCTAAGGCAGCTTTTATCAGAGTAAGGAGAGGCACATTCCGATCTTTGTCAGTTTTTTTTTACTTTTTCTGAACATACTGATCTTTTAGTACTTGTTCTGATGCTTATTTACGTTTTGACGATTTTGCTGTGGCTGCCAGCCTGCCAAGCCTTAACAGTAATTTGGTTACTGCTTCCCTTAAAAAAAGGTAACTAGGTTACTGCCTGTATTGGAGCCAGCGCTTTTTATCCTGTGGAGTATATTCAATGTGTTTCGGTTTCCATTTGAGATTATGGTTCCAGATAACATGTGCAGAACAAAAAAAAACTCTCACCAGAAAAACAGGAAAATCGTATAGAAGCTGCTGATAACTCGGTATAATTTAGCACCGATCTAATACAAGTTTACAGCTGCAGCTCAGAACAACCGGACCGGCATAAACTCGAATAACACATCACATAAAACAGTAAAATACACCGAGCAGATGCTCAGGATCAAGCAGAAAAATAGCTCATCAAAAATCTAGACGAGCAATGCTTCTATGCATCACCATCCTAATACAAGTTGCACAACTCTTAAAGCAAGGGAAGGGGTAAGTAATCGACATCCACCCTTCATTCATGCTTTAATAGTTGTGCAATTTTTTAATAGTGATGCATAGAAATACCACCCAATCTAGACATTGATGCAAATCATGACCAGCAAACAAAGAGCTGATGAAACATCCGGGGACAAGGGATAATACAATGCTTCGTGAATTATGAATTGTGAATGGCTCAGTTTAACTGATATGAGTTTGTTCCCCTCACAATTTATCCGCAATACAAAGACTTTCCAAAAATAAAAGTTACAAGTATCGTACTCTAAGAAGCCACAGGTACACAAAAAGGTAGAAACTTGATGCAGATGAAATCTACATCTTAGCTTCCTTTGCATCTTGGTATTCGGCCTCAGGTGTCTGGTCTCCACTGCCGCCGCCGCCGCCGCCGCTGGAGCCGCCGCCGCCACCTTGCTGAATGTGCTCTCCAATCTTTGAAACTGCCTTGTTTGCAGCTTCCAACTTCTGCTTGATCTTGTCCAAATCATCATCAGCCATTGCTGTTCTCAGATCAGAAACAGCGGACTCAATCTCCTTAGTGACTTCAGCAGGAACCTTATCCTTGTACTCGCTGACACTCTTCTCGATACTGTAGATTGTGGTGTCTGCAGAGTTCTTGAGATCAATCAACTCTTTCTTTTCCTGATCCCTCTGAGCATGTAACTCGGCCTCTTTCACCATCTTCTCAATATCATCTTCAGACAAACCGCCTGAGGATTTTATAGTGATTTCTTGCTCTTTGCCAGTGGACTTGTCCTTTGCTGACACCTTGACTATACCATTGGCATCAATGTCGAATGTAACCTCAATCTGAGGCATACCTCTTGGAGCTGGTGGAATGCCTTCAAGCTGGAATTCACCAAGAAGCTTGTTATCTGTAGCCATCTCCCTCTCACCCTGAAGCACCTTGATTCCAACCTGCATCTGGTTATCTGCAGCTGTGGAAAAGACCTGACTCTTCTTGGTTGGAATTGTTGTGTTCCTGTTAATTAGCCTAGTGAAGATGCCTCCAAGAGTCTCGATACCAAGGGAAAGGGGCGTGACATCCAGCAACAGGAGCTCCTTCACATCACCCCTTAAGATGCCACCCTGAATGGCAGCTCCCATGGCAACAGCCTCATCAGGATTGACACCCTTGCTTGGCGCCTTGTTGAATATATGAGAAACAACATCCTGGACCTTTGGCACCCTGGTCATACCACCAACCAGTAGAACCTCATCAATCTCCTTCGCGGAGATGCCAGCGTCCTTGAGGCAGTTCACACATGGGATGCGAGTCCTCTCAATGAGATTGCTCACAAGAGACTCAAACTTTGATCTGGTCAAGGTAATGTTGAAGTGCTTCGCACCAGAGGCATCAGCAGTAATAAAGGGAAGGTTAATTTCAGTCTGCATGGTTGAGGAAAGCTCAACCTTGGCCTTCTCAGCAGCTTCCCTGAGCCTTTGCAGCGCCAACTTATCCTTGCTCAGATCAATGTTGTCAGACTTCTTAAACTCACTAACCAGGTAGTCAAGCAATGCACCATCAAAGTCCTCACCACCAAGGAAAGTATCTCCATTGGTTGCCTTGACCTGAAGAAGGTAAAAAATTTATGATCAGAACACATGTTTCAACATTTGCAATTAGAATATGTATAGTCGTCCAAAGAAAATTACCTCAAAAACTCCATTAGAAATCTCAAGGATTGATACATCAAATGTGCCACCACCCAAATCAAATACAGCAATCAGGCCCTCCTTGTTGTTCATTCCATACGACAGAGCTGCAGCAGTGGGCTCATTGATAATCCTCATTACCTCCAGTCCAGCAATTCTACCAGCATCCTTTGTAGCCTGGCGCTGGGCATCATTGAAATAAGCTGGGACAGTAATAACAGCCTTGGACACCGTTTTGCCAAGGTAAGCCTCGGCAGTTTCCTTCATCTTGGTGAGAACAAATGCACCAATCTGGCTCGGGGAGTACTGCTGCCCTCCAATCTCCACCCACGCGTCACCATTCGGTGCCCTGACAATCTTGTAAGGCACCATCTTCATCTCCTTCTGAGTCTGCGGGTCATCGAAAGTCCTACCAATCAGACGCTTCGACCCACGGATTGTGTTCTGGGCATTGGTCACTGCCTGCCGACTCGCGGTGATGCCAATCAGGAGGTCACCATTCTGATTCTTGGCAACAATGGAGGGTGTTGTCCTCGCGCCTTCCGCATTCTCAATCACCCGAGGTGTCTGCACAAACAAATTCATTAATTTATACTAGCAGGCTAGCAGCATCCTTAATTCACTACCAATTGAAAGCATCATCATCCAATTAAAAACTTTACAACAATTCAAAATGTGCTATTAATTGCATATGGATACAACAACCACCTTACAAATTCAAGATACGCTAGTTCTATTACATACTAATGGATACAGCAACTGTCTCACAAACAACAACAGAACTTGATAAATTTCAGACTGATTAGGGGAAAAGAGCACACCTTTCCTTCCATGACGGAGACACAGGAATTCGTGGTGCCCAAATCGATCCCGATGACATCTGCTGCTGCAGGCTTCGAGCTGCACACAGCACACCCAATTCAACACCCAACAAGCAAAAAAATAAAAATATTATATGTACACGGGTTGCGGAAACACGTCCTAAACTCGTAATTACCTGAAAACACGAGCCACTGCTCCAAGCCTGGAGAGCAGAGGAGATGTGGTGTGCCGGGCCCTGGGAGCCTGATCAGATCACACAGGTGGAACACACAAATACATCATCACATGAACATGTAACACTACAAATAGTCAAACACAGAAAGACTCACTTGAGCAAGAATCAAGGAATGCAAGCAGGGGAGATGCAGGGGAGCGGAGAGGCGATACCTGCGAGATGGCGGAGGCGACGAGGGCATGGCTAGACCTGGCCAGCCTCGACGCGATGAGAGATCCGATGGCCATGGCTGGCGCTTGAGCTTGGGCTTGGCTCCAGGTGGCGGCGGCGGCGTGTGGAGGCCGAGAGGAGGAGGTGAGAATGTGAGATCCGCAAAACCCTAGCGGGCGGCGGCGTGTGTTTCTTAAACCCCTCGCGGTCTGCGGCATCGGCTTGGGAAGGGGAAAAGAAACGGGGGTTAGGGGCATTTCCGTCATTTTCGTCAGTCCAGGTCTGTGGCTGACAGTGGGCCCGGAACTGCGGGTGGAACCTTCAAGACGGCATCAACCTGCCGTTTTTTAATAATATCATTTTAATTAATAAATACAAAATTAAATAGTTAAAAAAATTACAAAATGATCACCTATCACCAGATGAAATGGTGACAGGCTGCCTGTAACCACCGTAAACAGTGGACACGGAAACTGGAGACAGGAGCTTGTGGCCAATTCAAATGGCGATAGGTTTCTTTTTTTGCAATTAAAGTAAATTTATAATTTTTGTATATATATAATTATCCGTGCTACCGATAATTTTTAAAAAGATAAGGAAATATGAGGTAAAAAAAAATTTATGAGTTTTGATGTGACCAAATATATTTGGAATGTGTTTTAGGTGGCGCAATATAAAAAAAATAGCCTCCTTCGGCGATGCAATATTATAAATAGTCTCATTCGGTATCGTAATGTCAAAAATAACCTCATTCGACAATGTAATATGAAAAATATGCGACGTACTTTGCAAACATGGCGGAATCATTTCACGTGCGAAAAGGCTAGAACTAGGGTGGTGTGAGGTGTCGCTATGCCGACTCCCTCACATGGTTATCTGTACACACAATAAGAACAGATATGATCGAAACACGAGACTAACATAAATTCATGTAAGTCGTACACAAATGTACGGGGTGCCATATCTTCTCGACGTAGGATCAAGATAACTCAAGTAGCCTGACGAATCGCATAAAGCCAATACGCTGCTAATGCAACAACCTACAACACATAAACTCGCCCAACCACATGCTTAGATCTTGAATATCCACGAGACCACCAAGTGGATGCAATGCTCCTCCAATTCACAAGTACCAGCAAGAACAACGGCGAAGAACGTCCAATTCCCCTTTCTAGATTTCGGTTGCAATAGCTAACCCTGGGATAAGAACAAGTGCTGAAAAGCAATCTGTTATTTCTTAAATAAAACATGGTTTAAGGGATACAAAGGAGGGGGTAAAGGTACTTATGGCGCCCCTCCATGACCCACGCACGGCCTAGGGCCGCCTGCACATACCGAAACAAATTCTAATTCAAAATTATTGTTCACGTCACACACTGTTCACGTTGAGTATTGTTCACGCTTTGGGTCTCCACTCGGGTTGGGCTTGCACCATGTGCTATGAACCTCTTTCTCTAAGTCTTGGGATGCTTAGACCTTCCCCTTTAGCGCCGCATGACGACATCTGTCGTAGACTCCGACCAGCGTTCCTTGCCCTGCACGACTACAACCTTCGGCCAAGACCTGGTCGTGGACCAGCATGGCATCATCTGGTCGTAGACTCCGACCAGCGTTCCCTGCTCTGCACGACTACAACTTTCAGCCAAGACATGGTCGTGGACCTGGTCATGACAACGGACCTGGTCGTGACAACTTAAAGTGACTTTTCTTGATCTTCCATGGTTCTCCTCAATTGTTGTGGCTCCGGCTTTCTTCTCCCCCTTAGTTTCCCATGCAGCTTCCTTATCAAACCTAAGATCACGTAAGATAGATGCATTAGGTCGTAGCCAATTCTCATGTAAATCAAAGTTAAAATCTTTAAGGAGCAAATTCACCTGTTGTGCAAGTAGCTTAGCCCTAGCTCGAGTAATAGGACCAATTGGTGCATTCTTGCTAAGAGTAGGAGTAGATTCAATAGTGTTGGTAGGGATGTCCTCATCAACAAATTAACATTTACATAACTAGACTGATACATCTACTCGTGTACCCCACATGTGGCCCCTGGTCTCGCCCAGGGCGACTATGGACGCTGGTGCAGTACGTCAAAGAATCCGGCGACCGAGGTACCCTACCGACGCGAGTAGCCTGAGGGGGTGTCGCGAGATGGGGTGTCGCCAGAGGGTGTGCCCTAAGAGGGTGCTTTGTCGACTAGCTCGCGCCTAGCGCAACATGTAGCTATGAAGCCCCAACAGAGACTGGACTGATCTCGCCGTCCAGCGCTCGTTGTAGCCGCAATTCCCGATAGAAGTTGAAGTCCCCAAAGTCTGCTCCCTCATGCATCCCCAGCTACTCGTCTGGCATGGGTCTATGACATGTGGAACAACATGTTATGCATGTAAACAAGAAGGATATACTGAAATAGTATATTATGTATGTAAACAACATAGACATACCTAATGGTTGCATCGCAGTGGATGACTTGGTGTCGTCCTACCCCTGGTATGGACGGTACTGAGGGCTTGCCAGAAGGAAATGTCATTAGTAACTAGTGGAGTTCAAAATTAACAACCAGACGCAAGTGTTTGAGGTTTACCTGCAAACTGAACTGGCGCTAGGGTACTTCCGGCAAGGTGCCACGAGGACCCGCCCTCCATGTGCGGGTGAGGATATGTGGGGCATGACGCACCGTGACTCACCCCTGTCCACGCACAGGTGGGTCCACAATGTCCCTCGGCCTACGACATGACGTCAGCTGGATGACTCGCCTCGACGCTTCCATCATCCAGTCAATGGCCTGTTTGATCTCCTACCTCGCCGTGCTGTAGTGTTCCCCGATATTCAGACTACGAACGAAGCTCGGCAACTTGTACAACTCCCATCCGAGATCATTCTGTAAACAGAATTAGCAAGTTAGAAAACGAAAAACATGCAAAGGAAATAAGAAGTATGGACCGTTCAATACGTATCATGCGATGGAATGCGGAGTCCAGCTGGGTGGGGTACGTGTCGGTCATCGCAGCCTTGTGGCATGGTGGGTCGTCCACAACCCTGACGTAATGAACCCTCGTTCATGTGGAGTACCAGTCGATGTACTCCTCGTACGTACCGGGGTTGTAGGGAGCAGCCTCCCGGTGCACGTCCCCCAAGGCATGTAGCCACTGCTCAACCCACCAGGCCATCTTCTCGGTCCAGGAAGTCGTACCCGCTACTCCCTTCCTGGTGTACCTGTGGAAGACGAAACGATAAATTTGTAAGTATGTAAAGGAAAGGATGTGACAGAAATAAAACGTGAACTTATCCATGAACGTTTAGTGCCACCCGCGGCCCCCAGCGCACTGGGAACTCCTGACATAGACCAAACTCGTGCATCACTAGGTGCACGTGGTACTCCTCTACGAAGACATCGTTCACCAAGAACTTCTGCATGTACCAGTACTGTTAGTCTCTCATGCACTAGGTGGATAAGTGTCGGGACCCAAAAATACAATTCTAGACCCTTTGTGTATTCTGCACTAGTCCAGGATCACGCTAGTGCACATAGTATCAACATAAATGAATATCAATCCACACCAGTCGATTAATAGAATAAACGACTAATTTTAATAACAAGTAATGGTTTTGACTTTATGGTCGAGTTTACATTTATTAAGCTTCACAAGGCTGGCAATAAATAAAAATAGCAGCAGCGGAACAAAATTAAACTCCAACGGAATCCCATCAATTCACCACAGGCAATCGACTGGGATCAAGACCCTAACGATCAGCACCTTCGTAGAACTCATCGTCAAATGCAGACGAAGACTCCTCTACTTCTGTTGATTGTTTGAAGCAAACATGAGTACACAATTGTACTAGTAAGTCATACCACAGAATGCAATTGATAGATGATGGTTTATTCCAAAGGAATAGCTTATGTGGTTATTTTGCATAAAGCAACTTTTGCAATTGAATATGAATAATAGATTGAAAACATAATTCAAAACAAATAAACAATAATAATTTAACATTTATTTTCACAAAGGACACGCAGTCTAAACAAGTTATTCACACAACCATATGATTAGATCACACAACACACTTCCTAAATGTTTTATGAAAATATACCCCTCGTGTGAAATCTCCGAGCATGTCCATTACCACGGACTCGGCTATTCGAATAGATTGATTAACACTCTGCAGAGATTGTACACTTTATCAACACGATATCAGTGTAGCCAGCACTGACCATAACAAAATCTTTCAGAAACTTCATCTCAAACATTAACACTCCCGATGTGCTTTACCGCCGTCCAAT
The DNA here is from genome assembly GCA_036346395.1 of Hsuehochloa calcarea. Taxonomy (NCBI): domain Eukaryota; kingdom Viridiplantae; phylum Streptophyta; class Magnoliopsida; order Poales; family Poaceae; genus Hsuehochloa; species Hsuehochloa calcarea. The sequence goes on along the minus strand of CM070609.1, from coordinate 22,910,576 downwards.
CGATACGCACAACGCTTGGTCTGACACACACCGTTGGACAGGGAAGCGACGGATCGTCCCGCGATGTGAGAATCACACCTCCAGCCTATCACACAGCCTAACCCACAACCTGAGTTGTCAATGTCAAGACTCCATAGCTTACTAAGTTAGGCTTGTCCCATACCAGGCATGTGGTCGTACAGTAAGGCTCGGTTCAATGACACACAAAGTTAAGTCCTTAATTGACGAAGATAAGACTTCTAATTTCTAATTAAATGTCACACATACCAATATTCTCATTCACACAGTTTCCACCATATCACACAGTATCCACCACTTGTCTTAGCCTAAAACTTTTCTAATCCTGTTGGTTAAGTGCAACACATACCATCAACGAGTAATAGCACACAGCACACACAGTTTTATCACACAGTTCTATAATCACTTAGTCAAGTTTATATTTGCAACTCACATGAGATGATGATTCATAGCATGGCTAAGCTATCTACTCGTATCTAACCAACCCAAAACATCATGGCAAAACAATAGACAAGGTAGATGTAACAATTTGGATTAATAAATAAAAACCCAAAAGTATTTAAATAAATACTTAAAATAGAATGCAATATTGTGAAACAAAGTATTTTAAAAACTGAGTTCAACATAATCAAAAGTATAACTTGCCTTGGAATAGGTCTAGGTACTAGTCTTGATCTTGGTGCACATCTTCCTCTTCAAAAGTCCCAGAAGAATTAACATCTACTCGCAAACGAAATAAATAAATAAATAAGATAAAACAAACTTTAAAAATTAAAAAAATTAAATAAATAGATCTCGAATTTAGATGATTTAGGAATTTGAATGAGCTCAATCACAGTTCGGATGAACAAGAAATGGGCTTTGGAAGATCAAAACTCAAGAAAATACCATAAATTGGAATTTCCAAAATATCCAAATTATTTTCCCAAAGAAAAATTTGGATTATGATTTCAGCAAGGAAATTTCTGAAATAAAAATAATTGTGGAAAAAGGCTACAGTGGCTAACATGTGGGGCCCACGGTCCATAGACCGAGTCAGCACGGCTCACGGTGGATTGGGTTTACAGAAGATTGGATCTGGAGTTCGGTGAACTATCCATGCACGCGCGCACGTGGCCGCTGACTTGGCGCCGTGCAGGACGACACGTAGGCGCAGACGTTGAGGTGGCAGCACATGTGAACACGGGGAGGCGGCGACGCTCGGGTTCTAATGGTCTCTGGCGAATGGTGGCGGCTCGCTGGCGGTGAGTGGTATCAATGCGTAGCTAGGGATATTGTACACTCGCTGGTGCACTTACGGGTGGCAGAGGTGGACGGTGTCGACCGGCGGCGAGGTTTAAGGGGGAGAAAAGGCAAGGTTGTTGTCGGCGACGAGCTCCGGCGATGCTCCGGCAGCAGGGAGGGGTGCACGAGGTAGCCCGGCGACGGCGAACTCGGCGGTGTAGTCGACGACAACGAGGCGGCGACGACGACAGCGCAATTCAAAAAACTCAAGTTTCGATAGGAACCCTAATTGTTCCAATCGCGAAGGCGCTAGGGTTTGGGGTGGATGAGAGTTGAGGCTTTGGGTTGCGGAGGACTAGGCGAACCTCGGGGGCTATTTATAGGGGCACAGGTGAGTCCAGGGAGGTGTGTTGGCGGCGAAGTCCAAAACGAGTCCGAAATAAAAACGCGAAGAATTCAGAGATAGAAACCGGTTCGAGGTTTGATTCAGCTGGATTTGGATGCGGGAAGATACGGGATAAGATTTGATGCGGAAATCCAGGGCGATTTAGTTGGAAAAATCGCATTGTCGGAGGGAGCTTCGATCTCGGCGATGGAGGATGAACACAAGGCTTCACGTAGAGAAGACGGCGATGCGGAGACAACGACTCGGTGGGGCCCACACATCAGCGGTGGAATGCGCGCGCGAGGAGGAGAGGAGAGGCTGACATGCGGGACTCACATGTCAGTCGGAGGCGGGCGAGCGGGCTGCACAGTGATGGGCTGGCGGGAATAGGGTTGGGTTTTGGCCCGATTACTATTCTGAGATTTTAAATTAGTTTTTCTTTTTAGAAAATACTAGAAAATTCAAATAGCAATTAGAAAATAGCAAATGAACTCGAAAAAATTCTAGAAAATTCTAGAAAATATATCCAAGCACATAGAATCTAAATAAAATAGTTTTGACAATTGTTGATGTTGGGATTAATCATATTAAATTATTTTGATATTGAAAGTCCATATTAAGCTTTAACAAAAATTCAAATAAAAACCAAATATTGAATTTTCCAACTACTAACTAATAAAAGATTTTTAAAAGCTCATAATATTAGGATGTTACAACAAGCCTTGAGGTGCGCACGTTGACACCCTATTGGCGGTGTACAACGTCCAGATGACGTGACCATCCATCAAGTGATCGAACATCGCTATGTAGTCCGGGTAGGATGCATGCGTAGTGATTGGAGTGAAGGTGACATGTGGAATATAACAAAAAACTTAGCACATGCAATTAAATTAAATTATAAAAAGGACTAAAGGTTCAAAAAACATACCCGTCGGCGATACTGCATCATACCCATGGTTGGTCGGTCCACAAGGTTGTCATCGGCATAGATCACATCGGTGCAGGCTCCTAGGTCCAGATGTGGTCGTCTGATCTAGAAACCCTCGAACAACCATAGTTAAAGAAGAAGCAGGCATCTGGAGAGGACAGAGCTCTCCCAGACCCAGTGGCACGCATTGCACAGGGCATGGTACGTAGCACACAACACCGCGGGGCCCAGGCTTACGGTGGGATCATGTCCACCTCCATGTCCGCCAGCTCTCGTGCATAGCGGATTACGAGCATGTCCACGTTGTCGTTGTGGGACCCAAGGAACATGACCCACTCAAACAACCACAACAAGTAGGCCTCGAAGTACCTCCTCGCTATATAGTGTGGTGCATCCAGTCCCAGGGCAGCCGGCTGCAAGAAGATAGACACAACACTAAGTTGAACAAAGGAATTAAAGCAAAAACGCAAGTTATAAGTACTTACATCGAACTGGTTGGTCCACCTCAATGTCGGCCTATATGTACTGGGGAACTCCCTGTAGCCGGCGTTGGCCGGTACAACCCCTGGAACCTCGTAGCCCATGTCATGAAGTGTCAGCGTCATTTCCCGGTATGGAAGGTGGAACGTGTGCGTCTCCGGCCTCCACTGGTCAACCAATGCCGTCCGGAGGCACCGGTCGTACAGAAACCACCTTGATGTATGCACCATGGCTGCAATGTCCTCCTTGTTCTTCCACGTCGCCTCCACCATCCTAGCTAGTGGAAGCAGACCTGTCACTCTCAATCTGTGTCAAAAGGATTAAGAACATACGTGAGTCCACTCACACAAGTCAGACCAAAATTAATTACAAGAAGGTCAGAACTATACGTACCGCGAAACCCAACGTGGATCCATCCTCCATTCCCTAATGGGCGTGCGCAGGCGCAATATGCCAGGCTTAATGGGTTGCTCACCCTCCTACGGGAGGATGGTACTGAGGCGACTACGATGAGTCATGACAATGGCCGGGTCAAGCAACTCATACGACCACTGTGCAATGTCTCCTAGGGCCGCCATACTAGAAATTTAAGATTTATGTAATATTAAGATTATCTCAGCATTTACATAACATTTATCGTGCAAAAATAAGAACATATCTGAAGCTGGGAATATTTTAATCAAGCTCTACATAGCATATTTAGATACTCTATAATTGTTTGGGAATTTTTAGAGCTGCCTTGCTATTTTGCTAGTATAAATGTATGCTCGGTATGTACAGAATATTTATTGTACAAAAATAAGAGCAAAAATGAATATAGAAATATTTTAATCAGGCTCTACACACCTTATTCAGGTACTCTGTAATTTTTACAGAAATTTTAGAGCTACTTGCTATTTTCCTAGTTTAAAATGCATTCTCGGCATTTACAAAATATTTATCGTGCCAAAATGAGAACACAAAGGAAGCTAGGAATATTTTAACCATGCTCTGCACACCCTATTTAGCTACTCTGGAATTTTTATGGATTTTTTAGAGCTACCTTTCTATTTTCCTAGTTTAAAATGTATTCTCGGTATTTATATAATATTTACTGTGCAAAAAAGAGAACATAACTGAAGCTGGGAATATTTTAATCATGCTCGATGCACTCTATTTAGCTACTCTAGAATTTTTAGGGAATTTTTATAGTTACCTTGCTATTTTTCTAGTTTAAAATGTATTCTCGGTATGTACAGAATATTTATCATGCAAAAATAAGAATATAAACGAAGCTAGGAATATTTTAATTAGGCTCTACACACCATATTTAGCTACTCTGCAATTTTTACAAAATTATTAGAACTATCTTACTATTTTTCTAGTTTAAAATGTATTCTTAGCATTTACAGAATATTCACCGTGCAAAAAAGAGAACATAATTTAAGCTAGGAATATTTTGATCGGACTCTACACACCATATTTAGCTACTGTGGAATTTTAACGGATTTTTTAGAGCAACTTGCTATTTTTCACATTTCTAAATTATTTCACGTGTAAAAATTGTCTAAACTACAATGATAATCTAAACTAAAACAGACTACACTACAACAAAAATGATCTAATGAAAATAATTATACGTCGCTAGTTTTATTTGCTAACCTACCAGGGTTTCACATTAAATTACAAAGTTGCAAAAACATTACCTGCGAAGTAGGCGGCAGGATCTGCTTCTCCTTCTTTCTCCTCCACTACGAACTAGCAAGGCTTCGCCATTGAATTTTCCCTCCCTCCTCCTCTCCTTTCCCTCCCTCCTCTCTTTCTCTCTTATCCTTCTCTCGGGTGGAATGGGGTTGGGGGTGAAAAATCACCATTTTATAGGGTAGCCCCTGTCGCCACTTCATTTGGTGATGGGGTACTGTTTACCCCTCTCGCTAGATGAAATGGTGGCAGGGTGTTGTCGCCGTCCACGTGGCACCTGTTGCTATTTCGTATGGTGACATGAGTCTGTCGCTAGATAAAATTGTGACAGGAGGTAATTATTAATTAAAATAATATTATTTATAAAACTCTCAACTTGCATCCCTTCGTTTGTTTGGGTTCGATTGTTTGGATGGTGAGGAAGATTTCCTCTGTTTGGAGCTGGATTTTAATATTTTTTGCCATGTAAGCTACAAGTTTTTTTGGCTCTTTGTCAATGTTGACACACGAATTAGAAAATTTAGCCCCTTCACGCAATCAAAGCCGAAAATGGCACCGCGGAACCACACGGATGCACCGCGTGCCCTAGTCTGTGCCCCAGGGGCTCTGACTTACCTCCACCGTGGCCCTGGGGGCTGGAGACGCCATGTCCAAGCCCCTGGGGGCTGGACCTCCTCTAGTACGTGCGCAAGGGGCATGGACGCCCCAGCATAATTTTATGTGTTTTTTTTATGTTTTGAACGAAAATCTGTGATTTTGAGCACGCCCTGGATTCTTGCTATCCCTAACATGCGCGAAAAACCTGGTGCATCGCCCATGGGAGCTAATCGGATTCTGTCATGTCACTTCGCGGTCGACCTTCGCATGGCTATAAAACCAGGCTATGCGCTCTCATTACTTCATACCAAAACCATTCCGCTCTGCGTAAAGACGCAGACAGGACCGAGCGAGAGAGCGCGATCGACCAAAATTAGTTTCGATTTCTCTGCCGATTTGAGAGTGTTTAAAGAAGTGTTGAGCAGCCATTTTAGTAGAGTTAGTTCGGCATCAAGTGAAGATCTTTTAGAGAAGGTAATTTTTCTCGTATGAATTATGTTTATTAACTATGTAGTTAGTGTTAAATTATTTAGTCATAATTCATTAGCGTAATTAGTTAGTCATATTATTTACTCGCAGTTAGTTAATCACAATTAAAAATGTATTAATTAATTGTAATTAATTAGGCTTACTTAATTTGTCATAGTTATTTAGTGGTAATTAATTGGTCATATTTAATTAGTCACAATTTATTTGTCCAAATTAGTTAGTTGTAATTAATGTAGTCGTGATTAATTAGTTGTTGTTAGTTAGTTGTAATTAATGTATTCATGATTAATTAGTTGTAGTTAGTTAGTTGTAATTATGCAGTTAGTTATTTTGGTTAGGTTGGGTAGCGTGGTTATTTCCATGGGTAGGGAAATGTAGAGTACGTAGTGCGACCTGTTTGTTATATTATGTACAATAAATTAGGTTGTTCTGGCTTTAGGTAATGTTGAATATGCAAAACTTGCTTGTGTTTTATGATAACGGTCTCGTATGTGCTGGACCCGATGGGTTGGACCTGTTGAGATGCCAGTATAAGGTGGTTCGGGTGGAGGGGCTCGATGCGATGAATATTCACGAGCTGAGGAGCCACATCAGGAGGGAGTTCGACATGGAGACAACGATGAAGAAGCTTGTCATAGAAGGGATCACCTAAACGAATAAGAGAGGGTGTGGCATATGGGAGCTACTGAAGGTGAATCGTAGCGTTGCATTTGGCCAGTACATGCATATTGTTGCCAAGCACGAAGTGACGATATGTGGGAAGTCGATGGTGTATGTGAATTTTATGCACAAGGTGCCAGCAAACCTTGATGATGCTGGTGCCTCAGGAAGCAAGGAATCGCAGGCGGTGCGTGAAGACAGTAGCACATAATGTGCTGTTTTGGAGGAAGACTACGAGAGAAGACTTGCGCATAATTTTTTGCAAAATGAGGGGCGGGATAATGGTGGTCGGCCTGCATTGACTGCCACGAGTTTATGTCAGATCAGCCAGTCGGGTTGGAGTCCGACGAAGACGCCGGCCTAAGCTCGGATGATAGCAAGGAGGACACACCCCAAGGTGGTGGTCCGACCGGCTAAATTGTGTCATTGGAGGTGCCTTACATGACATCCAAACTTGATGATCTCGCAGTGCAGTCACTCGTACTGCCACAAGAAGAAGGGTCGTTGTGGGGGTTTGATGCGGACACCCTATTAGTTGGGTAGCACTTCTCTAACAGGGCTGCCGTGAAGCAAGCTATAGCACGGTACGCTTTGTGCATCAGCCGTGTGTACTAGGTGCACCGGTCCAACCTAGAACATTACGCAGTAAAGTGCCTAGTAGAAGGCTACGCTAACAAGGTCAGTGCTCACAGGGCAAAATTCTCTGGCTCGGTCTTCATAGTCAAGCCGGTGATCGACTACGCTTGTGAGCTAAGTGAGCCGCAGCAGCAACGTCAGAATGTGACTTTCGCGTATGTGGCAAGCCTCATCAGCCACCTTAGTTGCGAGGACGTGTCCGACTCCTCCAAGATGTTGTTGTCAAAAGTCACCAATCTGGTTGGTTATCCAGTCAACTATAGCAAGGTCCGACGATCCAAACAAAAGATGACCGAGGCTATGTACGGGACATATGAGGAGGCATATAACATTATGTCAAGGATGCTTCACCAGATTGCCGAAGCAAACCCCGACACGTAAATGAATAAGATGGAAAGAGAAGATCATGATGAGGGCCCTAACTGCTACATACTGGACCGTGTGTTCTGGGCTTTCTTCTAGGCCATAGAGGGCTTGAAGTGTTGTCGTCCGGTGCTCATGATAGATGACACTTTCCTCACCAAGAGGTACAAAGGCATCATTCTGTGTCGTAATTAATTATAATGTTTGCATGTTAGGGGATCGTCATTTTATATAAACTGGTAGTGTTATAATATCTGCGCCTTTGTGTATATTATTTTATGTTAACAGGTATGTATTTTGACATTTTTATTGGTTCCGAACTGACTCACCCTTATTCTATGAGCTTGAGCATAACATTAGGTCAACTATGGAGATGTTAGACTCATCAAACTTCTATGCAAAGATGTCGCCAAAGCGCTAGTAGTTTGCCGAGAGGGCTAAAACCTATAAACCTATCCTAATTATTCTATGAAGGATGCGTTGGTACCACCAGAGTTTCCACGCCCGCAATGTGTGCACAAAGAATCCACAAAGATCATTCAGTCCATACACCCGGTGACCGCCGTCCGGGCGTACTACATATGCGGGAACATCCTCATAAGCAAATCTTACACACACATCAATTTTTCACATGTTACGTTGGATTCCACATATCCCTAACTTTATCGGCGCATAATGACAGCCAGAGATCCGTTGCAACTTCTTCCAATGGATCGACGACCTGGACATATACGATAGGGCGCTCATACAGTAGAAGTACATGTTCAACTACGCGAAGCAACCCGAGACTTTTGAACGATGGAAATCTTACGTACCTGACCCTATTAAAGGGGCACCGGTTGATAAAGGGAAGACTCCTGCTAGTGAGACCGGTGACCGTCGCAGCACTCCCCGTCACCCTAGCACACTCCGGGTCGAAGGGGTAAGTGTTGTTCAATTTGCATCCTGATTATTGATTTTGTCTTACGTTCTGCTAACATCATTCAATCTTTCAGCATGCCTCGCAGAATAGGTCTGTCTTCGAGACTGGCCCCCTCCACAGGCAGTTAGGAGACAAAGGGAAGGGACCGATGGGCTGCCAAGACTAATTTCGATCTTCCCTATTTTCGATTCCAAAAAGGCACACATGTATCCTATGTGGTTTTAGGTTTGTTGAATCGTGCATGTTGCCAATTCTAATACACGTAACTAAACCCTACGCGTCATGTAATTTGCAAATTACATTGTGAAGTCTCTAAAATTTTATTCTCAAATTTCGTCAATTTTCAAATTTTATTCCCAAATTTCATCAATTTTCAAATTTTATTCCTAACTTCACATGAAATGACGACGAACGCGTGGGGGTGGGGGAGAGGGTCCGTGCCCCTAGGGGTCAGAGTCACCATTGGCATGCCCCTAAGGGCCAGACTTGCATTGTTTGTGCCCCTAGGGCACAGACAATGGGTTCCGGGGCATTAGGGCACAAACTAGGACACGTGGCGCGTTTGTATAGATATATAGTGCTATTTTTGGATTTGATTGGACGAGAGGACTAAATTTTCTTATTTGCATATTAACAATGCCAAAGAGCCAAAAACTTCGTAAGCTACCATCTTCTTTAAGAGCAAAAGTCAATTAGTACTTCTAAAATTTCTCTTCCTTGCACAACAATACTTCTATCATTGTTGTTGCACAAACGATACATCTGTGTCTATCTAGGGCGCAACGGAACTCTGAATCATAACTTACATGGAATATCTTATTGTTGATAATATCCACCTCGCTGTGATTTTCTACAATTTAGATCATAGTACGCACGTCGCCTCTCTTTTTTCATGTGCATCATGGTTTTTCTTCGAATCATATGTGCAGAAATGTTTTAAATTGCTATTACCACGGTTAGGGATGGCAATTGTGCCCGATTACCCACGTGCCCGCGGGCGAATACCCTAATGGAGGCGGGTATGAGCGTCTTTCTTTGCCCACGGGCATGAAAACGGGCACAATTCCTTGCTCATCGGGTAAACGGTCACAGGCATGGGTAAGCTCCACCCGTACTCGCTTCACCCGATTACTCGTAATGTGCCCACATGTGTAATGAACTATGTCAATTTGTATTTGTATTTTATTTGTTGAACTTGATTAGTTGTTTTGTCGAACATGATATGTGAATTGTGATGAACTTTATTAGTTATTGAATGTGTGATGCACCATTGATGCGTGAATTATGATGAACTTGATGTATGCATTGCTCGCGGGTAACGAGCATGTCCACGGGTGATAGGTACCCACAGGCGGCGATGCATTATTCGCGGGTAAACGGGCATACCCGCGGGCGACGAGTATGGGCGAGGTTTTTCCCCTGTCGTCCTTCGCAGGTATACCCGTGGAGAGAATTCGGGGTCACGGGTATAGGTATGGGCGAGCACTACCCGTACCAGCCGTGCCCGATTGCCATCCCTAACCACGGTGCAATGGGGTAGTTAGAAAAAGCTACGGCAATTGAAAATTATCCAACATCGCGGACTTATATAAAGTATTTATTTTAATTTTTGTGGTTTCATATAAAGCACTAATTTTCATTATTTTAGTTCACGTAAAATTTGCATGAAATACAGTTCTCAATACAAAATTATAGCAGTCATACTTATACTCTATAGTCGATGACTCGGTGCTTAGATATACCTCCTCCGTTTCAAAATATAAGATGTATAGTTTTTACAAATTTATTTTAAAATATAAGACGTGTATGTGAATTTATTGATATTTTTCCTTGTTTACCCTTAGTTATCACATCTTCTATCTTCTACATTTACAAATAACTTTCTCACAAACTATTCTCTCTCATATTTCTAAGATATTTATACCATGAGTAACATGATTATTTCCTCCTATCTCTCTATTAGTTTTACAACCTCTTTAATCCAATGTTTAGCCAAAATACACTTTATTAAAAGAAACGGATGGTACCCCATTTAGGGTATCTCTAATATTGCCACGTCAGCCATCAGTTAGTCCTTCTATATCAGTAAAATTCTAAGTGGAAGAGAGAGAAACATGAGAGAGAAAGACGTGTCTTCATCAAACAACTATCTCTACACACGAACTAAGTTAAAACAACCAGTGCATGTGAGAGAGTGGTGAAGGAGTGAGAATATTATAAGTTTAACATAAATGTTAGAAACAATATACTAGCGATAGTTTATCGAAGGTGTTGTCTTTAAATCTATTTTTTTGTGATGTGAAATTGATATAATAAAATTAGATATGACTGACTTATGCGCTACGCAAGCATGTAGGAATACCAATGCCGTTCTTAGCTTTAATAAAATGCCTGATTTCCTCTATAATTGCCTCCTCCATGATTGTACCTGCTACGGAGTAACGAGAGTTAGGCCCCTGATTCGCAAAATTAGAGGGTGAAGAACCTATTCGCGCTTTAGCAAGGGATCTGACTGTTGTTATGCAAAATAGCCAGAGAAACTGTTCAATCCTGAATTCTGGATGCTAATGCTGCCAATGTTTCGACTTGAGCCGAGAAAATCCCCAAATGCCCCACTGGCGCCGGTCAACCCCGCCATTGCCACCGCCGCTGTCGATATCTCCTCCGGCGAGCCGTGGGCATGCAGCCACTGCCCGACGCTTTTGGCACGAACGGTGCTGCCCGCCGATGGCGCACCCTTGTACCTCGACTCCCACCGAGAGTACGGAGGCATCCTCTTCTTGGTAATCTCTCGCTTATCTGCCGCTACTCCCGTCTCCTGTCTACCGCTGTAGCGGCCGCTATTTGGGCTACGCGCTATCCGCTACCGCTATAGCGGCTGTAGCGGCGATAGCGCGATTTCCGCCATAGCGCCGCTATTGTGTTAGTTGTAGTGATGTGCATTCAAACATCTTTAGCAATTGCCTCCTTGAAATCACGCGAGCGAAAACAACCTTGTTGATGGATCATCGAAGCACTTCTCATAGTTTATGTTGGCAAACATGAAACATCAACACTGGCTTATGATTGAAAACAAATGGGGGGCCTTATTACTGTTTTTTAGGCCAAGGAACTTATTGCTACTGCTGCAGAATGATAAAACATCAAGCAGCTCTTGATAAATATGTTGCAACAAGAGAGCAATACTGCTTCTTCTGGGACAAAATTCTTGCTAAAGCTAGATTTTGTTGTACAAAGGAGGAAAACGGCAGGGAGTCCCCTCCACATCCTCGAGGAACCCAGCCTGCTTGCAGAACTTGACGGTGTCAGCGATCGTGTCCTTGAGCGGCCGGCAGCTCCACCCCAGCTTCTTCAGCTTGTCGGACGTCATCGGAGCCGGGTGATCCATGTCACAGATACTCTCCCTGACAATTGCCAAATGGATAAAAGTTAGACATTACTAGCTTCGTTAGTATATGAATGATTGAAAGAACAATGAAGAGAAGTGCCAGGGAGGAAAAGACCAACTTGCTCATGAAAGGGTAATCATCAGGGTACATGCTCTTCACCAAGTCCAGCAGGTCGCGGGCGCTGATGAAATGAGGCGCGCAAATGTGCCTGCCAGATGCTTCAGGTGCCTCGTAGACCAGAAGCAGAGCGTGGGCGGTGTCGCGGACATCAACGATGTGCCAGAGCTTGTTCCTCATTTGGTCAGGGCCGCCTGCATCAACGATCAAAACACTGTAATTTTGTCACTCTGAAGAAAAGAAGCACTTAAGGTGTGTCCATAAGATGATCAGGTTAAGATTTTAAAAAGAAAGATGATTAGGATAAATTAACAGTACAATAGACTGCACCCAACGATGAACAGAACAATGCAATGCATTATCAGGCGCTTTGTGAATTGTGATGACGGAAACCTTTCATGAAGTAGACGAGGAATTGGCAGCTTGTGTTAAGCATTGGCTGCAGCAGGGGACCAAAGACCACAGCTGGGTTAATAGTTACAACGTCTAGTCCGGTCTGCTGGCCGTATTCAAGCGCTGCCTCTTCTGCTGTGATCTTGGCAACAGAGTACCAGTCCTACACATAAACAGGACAGCGTAACGAACTCATATTTGGAAATGAATTAGTATTGATATTAAGATCAGAAACTAGTTTTTTTACCTGTTTTTGTTTCATTTTTTACTGCTACTTTACAGTACCACTTACCTCATTATTCCTGCAGAATTCTTTGTCTGACCAGCAATTCTCATCTTTGATCTTTTCTTTGGGCCAGTCTTTCGGGCTGATCTCAACGGCAACCATGGATGAAACAACCACCACGCGTCGAACATTCGCCGCTGAGGCAGCTTTGAGTACATTTGTGGTTCCAGTAACAGCAGGACCCAACATTTCTAGCTGCATGCATGGTTGTACGCCATGATATATTGGGAGCACAAAGTAACACAAATATACCACACAGTTTTCTGAATATAATGGTGGACAAAGAGGTTGGATCATTTCCTACTGTTTTCATTAAAAAAAATGGTGGATGAAGAGCATTTTGGTTCACTTTGTAACAAATGGATGCATATGCATATACAATGGAAATGCACAGAATTATTATGTTCAGACACGATTGAAATGTCGCAACCTGTATTTTTTATATCTTCCCTATTTGACGGTGACATATTCATAGTTACTATAAACTGTTGTCCTTCCAGAATTACCATTGATGTCATTTTCGGCTTATTGCCTATATCCTTGGTTGGTTTGCCTGGAAAGGACCGTTACCTTGGAAGCCTTCTCAAGTCAAACATTGGCTGGTTTGCCTGGAAAGGACCGTTACCTTGGAAGCCTCCTCAAGTCAAACAGTTCATGATAAACAAATTTGTCCTGGCAGTTTTAATTCCGACGGAAAGAAAACATCGAGTTTGGTTTGACTTTGTTTGTACGAAAACGTAAATTGATATTAACTGCCTTTTCCCACAATTTTGCCATCATGAACAAATTTTTTTAGCAAAGTAAGTCTTATAAATATGTTGTATTATAGTGTGGCAACTTTACCATGTCGGTTGCATATTAGTCCGGTAAATCATTGTATTAACTTCATAATTTCTTTGAAGGTTATGGACTTCATAATTAACATTGGACGCAGAGTAAGACTCAAAAGGACACATAAAAATATAAGAACCACAAGGTTAGAGAAAACTTGCCTCTGGATCAGTCAATTTCTTTGAAGGAACCGGAGTCGCGATATGAAAAACTCCCTGGCATCCCACAATGGCAGCTGCCATAGCATCATAGTCAACGAGATCAGCCTTGAAAAGCTTGAGGTTTTCAGAAGCATTCTCTAGCCCCTTCAGATGGGAGGTCTTGTCGTCACCTGAAACAGAAACGGCGGAATGAATCATGTGTCTTACAATGAAACGAGGTACTAAGCTAGTTTCTATACATGCATGCACAGGGGCGAGTCTACCGTTGGGTGCGGTGATTGTGGGTGCTCGAGCACCCCCTCATCCCACCACCCCAGCTAGGTGCTCTGCTGCGGCAAACAGAGCTTGAAGAAAGCCGGAGGCGGAGGTTGAAAAAAGCATGTGGCTTAAGGGCTAAGGTCCAGTCAGCAGACGGTGGCTTAAGGCCCAGCCAGTCCAAATACAATCAAAGAAAATCAGAAACAGATTGGGTCTCCTCTGGCTCTTAGCCACACCCACACCACACGCCCAGATTCGAGAAGAGGAGAGACGGAGTCACGGAGAGACCGAGAGACTCACCGAGTACTGAGCCACTGAGGACTCAGGGGGAGGCCGGAGGCGCCCGGCGACTCGGCAGCCCGGCGCGGCGAAGGGGGACTGGGGAGGCCGGAGGCGGTCGGTGAGGGCGGCCCGGCGCGGAGCGGAAGCGGAAGCGGAGCCGGGGAGGCGGTCGGCCACTCAGTGGCCGGACGCGGGCGCGCGCGAGGCCGCGCGGGGTCACGGTGGCGGGCACCTGGTGGCATCGGCGCATCGCGGCGACTCGGGCTCGGCGGCTCGAACGAAGACATGAAGTGACTAGTGCGGCAGTGCCTCTGTGCGGCTGTGCCTGTGCTGTGCGGCTGTGAGGTGAGGCCGTGAGGGTGAGGCAGTGAATGAATCCCTAATTTTTTTGTCTGTTGCAACTTGCAAGCATGGACAAACGAAGGAGAAGCACGTACTGAGATCGCGGACTGTGCCGTGGACAGTGTAGCCGCGGGAGAGGAGCAGCTTCACGAGCCACGAGGCGATGTACCCGCCGGCGCCGGTCACGCACACGGTCTCCCCTCTCCCGGCAGCTCCGTCCGCACGTCCGGCCATCGCGCGCGATGCACTCGCCCTCGCCGTCCACGCTAGCCTCGCTCTAGTCTCGGCAGCGCCTGCGAGCAACCACGTCTCAGTACTTCCGAGCGAGTGCTTGGTGCTTGGCACTCCGAGTACTAACTAGTCCAATAATACTAGCTTCACGTAGTTCATATTATAGAGTATTATATACCAATGTTGAAAGGAAATAATCAAGCGAGCACAAGATTAGTCAATGTGTAGTACTGGTTACCGATTAATCAAAGCGATTTTCCTCAAGATTCACGCCCACCAACCCCGTTTTTTTTCCCCCGAAAACACCCCACAGTTTGCGAAATCGCGGGTCCCACGGTCCTTAACCATCGGATCGTCATCTCATGGTCCAGATCGGACGGGTGCGAAGCCGTCGGATCGCTTATTTCTCGCGGATGGTCCAGATTCTTCTGCTCCATCTCTGCCCTTTCCCCTCGTGGTCGCGAGCCCGCGCGTCGCTCTCGCCTCCTCCCCTTCTTTCTTGCCTTGTCGTCCCGCCTCAAGCCCTACATCGCACCATCGCCCTCCTCGCTCCCGCATGCCCGTTCGTCCTTCTCGCTTCGTCTGTCGCCTCTTCCTCTCCCCGCGCCGTCGTCGCCTACGATCCTCACGCCCCACCTCCCCTTCTTGACGCCGCCTCTGCCTCCTCCGGGCACTTCTTCCCCAGCGCGACCGCCTTCTCTGCCTTCACCACGCCCCTTGGCGTAGCTCGGTCCATCCCTCCGGCTTCCTCCTTCCCCTCTTCTTCCCCTCCCTGTCTCGCCTCCCATCCTCTCGCGTCTCCTCACTTTCCCCGCACGGACGAGGATGACGGGCGGCAGTAGCGACGACGGCCAGGAGCTTCTTCTCCACCAACGCCGCCGGCCACGACACCTACATGGCGTCGCCGCTGCTCTGCTTGTCCTCCAGTTGCGTTCCCCTCGCCTCACTCCTTCCCCTCTTCTTGTCCTCTCTGTGTCGCCTCCCATCCTCTCACCTCTCCTCACTTTCCCCGTACGTAAGCGATGGCAGGGGCAATAACGATGGGCGGCGCTAGGGACGGCGACCAGGAAGCCAGCGCGAGTGCGGCGGCTAGGGCCTATCTTGCTCTAAACCTAGCCATAACCGCAAACTCATCGATGAAATCTCCTTCCCCGTCTCTGCTTTTCCCCTCCTTATTCATCTAATCATTCCCCAATATTGGTGTGATTTATCTCGTGTATCAACCAAATTTTGTTGTCAATTGGTTAGTTAGGCTGCCGGCATATAGTGATGTTTATTGTTTCTGTGGAGTTTAATGTACTCTATACAACTTTTTTGTTTGAATTTCTTCACTCTTGAATATAAAGTTTAGGACCTGCTGCTACAACTCGCCACATATATGATGTTGCTGCTCAGCATGTTGTAGTGGTGTCGTGGAAGGGACATAAATCATGGTGGTTACTGCTGTTGGGAATATTTGATGGCATCGATCGGCAGTGGGCAATACATGGTGTCGTTTCGAATTATTGATTGGTCTATAACAACTGTTGGTAGTAATTCCCATCGAGGTGTCCTTTTGGTGATCTTTTTAGCAAAAGGGTGACATGGAAAATAGAGGCGAGGATCGCATTTCAGATTCAATATATTTCAAATTCAATATTGCTTTTCTAAAAATATATATTATGTATTACTTTATGCTTTGTGAGGTATGTGTGTTTTTAGTCCCTTTTTTCGTTGCCCTAATTATTGCGCTTAATTTGCAAAGGTTCAACACATATATATGCTTGGTTCAATTTTCGACAACCATGTGCTTCATGGTATGCAGCTAGAGGTAAGTGACTCTCTTCTTCCTCTATTTTTTTTCCCAGATGGCAATATATGGTATCGTTTGTTTTTTCCCAAATGGCATCGATCAACACTGACCAATACATGGTGTCGTTTCGAATTGTTGGTTAGTCTATAACAGCCGTTGGTACTAATTGCAAAGAGAGGTTTGCTTTACCATTTGGGTTTAGTACAATTTTATTTTACCGTGCACACATGTTGATTTGGATGCTTGCTTGCTTCTTCTTTCCGGTACGGCAGTTGGCTCATTTCACATGGTTTATGTGCGAGGTTGTGCCATTATGGACCTCAAAACTGTATAATAAATCCGTTGCATGTTTTTTTTTTAAATTTTGTTTATGTTCACACTGAGGTACCACCAGCTCACACACCTGCGTGACCACATGGGCTGTCCCCTTCAAATAAGGTACAAATATCTGTGCCTCCCATGCCACAAACATAAACATATTTAGCTATTTTTTCACATTTGGCAAATAACAGCACTTCACTGCTGTCCAAAATTGCAGCCAATTCAAACTCCAACTACGGAAATTGAACAGGTACATAATGCTACCTTTTTACACATGTTGCTTTTTTTATCCCTTATATGTTCGACCCATCAATTCTTCTGTTTCTCATGATCAGACAAGGCTAGAAAACACATCTTGTGCTAAGCGGTCCGCAACTGAATATACACAACCTCCCCTCGACGACATGCATTCCCCAAAAGGTAACACAAGTACAATATCAATATGGTACCATATTACTACTCTCAAAGTACTATTTCACTAATCCAAGAGTCTAATCATTTCAGTGCCAGGAGTGAAGGACAATCTAGGCCGTCGGTGATGACAAAACTCAATGTAGACGTTGAAGCTCAAACCAACCTTGAGAGGTCTTCTCTCAATTTTTTCATATTAAATTTGTACCATATGAAAAACTATGTACTTTACAAAATTTAGGAGCTGGTATTGCTTGTTTCAGATTCCCGTTTGCATGCAGCAATGTGCTGGTATACAGCGTCAGAATGTGCGTGTTGTCGTCTGCAACAATGTTTGGTTAATAGGTTAGCTTAGATTTGCATGTTAGTGTGTCCATGTGTGTTGTGCTTTGTGATGAAATGATCTTTACAGATTTAACGCTCTGCTGTTCGTTCTTCCTTCTTTTGATTTGCATGTTACATGGTGTATGTGTTATGCTATACATCGATGTTTACCTAAACTGTATTTGTATGCCATAATTTCTATTTGTCAATCATCTCCTGGCCTTCGCACCACTGCTCTTGTTGCCAGTCCATTATTTCCGTACCATTTGCTCACCTTTCTCGAATAGCGCATCACATTCATGTAGACCACAATAAAATACATTTCCAAATATCAGAGTGGAAATCTATCAGCATAACACCCTGTTTCTGATTTTTTCCCCGCAAGTACTCACAACGAAGCTCAACGCAGAGTAGTAGAATCAGTATGCAAGAAAAGTGTTATAATATAGCTACACCTGCTACTCGCTATGCTTGCACATATATGAAAATTTAAATAAAGCAGTAGCACTGCTGGTTCTATATAGATATATTATATTACAGTCTAGATAGAACATATGATCTGAACATATAAATAGTATGATACTTCTACGCTGCAGTATTCTATCATATTCACTCTTACATATAAATACCCTCCTACTTGCATAATTTTGTAACGATTTAAACTTTACTTACCCATTAATTATTATTCGTTGAAGTCAGATCCTTATTATTTGCTTTTTTGTTTACTGCACAATACATATTATCTCCAATTTATGAGTATTCTATCCCATTACTTCTTTTCCGATTTAGATTGGCCAACTTATGAATATTGTGTGTATGTATTCAGAGGTCCAATTGGCAATATATATAGTGTACAAGAGATGTATGTCATATACAGATAAGACAATACAAAAAGTAGATAAGAAAATACAAAAGAGTTTCTATCTCTAACATATCTCTAACACCCCCCCTCAAATATAAGACATATGCAATAGCATTGCATTTGGAAAATGTTGACACTAAACTTGAGAAAATCTAAAATCCGAGTCTTGATAATGTCGTTGTAGCATGCAGCTTTTGGAAAATATGTCGATAAAAGATCTCCTCCCATCTGGGGTCGTGACGACAGCCCATGAAACAAGGTGCGGGAGCAAAGTCGATCGCGACAACACGACGAAGAAAATGATAAAACCGACAAATATAGAGAAAGCTGACAAGTCAAGCCGAATAGGAATAAATAGAAGCATAGCGGCGCAAATCATAGCCCAAGACGGCGGCAACATAGTGCACATGAAGCGAAACGAAGACACAGTGCAAAAGAAGCGCGACACAATACACAAGAAGCGCAACGGAGACACAATGTGGAAGAAACGCGGCATAATGCACAAGAAACACAACGGAGACGCAACGCGAATAAGCGCGACGACCTTAAAAGCTTAGGGCGGTGGATCTACAACGACTCAAACAAAAGTGCAACGACTGCTACTATGCAAAGAAATTCCTATACTTCTATGACTGATAATAAATTTGTGGACTCGTATGGTTTAGACGAACTCAAATATTAAGTGACACGGACTTAGATGGACGCAACGGAAGCAAAAAGACAAAGAATAGCTAGCAGTAACAGCAAGAATAGCTAGCACAACGAGAATAGTTAGCAGTCGGCCCATCCTCCCATCCACCGTTCTATCTCTCTCACGCACATAGCAAAGCAGCAACACACACACACACACTACAGGTGGCAGAAGCAAAGCACGCGCAACAACGTATAGCCGGCTACTTCCTTTTGATTTTCCTTCAAGGAGGCTTGCGGAATTGGCTGAGTCAAAGTGCACTGTAGATCCAGGACAACAAAGCATCAAGGTGCACTGTAGATCTAGGACAGCAAGGCGTTAAGGCACACTGTCGATCAAGCGCACACAGATCCAGGACGAAGAGAAGAAACACAACAGCGGCAAGGCAGATGCAAGTCGTCCACGAAGCTTTTTGTTCGGCTGCATCTCTCCTCGACCGAGACCCATCCCAATCGAAATCGCCGACTCCTTCCTTCGAGGTCAGCTCGGGCGGAGAAGCTCGAGCCCAAGGCGGCGGTAGCAGAGTAGAGAGCCGGAGCAGAGGCGGCTTGGGGCGCCGGATCCTTCGGGGCAAATTCGGGTGGAGAATCTCGCACAGAGGTAAAAGCCAGGCGGCGGCGCTACAACCTGCGCACGGCATCGGAACCTTTGGGGCAAGCTCGTGGATGGTGCAGGTAGGACTAGTTTTAATTGTTTAGGACCTTGAGCATTGTTTTCGAATGCAACCTGTTGCACGAGCTTCAACTTTGGTTTCCTGTCGTCAATTTAACTGGCGACAAGCCTCTCTACCATAATTTTTTATGAACTATTTTTTAGCACATATTTTATCGATAAATCACACTGATATTACATATCATTCAGCACAACATCATCACATATTTTTTCAATAAATCACAATTACATTACATAACACTCAGCACAACATCGTCACATATTTTATCGACAAATCACAATGACATTACATAGCATTCAGCGCAACGTCACATATTTTGTGGACAAATCACACTGACATTACAAACCATTCACGACAACGTCACCACCTAGTTTTTCAAAAAATCAAAGTGATATTACAAAAGCGTTGGGAACTGCATATTTTAACATGACGAACCTTTCCCGTAGCCGTGACCTCAACGCCCATCATGTGGACCGCCTCGAGTGGGGCGGTCGGATGAGGTCTCCGCGACGACGTTTGGACTGCCAATGTCTCCTTCGTCCTTAGATTTCTCGTAGGGCATTTCTTGAAGGTGTGTTCAGACTCCCTGCAAATAGAGCATTTCTTCGCACGACGCTTGGCTTCTGCTTTGTCCATGTCGTTCCTGATGCGCTGTACCTGTCGCCGTCCAACCTTCCCTTTAGCCTACCAATGTTCGTGGCCCAGATAAGTTGCTCCTAGGTCGGATGGGCAATGAAATGGCCAACCACACTGCAACCATACATCTCCGCACTCCAGGTTTGCACCGCCTCCTTGTTAAAATAGTTAGAGAGGTACTGGCCGGGATGTTGCACCATCATCAAACATGCGGCCATGACATGGGAGCAGGGCCTATGCAGAAGAAGAGGTATGTTGCAGGTGCATACGCAACTAGCGCAACGTAGCGTGCACTCGTGGGTGATCCTCTTGCAATTCGTCCCACTGCGTCTTTTTTCCCTGCACAGTATCTCGAAACGAAGCTCCCTTGTGCCCATCTTGAATGCCCGGTGAATCTCACCCTATTTGCTCTTCTCCTCCATGTACTTGGTGATCATGGCGGAGTAGAGTACTCTGTCATTTACCATGGCGAGTGACAAGTTGTTGCTTCTGTCAACAAAATAATTTATGGTACTGCGGATAATTACCTCCACAATACCAACCAAAGGGAGGCATCTTGCGTTGCACATGACACAGTTGTACACCTCGGCTAGATTGGTTGCTACGATACCATATCGAGTACCACCCCTGTCATGTAGCAGCAACTACTTCTCCTTAGGCTCATGCTCAATCAAGTCTGAGAAGCATTTCACCTATGCCTCCGTCTTCCTCGTCACACTAGGACCATATGTGAGTAGTTATGGCAATGCTTCGGGTGTCTAGTCAGCGTTTGTAGTAGCCTTTTCGCTGCCTCCCTTCTGTGTGTCTGGGTCCACTCATCCAGAATATTTCAAAGTGCTTCAAACTTTTGCTGCTAGTTCTGGTTGCACAGCCGCTTGAACAAGTTCATCAAGTCCTTATTGCGGAACTGCTTGTAGAAGTTTACACACAAGTGCCTCATGCACCACCTGCTCTATAGATCCGTCCATAGAAGTGGTTCGTTCTCTTGTTGTTGTAGTCGAGTTATTGTATTCAGTAGGCCCTCATGCCGATCATGTATGACGCACACATTAGGACGACCCTGTACAACAAAAATTCTTAAATTCCTCAGCAACTACAACCAGTTGTCCATGTTCTCGCTTTCAACGAAAGTGAATGCCACGAGAAGAACTTGATTGTTCTCGTCCGTCGCTATTGCAGTTCTGGTACTTGTACTTTCTAGTCAAAAATGTGTCATCCACGCACAAGATTGGATGGTAGTGTCGGAAGATATTGATGCATGTACCAAAGGCGAAGAATGCTCGCTTCAATACCCACTTATTGGCCCCCTTTGGATGCGTGGAATTCTGAATGCCGACATAAGTGTTGGGATTCCTATCTTGTATGACTCGGAGTAGCCTGGGGAGGTTGTGGTAGGAATCCTCGAACGTATTGAATCTTAATTTCAATGCCTTCTGTTTTGCCCTCGACGCCTTGGCATAGTTGATTGTATCCTAGAACCTTGCCTCAATTGCCCGAATGATGGACCGTGGTTCAAAATCTAGATTATCCACGATCTCATCATACATGAGGTTCACGATAAAGCCTGATGATAGGTTCCTGTGGGATTGCATTGACTCAAAGACAACACATGTTTGAGGGACCGCTATAGAGCCTTTCCAGTAGGTGTCCCACTTAGGCTGAAATGCATGCACTCGTTAAGAGCGTCCCTCTATGTTGCACTTCACGTCGTAGCATCTCGGGTTAGACTTGACAACTGTGAATGTATGCTATACCGACAAGGCCTAGAATTTGACCGCCTCTTGCACGGTCTCCTTGCATTTGTATATAGCTCTTTGCCTGACCCCGCTCTGCTCATACTCCCACGCCACACAGGAGCCTTTGTTAATGACAAGGTTGTCGAACTGGTAATTGTCCCACTCGTTTGGAACCACCTGCTGGTCCACAACATCCTCGTTGTCAGATCACTCATCTTCTGACAATGCCATGTAGTCGTGGTCTTCGAGATCCATCCTTTGCACTAGGGCTTCCAGCTCCTCACCCTCGTTAGTAAGCCCACTAGCTTGCTTGACTGAAGGAGCTCCTTCTACAGGGTCTTCATCGACAAGATCAGCAACTCCCTGAGCTTCGGCCATTGTGTGCGCCGCGCTGTGGCTAGAGTCCCCGACTTCTTCTTTGGCATCACCACCCCCTTCTTGTTCAGCCGCCGATGCAGGAGTGAGCTTAGCATATGTCTGGGCCAGAAGGACCAAATCCCACCGTTCCTCCATCGCCCCGCGTACATATAACTATCGTGATCTTGTTCCCTTGAGCTGCACTAACTTCTAATATGTGCCTTGTGGTGCTCGGTTGGCAAGGCAACTCAATCTGAGATCATACATGGTATGGCCCAAATCGAATGTGTGGAACATCCACCGCATCATAGCTCCTCATGTACGCTGGTCTTGTCTTATTAGAATCACGACCGCCGATTGAAAATAACGCAAATCAATTCCCTCGGAACCCTCAAGAATAGTCCCCTAACTATAGTAAATTTTGAAGTTGGTGGCATCCGACATATTTGGCGTACTGCACTATAAACAATATTTTAATGATTAACCATATATCTAAAACTAAACTACTCACTGAAAAGGATTATGTACAATATACTACACTACGTAACCGTATATCTAAAACTATGTAATCCATTATGTAAAAAAAATTTACCTAAAAGGTGGACGATCGGACAGACAACGCTTCGCTAGCTTCTCTCCTCCCATCAACTCCTCTGCTCCTCTCCCTTCCTTCCTATCTTTCTTTTTTTTTCTGAATAAAAGTTAGTTATGTTAGAATTTTGGGGTATTTTATAAGGTAGATTATGTCACCATTTGGAATGGCGATAGGGACTTGTGAGATCTCTATCGTCATTTGAAATGACAATTTTTCTAATTTTAATATTAACAAAATTTAGAATCCTTATCGCTAGTTGAATTGACGACCGGGACATGTCGCCACTCCAAATGGCGACACGGACCTCAGCCCCTCTGTCACCGGTGCCTAGGTCCCTGTCGCTAATTGGAATTGCGACATGCACCTACTTTTGTAAAAATATCTACTATTTAATTTTGTAATTATCTTTTAACACGGCATTCAAGTATGACACAAGCAACTCATTGGAACATACTACCATTTGCTGGATCAAAATTAGTTACTAACCAGTGCATTACACCCGCCATACACCTTCTAACCATTGTGTTTCACAGAATATAAAGGATTAGAGCACAATGATCTGCCTTCCTTGACATAAACAGCAATTGCCATGGATGCACAATTAACACTGCTAATAATTCAGGTAGTCCTTAGGAATGTTCAGGAAGCGGCCAAGAGTGATTTGGAAGCTGGAATAAATTACCATCCATATGGGTACCAACAAGTGTTTGTTTTTGACGACTCGCCACTGACTGCTGACCTGGAAATCCTGGGCAGGTTAAGCACTGACTAAGCAAATCACATAACCCAGGATCATCGGTGACATCAGGCAGCTGGTTTTGATCTGTCTAAAGGTTAGTTATCTCCTTGAAAGAGACCCTAAGAGTAAACTTACCTGGAATATGAAAACAAATGCAACGCAGGAGACAAGCAGACTGTCCAAAGGCAGTTCTCAATTCTGAAAATTAAGGACACTAGGATACAAAAAGATAACTTCTATACTGAATGAGTGAGTATTCTTCGTTGCAGACAGCTCACTGATTGCAGCACAAACCACACATTTAACTGAAACTGAATGAGCGAAAGAGCAGGTTCATCGAACAGAACCGTAATTGTTGTTTACTAACGTATTGAGCAACAAGACAATGTTCTAAGCATAATAGCCTAAAAGTGTTGGCCGTGCAGAGTTTGCTTCATTTGTCGGTAGCCCAGTGGAAAAGATGAGGAAGATGGCAAGGGCTTCCCTCCACATCCTGCAGAAGCCTCGCCTTCTCGTAGTACTCGATGCTATCTGACAATGTCTCCTCCAACTTCCTTGGTTTCCAGTCCAGACTCTTCAGTTTCTCCGACGTAATTGGCGTAACTGTAGATTTATGATCCACATCATTGTCGCAGCAGCAGAGAGGAGTTCAAATCAGGCAAGTAGGCACTAGCCATTCAAGTTCTAACAAGACAGATATGATCAGAGATCCACCAGTTTACATAATTGTAGTTAGGGTAAGTCGTCTTCAACAAGTGCAGCAAATATTTTGTGCTAATGCTATCCGGTGCGCAGATGTATCTCCCAGATGATTCCGCTTTCTCATATACCAGAAGGAAAGCATCAACCACATCACAGACATCCACTATGTGCCACAGCAAGTTGTTCATTACATTAGGAGCCCCCGTAATCAAACAAACGGATTTCAGAATTACTAGTTTGAACCCAGGTAAAAACCTTCAACGAGGTAAATGCATTCCACAACTAAAAGACTGCAGGCTTGAAGAAAATACAAGTTGGCAAGTGGTTGTTGAATCCAGGTAAATTTCCCAATCAAAAGACACGAAAATAATCAGACGAGTGATCATCCTAGTAATAAACAAGAACTAATGGTGCAACCTTTTATAACATAGATGAGGAATTTGCTACTGGTATTGACCATAGGCTGCAACAAGAGTGGGCCTAAAACCACACAAGGGCAAACTGTAACTACATTTAGTCCATTTTTCTCTGCATACTCCAAAGCCGTCTCTTCAGCGACAGGCTTCGCAGCAACAATACCAGTCCTGCCAGCAGAAGTATTAAACTTAGCGCCCCCGCGGCAGGAATTATTAGTACAATTCTATAAAGAATCGACATATCATTAAGGCAATAAGATGTTGGTATACCTGCTTTGTCATGAATTTTTTTGTTGCTGTGGCAAGTAGCAACTCGTTCCAACATAGAATTTCCGTAATTACTAACCTCATTCTCCACGCATAACTTTCTGTCCGATCAGCAACTCTCATCTTTTGGGCTACCCTAAGGCCAATTCGGGTTAAAATGAACAGCAGACGTGGAGGACACCACAACTTTCTGAACATTCATAGCTGAGCAAGCCTGGAGTAAATTTAAGGTGGAGTAAATTTAAGGTGGCTTTCACAGCAGGAGCCAATACTTCTGACTGCATGGTTGTATTGTCAGTGAATTTTTGACTGTAGTGACTTTTAATATTAGTAATATAAATAATATGATTGTTTTAAGTCTGGCAGTACTCACGCTGGTCTCTACTCTTTAGCTAGTACTTCTACAACCGCTTATCTTGTACAAGATTAGGTAAGAGTTTGAGTCCGAGTAGGATACTTGCGTTGAGTCCGTATCGTAGTCGATGCATATAACAGTATATAAGCAGGGGGGAGATAGCAGTCGTTTGGGGTGGTCGGAAGTCGAGAGAAGGTGTCAAGGAGTTGCGATGAGTAGTTGCGAGCTGAGTAGTCGTGAGTTGAGTTGTGGTCATGAGTTGAGAAAAACAATACAAAAGCCAAAAAGAGGAGCAGTTGCTCCCGAAACCAATCATCTGGTTTTTGTTGCCGGTTTCGGTTTCGAGTACGATCATCGATCACTGTTCATTACGAGTACGGTTACCGAGTACTGTTCACCGAGTGATGTTCACCAAGTACGACTACGCCTGGTCGTAGGTGATACGACTATATCCAGGTCTTAGAGGTTCGACTGGTCGGAGGGTTTCGACCACACGTGGTATCAGAGCGGGTGTTTGGAAATCAAGTAAGGAGAAGATAGCGCCCAATGGATCTTCATCGACAACGACGCTTCCGTACCTAGTTCTCACTTCAGAGAATTACCTGGCTTGGGCTATGAAGATGCGGGTCAATATGCGTGCCTAGGGGGTCTGGAACACAGTAGTCGATCCGGTCGGTCAAAAGGAAAAGATCGATAAAAAAGCTGTGGAGGTCGACTTGAAGACTGATCAAACGGCGTTGGCGCTGATCTACGCTGCGATACCCGACTCAATGCTGAATCAACTCGTTGGGAAGGATATTGCTCGGGATGCCTGGATTGTTCTTCGTACTATGCACCGGGGGGTTGGATCGAGTGAAGAAAGTACGACTACAAACTCTCCGAGGGAAGTATGAGGTGCTACATATGGGTGAAACACAATCAGTAGATGAGTTCGCAGAAAAATTGACGGCAGTGGTCAGCGAGCTAGATCCCTTGTCGACAAACTGAAGGAAATTGAGGTGGTCGAGAAATACTTACGAGTACTACCCGAGAGGTACATGCCAGTGGTCATAACTCTTTTGTATTCAAGTAATCTTGAGAGCATGAAGCTAGAAGAGGTAATTGGGTCTTTTAAAGCACATGATGGACTCCTAAGAGGGTGCAAGGCAAGGGCAGATCAAACATTACTTGCGAAAAATGATGCAAAGGAAGAAAACAAACACTCAAAGGAACTCATTTGGGTTCAAGAAGATAGTCGGGGCTCTGGAAACTAGTGTGGACGTAAGTGGTACGACTATATCCAGGTCTTAGAGGTTCAACTGGTCGGAGGGTTTCGACCACCTGGTCGAAGGTGGTTTGACCACACGTGGTATCAGAGCGGGTGTTTGAAAATCAAGTCTTCGACTCCAGAGAAGGAAGGAGAAGATGGCGCCCAATGGATCTTCATCGACAACGGCGCTTCTGTACCCAGTTCTCACTTCAGAGAACTACCTGGCTTGGACTATGAAGATGCGGGTCAATATGCGTGCCCAGGGGGTCTCGAACACAGTAGTCGATCCGGTCGGTCAAAAGGGAAAGATCGATCCAAAAAGAAAGGCTATGGAGGTCGACTTAAAGACTAATCAAATGGCATTGGCGCTGATCTACACTGCTATACCCGACTCAATGCTGAATCAACTCGTTGGGAAGAATATTGCTCGGGATGCCTGGATTGCTCTTCGTGGACGTAGTCGCAGTGTTGGAGGCCGTGGTTTTGGCAGAGGGGGACGTGGAGACGTGGTCAGGCAAGACAGTGGTGACAGATCCCTTAACAAGTCACATATCAAGTGTTTTGAATGTAACAAATACGGTCACTACGCGTCAGAGTGCCACAGCCACATAAAGTGCTTCAATTGTGACGAGTATGTGCATTACGCTTCGGATTGTCCAACCAAGAAGAAGAACGACGAGGTAAACCTCACCCGAGCTAGTGAAGACGATAACGAGCTTGCCCTGCTTCTCTCCTCATATGTCAAAGAGGCGCCAATCATGGTGATGTTGGATGAGGAGAACGTAGTTCCAAAACTACGCACAGAGGGGGTAACCACGATCACATTAATCAGTGGTACTTGGACAATAGAGCAAGCAATCACATGACGGGAGATCGCTCCATGTTCCATGAATTAGATGAGAAGATTACGAGCAAAGTCAAGTTTGGTGATGACTCTATGGTGCAGATACGAGGCAAAAGAACAATATAGTTGCGATGCAAGAACGACGATCAAAGGATGTTAACTGAAATTTATTTTATACAAAGTCTGTGTAACAACATACTCAGTCTCAGGCAGTTGGTAGAACGAGTGTGCAGGGTGGAGCTGAAGGATGAGTTCTTGCGTGTCTATACCAAAAATAAATATATGTTGATGAAGATGACAAGATCTCCGAATCGGTTGTACAAAATTTCCATGAGGTGGCGAGATGGAACCCCCGCGGCCGGCAAACGCGGCTGCTAGCGCACCGTAGTCAAGCACGTCGGCCTTGAACAGATGCAGGCTCTCCGGGGCATTGCCCAGCTGCTTCAGGAACGCATTCTTGGGATCATCTGACGCAGAACAAAAAACATTCACCACTTGATAAACAAGACGCAGAAGCAGCAACAGAGTATACAGCTGTGTCCATGCAAGGAATAGATAGATGGATCATGGATGCATGGATGGATACATGGGTCGCGGAGGGTGGCGTGGACGGCGTAGCCGCGGGAGAGGAGCAGCTTGACGAGCTACGAGGAGATGAACCCGCCGCCTACGGCCACGCGCACGCGCCGCGGCGGCGACGCCATCTCCGATCTCCGAGACATCACCAACGCTCACTGCTATCTTATCGCAGGCATCCTCCAAAGCGCAAATTGATAAAACCAGCACACAGAATAAGACATGTGATGCGTTGCGGATACACGATTAACACACACACACACACACACACACACACACACACACACACACATATATATATATATATATATATATATATATATATATATATATATATATATATATATATACTTTCTACTCTCGGTTGTAGTTACTCCCACCTTTGATATACCACTTAAAAAAACTTAACATACTCCTTTATCCTTTTGGTATATTCATATACTAATTATAATATACTCCAATGCGAACCACACGAAAAATTTGTAAGAGAGCCTATATTTTTTAAATACCTTTATATTCGCACTAAAAAGGAGTATATCTAAAAAATTATACATACCACCATTAAAAGGTGCGAATACCATTTAAATGGTCTTATATACTAGTATACTACACATACATACTCTGGGTTTACGCAACGCAAGATACTCCCTACGTTGTGAGATACGGAATAGAGAATAACTACTCCCGAGAGTAGAAAAAGGCTTCATTATATATATATATATATATATATATATATATATATATATATATATATCATTGGGTCTATATTCTGTATACGTAAAGAAACAGAGCTAGTACCTTTTTAAAATTGTATGCAGCAATATCTGTTCCGTACAAGCGCAAGTAGAGAAACGTTTAGAAGGCTCGTGCATATTATAACAAATGAAATTATTTCAAAAATCAACAAATGAAATTATTTCAAAAATCTCATCGAGCCGATCGAAATTAATATATTATTTGCTATATTATACTGATTAATATCGATCTTATGAATGAATACCGAGAGCTCTCCTGGATCGAAACCACATAGAAAAAGATACAGGAAATTTTATACAGGTTTAGATCTTCTCCTGAGATAATAATAACCCTACTCCTGTGTTGTTGTATTGATTGTGTTTATAAGAGAAAAGTCACTGAAGACTAAGACTAATGACTCCTGTCTGTTTTGTTGTTTGATTCTGTCATCTCTCTGTCCACTGATTTTACTCCTTATATGGCTCATGAAGAGAGATATCTTGTCGTTTGATGCAATGTGCACGTTTAAGGGTGGTTATTGTTATAGACATACCCCCTACGTCGTTTTGCGGTTATGTCAGAGACAAAGATTTGATACGTAAAATTATATTCAGGAATAACATCACGTATTAACTACTGTGTGTATTAAACACAGCATACAAATATCCCTAGTTGATTGAGTCCATATGCCTGTAAGCTTTATCGACTATAGGGTTGTCATAAATGATCTGGTTGTAGTAAGACTTACGACTATAAAATGATCGTAGTAAGACTTACGATTAATAAGTATTCGTAGAAGAAATTACGACCATATAGGTGGTCGTAGAAAAACTTATAATCACTAGGTGAGTAAGATCTCTCTCGTTGTTAATATTG
This sequence comes from Hsuehochloa calcarea, assembly GCA_036346395.1. NCBI lineage: Eukaryota > Viridiplantae > Streptophyta > Magnoliopsida > Poales > Poaceae > Hsuehochloa > Hsuehochloa calcarea. The sequence continues at coordinate 22,880,747 of CM070609.1, read as the reverse complement.
AGGATACCTTTCGAGGTTGTATAGGAGACACCATTATTTTAATACTATACATAAATTAATTAATTAATTGAGAATCATTAGATCTCGCCAAAGCTAATACGAGAAAGATACGAAGTGAAAAAATACCGAAGAAATACGAACATTACAGAGTTTTCCCTGCTATCACGTGAGCCCACCTTGTGCTGCGTTCCGACGACAGGTCGCATGCACGTGGTGTGCTTCCAAAAAGCAAATTTTGCTACGTGTACACAGGAAATCGTACGCAAGAACTCAACTGATTCAACCGAAGCTAGTACTAGTATTTGAGCTACATGCAACGACCGGATTCAGCACGCAGGGTGGGTCCCGCTTTGTCCCCTGCTGCCCCAAAACAATTCAGTGGAAATTTCGGCTGCTTCCATCAATATCGCATGGAGTGGGCCCCACTTGATCGGCAGGGATCTCCACGGACTACATATAAGCATGTATTCTGTTACTGTAGGACATACCACGTTATTTTTTAAAAAAACTATTTTATCTTGTTTCTTGAGTTTACGCGTTGCCTTCGGAAACAAAGAGTAATTTCTAGATATTACCATCGTTCCTTTCGTGACCTTTCGGTGTTTTTTTTTTTTTGCAAAAAGAGCACATCTGCTTTTATGCGGTTGACTAATTTGCGTTTGCGAGTTGCGAGTTGCTGTAATCGAGATAGTGATTAGCAAAGGTATGTAGGCCGATCATGACCCAAAACTAGTACCTGAACAAGGCATGGAGTACAAAACACTGCTTCTGAAGTGAATGCATCATGCAATGGACTATTGCAAATCATACTCAGCAAGCATAAGAGTATGACAGAGAAGCCTGGCACAACTGTTTCTGATTCTTCCTTCCAGAAAACAGTGTCCGGTTCACTTCTCCGCAGCCAGATGGAAAAGATGGGGAAGTCGGCAAGGGTGCCCCACATCATCCTTCAGAAGGCCTGCCTTTTCATAGCACTCGACGCTATCTGAGAGCGTCTCCTCCAGTTTCCTCGGTTTCCAGCCCGCGCTCATCAACTTCTGCGACGTAATTGGAGCTTTAGGATCCGCATCAGCGATGCTGCAAAAGCAAGGGAATTGTTCTGATGATGCAAAGAAGCACTGTCCCATTGCAAGTTCAGGAATAACTCCAATGATAGAAGGCCTACTTGTTTACATAATTGTAACCAGGGAACATCCTCTTCAACAAGTCCACCAAATCCCTTGTGCTGACGTGATGCGGCGCGCAGATGTATCTCCCAGATGATTCCGCCTTCTCGTACACCAGAAGCAAAGAATCAGCCACATCGCGGACATCTACTATGTGCCAGAGTCTGTTGTTCATTTTATCAGGACCTCCTGTAGAATCATAGTGTTGTCAGGGAAAAAAATGTACCCAGTAGCATTCTTTAAAACACAAGAAACTATCAGTGTTTTTCAGTACTAAACATGTTCTCAAATCTTTAGCAACACATTAAAAAATGAACTAGTCGCTCTCGATAAACAAATACTTCTGTTGTATTGAACCCTTCTCTGTTCGGGGATAAGATATACAAGTTACACATGTATCTAAGTATACAAATAACACTCTGTATAATACATATCTAACATCCCTCTCAAACTCATAGTTTGGAGAGATAGAATTTATGTTGAGCTATAGTTTATGGTTAGTGCATAAATCTGCTAACTGAAATTCCGAATTCACATATTGAAAAGCAATAAATTGGATCATGTCATGTACGAAGCATCTACTCCAATATGTTTTTGAGCTCATGTTTTACTGGATCTCGAGCAATACTGATCGCGCCAGTACTGTCTAATAAGAGAGAAGTCGGTGCAGAAGCTGAAACACTAAAATCCTCAAGTAGCCAACGAAACCAAGTGATCTTACCTGTCAACGCCGTCATGGCTCGCAACTCAGTCTCAACACTTGAACGGAAAACGACGGTCTACTTCTTGGTCTTTCAGGCAATTAGAGATGAACTAAGAGAAACACAATAGGCAGAGAGAGACCGACGATCAAAAGTATCGCTAGAATAGATCGTATCAGAGTACGCCTGAAGCTGCAGAGAGCTAGAGCGATGAAAGAAAAGGCGACGACTGATAGTCTCACGAAGATATTACAAAACACGAAGAAGGTGATTGTAGTGGATATGGGTGGGAGCAGAAACGAACTGACCCAAAATGTGAATTGGGTCAGAAATGCCAGGTCGAGTGATCCCAAGGTAAACGAGACCCTCGACAAGATGGCGGTAGCGAGTGGGATCCTCAACAGACTCCCCATCAGTGGGCCGAAGGTGAATACTAAGCTCCATACGAGTGTCTACCATGTGTTGATCAATGAGACAAGTGCGAGCAAGGATATCCTGAGTGTACTTATCCTGGGAGAGGTAATAGCCCTCAGGTATAGAAATGACCTCAATCCCAGGGAAATACCGAAGATGACTCAAATCAGACATCAAAAACTGCCTACTAAGACACTCATTCACAAAATCAATGTACTGAAAGTCATCCACAGTAATAATCATATCATCCACATAGAGGAAGAGCGTTCGACCCGAGAAGAGGTGTGTACAAAGAAGGCAGTGTCGTGATCACTGGCGAAGAAGTCGACAACAGTGACAACAGAGGAGAAGCGGTCAAACCAAGCACGAGAGGCTTGCTTGAGCCCATAAAGGGAGCGACGAAGGTGGCAAACCATACCATCAGGGACAGAATACTAAGGGGGTGGCTGCATGTAGACCTCACGCATATCGCCATTGAGAAAGATATTCTTGACGTCCAGCTAAAAGATGGATTACTGTCGAACAGAGACCACAACAAAAAGAGTGCGAACAGTGGTTATGTAAGCGACAAGAGCGAAGGTCCCATCGTAGTCACGACCATACTCCTGCTGAAAGTCACGCGCTACAACATGAGCCTTGTAGTGCTCAAAATAATCATCCGAGCGGGTCTTGATCTTGTATACCCACTTGAACGTGATAGAAGTCACACGCGCAGGTAAGGGAATAAGATCCCAAGTGCCGATACACTCCAAAGTAGCAATATCCTCAAACATCACGAGCTGGCACTCAGGGTAAGCAACATCCTCACGATAGGTCGTAAGCTCAAAAGAGCAACGACTGCAAAGCCTTAACGCTTAGGATGCCTAACAATGCGACAATCACGAAGATCGTATATGGGAGAAGGTGGAGCAGGACCTAGCAAGGACGGAGAAGAGTTGGGAACAGGGCCCAACAAACATGGAGGCGCAACTAGAGAAGGAGTAGGCCGATGACAATGAGAGTAGTACAGGGGAAAGTGTGGAATCTCAACAAAAAGAGCTGGAAGAAAACTCCAGCGGAGAGGGAACAGGTGGAGCTAGATAAGAGGGAAGAGAAGAAGGTGGAGGTAGAAGCGAAATAGAAGTAGAAAGTTGAGGGTCGAAAAAGTAAAAAAGGAGATTGACTCAATAAGCAAATCTGAGCTGACAGTAGGGGTACAAGGGTAGTAAGGTCGAGACTCATCGAAACTGACATCCTGAAGATCCTCACCCGACAAGCAATAGGATCATAGAAGTGATAACCCATATGCTTGAGACTGCAACCAAGAAAAACACACTCAACTGACTGACCAGTCAGCAGTGCGCTCACGAGGTGGAAGAAGGACGAAGAAAACACAGTCGAAACAACGAAGGTGATTGTACTATGAAGCATGATCGTAGAGACACTCAACCGGAGTAGAACCCTGAAGAGCAGTGAAAGATTGCATGTTGATGAGAAAAGCAACAGTGGAGACAGCCTCAGCCTAGAAGTGAGGTAGAACAAAAGAGGCAAACATGAGAGTGCAAGCTGTCTCAATCAAGTGACGATGCTTACGCTCAGAGACACCGTTCTGAGCGTGAGTACCATGACAAGAGTACTGGGGAAGAGTACCCTGCTCAACGAGAAAGTGACACAAAGCAACAGATAGGTATTCGCTAGCAGAGTTAGCATGAAACACATCAATGCCCGAATCAAACTGAGTGCAAAGCATGATGGCGAACATCTGGTAAATAGAGAGAACATGACCGCGAGGAGACATGAATTAGATTCAAGTATGACGAGAATAATCATCAATGAATATCACATAGTATCGATGAATCCCTTTAGAAACGAAGGAGCAGACCCCAAACATTAGTGTGAACAAGATCAAAAGGACGAGTAGAAACAGAATCACTAAAGGAATATGGAAGCTCAACTGCTTGCCAAACTTGCAACCCATACGATGTATAGAGGTGTCCCAAAAAATAGACCCAAGAACACCACGACCTACTAGTGACGACATACGCGATCCACAGAAGTGACCCACACGATGGTGCCACTAAGTGAAGGAAGCAGTAGATGACGCGGCAAAAACAAAGACAGTGGTAGTGGCTGACTAGCTGGTGGAAACAGCGGAAATAAGGTGTAGACAGTCGAGTTCCCAAAGACGCTATGAATCACGACGCCGAGGACTAATACCAAGCAGAGTCCCCGTGCGGTAGTCCTAGATACAACAAAAGTCAGACGCAAAAACAACACAACAGTTGTGATTAGTGATTTGACCAACCGACATAAGTTGCATAGTAAGCTGAAGAACAAGAGAGACTGCAGGAACACGAAAGGAAGAAGTGGAAAGGGTGTCTCGGCCTACAAGAGGAAGAGAGGTATCATCTGCAGTCTGAATAGTGGAAGGAAGAGTTGTGAGACTCACACAAGTTAGGTTGGTAGAATATGGTGTCATGTGAAAGGAAGCACTAGATTCTAAGATCCATGAAGATAAGATATCTGACGATTGAGGAGGCGGAGACGTGGAGGACTGTTGAGAAGCAAGAACGGTGGCGAGTTAGGAGCCGACACCAAGACACGCGAGCGAGGAGAGGAGGCTGCATCTTGTCACTGAGACCCTAGAGAGGTGCGGCTCACGAGTGGGAAGAACCTCCGAGACCACGGTCCCTCCTCCGCATGTCGATCCTGGTATCTATGGCCATCACGGACTTGAACTCGAGACAACCACTAGCGCGAGACGGGACCATGGTCGGTCTTTGGAAGTTGTAGAGATGGTGAGTCTCTTCGGCCACGAAACCCATGAGGGCCTCCACCAAGCTCGGCCGAGTTAGCCACACGGACTTGAACTCGGGCGAGGGACATGTCTCTTGGTGGCGCCAGAATACATCCGGACATGTCAGAGAGTCAGAGTCAGGCGATGCCACACCTCGGACAACTGCTGGTAGAAGTCGTCCATGGTGGCATCGAGCTGCTGAAGAGAGTGCGCCTGGTGCACGATGGAGAGGTACATATCATCACTCGTCGGCTGGTAGTGAACTCGAAACGCTCCCATATCAGTTAAGTCGCCGGCAGCTCCGCCACATCAATAGAGATGGCCACGGGCATACTACCCACTAGGATGGCGGTAGCATGAGCTTTGGCATCCTGCCATCTCTCGTAGGCATGCAACTCAGACTGATAGAGTTCTAGGGTCTCCTCTAGAGCAGTATTGGCGGCCTCTTGAGCAGCCTAATCCGCACCAGCAGGAAGAGCAGGTAGAACTGGCGGCGTAGGGCGAGGCGGAAAGGGGTGCTCGCGGTGAGATGACCATAAAGGCGATGGCTATTGAGGTGAATCCTTATGTGAACAACCCACTTTCGGAAGTTCATCCCGTCGAAACGAACAAGGGAAGCGAGATGGCGAAGGAGCCGCCTGCGGAAGCCATCAGTGAAAGTAGATACGAGCTTGGGTAGCGTGCGCGGTGAAGAGGCGAGCTCGGGCGGTGAGCATGGTGAACAGAGGCGAGCTTGGGCAGCGGGTCCAGTGGTGATGGCGCTCGTCGATGTGGCTGCGGAGGGCGATGGGAGCTCGAGCAGGCGGTGGTACTCGAAGTAGGGGCGACATGATCCAGGAGTCCCGAGATGGGGCGGCGGTGCTCGGGCATCGTGGCATCGGAGGCTCAGGTGGCGAGGCGGTGAGGAGGAACGAGCGACTGCTGGGAGGCCCGAGCGGCGTCGAGAAGGAGGATCAACGAGAAAAACATAGGAAGTCTCGGGCGACGCGAAGACCAATCTGGCTCGGGCGAGGCAGATCCGGCCGTGGGGACAGCGGGATCCAATGCGGTTCCGACGGTGGGGCGGTTGGAGCCGACGAGGAGGTCTGGCTAAAAACAGAGGAGCAAGGGCTTTAGGCAGCATGGAGAAGAGGGCCTCGAGTGCGGGGACGATGACCGGTGGCAGTTTGGTGGGATAGTGGGCTAGGGTTAGAATTTCCATAGCTCTGAACCATGTTGGATTGAACCCTTATTCTAATGGGCCAAAGGCCAAGATATATAAGTTACATTTGTATGTGAATATACAAAGAACACCATATACAAGACATATTTAACAACTTCAAGCATAAAAGTTGGTGTACATGACATTGTCGTTTCTGATTCATTTCTAAGCATGTAACATCAAAAATAAATGAGCCGCGTATGGAATCACATGTAATGACTACAAAATCTGCTACTCGACGAAAATTCTCATCTTATAGCTGTAGAGCATGAAAAAAGGACATAGATTAGCGGCTATTTTTGAAGGGAAAAAAAGCGTATAAAGGACAAACGAGTGATGGGAAAGGAAACTGGTGATCATTTGCAGACAACAGATTCTATTTCATGATCACTATCTCATTATTAGGACCTCCCCTTAATTGGAATTATAAGAAAAATAAACCTAACAACCAGAACTATTAATGTGATCCTGTCCAAAGGCCTTGGACCACAACCACGTAAATATATGTATTCCACAGCTCATCTATAAGACTCATCAGCACACAACTTGATTAGTGGTTAGGGAACCCAACCAACTCGCCTAGTTAGACACAGGAAGTTCATCAGAAAAGTGACAATCCTGGTAACATGGGAGAATTGGAAGATCAGGCACTTGAGACTTGAGAGTTGAGAGGGAACCTTTTATCACATAGATGAGGAATTTGCTGCTAGTATTGACCCCAGGCTGCAAGAGTGGACCTAAAACCAAACAAGGACAAACTGTAACTACATTCAATCCATTTTTCTCTGAATATTCCAAGGCCATCTCTTCAGACAAAATCTTGGCAACAGCATACCAGTCCTGCAACACAGAAGGAGTAAAGGTTCCATTATTTTTAATAAAGGATAACAATACTTCTATACTAGTAACTATAAAAAGTACTGTATCAAATCAAATAGATTGCATGTTAAAAAAAAAATTCATCTGCCAGCATGTGCTACACGATGATATAACTAGCATTTCTACCTTATTCTCCTTACATAGCTCTTTTTCTGACCAGCAACTCTCGTCTTTGAGTCTATCTTGAGGCCAGTTTGGGTTGAAATTAACAGCAGAAGTAGACGAGACCACAACAACTTTCTTAACCTTCGTAACTGAGCAGGCCTGGAGTACATTCAAGGTACCTTTCACAGCAGGAGTCATTACTTCTAACTGCACCATCGTATTTAGCATAATACGAGGTAAAGAATTCAAATTGTACATGGGACATTAAACAAGATTTTCTACAGCTCTAATGACAAATGCATCTCGACAGCAGTGGCTTCTAGCTCTGTCATGATCTGAAGGAAGTAATTAGCTCACACAAACATCTTAATCACTTTTTGCACCATTTCCTTCCCATGTGTGTCAGTATTCTTTGGAGCTAATACTATTGTTGAAAATCTAAATTTCGAAGCCCAGCTAACCGAAAGGCACAAAGCTTAAATCCACATGTAAATTAAGGGAGTTTGCGAATGTTAGCCGGCAAAAGTTATTGAAATACCTAGTTCGTAAATCACGATCAACGCAAGTCAGATTTTTGTGGCAAACAGAAAGACTGGATATGGCATATTTTAATTTTCATACCACAAAGTGCAGCTGCAGGAGCGAGCTCCACACCAGTGCAACACAGTGAAGCATTAGTGTTGGAACCGGCGACAGCTCTTTACGTTAGAGAACAGTCATAGCAAGTACATAAAAAACACGAGAATTTATTTACGAGATTCGGCAAAACCTACGTCCCCGAGAGCCGAATTGCGGCGGCTCGTCCATATGAGGAGTTTTTTTTCTTTCTGATTATAGTTACAAGAGGTCGGCGGACATATTTATACCCTGATTACATGTTCGACTCGAACTTATAGTCTGTACCGTGGAGGGCTTCGCCCCCCACACCCCCAGCCCACAATATTTTGTAACCCCACGCAACTGCGTCTTCTCTGTAAGGCTATGTCCGGAAAGCATACGCCGAGCTCCCGCTTTTCAGACACAACTCACTTCCTTTCACCTTGTTATATATGAAACACACAACAAATCTTCACCTTGGCGAATACACCACCTTGAAGAAAAACAACAAAAGATAAATGCTTCAATACTCCTCGCACATCCGTAGGCTGGGGGTTACCTCCTTACTCAGCAACTTGTAACTCCCAACAAGTCGAGGCAATGCTCAAACTTGTTCGCGGTGACGGGCTTGGTCAACATGACAACATGTCCGCATCATTATCATCAATCTGCACCTTCATCAAATCAATCTCCCCATATTTGATCAACTCCTGATCCTGTGATACCTTGCACAAATGTGCTTCGTCCAGGCATGATACACTTGATTCTTGGCCAAATAAATTGCACTCTGACCATCACAATGCACCTGAACTCCACCTTGCTCAACACCTAGTTCCTTCACTAATCCTGAAAGTCATAATGCTTCCTTTGCAGCTTCAGTCACAGCCATGTACTCTGCCTCAGTTGTAGACAATGCAACAATGAACTGAACTGATGACTTCCAATATATAGACCCTCTACCTAGAGTAAAAATATACCTTGTAGTAGACCTCCTATTATCCAAATCACCAGTATAGTCCGAGTCCACATATCCAACCAAAGAATTACCTTGTTGTCCACCAAAAATAATACCATGACTTGTTGTACCTTTTAAGTACCTGAATATCCACTTAGTTGCCTCCCAGTATCATTTTCCTGGTTTTGCCATAAACTTGCTGACTTGACTAACATCATGCGTCAAATCAGGCCTTGCACAAACCATAGCATACATTAAACAACCAACTGCACTAGCATATGGAACCGTCGCCATCTCTTCAAATTCATTATCTGATTCAGGACAAAATTCAGAAGAAAATTTAAAGTGCTATGCCAATGGAGTACTTACTGGTTTGGCATTGCTCATATCAAATCGCTCCAAGACTTTCTCAACATACTCCTGCTGAGACAACCATAGTCTCCTCGAGTTTCTATCCCTGTGTATCTCCATGCCCAATTTTTTTGTTTGTCCCTAAGTCTTTCATATCAAATTCCTGACTTAGTAAACCCTTCAAACTAATAACATCACACATGTGCTTTGCAACAATTAGCATATCATCTACATATAGTATCAGAAAAATAAATGAACCATCATCAAGGCATCGAACATAAACACAACAATCATATTCACATCGACTATAACCAATCTGCAATATGTAGGAGTCAAAACATTTGTACCACTGTCTTGAGACTGTTTCAACCCATACAATGACTTCTTTAACTTGCATACTAGGTGCTGATTTTTCGGTTCAGTGAACCCTTCTGGCTACTCCATGTAGATTTGCTCATTAATATCACCATGCAAAAACGCCGTTTCCATGTCCATATGTTCCAAGTGCAAATTCCAACTGGCTACCAGTGCAAGAACTGCCCTGATAGAAGTATGCTTCACAACCGAGGAGAATAATTCATCATAATCAATCTCCTTCTTTTGTGAATACCTTTTTGCAACTAATCGAGCCTTGAATTTTCCCCCATCTTTTTCTGATACTGCAGGTTTTCTCTTGTAGACCTATTTGCACCCAATAGCTTTTTTATCCTCAGGAAGATGAACTAGCTCCCAAGTCTGATTCTTCTCTAAAGACTCTATTTCTTCTGTCATTGCAGTCATCCACTTATCTTTCTCTTGGGTCGTAAGAGCCTCCTGAAAATTAGTTTGATCATCAGTACTAACAAGAAGAGCAAATGAAACCTGATCTTCATACCCAAATCTCTTTGGAGTTTTCACATTAGTGTGTCGATGTCTATCTCTTGCCAATTGAAAATTCTACAAATCCTCTGAAGTGGAATCTAAAGGCAGTGTGTGTGAATCGTGAGTCCTTGAACTATGTTCTAATTCTACCTGCACCATATTTGAACCTCCAATCTCATGTGATACATCATCTTTGTTTTGTTGTAACATTGATTTCTCATCAAAGACAACATCCCTGCTCATCACCACCTTCTTTGATGTCGGATCCCAAAGCTTGTACCCTTTAACACCTTTTTTGAAACCCAGAATGATGCACTTTGTTGATTTTGCATCAAGCTTCGAACTTTCATCAGCTGGTATATGCATATAGGCTAAGCAACTAAAAATTCTTATATTAGTAAAATCAACTAAATTATCAGTCCATACCTCCTCTACAACCTTACCACCCAAAGATGCACATGGTGATCTGTTTATGAGACAGCTCACCATGTTCACAGTCTCTGCCCATAAACATTTAGGAAGCCCTACATTCAACCTCAAGCATCTTGCTCGTTCACAAATAGCTTTGTTCATCCTTTCTGACACACTGTTTTGCTGTGGTGTTTTGCGCACCGTGAAATGCCGTGAATACCATGCTCCTCACAATATCTCTAAAACTGTGAATTAGTATCATCAGTACCATTATTAGATCTCAGATACTTTACCTTTCTGTCTGTTTGGTTTTCCACCTTAGCTTTCCACACCTTGAACTTGGCAAACACTTCAGATATCTGTTTCATAAAATACACCCACACCTTGCTGGAAAAATTGTCAATAAAAGTAAGAAAATACTGAGATCCACTCATTGACGGTTTTCTAGTAGGCTCCACTCATCAAAGTGTACATAATCAAGTATTCCTTCTGTTTTATGTTGGCCAATTGAGAAGCTAACCTTAAACTGTTTTCCAAGAACACAAAACTTACATAAACCTAACTCACAACTTTTAATTCCTACCAATAAGTCTCTCTTATGCAATTCCGCCATCCGACGAACACTAAGATGGCCCAACCACATATGCCAAAGTTTTGTTATATCATTATGTGACTCCACTAAACTAACTCTACCTACAACAGTGTTCCCTAGAAATATGTAAATATTTCCAGCAGTTCTCATTGTTGGAAATGTGAATAATATTTTAATTCTAAATTTTATTATGATGCAAAGATCACAAATAACTAGAGATGCATTTAGCGATATCAATAGCAGGCAACTCATTGCACTTCTAAACATACTCAACAATCTGATTATAGCAGAATAATCTGGTCATAGTACTAAAAAATATGACTATAACAGAATAGTCTGTTCGTACGACCAACTCACGATAGGGCTCGATGAAGAACAGGAAGCGGTGTAGTCTCGAAGCAGAGCAGGTCGTTGATGACGCAGCGCAACGAGTAGTTGTAAGAGTGCAGACTCGAAGCAGAGATCGAAGCAGTGCAGATCGCGGTTGTCGTAGTGCGGTCGCGCAAATGCGCTGCCCAAAAACCTTATTGTCTCCCCGTGCAGGTGAACTCTGCGCTAATGGTTCAGAGATATCCGCTCACCCTCCTTCCCAGTGCACGCTGAGAAGAAGAGGCAGTTTGGTTCGACAGCTCAATTCTTTAGCACAGTTGATCAGAGAGGAAATGGAAAAATGGAATGAATCGTGAACTTTCGTCTAGACGTCTCCAGATCCTATTTATGGTCGAGACAATTACTCTCTAGTAACTGTCATAATAAACCATTGGTAACTGCTAATTCAAAACAAATTAATGGGCATTAAGCAGTGTTTATTGATCATGATTGTACATTGGTCTACAGCTTCGACCAATATATTACGACCACGCTGGTCTAAGGATCCGACAACTATTTTTGACCACACTGGTTTATGTCTTTGACTATAATAGTCTATGGTTTCGACCAGATTATTTCGACCATACTGGTCTATACCTTCGACCACAATAGTCTATGGCTTTAACCAGATTATTTCGACCATACTAGTCTATGTCTTCGACCATACTGGTCTAACGCTTCGGCCACACTGGTCCAAGCATTCGACGACACTGGTCTATGTCTTCGACCACACTAATCTAAGGCTTCGTCGACCACACTGGTTTAAGACCCCTGGTTTAAGACTTCGGCCACCCTGGTCTAATGATTTGCATACTTTAGAATTTTAGGAATGAATGGACCTTCACACAAATGTGCCCCAATTCCAACACTCATACCCTTCATCATAGTCAATGCACCTTTACAAATTTTCATTATTTTCTTATTGTTGTCAGCTTTATAAGTAAGATCACTATTATGTAAGTAGCCTAGAGAGATCAGATTCTTCTTCAACCCTAGTATGTACCTAACATCATGCATTATTCTGACAATACCATCATACATCTTAATTTCAACTTCACATATCCCGACAAAACTATAGCATGTATCATCACCAAGGTAAACAGAACCGAAACTACTTGAGCTGTATGAAGTGAACCACTCCCTGTTAGGCGTGATGTGATACGAGCACCCCAAATCAAGAATCCATGCATCTTTCAACCGACCATTTGAAATTGAGAGAACATCTACATCGCTGCTATCCTAGTCATCTTTCCTAGCCACATTGACAGTCTTCTCATCACGCTTTCCACCATTCTGTTCTTTCAATTTTGGACAACCCCTCTTCATATGCCCTCATCTCCTTGCACTTGTAGCACTCGATATTCTTTCTGCTCCTTGACTTTGATATGGATTTACGCCTTCCAGATCTCTCCTTGTCTTGTTTCCTTCCACGACCACCTTTCGTATACAAATTATCACCCTGAGAGCTCTACCCCGCGTTCAATTTCTCGTTGATTATGCGCCAACAGAGCCACAATAATCTCATCAACCTTGATAGTATCTTTCCTATATATCAGAGTGGTGACCAAATGTTCATAGGAAGATGGCAATGAACACAACAGAATAATCACTTTGTCTTCATCTGCGATCTTCACATCTAGACGATCTAGATCAGTAATCACCTGATTGAAGACATTCACATGTTGTGCAAGATCAGAACCCTCCTGCATCTTCAGCCAGTACAATCTCTGCTTCAGATACAGCTTGTTTGTCAGAGATTTGGACATAAACTGAGTCTGCAACTTGTCCTAGATTTCTTTTGGCGTGTCATATCCATCACATGATACATGACCTGATTCGAAATATACAACCGTATGATCGCAGCTGCCTGCTCCTTCAACTCCTCCCAACCATCATCCTCCATGGCCTTAGGTTTTGCTTCGCGCAGTCCTTTGGAACAACCCTGCTGCGCCAACAGACCCTTCACCCTCATCTGCCACAATCCGAAGTGACCAGTCCCGTCAAAGTTCACCACTTCGAATCTGACACCTGGTGTCGCCATCTCAACCCCGCTCTGGTACCAATTGTTGAAACTGGCAACAACCCTTTGCGCGAGAATAAGCACAACAAGCACACAAAAGACAAGAGAATTTATTTACGAGGTTCGGTAAAGCCTACGTACCCGGGGGCCGAATTGCGGCGACTCCGTCTGTATGAAGAGTTTTTTTTTCTTTCTGATTAGGGTTACAGGAGGTCGACGGTACATATTTATACCCCGATTACATGTTCAACTCGGACTCATAATCCATATCTTGTAACCCCACGCAACTACGTCTTCCCTTTAGGGCTGTGTCCTGAAAGCGTACACTGCGCTTCTGCTTTGGACACAACCCTTCTTTTCACCTTATTATATATGAGCCATACACAGCAATTAGCATCAACAAAGTGAATAAAATACACACTTGCCTCAGGATCGCCAATCTTATCTCCGGGCACCGGAGTGGCGACATGGAAGACCCCCTCGCACCCCGCAATTGCCGCTGTTAGTGTGCCGTAGTTGAGCACGTCGGCCTTGAACAGGCGCAGATTCACCGGGGCCTTGTCCAGCTGCTCCAAATGGGCGTTCTTGGGATCACCTGAAAGAGCATCATCCACCATTAATTACTAGCACAGTGCGGTGGAACCTCTACGCTACATATGCAATTTCCTTTTCATTATTGCTTTTTGGCAGCAAGAAGCATTTGATTTTATTTGCGCAGCTCTTCTTTTCACAGGGGCATTATCACCATGATTCCAAAGCACATCACGAAGCAGCTGTTTGATCGACAAGAATTCAACTAGGGCATAAGCAGAAAGAGAGCAGCTTTGTAAGGAACGGATAACTACATACATGGGTCGCGGAGGGTGGCGTGGACGGCGTAGCCGCGGGAGAGGAGGAGCTTGACGAGCCACGAGGCGATGTACCCGCCGCCTCCGGTAACGCACACTCGCGGCGGCGGCGGCGTCGCCATCCCGCTTGCCTCCCTTCTTATCCCGGCGTCGTCTTCCCACCTCCAAATCCAATACCACCACTGCCCTTACCGCTTTCTATCCCAAAAATGTGAGGTCACCGTCTCACCGAACTACCCGATCGTGAGCAGCTAAATTAAGTTCACTAATTAATCCCAATTAGCAACAACCCAACGCATTTCTGATGTGAACAGAAACACATTAGTCCCAAGTAAATATCCTATACCTGTATACAGTACTACTCAAACATGAATAACACTGGCTGCCTATCGCGGGAACAATAGGCTCATCGGAAACAACCCATAAAAGAAAAATGGATTACACAAGCACAGATCGGGAGATTTAAATATATTTTTTTAAAAAAATTATTTAAATAAATAATTAGTCTAAAAAATAACAGAAATATGTTCCTGTCGTCGATTGAACTCCTGTCACCAGTTCAACTGGCGATAGACACTCTGGCCCACTTCTGTCGCCAGTTCGACTTCTCATCGCTAGTTAAACGGTGGCGAACTCCACCCCTATAAAAGCTCAATAAAACCTTAAAATTTGACACATGATTTATTTGTGTTCAGAAAAAACAGGAGGAGAGAAGGGAAAAGAGTAGTGTGGAGGAGAGAAGTTAGCGAAGCGCTATTCGTCCGGTTCCCACTTGTGAGGTAATTTTTTTGAACCGAATGAATTACATAGTTTTGATGTACAATTGCGTGGTGATGTTGTACACAATTCTTTTCGGTGGTAGTCTTGTTTTACATATGTGGTTAATCGTGAAAATATTCTTCATGGTGTAGTGCGTCAATTATGTCGAACGTCACCAATTTTAAAATTTATTACGGTCCGGGGACTATTCTGGAGGATCCCGAGGGGATCGACATACGTTACTTTCAATCGACGACCATGGCCCTGCCAAGAGCAGAGGGGCGTACATGGGGCGCTGTGATGTGGTGGTTGTTTCACACATTCTAAGTAGACCATGAGGTATATGATTTGAGATTAGGTTGTCTTGCCCCTCGAGTAACACAACCCACATATTTGGAGTTAGTGCAGCTAAAGGGAACGAAGTCATGGTAGTCATATCTACGTATGGCGAGGGAGGGAGGGTGGTATTTGGTCCTTCTAGCCCAGACATATGCCAAACTCATTCTTGCATCCGCGACTAAACAAGAAGAGGGTGATGATGCCAAAGAAAAAGTCGGTGACTCTAGCCATAGCACGGCGAACACAGTTGCGGAAGCTCCCAAAGTTACTGATGCTGTCGATGAATACCCTGAAGAAATAGCTCCTTCAGTCAGACAGATCAGTGGGCTTGCTGACGAGGGTGAGGAGCTCGAAGCCATTGTGCAAAGGATGGACCAGGAATCCCAAGACACCAATGCATTGTCAGAAGATGAAGGATCCGACGACGAGGATGATATGGACCAGCTGGCGGTTCCATCCGAGCGGAACACATACCAGTTCGACAACCTCGTCATCGACGAAGGCTCCTGTGTGCTGTGGGAGTACTACCAGAGCGAGGTCAAGCAGGGAGCTGTGTACAAATGCAAAGAGGTTGTGCAGGAGGCGGTCAAATTCTGGGCCTTGTCGGTGCGGCGTACATTCATAGTCGTCAAGTCCAACCCAAGATGCTATGACATGAAGAGCGAAATAGAGGGATACTCTTGGCGAGTGCACGCATTTCAGCCTAAGTGGGATACCTAAGAGAGCAGCTTTGTAAGGAACGGATAACTACATACATGGGTCGCGGAGGGTGGCGTGGACGGCGTAGCCGCGGGAGAGGAGGAGCTTGACGAGCCACGAGGCGATGTACCCGCCGCCTCCGGTAACGCACACTCGCGGCGGCGGCGGCGTCGCCATCCCGCTTGCCTCCCTTCTTATCCCGGCGTCGTCTTCCCACCTCCAAATCCAATACCACCACTGCCCTTACCGCTTTCTATCCCAAAAATGTGAGGTCACCGTCTCACCGAACTACCCGATCGTGAGCAGCTAAATTAAGTTCACTAATTAATCCCAATTAGCAACAACCCAACGCATTTCTGATGTGAACAGAAACACATTAGTCCCAAGTAAATATCCTATACCTGTATACAGTACTACTCAAACATGAATAACACTGGCTGCCTATCGCGGGAACAATAGGCTCATCGGAAACAACCCATAAAAGAAAAATGGATTACACAAGCACAGATCGGGAGATTTAAATATATTTTTTTAAAAAAATATTTAAATAAATAATTAGTCTAAAAAATAACAGAAATATGTTCAAAATATGTTCCTGCTGCCGATTGAACTCCCGCTCACCAGCTCAATCAAGCGATAGACACTCGACCACTCGCCGCCGCTTCGACTTCTCATCGCTAGTTAAACTGGCGACAGGAACTCCACCCCTATAAAAGCTCAATAAAACCTTAAAATTTGACACATGATTTATTTGTGTTCAGAAAAAACAGGAGGAGAGAAGGGAAAAGAGTAGTGTGGAGGAGAAGTTAGCGAAGCTATTCGTCCTGGTTCCCACTTGTGAGGTAATTTTTTGAACCGAATGAATTACATAGTTTTGATGTACAATTGTGTGGTGATGTTGTACACAATTCTTTTCGATGGGTAGTCTTGTTTTACATATGTGGTTAATCGTAAAAATATTCTTCATGGTGTAGTGCGTCAATTATGTCGAACGTCACCAATTTTAAAATTTATTACGGTCCGGGGACTATTCTGGAGGATCCCGAGGGGATCGACATACGTTACTTCCAATCGACGACCATGGCCCTACCAAGAGCAGAGGGGCGTACATAGGGTGCTGTGATGTGGTGGTTGTTTCACACATTCTAAGTAGACCATGAGGTATATGATTTGAGATTAGGTTGTCTTGCCCCTTGAGTAACACAACCCACATATTTGGAGTTAGTGCAGCTAAAGGGAACGAAGTCATGGTAGTCATATCTACGTATGGCGAGGAGGAGGGTGGTATTTGGTCCTTCTAGCCCGGACATATGCCAAACTCATTCTTGCATCCGTGACTAAATAAGAAGAGGGTGATGATGCCAAAGAAAAAGTCAGTGACTCCAGCCACAGCACGGCAAACACAGTTGCGGAAGCTCCCAAAATTACTGATGTTGTCGATGAATACCCTGAAGAAATAGCTCCTTCAGTCATGCAGATCAGTGGGCTTGCTGACGAGGGTGAGGAGCTCGAAGCCATTGTGCAAAGGATGGACCAGTAATCCCAAGACACCAATGCATTGTCAGAAGATGAAGGATCCGACGACGAGGATGATATGGACCACCAAGGTTCCATCCGAGCGGAACACATACCAGTTCGACAACCTCGTCATCGACGAAGGCTCCTGTGTGCTGTGGGAGTACTACCAGAGCGAGGTCAAGCAGGGACCTGTGTACAAATGCAAGGAGGTTGTGCAGGAGGCGGTCAAATTCTGGGCCTTGTCGGTGCGGCGCACATTCATAGTCCTCAAGTCCAACCCAAGATGCTACGACATGAAGTGTGAAATAGAGGGATACTCTTGGCGAGTGCACGCATTTCAGCCTAAGTAGGATACCTACTATAAGTGTTCTATAGTAGTCCCGCACACATGCGTCGTCACTGAGTCAGTGCAGTCCCATAGGAACCTGTATCAGACTTTATCATCAACCTCATGTACGGTGAGATCGTGGATAATCTTGATTTTGAGCCACAATTCATCATTCGTACGATTAAGGCAATATTCTAGTACATAATCAGCTATGCCAAAGCTTGGAGGGCAAAACATAAGGCAGTGGAATTAAGGTTCGACGCACGTTCGAGGATTCCTACCACAACCTCCCCGGGCTACTCCGAGTCATACAAGACAGGAATCTGGACACTCATGTCGACATTCAAGACGCCACACATCCGAAGTGGGCCGATAAGAGGGTACTGCAGCGAACATCCTTCGCCTTTGGTCCATGCAACAATGCACCAACACTACCGTCCAATCTTGTGCGTAGATGGTATATTCCTAACTGAAAAGTACAAGAGCTAGATACCGACCGCAATAGCGACGGACAACAATAATCAAGTTCTTCCCATGACATTCGCTTTTGAAAGCGAAAACACAAACAACTGGTTGTGGTTCCTAAAGAATGTGAGGATTTGTGTTGTACAAGGTCGTCCAAATGTATGCATCATTCATTATCGGCATGCCAGCCTGCTCAGTGCAATAACCCAGCTACAACAAGGAGATAACAAACCATTTGCATGGCCGGATCTGCAGAGCAGGTGGTGCATGAGGTACTTAGGGGCAAATTTTTATAAGCAGTTCCACAACAAGGACCTAATAAACATGTTCAAGCGGTTGTGCAACTAGAATCAGTCAGTGGAAGTGTAAAGCACTCTGGAATATTATGGATGAGCGAACCCGGATGCACGGAAGGGAGACAACGAAAATGGCCGCCCCAAGCGCTGACCAGGCCAGCATTGCCATGGATACCCACAGATGGTCCCGGTTTGACAAGGAGGGTGGGGGCGCAGGTGAAATGCTTCTCGGACTGGATTGAGCACGAGCCTAAGGAGAAGTGATCGCTATTGCATGACAGGAGTGCTGCTCGATATGGTGTCATGACAACCAATCTAGCCGAGGTTTACAACTCGGTCATGCGCGGCGCAAGGTGTCTCCCTTTGGATGGTATTGTAGAGGTAATTCTCTGCGATACGACAAACTACTTCGTTGACAGAAACAACAACGTGTCGCTCGCCATGATAAATGACAGAGTACTCTACTCCGCCATGATCACCAAGTACATGGAGGAGAAGAGTAAGAAGGGTGAGATGCATCGCGCATTCAAGATGGGCACAAGGGAGCTTCGCTTCGAGGTAATGTGTAGAGATAAAAGACGTCGCGGTACGAACTGCGAGATGATTACCCACGAGTGAACGCTACACCACTCTAGTTGTGTATGCACTTACAACAAACCCCTTCTTCTGCATAGGCCCTGCTCCCATGTCATGGCCGTATGTTATACAGTGACGCAACATCCTGAGCAGTACCTCTCTGATTACTTCAACAAGGAAGCGGTGATACAAACATGGAGTGCGGAGATGTATGGTTACGCCGTTGTTGGCCATTTCACTAGCCATTCAAGCTGGGAGCAAATAATTTAGACCGCGGACATTGAAAGGCTGAAGGGAAAGGTCGGTCGGCGACAGGTATGGCGCATCAGGAATGATATGTACAAAGCAGAAGCTGGACGTCGTACGAAGAAGTGCTCCATTTGCAGGGAGTCTGAGCACACCTTCAAGAAATGCCCGACGAGAAATCCTCAGACGAAGGAGACACCGGTACTCCGGACGTCGCCGCGGGAACATCATCTGGTCGCCCGACTCAAGGTAGTCCACATGAGGGACATTGAGGCCACTGCCACGAAAAATCACGGAAAGTTATAATATGTGACTGTCAATGTTCGGGAATATCACATTTATTTCATAAAAAACTAAGTGTTGTGACATTTTGCTCAATGTTATGTAATATCAGTGTGATATGTCGTAGTTTTGAGTAATGACAAATTCACATGATTTAATCTTCCTTACCAACTTGTGGGAGG